>OX422217.1:160577174-161777174 GCA_949130495.1 Sambucus nigra
CTATCTATCTATCCATCTATCTATCCATCTATCTATCTATCCATCTATCGATTTATCCATCCATCTATCCATCCATATATCCATCCATCTATCGATCTGTTTATCCATCCATCTATCCATCCATCTATCCTCCACTTGTTGTTTTTCTTCTTTACGATCACCACATTGGCTAAACAGTCTGGATACTTACTATCTTCAATGAAACAAGCTTTCTGGAGCTTCTCGACTTCCTCCTGTATAGCTTGGTTCTTCTCGAGGCTGAACACTCTTCTTCTCTGCTTCACTGGCTTGATCTCCTTATTCACATTGAGCTCGTGACAAAAGAAATTTGGATCTATTCCGGGCATATCTTCATGACTCCATGCAAAAGTTTGCTTTCTGCTTCTTAGGAAAGTTATCTATTCCTGTTTTAGTGAGGCTTCCAACGATGAACCTACTTGAGTAATTCGCTCAGGGTGCTCGTCGCCCAGAATGATGTTTTCAGTAGCTTCCACCACTTGACCCTTCATGAGTTGCGACTCATCTCTAGGATCCAATGTTTTAATTTCGGCACCTTCATCCACTTGATAGGTAGTAGTCTTTTTCCTTGATTCCTCCAGTTCTTCTTGCTCGGCGGATGAATAATAGCATTCCCGAGCTACTTTCTGATCACCTTTCACAACTCCTACTCCAAAATTTATTGGAAATTTTAGGCACTGATGCACTGTAGATGGTACAGCCTCAAACTTCTTCAATCCTACTCTTCCCATGATGATATTGTATGATGATTGAACGTTCTTATCCATCACGAAGAAACGTATTTTTTCTGTTCGACAAGCAGGCCACGTACCAATGAATATATCCAACTTGATCGTCCTAAGTGGAAATACTTTCTCGCCAGCAAAACCGATGAGAGGTCTATGATAAGGCTCCAGTTGAGATAACTTTAGGTTTAAACTATCGAAGCACGAGTAGAACATGATGTCAGCCAAGCTACCATTGTCAACCAGTGCTCTTGAAATTATAACCTCCTTCATCCTCATTTTGATCACCAATGGGTCATCATGAGGATATAGAATACCTGCGAGGTCATTCTTTGAGAAACCAATGACCAATTTCTCTTTGTTCACCTTTCTCGGGTGATCCTCCTCAGCTAGATTTATTCGTTGAATGTACGAGAAAGCTTGAGCCTCACAGAGGTAAGCCTTTCTCTCTGCAGTTATGTCTCCTGCTCCAGCATCTCCACCTATTATAACATTACAGTCAAATGACCCAAAGCGTATTGAAAATACCTCACATTCTGGCTGCCTTGGTCTCTTGACAAGATCAGGGTCGTCTTCGGGATCAACTTCATGGTTTCTTTTCTTGTTCTCCTCTGCTCGATGAGGATATCTAGACCTCTCTCTTGTTCGTTCAATGTTTCTTCTTTCGCTTCCACGATTCAACATACTTTGACAACTTTCCTCGTCTGATAAGTGTTTTAATCTCATTTCGAAGAGCTATGCAATTTTTGGTCATATGGCCATGATCTTTATAAAACTCGCAATACTTCGCCTTATTCTTCTTGTCTGGGTCTGCCTTCATTTTCTCTAGCCAGTTTAATTCCTCGTTGTTCTTGATTTCTTCTAGAACATGGTTGATATCCTTCTTCAAAGGAGTATAATTATCATATTTCTTCATTACGTCCCATACCGACCTATTTTTTGAATGTTTGTCATTACCATTGTTCTTATGCTCTTTCTTCTTAGCTTTATCTCCTTCCACCTTAGTTTCTTTTGCATCTATATTCTTCTTCGCAGCCATAGCCTCCTCGGCATTCATAATCTTGGACGCTTTACCCATCAGGTCTGACATGGTTCTAGGTGGATCTTTGGCCAAAGTATAGTACAACTTGTTGGGTAGTAGTCCACTCATCAAAGTAGTAATCGCTGTCTTCTCCTCATAATCAATGACTTCAAGTTTCTCGTTATTAAAAAGAGTTATATAATCTCTGGTACTCTCACCAGCCTTTTGTCTAACACTTAACAAGTGTGCTACTCGTTTGACTGACTTTGCTCCAAAATAGAAATTCCCAATGAATAACTCGGCCAGTTGAAGAAAAGTTGAGATCTTACCCCGAGGAAGATTATTATACCATATTTGAGCAGATCCGGTAAGAGTTCCCGAGAATGCTCTGCATCTCATCTCATCTGGAACAGCATATATGTCGGCTGCAGCTTGGTATTGTTCTATATGAAGGACGGGGTCAGTCTTTCCATCATATTTGGGGGTCACAACAGGTGCTTTGAACTTTGATGGTGTTGGAAAATCTACAATGGACTGGAGAAAAGGTGTTCCTCGAACAAAGGTTCGTTGTAGAGGGTTCTTGGCCTTAGCCAATTCCCCTAATCTATCCTCTAGCCTCTGAATAGAGCCTTTCCATGCATCATTCCCTTCCTCGGGCCTATTGATTCGTGCAACTGATCGCGTTGAAGTGGCTTCCTGGGATCTCTCTTGACGAGCAGCTGGTCGCGACTGGGCAGATCCTTCCCTTAAGTCTGATGGTCGTCGAAAACTCCTCGATGGGGCTCTAGGAGGACTTTTGCTCCTCCTAGGACCTAATCGATCAAAAGGAGATACCCTGCTTAACCTCTCTAGCGCGCTAGTCCTTTCTGGAGAAAGAGTGATACGTTGTTCAGTATCTGTGGCTCGCACTGATGAAGTTCGTCCAGGTTGATAAGAATAATCTTCAGATTCCTCATTGCGATATGAATTGGTACGCCTAGTACGCGAAGAAGGCGCACGGGTATTTTTTGAATACTTTGCAGTCCTGAATGGGTTGGTGCACCGCCATGGAGGGTTTGAATGAGTTTCCACAGAGTTTCTTGCATGACGGTCTGGCCCTGAGCCAGATTTGTCATTATTCCAGCCAGATCTAGCATATTTGGCGGAGCAGATGGATTTGGAGTGCTTCCAGCGTTTCGATTGCTAGATTCTGGAATATCAGCCATTGATGAATTGTTTTTGATGAAAAACGATATTACCAGTCGTTTCCCACAGACGGCGCCAATCTGTTGATTAAAAAATTAGATCATATCTAATTATTCAATCACAGATAAAATAAATGAAACAAAGAGTTTTTAAAGTGGTTCAGCCTTATAAGAATGACCTACCACTACACCAAAACTGGCGATTGGTCACGGCCAAAATCCCTGACCAAGACTGTGGGTCGCGGACTTGGGTCGTGACCATTTCTGGCGTGACCAATTTCGTGGGTCGCGGCCCAAGTCCGTGACCCACAAATGGTCACGGCCACAGGGGGTCACGGTAGATGGTCGCGGACTTGAGCCGTGACCCATGCCGTGACGGGTCGCGGCCAAAGTCCGTGACCCACAACCGTGACAAATTGGTCGCGGCCCAAGTCCGCGACCCATAATCGTGGCAAAAAAAATGAAAAAAATGGTCGCGGCCCAAGTCCGTGACCCAAAACCGTGACAAAATTGGTCGCGGCCCAAGTCCGTGACCCACAACCGTGACAAAATTGGTCGCGAACTTGGGCCGCGACCCACAACCGCGAAGAAAAAAAAAGGAAAAAAATGGTCGCGGACGTTGGCCGCGACTATTTTTGGTCACGTTTGTGGGTCATGGACTTTGGCCGCGACCATTTTTAGGCGCGACGGAAAAAATAAAAATGGTCATGGACAAAGTCCATGACCATATTTAACTAGAATTTAAAAAAAATATTTTTTTTGTCCAATGCTATAATATTGGGGGTCCTGTGAGTGCACTGTCGGTTGATACGTGTAACGTTGGACGCGTACGAGATGTTACAAATATTTAATATTGGAAAAACAATAAAAAAAATCACAAATTGCGAATCGAGAACGTTGTTAATAAACTAATATATATACAAACTTAAAAATATTACACGTCTTAATAATTCAAAGACCAAAACAAAATTGGGCAGAGTTTTCCCTATTTTCTGGACATTCCAAACCCTGTAAATATAAAACCTGCTTATTATAAAGCCCATACGGTTATCAAAATTTAACAACTAAATTATAAAAGCCCGCAAGGCCATAAAACTGAACAATAAAAGCCCGCACGGCCATAAAACTAAACAATAAAAGCCCGCACGGCTGTAACAAATAAAAAACATAATCCGGAACGCCCAAACCATTATATAAACAATCTTCATGTCGTAAACCATTGCCTTCTTCATTTGTTCCACGTGCAAAAATCCTACAAATGATAGGATAAAAAAAATGATATCAGTAACCAAGTAGTTTTACAAAAAATTTATTCAAGTTGAAAATTGCATATATGAGTTATAATTATCAACATATAAATGTTTTTAAGCCTAAGTCTATAAATATGCAAATTATCTCCGTATTCTCAAACCGGGGGTCCCGTGATCGCGCGGTCAGTTCCTACGAGTTACATTGGTCCCGTGCGAGGTGTTGGTACCACTCACGGGGCCGTTCGGGGGCTGTTTCGGGGTTTCACCCACTAACGCCATGTTTTTAAGCCTAAGTCTAGAAATATACAAATTATCGTTGTATTCTCAAATCGGGGGTCCCGTGATCGCGCGGTCAGTTCCTACGAGTTACATTGATCCCGTGCGAGGTGTTGGTGCCACTCACGGGGCTGTTTTGGGGTTTCACCCACTAACGCCAAGTTTCTAAGCCTAAGTCTAGAAATATGCATATTATCGTCGTATTCTCAAACCGAGGGTCCCGTGATCGCGCGGTCAGTTCCCACGAGTTACATTGATTCCGTGCGAGGTGTTGGTGCCACTCATGGGGCCGTTCGGGGGCTATTTCGGGTTTCCCCCCACTAGCGTCATGTTTTGCCTAAGAACTAATATTTTTAAATGAAAATTATCGTCGTATTCTCAAACCGGGAGTCCCGTGATCGTGCGGTCAGTTCCTACGAGTTACATTGGTCCCGTACGAGGTGTTGGCGCCACTCACGGGGCCGTTCGGGGGATGTTTCATATTTTTACCCTCTAATGCCTTGTTTTTAAGCTTAAGCCCTCATATTTTCAAATTATCATCGTATTCTCAAACCGGGGGGTCCCGTGATCGCGCGGTCAGTTCCTACGAGTTACATTGATCCCGTGTGAGGTGTTGGTGCCTCTCACGGGACCGTACGGGGGCTGTTTCTAGTTTTTGCACTCTAAACCCAATTTTTAAGCCTAAGTCCTTATATATGCAAATTATCCTCGTATTCTCAAATCGGGAGTTCTGTGATCTCGCGGTCAGTTCCTACGAGTTACATTGATCCCGTGTGAGGTATTGGTGCCTCTCACAGGACCGTACGGGGGTTGTTTCATGTTTTTACCTTCTAACGCCTTGTTTTTAAGCTCGAGTCCTCAAATTTTCAAATTATCATCATATTCTCAAACCGGGAGTCCCGTGGCTGCGCGGTCAGTTCCTACGAGTTACATTGGTCCCGTACGAGGTGTTGGTGCCTCTCAAGGGGTCGTTTGGCGGGTGGGGGGTGTTTCGGGTTTTTACCCCCTAACGCCTTTTTTAAGCCTAAGTCTAGAAATATTCAAATTATCGTCGTATTCTATAATCGGGAGTCCCGTGATCGCGCGATCAGTTCCTACGAGTTACATTGGTCCCTTGTGAGGTGTTGGTGCCTCTCACGGGACCATACGGGGGATGTTTCATGTTTTTACCCTCTAATGCCTTATTTTTAAGCTTAAGTCCTCATATTTTCAAATTATCGTCGTATTCTCAAACCGGGAGTCCCGTGATCGCGCGATCGGTTACTACGAGTTACATTGATCCCGTGCAAGGTATTGGTGCCTCTCACGGGACCGTACGGGGGCTGTTTCTAGTTTTTGCACTCTAAACCCAATTTTTAAGCCTAAGTCCTTATATATGCAAATTATCCTCGTACGATAATAGTTTTTATATGATCCACACAAGTAAAAGATACATGTTTGCAATGGAGATCGTTTAAGTCCACACAACGATAATAATGTTGATATTGAATACAATACCTGAGATAGCGAGAAACGAGGTTGATGAATCCAGATTTCCCATTTTCACTGCAAAATAAAGAATTACCCAAACGTTCACATTCAGTAGCTAGATCCATGATTCAATGCTAAACAAAATAAAATAACAAACAAAGTGGCAAATATATCACAAGTGAAATGAAATGAAATGAAAATGAGAATGGAGACCTGATCTGATTGAGGCCAGCAACAGCATAGCGTTGTTTATTAAGTTTGTCGGTATCAACAGAGCTCAAAGTGGCCATTGTAAACAAATACAAAGAGTGAAATGCGAAATGTAAAATGAGGCGTAGAGAGAGAATGTATTGCCAAATATGAAACTAGAAGAAAGCCGCAACCTTATATAACAACAGTTATATAACTGTTATGTAACGACAGTTACGACAGTTATATAACTGGTGTTATAACAGTTATATAACTGGTGTTATAACAGTTATATAACTGTTATAACAACAGTTATATAACTGTTATTATAACAGTATAACTGTTATAATAACATTAGAGGCCTTGATATAGCTAGCATGTTCCCAAATAAGGCCCAAATATAGCTAGCAATAGGACCTGTTACGAACAAGTGTTCAATATGCTCTTCTGATCTATAGCGGCATAAACATCTGGAGGTAATAGGAATACCTAACTTTTTCACATTTAGATCAATGGGGAGAGCATTGTTCAAAATTCTCCATGAGAAGGTGGATAAGTTTGGAGGGATATTAGGATCCCATATAAAAGATTGAGAGATAGAGATAAGCTTTGGAGATCTGACTATTTCATATGCAGACTTGAAAGAGAAATTCCCTAAAGCAGTTGGCTTCCATATATGGATGCCATTAAGAATCGTAGTATTTTCCTCACAAAAAGACCAAGCTTAAGAAGTTCTTCTAGCAGCCATTGAACCTGGAAAAATAGGCATGGAGGTGGACTTTTGATTCATGAAAGTAGACCACAAGGAACTACCTGATTTGAAAGACCATGCCAACTTAAGATTAGAGGCCTTGATAAGGCTGCTTAAATTCCTAATACCCAAACCACCTTCATTCTTTGGAGCACAAATTGAATCCCAATTGATCCGATATTTTTTCCCATAGTTCTTATTAGACCCCCACAGAAAGTCACTAAGGATTTTATTCAGAACAAATATTGTCTTTTTATTAAGACTTAGAGCAAGAAAAGTATAAACTTGCATATATTGATGCACTGACTTTAAGAGAGTAATTCTACCCCCTATAGGGAGAAATTTGAATTTCCAAATGTGAATTTTGAAGTTTATAGCTTGCACCAAACCATAAAATAACACTGCCTTCTTCCTACCTTTGAAAAGAGAACATCCCAAGTATTTAATACTGCCTTTTTCTTGTTTAATGCCTGTGAGATCCGCAACAGTTTTAATATGGCTCCTGTTTGCTTTATTCCCCATAATGAAGCTACTCTTTTTGCAATTAATTGAAAGACCTATCTTCCAAAATTTGGACTAATACTTTTAAGAGCTTCCAAAATTTCTATGTCATCAGGAGTCCTTTCCATATCTTCATTCATCTGGTTAGTCAACTAGGCAAGGATATAGTTCAACACTTCAAATGACTCAGTAGAACCTGTAGTGACTAAATTTTAAAAATAAGAAATAAAAGTGTTAGAAATTCCTTCAGTTGACTCCTCTAAGCTTCCATCCTCATTTTTGATGCTATGAATCAATCATTTCCTTCTATGTTGATTCACCAATGAGTGATAGTATTTAGAGTTCCTATCTCCATCTTTGATCCACTGCCTTTTGAACTTTTGAAACCAGAATTGCTCCACAAATGATAAGGCGACATTTAATTTAGCCTTAACTTTGTTTAGCTCCACCAAAAGGCCCTGAGTTTTATTCTCTTCATAATGGATCTATGCTTTGAGAACCTTATCCTCCAGGTTAATACAGTTTTGAAAAATGTTTTTGAAATTTTCTTTGCTCCAATTCCTCAAAATCCCTTTAAGTTTTCTAAGTTTGAAAGCAAAGACATTTAAAGGTCATCTTGTAGAGAATGTTTTCCAAATGTTACAAACCAATTGGTAGAAAGAATCAGCTGAGGTCCAAAAGTTTAGGAATTTAAAAGGTTTATTGATAAAGTCTATAGAACTAGGAATAGAAATAAGAAGATAACTATGGTCAGAGCAGGATCTATGAAGGTGTTAAAGATTAGAATTGAGGGAAAGAATAAGACCAAGACTCATTAATTAGACCTTTGTCTAGTCTCTGAATAACCAAATAACCATTTGAAAGTCTTTACCAAGTGAATTTAGAGCTTGAAAATCCAATATCCATAAGATTACTGGCTTAGATGCAATTATTAAAATCTGAAGATGCATCTAAGCAAATAGGCAATCCACTTGCCTTTTCTTTTGAGAATGGGGACGTTGCTTCTAAAGTGTGGGATAAAATGAATCAAGAGTATGTAATCAAGAGGGCTACTGGAGGTATTAGAAGTCAACTTTTCCAATGGTGGATACATGGCCCAAGACAGATCCAGTTACAAACAAGCTTATCCCATTTAGAGTGTGTTGGAGTTTGTGGATGCACAGAAATAAAAGCAAGTATGAGGATTATTCAGCTAACGTTTGTTCAGTTTTGTATCAGGTTCACCAATTGAAGAAAATTCAGACTTTCAATCAATGCAATCACCCCCAAATCAATAGGCTGCAAATTAAATGGATGAATCCTCTCACGGGACCGTACGGGGGCTGTTTCATGTTTTCCCCCTCTAACGCCTAATTTTTAAGCTTAAGTCCTCATCTTTTCAAATTATCATCGTATTCTCAAACCGGGAGTCCCGTGATTGTGCGGTCAGTTTCTACGAGTTACATTGGTCCTATGAGAAGTGTTAGTGCCTCTCATGGGACCGTACGGGGGCTGTTTCGAGTTTTCACCCTCTAACGCCTTGTTTTCAAGCTTAAGTTCTCATATTTTCAAATTATCGCCGTATTCTCAAATCGGGAGTCCCGTGATTGAGCGGTCAGTTCCTACGTGTTACATTGGTCCCACGAGAGGTGTTGGTGCCTCTCACGGGATCGTACGGGGGCTGTTTCGAGTTTTACCCTCTTCATATTTTCAAATTATTGTCGTATTCTCAAATCGGGAGTTCCGTTATCGCGCGGTCACTTCCTACGTGTTATATTGGTCCCGTGAGAGGTGTTGGTTCCTCTCACGGGACCGTACGGGGGCTGTTTCGTGTTTTCCCCCTCTAACGCCTTATTTTTAAGCTTAAGTCCTAATATTTTCAAATTATCGTCGTATTCTCAAACCGGGAGTCCCGTGATCATGCGGTCAGTTTCTACGAGTTACATTGGTCCCGTGAGAAGTGTTAGTGCCTCTCATGGGACCGTACGGGGGCTGTTTTGAGTTTTCACCCTCTAACGCCTTGTTTTCAAACTTAAGTTCTCATATTTTCAAATTATAGCCGTATTCTCAAATCGGGAGTCCCGTGACTGCGCGGTCAGTTCCTACGTGTTACATTGGTCCCACGAGAGGTGTGAGTGCCTCTCATGGGACCATACGGGGGCTGTTTCGAGTTTTCACCCTCTAACGCCTTGTTTTCAAGCTTAAGTCCTCGTATTTTCAAATTATCATTGTATTCTCAAACCGGGAGTCCCGTTATCGCGCGGTCAGTTCCTACGTATTATATTGATCCCGTGAGAGGTGTTGGTTCCTCTCACGGGACCGTACGGGAGCTGTTTCGTGTTTTCCCCCTCTAACGCCTTATTTTTAAGCTTAAGTCTTCATCTTTTCAAATTATCATCGTATTCTCAAACCGGGAGTCTCGTGATCGTACGGTCAGTTTCTACGAGTTACATTGGTCCCGTGAGAAGTGTTAGTGCCTCTCATGGGACCGTACGGGGGCTGTTTCGAGTTTTCACCCTCTAACGCCTTGTTTTCGAGCTTAAGTTCTCATATTTTCAAATTATCACCGTATTCTCAAACCGGGAGTCCCGTGACTGCGCGGTCAGTTCCTACGTGTTACATTGGTCCCACGAGAGGTGTGAGTGCCTCTCATGGGACCGTACGGGGGATGTTTCGAGTTTTCACCCTCTAACGCCTTGTTTTCAAGCTTAAGTCCTCGTATTTTCAAATTATCATCGTATTCTCAAACCGGGAGTCCCGTTATCGCGCGGTCAGTTCCTACGTGTTATATTGATCCCGTGAGAGGTGTTGGTTCCTCTCACGGGACCGTACGGGGGCTGTTTCGTGTTTTTCCCCTCTAACGCCTTATTTTTAAGCTTAAGTCTTCATCTTTTCAAATTATCGTCGTATTCTCAAACTGGGAGTCCCGTGATCGTGCGGTCAGTTTCTACAAGTTACATTGGTCCCGTGAGAAGTGTTAGTGCCTCTCATGGGACCGTACGGGGGCTGTTTTGAGTTTTCACCCTCTAACGCCTTGTTTTCAAACTTAAGTTCTCATATTTTCAAATTGTCTCCGTATTCTCAAACCGGGAGTCCCGTGACTGCGCGGTCAGTTCCTACGTGTTACATTGGTCCCAAGAGAGGTGTGAGTGCCTCTCATGGGACCGTACGGGGGCTGTTTCGAGTTTTCACCCTCTAACGCCTTGTTTTCAAGCTTAAGTCCTCGTATTTTCAAATTATCATCGTCTTCTAAAACCGGGAGTCCCGTTATCGCGCGGTCAGTTCCTACGTGTTATATTGATCCCGTGAGAGGTGTTGGTTCCTCTCACGGGACCGTACGGGGGCTGTTTCGTGTTTTCCCCCTCTAACGCCTTATTTTTAAGCTTAAGTCTTCATCTTTTCAAATTATCATCGTATTCTCAAACCGGGAGTCCCGTGATCGTGCGGTCAGTTTCTACAAGTTACATTGGTCCCGTGAGAAGTGTTAGTGCCTCTCATGGGACCGTACGGGGGCTGTTTCGAGTTTTCTCCCTCTAACGCCTTGTTTTCAAGCTTAAGTACTCATATTTTCAAATTATCGCCGTATTCTCAAACCGGGAGTCCCGTGACTGCGCGGTCAGTTCCTACGTGTTACATTGGTCCCACGAGAGGTGTGAGTGCCTCTCATGGGACCGTACGGGGGATGTTTCGAGTTTTCACCCTCTAACGCCTTGTTTTCAAGCTTAAGTCCTCGTATTTTCAAATTATCATCGTATTCTCAAACCGGGAGTCCCGTTATCACGCGGTCAGTTCCTACATGTTATATTGATCCCGTGAGAGGTGTTGGTTCCTCTCACGGGACCGTACGGGGGCTGTTTCGTGTTTCCCCCTCTAACGCCTTATTTTTAAGCTTAAGTCTTCATCTTTTCAAATTATCATCGTATTCTCAAACCGGGAGTCCCGTGATCGTGCGGTCAGTTTCTACGAGTTACATTGGTCCCGTGAGAAGTGTTAGTGCCTCTCATGGGACCGTACGGGGGCTGTTTCGAGTTTTCACCCTCTAACGCATTGTTTTCAAGCTTAAGTTCTCATATTTTAAAATTATCACCGTATTCTCAAACCGGGAGTCCCGTGATTGCGCGGTCAGTTCCTACGTGTTACATTGGTCCCACGAGAGGTGTTAGTGCCTCTCATGGGACCGTACGGGGGCTGTTTCGAGTTTTCACCCTCTAACGCCTTGTTTTCAAGCTTAAGTCCTCGTATTTTCAAATTATCATCGTATTCTCAAACTGGGAGTCTCGTTATCACGCGGTCAGTTACTACAGTTATATTGGTCCCGTGAGAGGTGTTGGTTCCTCTCACGGGACCGTACGGGGGCTGTTTCATGTTTTCCCCCTCTAACGCCTTATTTTTAAGCTTAAGTCCTCATATTTTCAAATTATCGTCGTATTCTCAAACCGGGAGTCCCGTGATCGTGTGGTCAGTTCCTACGAGTTACATTGGTCCCGTGAGAAGTGTTAGTGCCTCTCGCGGGACCTTACGGGGGTTGTTTCGAGTTTTCACCCTCTAACGCCTTATTTTCATGCTTTAGTCCTAATATTTTCAAATTATCATCGTATTCTCAAACTGTGAGTCCCGTGATCGCTTGATCAGTTCCTAAGTGTTACATTGGTCCCTACGTGTTACATCAGTTCCTACGTCTAGACATTAGCAAGTTATCGTCGTATTCTGAAACCGGGAGTCTAAAATATTTTCAACTTATTATCCAACAATCAAACCAATAATTATCCCGTATTCCTTCTAATTATCCCGTACTCCTTCTAACATACTATCCAACAACAAGCCAACAACTAATAATTATCCAACAACCAAACCAAACAAAACCAATAATTATCCCGTACTCCTTCTATCATCTAAAAGATTTAATAGATAATGTATATCAATTATATAACTACTTTAGTTAAAGTAAAGAGTACCTGGTATGTAATGAAGAACTGGTATGTAATGAAGAACTGGTATCTAATTGGTTAGATCTGCAATACGTAAACAACGTGTTATGAAGAACGGGTATGTAAAATTAAAGAAAGTACCTCACAAAACCACTGAAGAATTAGATCTGTTGCCTATAATATGTCGTAGATTTACATATGACGCAGATTTATTCCCCCATTTTAACACCGTAATTCGAGCGAACGTGAGCAACCTGCTGCCTATAATATGTAAATAAAAGTGCACAAAGGCAAAGGAGAACAAAAATCTATAATATCAACCCGGGGCCTATAATGTCAATGTAGTTGTGATTATTACGCCGCCATTTTAAGGTTTTAAAATACATATCCAATCAAGTTGATCACAACAAATCTCAAACTAAAACAGAACTGTATGAAATCAACAGAATTATGGCATACATGTCAAGTTAAAATATGAATGAACGGAATCAAGTTGTATTTGTTCCATGTCAAGTTGTAGCCTCCTAATATCTTGACGTAAACGTCAAAAAATGCACATTAATCGAAAGATATGTGATATACTTTTTCATAGGCAAATCAAGAGCACACCCAACAAATTTAATAACATGTACATTTATCGACACTAGTATCAATTCAATAAATTCAACATAGTATCCAACAACCAAGCCAACAATATCTCACTATAGTAATGTGCACACGTGTTTGCGACTCGTATGTTATAAAAAATCATTTAATTATATTTTGTCAAAAAAAAACAAGACAAGCATATTTTGTCAAAAAAAATACACACATATACAATGTAGGGTTTATTGACATAATCTATACATACACACACATACAATCTAGGGTTTACTTAAACCCTAGTATTTTTTTGACATAAATCTATCCATACATATAACCCACAACAAGGCGGTTATAATTTTTTTTACTTATTATAAATCCATTTAATTATATTTTGTCAAAAAAATACACACATACAATCTAGGATTTATTGACATAATCTATACATACACACACATACACACACACACATACACACACATAATGTCTAGCGTTTTGAATACTATTTTGTAAAAAAAAAATACACACACATACAATCTAGGGTTTATTGTCGTAATCTATACATACACACACACACACACACATACACACACATATACACACAAATATACACACAAATAGCTTCCACACAAACACACAAATATACATACACACACACACACATACGCACATAGCTGCCACAAATCAAAACAAATCGAAATGCACACACATATACACATACCTTTCACGAATCTTAGATGAAATCAACAAAAAACCCAAATAGCCGAAATCCCAAATCGTCCAAAGCTAAATCGCGAATGGCAGAAACAAAAGTAAGCTAAATCGCGAATGGTTCCCAAATCGTTATTTAATATGTTGACCTGGTCATGACCTAGAGCCGTGACCCAACCTCCGTGACCAATAAGTTATCCCCCATGACCACTGGTCACGGATCTAGGTCGTGACCCACCATGCGCGACCAACAGCAGTCACACCATGCGCGACCAACAGCCCTTCGAATGAGGTATGGTCACGGCCCCAAGCCGTGACCCACTTCAAAATTTGGTTTCGGCCCCCAGCCGTGACCCCATTTGCGCGACCATTTTTTTTTCCTGGAAGTGGTCACGGTCCAAGTCCGTGACCCATCCGCGACCATGCTTAGAGGGAGTTTTGGCACGAATTTGGCGCCAAGATGGTCACGCCCTGGTCAGGGACTTGGGCCGTGACGCACAGTGGTCAGGGACTTGGGCCGTGACCACTTCCAGAGCATCCATAACTCAGTGTGGTAATGAATATGGTCACGCCAAAAAATGATATGGTCACGGCCCAAGTCCGCGACCAGCTGGTCGCAAACTTGGGCCTTGACCATCTGGCCATGACCATTCGCAGGATTTGGTGTAGTGTACGTCCACTGTTGTGTTATTGATGAGTGTTGGGAATTCTCGATTACAAGTTCTATCAAGAAATTCCGATCCCCTTACAATGAGGATTGTACAATGTATTTATAGCCCTGAGGCTGTGATGTGAAAGGGTAATACATTAAATGATGTACATATGAAAGGGTAATACATTCAATGCCCCTTAAGCGTGTGCGTCTGAATGATAAGCATTTAATGAACAGTCAAACTGTTGGTTATCCTGCTATTAATGCTTTGTTCGAGGTGCAGCTCGGACCGCCTGAGTTGCTCGGACTGCCTAAGCTTCTCAGTGCTCAAGAGTTCCTCAGAGAGTTCTTGTTCCTCGGAGCGTATGAGTTCCTCGGGGAAGCAGTGTTCCTCGTTGTTGTATGGTTCCTCGGAGCGTGTGAGTTCCTCGGAAGTGTTCGTTGTTTCCATGTGGATTGCCATGTGTCTTCACTTTATTGAGCCATGTCAGCAAATTAATTTTGGTATCAACACCATCCATACATTCATCCATCCATACAACTATCTATCTATCTATCTATCTATCTATCTATCTATCTATCTATCTATCTATCTATCTATCTATCTATCTATCTATCTATCTATCTATCTATCTATCTATCTATCTATCTATCTATCTATCTATCTATCTACCTACCTACCTACCTATCTATCTATCTATCTATCTATCTATCTATCTATCTATCTATCTATCTATCTATCTATCTATCTATCTATCTATCTATCTATCTATCTATCTATCTATCTATCTATCTATCTATCTATATCAAAGTTAAAAAATAAGTGCATAAGTATATTATGTGTTTGTTTGACAAAGGTTCGAACTAACATCGATTTTTTGAGCTCATTACAGAGTTTGTGACTTTTGTCGACATGTAGTCACAGTGACGCAGGGCTTCGCTTCAGCGAAGGCTTGAATTCACTGGTTGTGAGTTAGCACAAAATTTTTAATCAAGATTTATTTTTATTCTCATCCTACCCTCACCGAAGCAGAGCTTCGCTTCAGCAAAACAAGGCTTCACTAACGAATGATTTATAAGGTAATATATTTGATAAAATCTTTTACTATTCTTCTAGGGACTTATTGAAGACTCATTTATCCTCGATATATTCTCTTCTCCAGGACTTATGAGGATAATGTTTCGCAATAAGTCACCCCACCCACTTGTGTTGTATGTGTTTTCACGCAAAGTCTTGAAGCTGATTTAAAAGAGGTGAGTTACTTACTTACCATTGATCCTTGACTAAAAACTCTAAAAGTATATATTGAGTGATTTTCACGAGAGTTTTTATTTGAGTACCTTTAATTATTTTTGAGATATCCTTGTTATTTTTATACTTGAAGTCATTTGAAGTTTCATTACTTATTTACAATCCCCAAACAAACATATCTCAAATTTGTTCTTGAGAGACTAAATATTTTTGATATCTCAAAAATACTTGTGAGCTTATATTTTATTATCCCAAAACATTTAAACCATTAGGAATATCTGATCGTAGGAAGTTAGAAATTCATTTGTGACTACTTACCTGTTCCCTTTGAACCCAAAGTTTACTTTAATTTTAAAGAATATTTGAAGATCGATTCAAATGTGACATTATAAATGAAAGTCAACACCTGCAACATGGGAGTGGTCAGAGAGTGATACATGATTGATATTTCTACAAAAATGTGGAAAAGTTGATTATAGAGGTTGAGCATTATTGAGCCTAGGATAGGTTCAAGTTTGTAAATTATTTCTCCCTTTATATAAATCTTTACATATTTAGTGGAACTTGTCGATTTTGACTGAGGTATTTTCCTCGTATAAATCCTCGTCTCAAATGCATGATTTACTATTTCACAATTTAATTCCATCACATGCTTAATGAACACATGCTGACAAGTAATCATTTTTTAAGTCATGTTTTATTACCTGGACGCTAGGATAAGCTTTTTCATGAATTTGGATTAAAGTAAAAGATTACCTCAACTTTTGTAAAAATTTTAGTTTGGGTAGTTTTTTTCTAAATTTGTATATCGTACACGCACTCACATGTAAATATCCTATCATAGATACTCATTAAAGAACGCCATTTTGGCTTCCGACTGCTCAAGATCTAAGTTAAATTCCCCCGCTATTGCCAACAATACCATAATAGAATTGTGTTTAACTAAGGAAGGAAAACTTCATTATAATCCACACTTCCTCTTTGTGAAAATCACTTAGGCACCAATGTTTCCTTATATTAATTGTTAGAATTTATAACATGCAATTTCTTAACAAATATCCATTTACACCTGAAAGAATGTTTTCCCATAGGAAACTCAAAAATATAAAATGTTTGGTTCTTATAAGGAGATTGGATGTCCTCATTTATGGATCCGTTCATCTCTTCATAATAAGTGCTACTCATCACCCCATGATATAAAATAAATTCATCATCATAACCCTAAATTTGATGAGGTAGAAAATCCTTGAGATATATCGTCTTGTTGGAATATGAATTCTCAGTTCTTTTCCACTCTCCAAATAGTGTTGTTGTTGGTTACTATGTCCCATTTCTTAAAAAATAAATTCTTCTTTATCTGAAGAATTAACTAGAGTAGTCACCTCCACATACACCGATTTTATCTCATCCTCATCAATATAATATTTCTTCTTTGTGTATGCACCTTAAGAATATGTGCCTAATAAAATGTCATATGCCTACTAACCATAATATTCTTGTCATTTGAACACCACAACTTGTATTTTTTGACCCTGCTACCTAACCCATGAAAAATATCTTTCATTTTTAAGGATATTAATCTCACAAACATGAGATAAATATGGACACCCAAATATGTTAGGATGGTTATATGTAGTATATGACCATAACCAAACCTTCATTGGAGCCTTACAATCAATTATTGCAGTTGGAAACCTATTGTAAAAAAAAGTAAGCATATGAGAAAGAATCCACCCAAAACAAATTTTCTAAATCCACATGTTATTCCTTTCTTACGCTTAATTGTGTTGCAAATATTCCCAACCGTAAAAATAAGAATAGCACCCTCATGATCAGAATACTTTAGCAAGGATGATACTTATACTCATCTTTATTATGCGTCCTAAATAATTTGATATCCCTACCAACTTGTTTATCCCCCTTCTTTTACCATTTTAGATATACCCCAGTAATTAATATTTGAAAGAAAACTATGTTCTCTTAGAGAAGTAATGAAAAAATATATAAAATGATGACTACCTACTAAAGATGGGTTTTGAAAAACCTCAGACACACATAAATTTTAATTAAGTATCGACATTTCAAATTTGAAAATTATTTTATTGCAAGCCAACAACTCACATATTCTGAAATGTTAACTTTTAATACCCATTAACAAACCTTTCTTACACAACACTATCATGGTCGTCTATTTGGCATGTTTTAAACGTATATGCCAATGCCTAATGTAATTTGTATTTGATCCACTTATTTCTTCTTAAACTACATAAGAATTACTTCCATGTAGCCTTGAAGGAATTAAATAATCCAAGAAAACTTTTATCATTCCTCCCATGAGTATTATCTTGCACTAGTTGGAATTTAAAGCAGTCTATTAATGACCAAACATGAGGATGGAAAATTGTGTGATGAAATCCAAATAATCTGCCAATAATGAATAAACATAAGTATAATAAGAACTATACATTGCAACGTGAGAAGTAAAACATAGTACATGGATAAGAAATTAAGTAGGACAACGATTTGTATAGCAAAGTTTCACCATACATGAGTTAAACAATTCATTATAATACAACTTAATGCGACCCACTTCCTTGGTACAAAACTCTCCCCTCTTTTTCTCTCTCCATTTCGATTTCCTCATTAGAGTATTGGTATAACAATGGACTCATGTTTCTGATGTGCTTTAACTAGAATATATATATGGGGGTCTCTTTTTCCAATCTACACACATCATGTTTCATGGGACAGTGTATATAAGGAGAGAATATATAAAAGGAGTCTTGCCGATTTCACACCCATAGTTAAGCAAGCTATCACATTATAGATAAAACACATCCACATGTACATGAAATACTCGGATTACCCCTGTATCACTAGCCCACAGCTATGGTTATAATCAACATCAATCTTAATAATAAAACCCAATTAGGTTTGCACCCAAAAATTGGATACTAAAATTTTATCACAAGCTAATTTATTTTTACAACACTTTCTTCATCACATCAATATCATATATAAACCTTTTTTATTTTTACACATGTAAAAAGGTATAAAAAATCTCAACTCTTGTGTATTAAAAAATTAGGGTTTGATGACCAAAAAATCCATCTAAACATTTAGGGACCCTCACCCAAAAATTTATTTAATATAAATGTAATCAATGTTTAAAAAGACAATTTATGGTGTTACTCCCTAAAATCACTCACTTAAACTTGGGTTCATACTTAAATTATCATTTATATGTAATTTGGTCAACACCCCAAAATATCTTTGTTCAAACATGTTGGGGTTTATTCTTAAAATCATGTGTTATTCATTTTGAAATGAGAATCAAGTTTGTGAGAATGATTTTTGTTTGTTTAAATATATTATTTTATATCAATGTCGGTCAATAGACTTTAATAAGAATTTCAGTGAGTTGAGTTCGGGTTTATCACAAGGAGATTGGAATTTTGTTTCTAGCACTATTAAAAAGTTCACAACCTAGATAGCGACTTGACATCCTATCAGAATGGCTATGATGTAATCCTACCAGTTTATATCAAACTATGAGAACATGTACGATGGTTTGAGAACTTTTACGATAGTTCAACATATGATTATGATCAGTAAATCTCAGGAATATATTAAATATGACCACCCATGAGATTTGAGTCTAAGAACTATCTTGATTAGATTAAGCCAATCTCACACCATTTGCAAAGGGTGCATAAATTCCTAATATAAAGAATTATGAGAATTTTATGCTCATATGATTATCGCTTTGATTTATATGTCTAATATTCAATTTTAGATTGAATCAAATTATCCTCGCTCGCACATTGGGTGATAATTATATAAGTAGGTATGAGATCTTAATTCTAAGTGATTTGCATTTGGGATAGCTAGGACTGCGATACCCCCTTGATAAACTTATATGATTTGTTTCCATAAGGAGACCTGATCAGGGGATTATTTATAATCCAGTGAAGTAGAAAAATAAGTTAAGTCTGAGAATTAAGGAATTGATTGGATGTTGATTAAAGTCGATTAACAGTAAGTTGAATTGACCAAGCGGGTATCAAAATTTTAATGCAGAAGATCATATTATTATTATTATTATTATTATTATTATTATTATTATTATTATTATTATTATTATTATTATTATTATTATTATTATTATTATTATTATTATTATTATTATTATTATTATTATTATTATGTACCATAATTGGAGTGCAATAATGATTATTTAGTGGAATTAGTTATGATTAAATAAAAAATTAATTATGGTAATTAAATTTGAGATTTTTGAGTATTTATTTGGAATCTAATTTAATTATTTGTCTTGGGTCCCTAGTGTAGTCCATATACCCAAGTAGTTAGACCCAGTCTCTCAAGAAACTCAATTTGGCCCAAGCCCACCTTTTGTACTTTTATAAAAAGGTGTGGTAAGGGGTTTTAAACCTGATTGATTAGAATTACGGGTTACAAGGGGTGAGAGAAAACACTATTCACATTTTTATGAAGAGGCCAAGAGAGAGACCACCATATCTCACTCATAAGGAGGAATTTTCATCTCAAAAGGTGCTCACACATATACCTATCTTTTGAGAGGATCATACATTAGAATATCGAAGATTTTCATAAGGGTTAACAAGCTTTTGAAGATCCAAAAGAAGGCAACCTTTCATCATAAATAAATACCATTCTCTACATCGAATTACAACCGTATCCATAAT
Organism: Sambucus nigra; assembly: GCA_949130495.1. Lineage (NCBI taxonomy): Eukaryota > Viridiplantae > Streptophyta > Magnoliopsida > Dipsacales > Adoxaceae > Sambucus > Sambucus nigra. The sequence goes on from OX422217.1 coordinate 160,597,391, forward strand.
GGTATTGTGTTATAAATCCTAGGTTTGTTCTTCAAACCAAATTATTGATTTTGTGCTTTCTATTTTTTGATTAATTGAATATTCAAGGCTAAATTTTTTTACTCCGCACATATTAATCACCAACAATTGGTATCTGAGCCTTTTGTTTAGATTAATCATCCATCGAAAAGGTCTGTGTTGTCCAAACTTGAAAACCCTAGTTTTGCATTCTGTGGAATGGTGTGTCTTTGTGTATTCTTTCATACAAACATGGCTTTACAGAGATTTTTTTTATATCCCTTCCATCACACTCATACATTTTCATGTGATTGGATCCTACACTGGTTTATCCGTAGTTAGTTTTTACCTTTTCATTCGATATGGTTTTAACAATTAAGTTTTCGTAATTATTTCTATATATATGTTGCATAACTCGTGTGTTAATTAATTGGATATTCAAATACACCTATTTAATGGACAACATGAATTATATTTTAAGATCGGCCTAAATCACCATTTTCTCCAGTAATTTGTGTTTTATTTATTCTTTTTAAATTGAATTAAATCAGGGTAATTAAATTTTAAGGTGTGAGTTAAATTGAGATATCCAAATTTTTTTTTGGAAAATTTAAATAATTATGTTTATATTAAGAAAAATTAAAATGTGAGATCAAGATATTTATTTCGCACAAGTAAATTTTAAAATTACCAATGATTTTAATTCAATCATTTGGAAATGAATATATTATTTTTCAAAACCCTCAAGTTTTAAAATACTAAGTGGGAGAGGGGTTTCAACATAAATCTTATGCTCTCCATCTATATTTTTGGTATTTTCATGAATCAACATGTGCTTAATTCCTCGCATCAGTTAGGCTGGCCCCCCCCATTGATGGAATTAATCAGGGCATCAGGGATTCATTGAAACTCTTAAGTGATAGTTCTAAGAATTATAATATGAGTGAGTTCACCCCAATGTAATTTCATCATGAGAAGAATCTATTTCAAGGAATGAACACGTGGTATACACATAGAAATAATTAATGATATCCTTCCCCATAGAGTCACTTCGAGTAAATGTGGGATCAAAAGACACTGACTATTAATTTTTTTTTGGCATAAGATCCTAAACTATCCATGTACATAATTGAAAGATAAAAGTTTGTCTAGTTAAAGGCAAAGTGATTTAAGCTCCCCACGATAAATCTCACTCCATAAGGGAACCGGGATGTCTAGCGGATTTTTACTTAAAAATGGCGGTGAGGTGACATTTTAAAATTAAAACGAAGTTAAATTCTCACATTTGTGTTTTGAAATTAATTCTCTTTTAAAAATTTATGATTATGATATTTCAAAATAGGATCATCATTCAACCCCCTTGCTTCAATCTTACAGGACAACATCTACATAAATTGGAAAAGAAACCTTGATATTTTTCTAACTGCTAAGGACTATGAGTTTGTGTTGACGGAGACCTTCCCTACTAAATCGGAGGAAGGAGAACTTGAAAGGGATGTCCAAGCTTACCAGAGATGTCAAAAGGATGATTGTATGGCTTGTTGTTACATATTAGATTCTATGACTAATGTGTTACAACACCAGTATTAGTGCATGCCCACTCCTTATGACGTGATTCTGAACTCAGGGATATATTTGAGGATGAGAATCATGCCACAAAGATAGATTATATAGAAAATATGGTCAATACCAAGATGCCCGAGGGTGATCCCACATGCGAGAAAATTCTAAAGATGATGTCTATCTTGGGAAAATTGTAGGTTCTTGGATACGAAATCGATGGGTAAACCCAAGTTTATTTTGTGCTCCCATCACTACCAAAATACTTTAAATAGTTTTGCCTAAATTATTCAATGAACAAATGAGATTACTTATCGGGACAACTTCTTAAAGAACTCCAGGTTATGAAGAATATCAATGAGCATAAGGGTTTGATTCTGGTTGATGAGAAATGCCCATCTACTTCTGTTTCAAAAGGTAAGAAGAAGAATATGAGAAAGTCTTAGGCACAAGCTAAAGTTTTCAAGTAAAAATTTAAGCCCCAAGGTGGAGGTAAGAGCTGAAAGGAAGCTATCACATTTGCAGACATGAAGGAAACTGGAAGAAGCAATGCCCCATTTTCTTAACCAGGAAGAATAGAAATGGTAATTTCTCCTACATCATTGAGTTATGTTTTATGGTGAAATCTATCTTTACCTGTCGTGTAGATTCGGGAGACACTATTCATATTTGTAATTCTTTGTCGAGGTTCCAGGTAACTAAGGAGCTCAGTGATGGAGAGATATTTCTATTTATGGGCAATCATCATAAGATAGAATTAGGAAATTTAGTTTTAAATTTTGGTGATAACAATATGTTAGTATTGATAAAAAAAAATTATGTTCATAGTATTAGAAAAAAAAAATTATTACGATTTCTAAGCTTGTGATGAATGAATACCTGGATTATTTTAATAAATGAGTTTTTATATAAAATGGAAAATCTATTATCAATTCTTGAATATTAGAAAATAATCTTTATATTATAAGATTTTTCACTACTGCTACTTAATACTAAATTGAATAACTTACATGGAAATAACCTTAAGAGAAATTAACGTTCTAGGTTGATCCAAATGTATCTTTAGCACTTTCGTTTAGGTCATATCAATCTAAAAAGGATACAAATATTGGATTCAAATAGGCAATTAAGTTCATTAAAAGTGGAGGCACTTCTAGTATGTGAGTCCTGCTTAGAGAGAGATGACCAAAAGTCGTAAGGACATTTTTCTCATGTCCAACATGTTACATTTATGTATGTCGTACGCCGCTACATTTGACACGTCACCTCACGATCTCACATGACGGCCTCTATCCGAATTCCGGGAATCAAGCATTCAACATCTCCATTAATGTGTCCCACATCTGCCTCAACGACTTCACGTTCCAAGATTTTAGGGACTTAATGCAAGTGGTACGCAAGGGAGTCAAAACAGTGAAAAAAGGCACGATAGGAGAGTTCAAGGGCACTTTCGTAATTTCACATTCATATTCCGGAGGTCTGGTCAACTGGAAAGTTGAAGAGCTCGCCGCAACAAAGATTCTGGAAGAAACGGCACCTCAATCCGAGCTACGGTGAAGGAGTTATGACCTTTTGAAGTTGGAGAAAATTCCTCGAAGAATGCTATTTTTTTTACCCCATACCAGAATGGTACCCCAAACCGCATGGGGAACTGGTTCGGGGGGGAGAACCGGTTCGGGGTACCCCAGAACCGGTTCGGGGTACCTGACGCTGCAAGAGTCCCCAAGTTTTAAAACTCTTTTGGTTTCCTTATAAAAGCCAACTTCGGGTGAGCTATTTTGCAAGACTTTAGAAGACGTTTTTGAGAGTCCAAACACATCTAGTCTTCATATTTTTGAGACCCAAGACTCATGTTTTGATTCACACATCCTTGCCAAATATTTGTGAATCCTTTTGCAACCCAAGAACACAACTTTGTTTTGTTCAACCCTTGTGGAGAAGCCGTTCTCTTCTTCATTGCTGCCCTCCTGGAAAGGGAAAATTCCAGCCGACAAACTTGTGGAGAAGCCGTTTCTCTTCTCCATTGCAGCCCTACTGGAAAGGGATAGTTCCAGCCGCGACTACAGAATCCGATACCCGAGGGTAATTCTTAGTCCTCTTGTATTTTCATTGTAATCCGATTGTAAGCCGTTTTCTTACAAATTATAGTGAAAATAAATGGTTTTGCCCCTGTGGGGGATTTTTCCTGAAATTTATTTGTTTTATCCTGCATGCTATATTTTATTTGATAAATCATCTAGATGCATGTCTTAGGGTTTAACTAAAATTTGGGTTTAATTAAAATTGGTTTTTATTTGAGAAGTCGCAATATTTCCGCTGTAGCTGCTCTCTCAAATTGGTATCAGAGCGGGTTACGCTAATTTATCGCGTGATCCTGATTTTTCGAGGATTTATTTTTTTGATACAATTTGACTTCTCACATCGTCAAATTGGTATCAGAGCGGGTTACGCTAAGTTATTGTGTTTTGATCCTGATTTTGCACAAAAAATGGCTTTTGATGATTTTGATGATCTTCGATGTCAAATTTTTGAAAAAATTAATTGGAAAATTCACACGAACTCTTGTTTTAGATCTTCTGTTGAAAACAAATCTGAGAGGTGTTCTTGTTGTGAGGGTTTTGGTCACACGTTAGATGAGTGTACCACAAATTTAAAGAAGAAATTGAATAAACCGATTTCTCATGTTTCTACCCTTAGTGATTGTGATTCTGAAGAAGAAGTTTTTTATGCTTCTAGGCGAGAGTTTCCCATCCATGTGATTAGTGATGATAGTGAAGGTGATGAGAGTGTGGATGAAAGTGAGGAAGAAAGTGTAGATGAGCATGACTTGCAAACTGCTTTCAATGAACTTTATGCTGAAACTTTGAAAACAAAGAAAGAAAATTTGAAATTGAAAGCTCAGTTGAAAGAGTGTGCCATAAAAAATAATGATTTTTTAGTTGAAGAACTTAGGGCTCATGTGAAAATTTTGAAAGAGAAGCTTGAGTACGTCGAGGGTGAGAGAGATAGTCTTAGAGGGTTGATGGAGACTATGAAAAAGGAGCTTTTAGAGTTTGAGGATTCTAAACGAGTACTTGAATCTAGGATAGGTGAACTTGAGGTGAAATTGAAAGATTCAAGTAAAGTGAAATTTGATTTGGAGTCTAGGTCTGAAAAACTTGATAAGATTTTAGGCACAGTCGAGATCAAAACGGATAGGGGTGGGATTGGTCTTGAAAAATATGTTGCACCCATTCCCACACGTGTGAGAGAGCCTCATAGGTTTGTTAAGAAAGAGGCACCTAAAGTTGTTAGGAAAGCACCCCTTAAGAACATTGTGAGAGAACCTTCTAGGATCATTAGGAGAGACCCGCCTAGGCAAATTCGGAAAGAGCAACCGATAAATTTGAGGAGAGGGCCACCTTTAGGTAACACACACCGCCCGATTTACACTTGCACACATTGCGGTAGGCAAGGTCATCTTAGGCGATTTTGTTACAAGCTTTTAAATGGACCTAGGAAGGTTAATGAAAGAATAAATTCGATTCCCAAAACCCCCACACTTTGTTACACATCAATTTGGGTTAGAAAATCGGATTTAGAGGCTTATGGTTTATTTGTCCACGATTCCCGTTTGCTTGCAAGTGATTCACCCCATGTGAAATCTTTTGGTTGATTGTGGTCGCATGTTTGTCATACACTAGTTGTGGTTTCATGATATATTTTTACTAGTGTGATGACTTGTACTTTTTGTATAAATTCTTGTTTTTGAATTTTTTTGAAAAATACAAAAAGATTTTATTTTGATAAAATTTTGAGAAAATCCAAAAAGATTTTTGTATTGCACCATTTATGGATGAACACTTTGGATGACCAAGTCACAACATCATTCCATTTTTTTCATGTGACTATTTGATAGTGTTTTGAGATAATAGGTCAATTCATCCTTGTGCTTTATAATGTTTGGAGTCATTAAGATGTAATTAAGTGTTACTTCCTACATGTTTGACTCATGTTTCCTTTATTGCACACATGCACGGATTTGTTTGATTATTGTGCTTGTCTTATCACATGTTGGTTGGGTGTTTTCATCTCAATCCTGTCTTTAAAACAAACCAAGCGCGATAATTTTTTATAAGGAAATTGTGCATATAAAAACCGTGTTATGAGTTTGTGTGCTTTGTTTGAATAACGGGGAGGGGCTGCGAAAGGTAATTATCTATTCTTTGCTCAAAAGCCACAGTTAAAAAGGACCTAAAAAATTGAGGAATTTTATTATCCGAGGTCCAAAGAGGTTAAAAGAGCCCGAAAAAATTTAAAGGCAATAAAAAGAAATTCATGCCAATTATGGGCCATTTAGGTTTTTGCAGCAATTCTCCAAAGTTTGAGAATTTAGATTACCTCTAAAAGTTAATATATTTGAGGGTGTTTGGTTGGAGAATTTAAAACGGGTTTGCACGTCATTGAAATTTTTGAAAATGCGCTATATAGTTTTGGACGTTATTGGTGTGAAAATCATTTGACTTTGATTTGTTGATTTGCATAAAACGACGTCATCTAAATTCAACAAACGTTTACACTTAAGGATACCTTTGATGTTCATTCGTTAGGAGTACACATATGCATCGTGCACATATGATTGATTGAGTTGATTTACCTATCGAATGTGTTCACACCCATTCATTCCATTTCCATGACTTGGTTGTTTGAGTCTAAATCCATGGTGTGATTTTTGTTTCATATTTGTTCATATTGGTATCTTATTTTTGTATGAAAAATTTGAAAAATTCAAAAATAGTTTGAGAATATTTGTTTGAGCATCTCCTTGCAAGAGCACGATTACCATATTATTTGATGCCCTGTTTTGTATACCGCGACACCCCGATTTTGCTTATTTGATTCATTCTTCTCATCTGTCTATTGGGGGACATCATAAAAAGGGGGAGAAAGAATTATCATATTATGGGGGAGTTTGAATTTTGGGGGAGTTTTTGAGATGTTGCTTATGTTTTTATCATATATTGATATCCATGTTATCTCATTTCAAACTCGATATGTCACGTGGTATTTGCTTTGTCTCATGTGTGTAGGTATGAAGATTGAAGATCTATATGTTGCACACCCTCATGAGAAAAGATTTGAGATTCGTGAAGATTTGAAGAACAAACGATGAAGACTATTCATTTGTACCTTTTCCAGTTTTGGGTTCATGGGAGGGTAGATTTGTATACGCAATTTCATATTTGATAATTTGGATTTTTTATGTATGTACCTGCATAGACATAGGGGGAGATTTGTAAGGACATTTTTCTCATGTCCAACATGTTACATTTATGTATGTCGTACGCCGCTACATTTGACACGTCACCTCACGATCTCACATGACGGCCTCTATCCGAATTCCAGGAATCAAGCATTCAACATCTCCATTAATGTGTCCCACATCTTCCTCAACGACTTCACGTTCCAAGATTTTAGGGACTTAATGCAAGTGGTACGCAAGGGAAGTCAAAACAGTGAAAAAAGGCACGATAGGAGAGTTCAAGGGAACTTTCGTAATTTCACATCCATAGTCCGGAGGTATGGTCAACTGGAAAGTTGAAGAGCTCGCCTCAACGAAGATACTGGAAGAAACGGCACCTCAATCCGAGCTATGGTGAAGGAGTTATGACCTTTTGAAGTTGGAGAAAATTCCTCAAAGAATGCTATTTTTTTTACCCCATACCAGAATGGTACCCCAAACCGCATGGGGAACCGGTTCGGGGGGGCGAACCGGTTCGGGGTACCCCAGAACCGGTTCGGGGTACCTGACGCTGCAAGAGTCCCCAAGTTTTAAAACTCTTTTGGTTTCCTTATAAAAGCCAACTTCGGGGGAGCTGTTTTGCAAGACTTTAGAAGACGTTTTTGAGAGTCCAAACACATCTAGTCTTCATATTTTTGAGTCCCAAGACTCATGTTTTGATTCACACATCCTTGCCAAATATTTGTGAATCCTTTTGCAACCCAAGAACACAACTTTGGTTTGTTCAACCCTTGTGGAGAAGCCGTTCTCTTCTTCATTGCTGCCCTCCTGGAAAGGGAAAATTCCAGCCGACAAACTTGTGGAGAAGCCGTTTCTCTTCTCCATTGCAGCCCTACTGGAAAGGGATAGTTCCAGCCGCGACTACAGAATCCGATACCCGAGGGTAATTCTTAGTCCTCTTGTATTTTCATTGTAATCCGATTGTAAGCCGTTTTCTTACAAATTATAGTGAAAATAAATGGTTTTGCCCCTGTGGGGGATTTTTCCTGAAATTTATTTGTTTTATCCTGCATGCTATATTTTATTTGATAAATCATCTAGATGCATGTCTTAGGGTTTAACTAAAATTTGGGTTTAATTAAAATTGGTTTTTATTTGAGAAGTCGCAATATTTCCGCTGTAGCTGCTCTCTCAAATTGGTATCAGAGCGGGTTACGCTAATTTATCGCGTGATCCTGATTTTTCGAGGATTTATTTTTTTGATACAATTTGACTTCTCACGTCGTCAAATTGGTATCAGAGCGGGTTACGCTAAGTTATTGTGTTTTGATCCTGATTTTGCACAAAAAATGGCTTTTGATGGTTTTGATGATCTTCGATGTCAAATTTTTGAAAAAATTAATTGGAAAATTCACACGAACTCTTGTTTTAGATCTTCTGTTGAAAACAAATCTGAGAGGTGTTCTTGTTGTGAGGGTTTTGGTCACACGTTAGATGAGTGTACCACAAATTTAAAGAAGAAATTGAATAAACCGATTTCTCATGTTTCTACCCTTAGTGATTGTGATTCTGAAGAAGAAGTTTTTTATGCTTCTAGGCGAGAGTTTCCCATCCATGTGATTAGTGATGATAGTGAAGGTGATGAGAGTGTGGATGAAAGTGAGGAAGAAAGTGTAGATGAGCATGACTTGCAAACTGCTTTCAATGAACTTTATGCTGAAACTTTGAAAACAAAGAAAGAAAATTTGAAATTGAAAGCTCAGTTGAAAGAGTGTGCCATAAAAAATAATGATTTTTTAGTTGAAGAACTTAGGGCTCATGTGAAAATTTTGAAAGAGAAGCTTGAGTACGTCGAGGGTGAGAGAGATAGTCTTAGAGGGTTGATGGAGACTATGAAAAAGGAGCTTTTAGAGTTTGAGGATTCTAAACGAGTACTTGAATCTAGGATAGGTGAACTTGAGGTGAAATTGAAAGATTCAAGTAAAGTGAAATTTGATTTGGAGTCTAGGTCTGAAAAACTTGATAAGATTTTAGGCACAGTCGAGATCAAAACGGATAGGGGTGGGATTGGTCTTGAAAAATATGTTGCACCCATTCCCACACGTGTGAGAGAGCCTCATAGGTTTGTTAAGAAAGAGGCACCTAAAGTTGTTAGGAAAGCACCCCTTAAGAACATTGTGAGAGAACCTTCTAGGATCATTAGGAGAGACCCGCCTAGGCAAATTCGGAAAGAGCAACCGATAAATTTGAGGAGAGGGCCACCTTTAGGTAACACACACCGCCCGATTTACACTTGCACACATTGCGGTAGGCAAGGTCATCTTAGGCGATTTTGTTACAAGCTTTTAAATGGACCTAGGAAGGTTAATGAAAGAATAAATTCGATTCCCAAAACCCCCACACTTTGTTACACATCAATTTGGGTTAGAAAATCGGATTTAGAGGCTTATGGTTTATTTGTCCACGATTCCCGTTTGCTTGCACGTGATTCACCCCATGTGAAATCTTTTGGTTGATTGTGGTCGCATGTTTGTCATACACTAGTTGTGGTTTCATGATATATTTTTACTAGTGTGATGACTTGTACTTTTTGTATAAATTCTTGTTTTTGAATTTTTTTTGAAAAATACAAAAAGATTTTATTTTGATAAAATTTTGAGAAAATCCAAAAAGATTTTTGTATTGCACCATTTATGGATGAACACTTTGGATGACCAAGTCACAACATCATTCCATTTTTTTCATGTGACTATTTGATAGTGTTTTGAGATAATAGGTCAATTCATCCTTGTGCTTTATAATGTTTGGAGTCATTAAGATGTAATTAAGTGTTACTTCCTACATGTTTGACTCATGTTTCCTTTATTGCACACATGCACGGATTTGTTTGATTATTGTGCTTGTCTTATCACATGTTGGTTGGGTGTTTTCATCTCAATCCTGTCTTTAAAACAAACCAAGCGCGATAATTTTTTATAAGGAAATTGTGCATATAAAAACCGTGTTATGAGTTTGTGTGCTTTGTTTGAATAACGGGGAGGGGCTGCGAAAGGTAATTATCTATTCTTTGCTCAAAAGCCACAGTTAAAAAGGACCTAAAAAATTGAGGAATTTTATTATCCGAGGTCCAAAGAGGTTAAAAGAGCCCGAAAAAATTTAAAGGCAATAAAAAGAAATTCATGCCAATTATGGGCCATTTAGGTTTTTGCAGCAATTCTCCAAAGTTTGAGAATTTAGATTACCTCTAAAAGTTAATATATTTGAGGGTGTTTGGTTGGAGAATTTAAAACGGGTTTGCACGTCATTGAAATTTTTGAAAATGCGCTATATAGTTTTGGACGTTATTGGTGTGAAAATCATTTGACTTTGATTTGTTGATTTGCATAAAACGACGTCATCTAAATTCAACAAACGTTTACACTTAAGGATACCTTTGATGTTCATTCGTTAGGAGTACACATATGCATCGTGCACATATGATTGATTGAGTTGATTTACCTATCGAATGTGTTCACACCCATTCATTCCATTTCCATGACTTGGTTGTTTGAGTCTAAATCCATGGTGTGATTTTTGTTTCATATTTGTTCATATTGGTATCTTATTTTTGTATGAAAAATTTGAAAAATTCAAAAATAGTTTGAGAATATTTGTTTGAGCATCTCCTTGCAAGAGCACGATTACCATATTATTTGATGCCCTGTTTTGTATACCGCGACACCCCAATTTTGCTTATTTGATTCATTCTTCTCATCTGTCTATTGGGGGACATCATAAAAAGGGGGAGAAAGAATTATCATATTATGGGGGAGTTTGAATTTTGGGGGAGTTTTTGAGATGTTGCTTATGTTTTTATCATATATTGATATCCATGTTATCTCATTTCAAACTCGATATGTCACGTGGTATTTGCTTTGTCTCATGTGTGTAGGTATGAAGATTGAAGATCTATATGTTGCACACCCTCATGAGAAAAGATTTGAGATTCGTGAAGATTTGAAGAACAAACGATGAAGACTATTCATTTGTACCTTTTCCAGTTTTGGGTTCATGGGAGGGTAGATTTGTATACGCAATTTCATATTTGATAATTTGGATTTTTTATGTATGTACCTGCATAGACATAGGGGGAGATTTGTAAGGACATTTTTCTCATGTCCAACATGTTACATTTATGTATGTCGTACGCCGCTACATTTGACACGTCACCTCACGATCTCACATGACGGCCTCTATCCGAATTCCAGGAATCAAGCATTCAACATCTCCATTAATGTGTCCCACATCTTCCTCAACGACTTCACGTTCCAAGATTTTAGGGACTTAATGCAAGTGGTACGCAAGGGAAGTCAAAACAGTGAAAAAAGGCACGATAGGAGAGTTCAAGGGAACTTTCGTAATTTCACATCCATAGTCCGGAGGTATGGTCAACTGGAAAGTTGAAGAGCTCGCCTCAACGAAGATACTGGAAGAAACGGCACCTCAATCCGAGCTATGGTGAAGGAGTTATGACCTTTTGAAGTTGGAGAAAATTCCTCAAAGAATGCTATTTTTTTTACCCCATACCAGAATGGTACCCCAAACCGCATGGGGAACCGGTTCGGGGGGGCGAACCGGTTCGGGGTACCCCAGAACCGGTTCGGGGTACCTGACGCTGCAAGAGTCCCCAAGTTTTAAAACTCTTTTGGTTTCCTTATAAAAGCCAACTTCGGGGGAGCTGTTTTGCAAGACTTTAGAAGACGTTTTTGAGAGTCCAAACACATCTAGTCTTCATATTTTTGAGTCCCAAGACTCATGTTTTGATTCACACATCCTTGCCAAATATTTGTGAATCCTTTTGCAACCCAAGAACACAACTTTGGTTTGTTCAACCCTTGTGGAGAAGCCGTTCTCTTCTTCATTGCTGCCCTCCTGGAAAGGGAAAATTCCAGCCGACAAACTTGTGGAGAAGCCGTTTCTCTTCTCCATTGCAGCCCTACTGGAAAGGGATAGTTCCAGCCGCGACTACAGAATCCGATACCCGAGGGTAATTCTTAGTCCTCTTGTATTTTCATTGTAATCCGATTGTAAGCCGTTTTCTTACAAATTATAGTGAAAATAAATGGTTTTGCCCCTGTGGGGGATTTTTCCTGAAATTTATTTGTTTTATCCTGCATGCTATATTTTATTTGATAAATCATCTAGATGCATGTCTTAGGGTTTAACTAAAATTTGGGTTTAATTAAAATTGGTTTTTATTTGAGAAGTCGCAATATTTCCGCTGTAGCTGCTCTCTCAAATTGGTATCAGAGCGGGTTACGCTAATTTATCGCGTGATCCTGATTTTTCGAGGATTTATTTTTTTGATACAATTTGACTTCTCACGTCGTCAAATTGGTATCAGAGCGGGTTACGCTAAGTTATTGTGTTTTGATCCTGATTTTGCACAAAAAATGGCTTTTGATGGTTTTGATGATCTTCGATGTCAAATTTTTGAAAAAATTAATTGGAAAATTCACACGAACTCTTGTTTTAGATCTTCTGTTGAAAACAAATCTGAGAGGTGTTCTTGTTGTGAGGGTTTTGGTCACACGTTAGATGAGTGTACCACAAATTTAAAGAAGAAATTGAATAAACCGATTTCTCATGTTTCTACCCTTAGTGATTGTGATTCTGAAGAAGAAGTTTTTTATGCTTCTAGGCGAGAGTTTCCCATCCATGTGATTAGTGATGATAGTGAAGGTGATGAGAGTGTGGATGAAAGTGAGGAAGAAAGTGTAGATGAGCATGACTTGCAAACTGCTTTCAATGAACTTTATGCTGAAACTTTGAAAACAAAGAAAGAAAATTTGAAATTGAAAGCTCAGTTGAAAGAGTGTGCCATAAAAAATAATGATTTTTTAGTTGAAGAACTTAGGGCTCATGTGAAAATTTTGAAAGAGAAGCTTGAGTACGTCGAGGGTGAGAGAGATAGTCTTAGAGGGTTGATGGAGACTATGAAAAAGGAGCTTTTAGAGTTTGAGGATTCTAAACGAGTACTTGAATCTAGGATAGGTGAACTTGAGGTGAAATTGAAAGATTCAAGTAAAGTGAAATTTGATTTGGAGTCTAGGTCTGAAAAACTTGATAAGATTTTAGGCACAGTCGAGATCAAAACGGATAGGGGTGGGATTGGTCTTGAAAAATATGTTGCACCCATTCCCACACGTGTGAGAGAGCCTCATAGGTTTGTTAAGAAAGAGGCACCTAAAGTTGTTAGGAAAGCACCCCTTAAGAACATTGTGAGAGAACCTTCTAGGATCATTAGGAGAGACCCGCCTAGGCAAATTCGGAAAGAGCAACCGATAAATTTGAGGAGAGGGCCACCTTTAGGTAACACACACCGCCCGATTTACACTTGCACACATTGCGGTAGGCAAGGTCATCTTAGGCGATTTTGTTACAAGCTTTTAAATGGACCTAGGAAGGTTAATGAAAGAATAAATTCGATTCCCAAAACCCCCACACTTTGTTACACATCAATTTGGGTTAGAAAATCGGATTTAGAGGCTTATGGTTTATTTGTCCACGATTCCCGTTTGCTTGCACGTGATTCACCCCATGTGAAATCTTTTGGTTGATTGTGGTCGCATGTTTGTCATACACTAGTTGTGGTTTCATGATATATTTTTACTAGTGTGATGACTTGTACTTTTTGTATAAATTCTTGTTTTTGAATTTTTTTTGAAAAATACAAAAAGATTTTATTTTGATAAAATTTTGAGAAAATCCAAAAAGATTTTTGTATTGCACCATTTATGGATGAACACTTTGGATGACCAAGTCACAACATCATTCCATTTTTTTCATGTGACTATTTGATAGTGTTTTGAGATAATAGGTCAATTCATCCTTGTGCTTTATAATGTTTGGAGTCATTAAGATGTAATTAAGTGTTACTTCCTACATGTTTGACTCATGTTTCCTTTATTGCACACATGCACGGATTTGTTTGATTATTGTGCTTGTCTTATCACATGTTGGTTGGGTGTTTTCATCTCAATCCTGTCTTTAAAACAAACCAAGCGCGATAATTTTTTATAAGGAAATTGTGCATATAAAAACCGTGTTATGAGTTTGTGTGCTTTGTTTGAATAACGGGGAGGGGCTGCGAAAGGTAATTATCTATTCTTTGCTCAAAAGCCACAGTTAAAAAGGACCTAAAAAATTGAGGAATTTTATTATCCGAGGTCCAAAGAGGTTAAAAGAGCCCGAAAAAATTTAAAGGCAATAAAAAGAAATTCATGCCAATTATGGGCCATTTAGGTTTTTGCACCAATTCTCCAAAGTTTGAGAATTTAGATTACCTCTAAAAGTTAATATATTTGAGGGTGTTTGGTTGGAGAATTTAAAACGGGTTTGCACGTCCTTGAAATTTTTGAAAATGCGCTATATAGTTTTGGACGTTATTGGTGTGAAAATCATTTGGCTTTGATTTGTTGATTTGCATAAAACGACGTCATCTAAATTCAACAAACGTTTACACTTAAGGATACCTTTGATGTTCATTCGTTAGGAGTACACATATGCATCGTGCACATATGATTGATTGAGTTGATTTACCTATCGAATGTGTTCACACCCATTCATTCCATTTCCATGACTTGGTTGTTTGAGTCTAAATCCATGGTGTGATTTTTGTTTCATATTTGTTCATATTGGTATCTTATTTTTGTATGAAAAATTTGAAAAATTCAAAAATAGTTTGAGAATATTTGTTTGAGCATCTCCTTGCAAGAGCACGATTACCATATTATTTGATGCCCTGTTTTGTATACCGCGACACCCCGATTTTGCTTATTTGATTCATTCTTCTCATCTGTCTATTGGGGGACATCATAAAAAGGGGGAGAAAGAATTATCATATTATGGGGGAGTTTGAATTTTGGGGGAGTTTTTGAGATGTTGCTTATGTTTTTATCATATATTGATATCCATGTTATCTCATTTCAAACTCGATATGTCACGTGGTATTTGCTTTGTCTCATGTGTGTAGGTATGAAGATTGAAGATCTATATGTTGCACACCCTCATGAGAAAAGATTTGAGATTCGTGAAGATTTGAAGAACAAACGATGAAGACTATTCATTTGTACCTTTTCCAGTTTTGGGTTCATGGGAGGGTAGATTTGTATACGCAATTTCATATTTGATAATTTGGATTTTTTATGTATGTACCTGCATAGACATAGGGGGAGATTTGTAAGGACATTTTTCTCATGTCCAACATGTTACATTTATGTATGTCGTACGCCGCTACATTTGACACGTCACCTCACGATCTCACATGACGGCCTCTATCCGAATTCCAGGAATCAAGCATTCAACATCTCCATTAATGTGTCCCACATCTTCCTCAACGACTTCACGTTCCAAGATTTTAGGGACTTAATGCAAGTGGTACGCAAGGGAAGTCAAAACAGTGAAAAAAGGCACGATAGGAGAGTTCAAGGGAACTTTCGTAATTTCACATCCATAGTCCGGAGGTATGGTCAACTGGAAAGTTGAAGAGCTCGCCTCAACGAAGATACTAGAAGAAACGGCACCTCAATCCGAGCTATGGTGAAGGAGTTATGACCTTTTGAAGTTGGAGAAAATTCCTCAAAGAATGCTATTTTTTTTACCCCATACCAGAATGGTACCCCAAACCGCATGGGGAACCGGTTCGGGGGGGCGAACCGGTTCGGGGTACCCCAGAACCGGTTCGGGGTACCTGACGCTGCAAGAGTCCCCAAGTTTTAAAACTCTTTTGGTTTCCTTATAAAAGCCAACTTCGGGGGAGCTGTTTTGCAAGACTTTAGAAGACGTTTTTGAGAGTCCAAACACATCTAGTCTTCATATTTTTGAGTCCCAAGACTCATGTTTTGATTCACACATCCTTGCCAAATATTTGTGAATCCTTTTGCAACCCAAGAACACAACTTTGGTTTGTTCAACCCTTGTGGAGAAGCCGTTCTCTTCTTCATTGCTGCCCTCCTGGAAAGGGAAAATTCCAGCCGACAAACTTGTGGAGAAGCCGTTTCTCTTCTCCATTGCAGCCCTACTGGAAAGGGATAGTTCCAGCCGCGACTACAGAATCCGATACCCGAGGGTAATTCTTAGTCCTCTTGTATTTTCATTGTAATCCGATTGTAAGCCGTTTTCTTACAAATTATAGTGAAAATAAATGGTTTTGCCCCTGTGGGGGATTTTTCCTGAAATTTATTTGTTTTATCCTGCATGCTATATTTTATTTGATAAATCATCTAGATGCATGTCTTAGGGTTTAACTAAAATTTGGGTTTAATTAAAATTGGTTTTTATTTGAGAAGTCGCAATATTTCCGCTGTAGCTGCTCTCTCAAAAGTCCATTTACAACCAATGGGTCTATAGCCAAAGATGTATTGGAACTAATTCATACTGATTTGTGTGGGCCTTTGATAATCGAAGAAAGAGGTGGTTATGAGTATTTTATCATCTTTATAGATGATTAATCAAGGTTTGGATATGTTTACCTAATGCATCACAAGTTTTAAGCCTTAATAATTCAAAGAATATAAGGATGAGGTGGATCATTTCCATGGTAAACTAATCCATACTATATGATCTGGTCGTGGATAGGAATACCTATTGAGAGAGTTTAGGTGACACTTGTTTTAGTTGGGCATAACAATCCATTTGTCTACACCAGGCACTCTATAACAAAATGGTGTAGCAGAAAGAAGGAATATGACTTTTTTGGATATGGTTAATTCCATGATGATCTATTCGGGTTAGGCATTAAAGATGTTTACATATTTATTGAACTTAATTCCATTAAATTTTTTTACTTTAACTCCCATAGAACTTTAGAAAGGGCGAACGCCAAGTCTAGGTCGCGTTCGGATATGGGGTTACCCATCATACGTGCTACGAAAGGAGCCCGGGAAGTTGGAATTGAGAATGGACGTATGTCTCTTTATGGAGTATACCAAAGGAACTAAGGGTGGCCAATAATATTATGCTTAGGATTGAAAAGTATTTGTTAGCACAAATGTTAGGTTCTTAGAGGAATATTAATTAATTGATCAGAAGTCCAATAGCAAGATTATAGTGTAAGATCTAAGAGGACAAGCGAAAGAAAATTCTTTGGGACCACCCGTACAGGATGAAATAAAACTTGATATCGATAGTACACCTCTCAATGATAGTGGGAGTATTTGATGATCAATACACCCATATAACTTATACTGTACCATAAGTGGAACCTTGTCTTAGTGGGAGGGTCAGGAGTAAGCCTGACAAGTTAGTGTATTTGGGAGAGAACTTTGATGTAATTCCAAGGGAACACGAACTGAATCCCGATATCTATGACTCGACATTCCAAGACAAGGATGTTGAGCTTTGGCTAAAAGATATGAATACTGAGATGGATTCAAAGTATTAAAATCAAGTGAGGGAACTTGTGGACTTTTTGAATGAGATAACACCCATCTAATGCAAGTGGATTTACAAGTGGAAGAGAGGAATAAACAAGAGAATGGAAAACTTCAAGGCTCAACTTATTACAAATGGGTTAACTCAGAAAGAGGGGATCAACTATGAGGAATTTTTTTTACTGGTGGTCAGATCATGTGTATCTGAATTCTCTTATCCATTTTTGCGCATCTCGATTATGAGATTTGGAAAATAGATGTCGATATTGCTTTCTTGAACGATAATCTTGAAAGTGAATCTATATGGTACAACCCACGGGATTCATAGCAAAGGTCCAATAAAGCAAGGTATGCATGATTAAGAGATCCATTTATGAACTCAAGCAAGCGCCAAGGTCTTAAAACATTCTATTTGATCAGGAAATCAAATATTTTGGTTTTGATCAGTGTTTGGAAGAAACTTGTGTGTATAATAAGAATGAAGGAAGTGTGGTGGTATTTTCCAATACTTTACATAGATGATATTATCTTAATTTGGAATGATTTGGGTGAATTATCATGTATAATAGCGTGGTTATCTAGTGGATTCGATATCAAGGACTAAGGAAAAGTCATTCACATCCTAGGGATAAAGCTTTTGTGTCATAAAAAAAATAGGATGTTGGGATTATCCCAAGCTACTTATATCGACATAGTGCTCACAAGGTTTCGCAAGCTGATTCCAAGAAAGGGTTCCTCGCTTTCAGACATATAATTTATTTGTCTAAGAATCATTGTCCCGAGACACTTAATCAGGTAGAGAGAATGAGGAAAATATCTTATGTTTCGATGGTGGGAAGCCTCATGTATGCTATGGTCTGTACTATACCGAATATCAATTATGCCGTTGGCATAGTCATCATATTCTAGTCTAATCTAGGTGGGAAACACTGGACTTTTGTGAAGACCATTTTCAAGTACTTGAAGAGAACTAAGGATTATATGTTGGTCCACTCAGTAGAGAGTTTGGTTCCCATTGAGTACACATACTCAGATTTTTTGTCGAATAGGGAATCTAGAATATTAACCTCGGGATATGTGTTTACCTTAGGAGGTGGATCCATAAGTTGAAGGAGTATAAAGAAATCATGCATTACTGATTCGACCATGAAATTTGAATATGTTGTTGCTTTGGAGGCAATAAAATGGTTTTCTTGTATTTAAAACTTCCTAAGTTATATGGGTGTGATTCCTTCAGTTCAATCATCTTTTACAATTTACTGTGATAATAGAGGTGCAATTGAAAATTTGAAATAACCGTGGACTAATAACACGACGAAGCACATTGAGCATAAGTATTAACTGAGTCGGGAGATCAAGTAGAAGGGTGATGTCGTAGTGACCAAGATTGCATTCGAGGAAAACTTGGAAGATCCTTTTACACCAATCTTACCATCTAGGACCTTTGACAATCACGTAGAGGGAATGGGAGTTAAGTTTATATCCAAGTGGATTTCAGTCTGTGTGGGAGATTATTGGGGTTAATTATTAAAACCATGTGTAAAATATTTTATTATTAATTAATGAAGAATTATTTTTTTCATAAATGAGAATTAATTTTGTGAGAATGGATTATATTTGTTTAAATATATTGTTTCATATCAATATCGATCAATAGATCTTAGTAGGAATTCCAGTTAGTCGACTTCAAATTGATTAAAAGGAGACTGGAATTCCGGTTCAGTACTATTAAAAAGTTCACAACCTATATAGGGACTTGACATCCTATCGGAATGGTTATAATGCAATCCTAGTTATTTATCTCAAACTATAGGAACTTATATGATCATCCGAGAACCTATACGATAGTTCAACAGAGGATTGTGATCAGTACATCTTAAGAATTTATTGACAAAACCACCCGTGAGATTTGAATCTAAGGACTATCTTGATTAGACTGAGTCAATCTCATACCATTTTCAAAGAGTGTATATATTTTTAATCCCTAGAATTATGAGGATTGGAATGCTTATATGATTATCTCTTTGATTTCTATTGGTTAGATTGAAACCAATTATCCCTGCACCTTGGGTGATAATTATGTAAGTATAGGTCTGGAATCTTAATTCATAGGAATCATATTCTGGGGTTACCTAAGATTGTGATACCCACTTGATAAACTTAAAAGATTTTTTCACCAGTAAACCTGATTAGTGGATTATTTATAATCCAGTGGAGTAGCAAAATAAGTTAAGTTCGAGAATTGAGGAATTGATTAGATATTGGTTAAATTCGATTATCAGTAAATTAATTTAACCAAGAGGGTATTAGAAGGTTAATGAGGAGAATCATATTATGTAGAATAATCAATTTTACAAATAAGACCTCGTTATATCCTAGTGATTTTTGAGAAAATTAAACTGGAGTAGAGTCATAATTATTTAGGGGAATCAATAATGATTAAATAATGGAAAAAAAATTATGGTAATTTTAATTTAGGATTTTTTAGTATTTATTTGGAAGAGAATTTAATTATCTATCTTAGAACCTTAGTGTAGTCCATATACCCATGTAGTTAGGCCTAAACCCTTAGGAAACCCAGTGTGGCACAACCCCACCTTTTGTAATCGTATATAAAGGTGTGGGAAGGTTTTTTAATTATGATGGATCATCATTAGATTTTAAGAGGGGTGATAGAAAACCCTATTTATATTTTTATTTAGAAGACTAGAGAGAGACCACCATATATCACTCATAAGGAAAAGTTTTCATCTCAAAATATGCCCACCCACTTATCTAAATTTTGGGAGGATCATACACTTGAATATCCAAGCTTTTCATAAGGTTTAACAAGCTTTTTAAGATCTAGAAGAAGGCATGACTTCATCATCAATAAATATCATTCTTCACATAGGATAACAATTGGATCTGCAAAGGTGTTGTGTCATAAACCATAGATTTTTTCTTCAAACCTAGGCTTGGGTTTTGTGCTTTCTATGGATTTATTAATCGAAAAGTTACGGCTGAAATTTTTTATCTGCACATATCGATCCCCAACACAAAATCCCCAATTTATAAAAATAATTTTCTAAAAATAATAATTTTTCCAATAAAGCATTTAATTTAATATATCAATTTTGAAATTCAATCTCCTATCTCAATTAAAACTCAAGAATAACCCCCATGAAAAATCTCATCAAAATTAAGGTTCTAAATTCCAAAATTCATATTTCCCAATCCCTATTTTTTATGTTCTTAATCTTAATAAAACCCCCAATTCTCATAAGTTTAACCAATTAAAGTTATAAACATAACTTTAAGTGAATTCTCAAAGTCAAATCATCAACATATTTTAATCTCTTAATGCCCTTATTAGCATTAGGTTTAGAAAATATTCACAATTACAACATCAATGAGAATAATAGAAGATTCACGTGCCTTACATAAATAAACTCAAAGTTGATTATTAATACTTGATCTCCTTTTTATTCTTGATCCAAATACATTATTGAATTGATCCGTATCATGGTTTCAAAACCCAAGAGGCTATAGAGGTTTATGGGGGAGAGAAACTAATGTTTTAGAGGTGTTTAATGTGAAAAGTGAAGCTAAACAACATCAAATCAAGCTTTAATAGCCCAACATCAAGCAATCATTAGGCCCGTATATTGGGGTTCCCTATCTAGTGGTTGAACAACGACCCCATATAGACCTCTAAGTTGAACAGAAATTCCAATGTATTGGAGTCCTCCTATCTAGTGGATAAGAACTTGGATATAGTAACCCCCAAATTTCTCCCGATTCTCACTTAAACTTTGCAATCATAAAAAATAATACCCCTAACTTCATCCCCACTTCTTACCCAACACATCCATACATTTTAAGGGTTCAACAACTAAACCAAATTTGTTTTCACATGTTCAACCACTCCTAAAATTCAGCTTAAAATTTAAATTATTTAAATGTATTTAATTTGAATAAGTACATCAAAATATAGGGTATTATAGTTAACACATTTGCTAGTTAAAGAAAATTTATATTTTAGTTATGCTAAACCAAGTTGTAATATTTCATCTAGTTCCTTTTATGTTCATCCTCAAAATTTCTTACTTTGATGTTATGGCATGATGAAGCCTCCAATTAAGTTGACGACGTTTTTAAAATCTCGATCAAGAAGCTTCCCTCGAAACTATGCTGATGCTGGAAAATAGTATTAGATAAATTATGAGTACAATCTACTTATCATATAATCAATAATCAATTTATATGAAATTAATATAGAATAATACAAAATAATGAGAGTGGGAAAAGTTGAGACATGGAATTTACGTGGTTTAGCCTCTAAAGCCGATGACCTGCATCCATATGTGGTTCTTGTTCACTAAATCAATACACTATCTCCATGGGAGTTTGATACAAGTTCTCTATTAACAATGTCATATTCAATGTCACATGCTCCCTTTAGGGGTGCTCAAGACATCTATTTATAGATGTGAAGGTAGAGTTTAATGAGAGAATGTGATCTAATAGGACACATGCCCCCAGTTATGATAACAGATGATACCAGATATTTACAAAAGGATAAGGAATAATCATGAGTCAATTAGTGCCCATGGGTAAAAATATTCCCATATCCTCTTTTGATCTTCCACAAATGCCTTTGGCTGACATCATCTGGTCACATGAGGTGAGTTCATCTATTAAAAATCACCTAACAAAGTTTTCTCCATGTGTATTGAGCCTAACTTGTATTCATATGAGCCTGAGGTGAATTTCTAGATATTTTCCCTCATCCATTTATGAAGAGTTTTCCTTAAAGGTGAACAAGGAAAACCTCTTCTTGATGCATGGACTCATTCATGTGAAACAAATGTTCAAGCACATATTGGGTATAACAAAATATGAGTAAGATGTAAAGTTTGTTTTCATCAATGGAATGAATACATGTTAACATGTAGGAGGCATATGAGCCAAAGACATGAAATATAGATGACAAATGTGAATTAATCACAAGACTTATATCTCTTGAACTTATTTCGTGTCACGCATTAGAAAACAAATCAATGTAGTAATGTGTTGAATGCTAATGGAGTATAATTAATAACATAAATTACAAGATATAAAAATTGTAGATAAATCATCAAATAATAAAATTATAAACACATACCCTTAATAAATCTCCCTTATCATGTTAAATTATATAATCTCTTTACATAAGAAAGACAATATAAATAGTGCAATTTAAGGAAAAAAATCTTCCCCCATAACCCTTATTCCTTATAGTTTGCCCATAGTTTTGAGAATCAACTTTCAAATAATCTTTTTAAACTCACAAACGCTATATATTGTATTATAACAAGCTCCATGGGCTTGGTACAACAGATTAAACAGTTTTCTAATTATCAATGGCGTTAAAGAGGCTTAATAACTTTATTTATCAAAATTAATAATATACGTATACATCTTTTTCAAATATATGTTGATGATATTATCTTTGGTTCCAAAACTGAAAATAATAAATGAAGATTTTGCTTCTTATATACAAATATAATTTGAAATAAGCATAATGGATGGATTAATTTTTTTAACTCTTCAAGTTAAATAAACAAAATATGGAAGTTTAAGAAACCAATCTAAGTATGTAAATGATTTTGTTGAAATATTTGGGTTGAAATGTTTTTGCCCTCTTAGATTACCAACGAACACACGTCTATTAGGCTAAAAACCTATGAGCATGGAAAAGTAACTGTTAAAAGATTATACATTAGAAAGATTAGTAGTTTATGATAATTTACCATAGGTAGACCCAACATTATGTTTAGTGTATGTTTATACGATCCTTTTCAAACCGATCTAAAATAATATCATTTGATTGTCATTAAAATAATTTTTCGCTACTTGACATGATTATGTATTAGGGGATATGGTATCCCAAGCACACAAATTCGTATGTTTTAATTTATTCAGATGTCGATTGGTAGGAGTGCAAAGTAATTAGAAACAAATAGTAGTGTATGGTGTCATTTACTTCGCCATTAACTTGTATCATGGATGAGTAATAAATAACTCCGGTGTGCTCTCAACGACGGAAGCCGAATACATAGCCATAGAAAATTATTTTCCCAAACATTATATATCAAATAAAAATCGATTGACTTTTAAATTAATTTTACCAAAATAACAATTTTATAGATACCAGAAGTGCAATTTATTTAACGCAAAATATGTTTCAACATTCTAGAACAAAATATAGTGAACGTGACACCATTTTTAGGAAATCATGGGGATATGATAAGAGGGTTTTTGCGTGTATGTCGTTGTATTCAAAATCCTAGTATAAAATCCCTTGAATTACCTATAAAAATTGTTAAATAACTTATATTGCGGTAAGTACAGGTATCAATCCAACTTTTAAGGAGAAACAATTAGCATGAACGCTTGCAATTTCAATTTTTTTTAATTAAAATATTATTTTATTTTATTGTTTTAAAAAAAATTTCAAGGGAGAATTAACTAATAAATGCTAGAAATATGAAATGACTAAATAGCTAAAAATACTATTCAACCGAGTGTGATAATTATGAGAAAGTTCAAGAGATGAGATTACACTGCACGTTTCGTTATTTTTAATTTCATAGTTTATTTAATTGAATTATTTCGAGATTTTAGATTTTAAAATAAAAGATAAAGAAATTCTCAGAACTCACACTTATTACGACATTGGTAAATCATCCATAAGATTGATATACCACTTAGAGAGAGATAGATAGATTTGTTTTACTTCTTGAGCTTCAATATTTATTTTTATTATAACGGATAAAGCTTCATTGTATCTTATCGGCCAATGGTGTCATGGTTGTGATGAGTCAAGGAAACAAATAATGCCCTTGAGCTCTCTTGTATATGCTTTGGAAAGGAAAGGTGTTGTTCCCTTATTAGTAGTGCTTTTAGGGTGTGATCCATCCTTATAATATGTTTTTAGCCCTAGTGAACTTAAGATAGTAATTTATCAAGTCTTATCTTAAGCATGGATGTACTCAAGGTCGAACAATGTAGAAGTATTAGTTTATAAAGTCTCTCTAATGTTCTCTTTATTATTACTTTTGATGTTTAATTAAATTTTCCCACAAGTTGACTATTTATATTTTAGTTTGGCTAAAGAAATTTTAAAATTTTCATTAATTTATAAAAGCACAATTCACCCCTTGGTATTTTCTGTCCAATAAGGATAACCATTTTCTCCTCATCAATGGTTTTACTATTTAAGTTAATCACTTAATTACTTGAAAAGGAAATATATATGGGAAATTTAGCCTCTGAAATAATTCTAATATAAAAGTATATTCTTTAGTTGGTGTCCTTATGGTGGTTCTATTGGCCCATAGTACACTATTCAACTCTTCAATCTAACAACCTCAAGACTTTTCTAGTTGTTTCCTTATCCCCTCGACGATAGTTTTATTGGTGACTTTGGTCTAACAGTTGGATTGACAGTAATCGGGGATAAAATAATGGTTGTGATTGCTATATTAAAAAAATAGATGGAAATCGTCATGGGTATGCCTTACCTATACAAAATTATTTTCTTGACGAACATGAAATCCTTGGATTTGTAATATTTGATTAATGGTTTGGTGTCGACCTGTTTGGCGAAGTATTCCACAACCACAATCAGGAACCAAAAATGCATTTGGTGTTATTTAAAGGTCCCACAATATTTTTTCCCCGATTAAAAAAATGCTAAAGGGAAGTTATGGGAGTTACATCTCTAGTTTTATAATGAGTTATGAATATATATGCCTTTGGAACTTGTCTCAATTCCTAGGGAAAGACTTTGAGTTTTGAACTATGATTGGCCAATAATATTGTTGAGTTGAAAACCTATTTACGAAGGACCTTTCCACAATGTATCTTTTGAATGATCCTTTGTGGACTTCCCTTAGCAAATATTCAATCAAACTTAATGAAAATAATGAAAAGTGAAAACTATATCCTCTTTTAAGTAAATCATCTTCTATTTGAACAAACCTTGATGCCTTTTATTGTGTAGCCTCTAAATATGTTTAGGGGTGAGTGAGACTCTATCTATATTAGGGAATGAGATGATTGGTGTGAGTGTAGAAAAATTCACAATGAAAAGATTCGCGAAAGAATTCACAAAAGGCAAAAAGTAAATGCAATCACACATAACAATGATGTACGATGTTCGACAACTTGCCTACAGCCACAAAGAGGTTACTTGTTTTCTATTAAGTGTCTCTCAACGATTATAATTTTTTCATCCCTTTGCCCCGGGTCACGGAGTACAATTTATATATATGTTTATTACAGAGTTTGAGTTGTTTAAGGAACTCCGTCATCGTAAGTGGATTGGCCATGAGGTGCTTGAATATCTCGATCGAGATTCTTGGCACTTGATTTGACCATATCCGCGAGTATCTTTCTCTAACTTAACTTCCCATGTAGGAATTAAGCTATGATTTGGGCCAGTCCAAATAACTCAAGTTATCTTGGTCGGACACTTTCATGGGGTTGTAAAAAGTGGGCTCCCATAATTGCCCTTGAAATCTTTGGGCTAATAACAATTGGAAAATAAATTTCAACTGGGTCGGAGGTCTAGGTCCTTGTCATAGAGTCCGTGATGGAATCATTGTAATAATAAGACTTGAAACAAGCGCACGCTTGTCTTATGAAGGGAAATGAAGTCCTAAAATCTTCCTAGGAAATTGAAACTCATCATTTGAGTGTTTTAGTGATCAGTTGAGGCTTACTCAAGCGTTAGTTCATTGCATTTGGTTATTCTTGCGCATAATCCATTCCTAAGCTCTTCTCTTGCTTCAAAAGTCGAAGTTTCTCTCTTTCTGTGCTTTCTAAAAGATTCGTTACCACCTGTAAGTTATAGTCTCTGCCTCTTCTTTAGTTCTTCTTCTCTGCATTAGCTAGTTACTATAGTTACGATTTCTTCTTGCTTGTTCAGTTATGGCGATTTTAGATGGTAAATCTGTAGAAGAATTTTGACGTAAGTATAACATTACTGAATGGATAATTATCGACTGTTCCCCCTTCCTTGTAATGTTCACAGAGTGGATGGGGGGAACTAGATTCATACCCTATTGATAACTTAAAGAGGCCTGACTTTTCCCCCAAATGAGTTATTTCTTAGATTTTGTAGGTACTTCTCCATTATTGATGTTCAGTGTGCCCCCAGTGTATGGAAGATAGTAAATGATGTTCATAGGATAAATACTCTTTATGTAACAAGACTGGGACTTGTCGAGATTTTTTACTGTTATGTATTCTCGAATACTTAAGAGGGGTTATTGTATCTGAAAACTAGAAAAGTTGAGTGAGTTCTAGGGGTAAATCTCCTGGATTCCCACAAGGACTACTGGGAAAATGGGTTTATTATAAGGAACTGGAAGCACCCTCCACTGTTGGAAGGGGAATGACCACGTGAACTTACCATTTTTGACTATCGGGAGGCTGAAATTGGTCACTTCCTCTTTTTTCCTTTATGCTAACTTCTTATAGATTCTTATCATTTTTGTGGCTGATTTTCCTCTTCTTTGTTATTGCAAATCGTGTCAGGAGCTAATAATATGACATTACTAAGATCAATACTGAAGAGCTCACGAAGTCCTATAGCATAAAGGAGAGATTGGCAGAACGTGAGCATTCAATGTCGGCGACCTTTCTCTTGGAATACAAGTACACATGCACCAACTTTATTGCTCGACCACTCGAGCAGGTTCTAATTTTAAGGGCTCCAGATTAGGTCCTTCTAAGGAGGAAAGTTCTGAAGAAGAAGATGAAGAGAGCGAGGAAGAGAAAAGAGGAGGAGTAAAAACAAAGGAAGAATAAAAAGACATGGATCATTTAGTCTAGAAGAGGAGGTTGAGGTTTCCTGATGATGATAATGAGCAATCCTGTTCGACAGGATCCCTGCTTTAAAGATTTTTGCAATAAATTCTCCCAAAGTAAGTGGTACTGGCACATCCGATAAAGGGAGAGAGCAAGAGAATGAGAAAAAAAGAGAGAATAATAAGAGAAGAAGAAAGATATATATATATATATATATATATATAGAGAGAGAGAGAGGGAAGAAGAGAAGAAGAGAAGAAGAAAGAGAGAGTAAAAGAAGAGGCTAAGAGGTTAGCCTTACAGTCTACTGGTGGGCCCACCATTCTTAGTCTTGAGGGGGCTAGTGTGGGAAACTCCCCTTTTCGGATCTAGACCTGCTGAAGAAGTCAGTGCTCGTCGCTGATTATGAGAGGTCTTCGAGGATGGGGCCACCACGACTCGCCCTCAAGACCGCATAGGGGATGGGCCTGGTAAGTCTCTCTTACTTTTTTTGCTATTTCTCATTTATGTTCTGATTCCCTATTATTCTTTTTGCTCTGCAGATGCTGTTTGATTTCACTACCCTTCTGGACAATCATTATGACAATTCAGAAGAGAAAAAGAGCTGAAGAAGGCCCAGGAGGCCGAGAAGGTGTCCTTTGCCAATGCTCTCTAATCATGGGAGCATGAAAATAGTGACATGTCTAATGCCTATGATGCTTTGGGGGTTTCTTAAAAGGTGATTATTGCTGAGAAGTTCGAGTTAGTGGAGGCCAACAAAGAGCTGATTAGCAAGGTGGCCACGTTAGAGGGTGCAAGGATGATAGTTATCATGAAGGTTTTTATAAATCTTATGAAGATCTTGAATGATAAATGGCTTATGCTTTCAAGGTATCCTTTAAGAGGGGATAGGACCAGGGTTTGAAGGCTTCTAGAACTCCTGCAGGTTCTGAACTCTTTGGCATTCATTTTCCTGGTCTAGACCCTTATATTAAAGATGAAGAAGGAAAAAATGGTGACTAAACTGCTGGCAACACCGAGATCATTCATGCTGTGGTTGGTGGGAGTGTTGGTGCTATCCAAGAACAGTGGGTGGTTGATAAGGTGAAGAATAAAGTTGGGGAAGACTAGGTGAAAGACTAGGGCTTTTGTAGACTAGGATTTCCTATTTTCCTTATACAATTTTTAGTTTTCGTTGGTTTGTACCCTTATTTTGTAACCTTCGTCTACTATTCAGTGGCCTTTTTTTCCTTTTATGTGATAATGAAATTTACCCCTTGGTTCATGTGTTCCCGTATTTGTATTTATGCTAATGCTTGCTTCTGGCTTGATATGTGTTGTTTGTAGTCTGGTGATTTAGATGGCTACATTTCTCCAATTCTCAATTGGAGAGAATTCTTGGACCTGATATCGGCTTACAACCTCGCAAAACCTTCGTAAATATACAAGTAACAAAGGTATAGGAACAAATAATATGAAACCAGACTGAAGTGATTACAAAGCTAAAGTATGACCTCCAGGAGATGGAGGAGATAGGTTCCTCCGTTCAAGAGGAAGTAAATTCTCTGAGGGGCCAGCTTCTGATGAGGACTGAGGTTAACCAAGTGGGCAAGGTCCTATAGTCTAAAAATGATGCTCTGCAAAGGAGGTGGTGAGCTTGAAATATGTTATAGGAGTACTAAAAGACAATGTCAAGAAGCTGAGATACTCCTTTAAGGTAGACCTAGAGAGATACGGGGGAAAGTTTATAATGCTTATTGGACAGATGCCCCAGAAAAACTTAAGGAGGATGAAAGCATTGCTTTTTATCGAGGATGGATGAGCGCTCTTAAAGAGGTGGGAACCCCAAAGGAATCCAAGATTTGGTACAAGTACCAGGTCCAATGCCCCATTTATAGACATAATCCCTTTTCGAAAGATTATGAATGGATTCTGGATGATGCTATTCCTCCTTAAATCTTTTATTAGGATCTCGATGAAGATGTTGAAGAATTTTCTCCAAAACCGGACAATGGTCAGAGGGCAGCTGTAGAAAAATATCTTGCTTGACACCCTATCCCCTCTTAGGCTTTTGTATATCTACTTTTGGTTTTGTGATTATAACCTTATATTCTCAATAAATATTTTTTATGTTTTGAGCGTGTGCTGACTAAACATATTTTGAATTTACATGTTCTTAGGTTAATTAGCACTTTTTTTTTACCAAAATGATATTGACTGACCAATCATAGGCTCTAGGTAGGCTCATACTTAGTTTGAATCATTTTGGGCTTTGGTATCCGACTAAATGATGTTTAAGTGTTTGCATTCTGCCTTTCATATATTTGAACATTCTCCAAGTCCAATATGCCTAAGCAATATAATTCCATTCATTTTTCTTTTAGGTTGTGTCATCACACTTCCTTAGGCCTAAGTGAGATGATGGCAGTAATGTATCTGGTTATTCGGCCATCCACCCGAGCAAGTTTTTTGCGACCAACAAATATTAGCGACCAACCAAAGTTGGATTTATTACCTAAGGATCCCCAGTAGGGCTTTTGTTATTGTCGGGGAAAATCATGAGGCCTCTTATGTATACAACACGGGTTTGAGGGTAATTCGAAGTGTTAGTATTTCACTTACTAATCGTGTTCATTAAACATTCAAAGTACGCGTATAGGAGATATCATTGGAAAAGGTGCAAACTAATGAGATGTGATGATTTAAGTAGCTAATGTAAACTTTGAGAATAGATGGACTATTTCAGACTATATTCATTGCAATTTACTTATCTAGTAATAAAAATTGCAAAAAACTAAAAATTCTGTTAATTAAAAAGATAAAGAATAAGATCTAAAAGTAGAACTTCTTGAGATTGGCTGTGTTCCATGCTCTTAGTATCTATCTGTACTCTACATTTCCATATGATATGCTCCTTGGAGATCAACTGTGATTACTTCGAATGGTCCTTCAAAGTTTGGTCCTAGTTTACCATCGGATGGTTTCACGACACTATAGAGGACTTTTCGCAGGATATAGTCTCCTATTGAAAATTTCCTCGGGTTGACCCTTTTGTTATACTGCTTGGCTAGTTGCTGTTGGTAACAGGCCAACTTGATTAAGTCTACCTCTCGTCGCTCATCTGCTAGGTTAAGCTCAGTGCGTAAGGCTTCATCATTAAGGCCTTGGTCAACTAGTGTGGTTCTTATAGTAGGGAGGCCTACTTGAAAAGGAATAACAACTTCCATGCCATAAGCGAGGGAAACTGGTGTTTCCCAAGTTAGTTTCCTAAGCGTCGTGCTATAGGCCCATTGAACATGAGTGAGTTCATCCACCCAAGTGACCTTAGACTTTTCCAATTAAATGGTGTTAACGCCCCGCCTAATTAAATACCCGGTGATCAGTCCTTTATTAAATTAAAAATCAAGGTGAACGGTGGAGTTCATTCTTAGCATCACAGTCGAAAATAATTTTTCTGTTTTAATAGCCCGAAATAATTAAGCTAAGTGTTAAAACAACTTAAATGATTTTATTTATTAAATTCCGTTGCAAAAACCTTTTAAGCATATAAAAAATTATGAATAATACAAACGATAAAGATACCAATCATCCAATGAAATATGCCAATTAGATTACTCCAATCCAAATAAATAACCACATCCACTGACAATATGATAGATAAAATAATCCCAAATCAAAACAGAAAACTGAAATGATAGAAGTGTATGCAATCCCTATCAAGTCTAAAAAAGAGTCTGCAAATGGGCGACACATGCCCTAACTAAAAGAACTAAATATAAATCTGAGGAGCCAAAGGAGGAAGCGTCTACTGTAATGACCTGCAACTCCCACACAAGCTGCAGCACGTCCAGTCAAATGAATCTACACCTGATGCCCCTATGGCTGAGAACTTGTAATATATATATACAAGAGAAGGAAACATGACAGGAAACGGGTCAGATCCTGAGTGTAAAACAGTTTTAGAATGGTTTAGCAAGTATTTAAAATGCTTACTAGCAAATTTGACAACCATGTTAGTACGCGTCACTCTCTTGAGAATTCTCACCTCTCATCTAGTGTGTACGCCTACCGTACTACTGAAATAGCTCATAGGTCTAACTCAATACTCCTCTCATAATATCTGATTCGCAAGATCATAAGTCGATGATTCAATTAAGATAACATCTTCTTAAAGGTTATTTAAGTCAATTATGTATTTCTCAATATTGCTGTGAAGTTTCAAACACTTACTACAATTAAGTGCATTTATTCGATTGCTTATCAACTTATACGCACAGTAAAAGTATATCAGGTGGAGGTATATATATAAATCACTCATACAATATATATACTAATCGACACCCCACATAAAATCTATGGTGTTGGCATTGGCGCTACTGCCTGACCCTAGGGCGAACCCTGTTGCACCACTGCTAATGCAGCATTCACATCCTGAGCAACTCTGGCGGCTACTTTCGTTGCATTCATCATTCTCGGATACGGAGCTGCTGGCTGCTCGGGGTGGGCATTCCTGTCTTAAGGGGCTCGTCTCGGAGGCATCTAAAATGAGAAGGAAGTTTATTAGTCTACAGTTATTATTAAATCTCATATAGCTGAAGACGTAAGCTTAAATATAAGAATACAATAGTCCTAAAAATAGGGCTCTATATCAAAGACGCTAAGCTGAGAGTGAAATAGGTCGTACAAATCCTAAAGGACACTAGAACCTGATGCTCTGATACCACCTGTAACACCCTGCCTAATTAAATATTGGGTGATCAGTCCTTTATTAAATTAAAAATCAAGGTGAATAGTGTGGTTCATTCTTAACATCACTGTCGAAAATATTTTTTCCATTTTAATCACGCTAAATAATAAAGCTAAGTGTCAAAACAATTTAAATGATTTTATTTATTAAATTCCGTTGTAAAAATATTTTAAGCACAAAAAAAATTATGAATAATACAAACGATAAAGATACCAATCATCCAACGAAATATGCCAACTAGATTACTCCAATCTAAATAAATAACGACATCAATTGACAATGTGATAGATAAAATAATCCCAAATGAAAATAGAAAACTGAAATGATAGAAGTGTATGCAATCCCTATCAAGTCTAAACAAGAGTCTCCAAATGGGCGACACATGCCCTAACTAAAAGAACTAAATAGAAATCTGAGGAGCCAAAGTAGGAAGCATCTACTGCAATGAACTGCAACTCCCACACAAACTGCAGCACGTCCAGTTAAATGAATCTACTTCTGATGCCCCTGTGGCTGAGCACCTGTAATATATATATATATATATACAAGGGAAGGAAAAATGACAAGAAACGGATTAGAGCCCGAGTGTAAAACAGTTTTAAAATGGTTTAGCAAGTTTTTAAAATGTTTACTAGCTAATATGACAACCATGTTAGTACGCGACACTCTCTTGAGAATTCTCACCTCTCATCTAGTGTGCACGCCCACCGTACTACTGAAATAGCTCATAGGTCTAACTCCATACTCCTCCCATAATCTCTGATTCGCAAGATCATAAGTCTATGATTATATTAAGATAACATCTTCTTAAAGGTTATTTAAGTCAATTATGTATTTCTCAATACTGCTGTGAAGTTTCAAACACTTACTACAATTAAGTGCATTTATTCGATTGCTTATCTACTTATACGCACAACAAAAGTATCTCAGGTGTAGGTATATATATAAATCACTCATACAATATATATACTAATTGGCACCCCACATAAATTCTATGGTACTGGCATACTCTTCTATCAAGTCCCCGTATACCTCGTACAAGGAAAATAGTAGTTTGGAATCAGTATTGACACAATACACACAAAATGAAGGCGAAGCATAGTTCCAAGTCACTAAGAGGTCATCACATACCCTCACGTCTATTAGGACCATCTGACTATCACTCAGATAGCTTGTACCAAGGAATCCTATGTTCTAGGGTACGAGTCAATATCCCCCATAAAGGTCCCATCGAGATAAGGCTGTCCCGGAGCGGCCACCTCTGTGATAGCAAGTAGCACGGGTATGATTATACACAGAGATATATAGTATATATATACACAATCACTCGGTTATATATATAAATATTCACATATTTCAATTTGGTTCGCTCGCGACCTATAACAATTGTTTAACCGTACATAGTATAAATTACCCAATTCTTACACATAATGAACTCATCTCTTTTCATTCTCAATTATAACCATTTTATAATTACTTCTCGTCCCTTCTCTTTCTAAAGGTAAAATTCAGTAGGTACACCCTCACTAACATACTGGATTAATTCCTTCGTAATTCTCTCAATTCCTCAGTTAACGTACGCATGATTCCTGATATGTGCCATACCCCCGTTATCCTACGGTTACATCCCATTTAAAATTATATTCAACGGAACCTACTTAAATCCTACTGGTCCTCGTCATGACCCCTTATGCTATTTAAATGAAAATCAGGGGCTCCTACGCATTTAATCCGAATTAAACAAAAAGAGGGAAAACATTCAGTTTCCAAGAGGGGTCGATCGATCGATCAGTCGATCGATCGACATTCTTGAGTCAATCAATCGATCGAGTAGTTCTTGCCCAGATTCTGTTATTCTAACCAACAGGTTTATCCATAAAATTTCTCCAAAACACCATTAACGATTACCAATCTCCCAAACAATTAAACCACTGATTATATACACCTTCTATATGATTTCCTAAGTAAATCATGTATGAATTTATCAAAGACATCGAATTATAGCAGCCAATTCAGTAGAATTATCAAGAACCCTAGTTTTGTCTTAATTTCCACAATTATCATTCTTCTTCCAGATTTTTTTCTATTAAACCATTAAAAATTCGTGGGTAATCCTCTACATATGACAAGACTTCTAGATTTCATGAATTACTTCTAAAACATGCGATTCAAATCTTCTAAATTATAAAAATCTCCAATAAGAACATGTATTCTTAATCCTATTCTAACATGGGTGAAATATAAACTAGGAAATAAAAAGATAGATACTTGCCTTAAGATCATAGGTCTAATTCCACGAAGTTGAAAGTTATAGGCTTGATCCCCTCGTTTCGATCTGCGTTTTGGTGGTGCTGGTGGAGCAATCCGGTTAGTTCTTGGCCTTGAATTTTTGGAAAGCCTTTTCCTTTCTTCCTCTCACTGCCGTTCTAGACTTTTGAGAATGTTAACTCTAGAAGACTCTCCTAACAATTGATATTAATTCCCAATTTTCATCTTTTAATTAAGTCCTAATTTAGAAATGACTTAATCGCCCTCCCGGGGTGCCGGTTAGGCCTAAAACACCCCGAGACACAAACTAAATTGTCGGGCACACTTTTCTGACCATCTTGACCCTTCTAGACACGTTAGCGCACTCAAAATGACCATGTGAGTGACTTATAAATTATTTTCTTTTTATTATAATAATATAGTCCCGACACGACACATGCGCGTTCCGACTTAATTTCCATAATTGTCATATTATTCACCCGTGACAATTTTTATAAATTCAATTCTATACATTACTTTACTCAATAAGTAATATTAAACAAATTTTTAATAATTACTAACTCTCGTCATGCTAGTAAATATTTAAATTAACTCCAGATTAATATTAAATTAATTATCATAATTAAATATAATAAATCCCCAATTTAAAAGCCTTAAAAATACAGGGCATTACACCCATTTAGTGAAATAATCTGTGGCGACCAACAGGTACTTGAGATTTCTAGAAGTAGTAGGTTATGTTCCCATGATGTATAATCCCCATTGTGTGAAAGGGCATGGACTAGTAAGAGATTTTAGGTCGTTGGCTGGCCGGTGAACCATGGGTGAGTGCTTTTGGCAGTTTTCAAATTTGCAAACATAAGTGTCAGTGTCTTTCTACATGTGAGGCCATAAGTATCCTTCCTTTATCTCTCAAAAGGCTAGTGATCTTCCACCTGCGTGACTCCTACATAGGCCTTCATAAAGTTCACTAAGTACTTGCTTTGCATCTTGTGGGTGGAAACACTAGAGGTATAGCCTGTGAATAATGTCTTATAGAGTTTACCTTTAGGGTTAAGGTATTAATGAGAATCCTTGATTTTGATTTGGTGTGCTAACCTCTTATCGTCTGGAAGTATGTCACTCTATAGATAATTGATGACGGGATCCATCCAACTTGGGGATTTATCTGTGAGAAGGACATGCTTGGCTACGACTGTATGATCGATACTAGGTTTTGTGAGGAACTCAATTTTTATTGTCCTTTTAAGGTCAGAGTCAATTGCTGAGCATAGTGCTGCTAAGGCATTAGCGTGACTGTTCTTCCCTTGTTGGAACTGTTGAATCTCCACCTGCTCAAAGTCTCTCATGAGTCCTCTGACTATGTCGAGGTATGTTGCCATTCAATCATTTTTTGCATTGAGATCTCCATTTACCTATTTGGAGACCAAATTGGAATCACCAAATATGTTAAGGCATCGTGCCCCTAGTAGTTTGACCTTTCACAAATAGGCGATCAACGCCTCATACTCAGCTTCGTTGCCGGAGGCTTCAAATCCCAACCTAATTCCCTGTTTAATTATTGTGTCCTTGGGGGTAACAAGAACATTCCCCACTCCTTCCCCTTGGAATTTAAGGCTTCATCAACATACAATGTCCAGTATTTGGACGTTGCATCACATGTGACCAGTTGCTCGTCGTTCAGATGATCTGTTGGCCGATCTCCTGTGAGATCAATAATAAAATCTTCTAGTATTTGTCCCTTGATCACCGTTCTGGGCTAGAAGTGGATGTCAAATTTTTTGAGATCGACCGACCACTTCGAAAGATGCCCAGAGAGGTGATTACTGTTATGTAATGAGCTTTGAAGTAGTTCTTCAAGTTCCTCAAAACGATCACTTGGATATAGGCGAGCTTTTCCAGAGGCAATTAACACTCTTCAATATCTAGTAACGTCTTACATGTGTAGTAAATTAGATGTTGTTCTCCTTCGTTTTCACAAATTAAAGTGGAGCTCACAACATGGTCTGATACTGCCAGGTAAAGGTATAATTGTTTTCTATTATTTAGAATTATCAATAGTGGGGGATTACTAATGTAAGACTTGACCTCTTCCAAAGATTACGTGCATTCTATATTCCACACTAGACCTTTGCCTTTCTTTAAGAGATGAAAGAATGGTCGAAAGAGCTTTGAAGACTTAGAAGTGAAGTAGTTGAGTGCAACGAGCTTTCTATTAAGATTATAAACATCTTTCAGTGTCTAAAGAGGTTGGACCTTGGTGATAGAATCGATTTAGTTAGGGTTGGCCTCAACTACACTTTTACTCACTAGGTATCCTAAGAATTTTCTTGACTGGACCCCGAATGAACACTTACTTGAATTAAGCTTCATTCGGTACTTCCTGAGGATTTAAAAGGTTACTTCTAAGTCTGAGAGGTGATTAACCTTGTTCTTACTTTTGACGAGCATTTCGTCGATGTACACGTCCATCCTCTCTCCCATCTATTTTCTAAACATCTTGGTTACCAATCTTTGGTAATTTTCCCCACATTCTTGAGAACAAACCAACTGAGGTTATAAAGGAGGTCTTGTCCTGGTCAGGCGGGATCTGATGATGTCCTGAGTAAGCATCAAGGAAGCTTATCCTTACATGACTCGTTGTGGCATCGACCAGTTGATATATCTTTGGGAGAGGGAAGCTATCTTTAGGATAGGACCAATTGAGGTCAGTAAAATTGATGCACACCCTCCAACTGCATTTGTTTTTGGGCACTACTACTGGGGTAAATAGCCATACATGGAACTGAACTTCCCTAATGGATCATGCATTTGAAAACTTCCCTACCACTTTTTCCACTACGTTAGCTTTCTCGGGTGACATTCGACGTGCTTTTTGAGCAATGGGTTTGAAGGTAGTATCGAGTGTAGACGATGACACGCCAAGACGGGGTCAATCCCAGGAAACTCGTAAGGCTCCCATGAAAAAACACCTATGTTGCTTTTAATAAGTGCAACCGGTTCCCTTTTCTCCTCATCGGTGAGAGCAAATCAAATAAAAAACTTTCTTTTCTATCAAGTTATCATCAGCTGCAACTTCTTTCAGGCTTTTGTTGACCCTGTCTGCGGGGTGGACCCTGGTCTCTTTCACCCCTGGTCGACCAAACCATAGTTGCTATTTGGAGAGAACGACCCCTACCTGGGCATCTTTGGGCTCATTCTTTTTCTGTTTCTTCGGGTGGATGGCTATAATAAAGAACCTTCAGGTGAAGCCTGGTCGCTGTGGATCTCGTTCACTCCACTATTCGTGATGCACTTCAGCTTTTAATGATAAGTGGATAGTATGACCCTTCATGGCGTGGAGATAACCTTTTGCTAAAATAAGGTGATATGGGGACTCGATGTCCACAACCAATAACTCAAATAACTTTGAGATGTTCCATGCCCTGACTGGTAAGGTGATCTTTCCAAATGGCATACTAATCCTTCCAGCGAAGCTAATCAATGGAACCGTGGCTTCTTTGAGATCGACGAAATTCAATTTCATTGTAACACTCCGTATAACCGAGGATATAGAATTTAAATAATTTGGTAATAGAAGATTTAATTAATTGGGAGAACTTAATTAAATTGGTGATTTGGAGAAACTATTTAATTTGGAGAATTTATTTAAATTGGAAGATTCAATTTATTTGGAGAATTGATATTTAAATTAATTCGGGTTATTTCTTTTAAGAATACATGTGTCATAATTTGAGGTTGAAATGTGAGATTTTAGTTAAGTAACTCGGAGGATGATTCTTAGTGTACGGTTGAGTCCAAAAGGGCCGAGATAGTGAAAATAAAGTACTTGGGGTTAGTGATTTGGTCTCGGGACATTTTTATGCATAATCAGACCCACACAGGAGTGTTTGGGCCATTTTAATTTGGCCCATAAGCTTAAAAACGGGATTGACGTAATAAAATCAAAATGTGAGAGGGTATGGCAGCCATAATTCATTTTAGAAAAATCCTGAAGAAAAGAGGGATCAAGTGGGGGAGCTTTGGGGAGTCAGGCTAAGAGGAGATTAATGTGTTCTTCATCAAACATTCCTCTATAACAAAGGAAATCAGACCCTACGAAATTATCTAGTCAAGTACTCAAACTTTTTTTCTTTTAAATTATCACGGTGGGGGTAAACCATATTCATTTTGTGATGAGTGATTATAGCAAAATTCGTTTTTGGAGGGTATCACATGTTAAATCTGGGTTTTGGAAATTTAAGCATTAAGGGTGGAATTGATGTTTAATTGGTGTGAGAATAATATCATATGAGACTAGAATTGAAAACTAATATAAATTGTTGTTGAATTCGGATTATTGAATCGAATTGAGAATTGTGATTTAAGGGGTATTGAGAAAAATCCAATTTATGAACCCTAGAAATTTAATGAAAATCACTGAGGATTAATGTAATATATTAGTGTTTTAACATGTTTATAGATGAAATAAATATGGGAGATAATTAATCGAGGTCTGGGTTGAAGTTGGAAAGCTTCGGAGTTTAAAAATGGTGGAAAAAGCTCTCGAGGAAGATGACTGGTATCTGGGCCGTCGATCAATCGACCCAATTCGTCGCTCGATCGACCCCTTCAGTTATTGTAAAATATGAGATTTTATATCTTTTCATCACGGTCGCGTGGGCTTCGACCTCGTTTTTTCTGATTTTTTTGGATTTGATATGATTTTTGGTGCGTGAGACCGACATCTTTAGGAAGAAATAAATTTGGATTATTTGGAGATGTCCGTAGATGAGTGAAGGACTTTGAAAAAATATTAAGGAGCATTATTTTATCCTTGGATTAGATAGGGATGAATCTGGGGTATGGATTTAGGAGTATTTAAAATGAATGACACTCGATAATATATGTCAAAAATATACGAACGCATTTGGATGGGAATTTCGGATGAATTTAGCATAACGGCTGGTATCTTGAGGTGGAATTTAATTGATAGAAATTAATTGGAACCTAATACTTAGAGTATTATGGGATGAGTATTAAGGAGTATTAAATTTAATAAGGGTGTCAAACTTATTAACCGAATTTGGTGAAATGAATTCTAATAGGTTAAAATACAGACCAATAAAGGGAGTCTTAGAATTTTGGTTGAGTGACACCACTTGAATAAAAGTAATTGAGGTGATAGTAATTAAATTGAGGATCAGGGTTTTGACTCTGATATTTCTCAGGCTACTGCTATGGGAGTTAGGCACTGATTAGCCGATTTAATCTATTATAGAGATATATTATAAATTATCACATAGTGAATTTAACGAGAGGTGTTCCTTAATAGTGGATTTTTTTGTAATAAATTCTAAAGGGTGAAGATACGGGCCATATGAGTGAGTCGGAGTATTGTAGTTGGGTGACACTACTTTAATAAATTAATTAATGTGAAGTTGATTAAATTAATCGGTGTAATTTGAAATGTAACGAATTCGGGGGATGAGCGAACATATGACATAGATCAGTAGGATATGAGTGAATTACCTACTCAAACATTTTAAAGGATAATTGGCACACTTCGAGTAGTGAGAGGTACTCGAGAATATACGATAAGAACTGTAATTGGAATTAATAATATATAGGATGTTCGAGGGATATATATATGCTATGTATGGAATATACCATATAGGTTATGTGTATACCTATACCGATTTGTATGATTTATTATGTGTATGACATACCTATCATACTTGCTATCAGGTGAGGTTAACTTTCAGAAAAGGACCATCTTATCTTTGTGTGCCTTCGGGGGGATTAAGATTGGTACCTTAAGGGTATAGGACTGTGAATGACTTATTTGTGAGTTGATAAGTCAACTGACCATGGGAGCGTAGGTATGTGCGTGACCCATGGGTATGTGAACTATGTTCGTCTCCAATATGTGTGATTTGTATTGTTTCGGTTTGAAAGTGATTTGGAATCCATAGTCCTTTATACAGTGCGTGATGTACCGGGACTTGATAGCAGATTATGCATGCACCACAGGTCCAAGCCTAGGGGTGTTGTATTGAATGTATATAATTAGTGTGATAAATATAAATACTTGTGATTTATTCTACTACGTGCGTTTAGTAGATGATGTACCAAGAAATTATAGCATAGTATACTCGCACCGCAACTCAACTTAGGGGTGCAGTGTTAGTATATATATAACAAGGTGATATATGTATACATGCTATTTTATTCTATTGTGTGGGTTTAGTAGAAGAGAATGACAGTGACATTAAAAATAACTATATTATGGGGAGAAATAAGCATATACTGAGAAATTTATAATGGGATAAAAGACATGGAAATTCACTAACATATTGTATGGGTAATACGGGTGGGTAAAATGAGTTAGTATGTAGAAGGAGACTTGCTATGTCTAGTTAGGTGGGGTAGCTTAACTAGAAAATGTAGACGTCAAGCTTTATGTGTGCACATTAGATTAGTGGTGAGCTATGCCTCAAGAGAGTGCGAAATTAGCTTAAATATGAAAAGTGTACATGCATATTTAATTATTGCAATTTAACTGCTTGCTAAATATTTTCAAAATGTTTTACTTGGGCTCTGACCCGTGTCAAAATCTTTTTCAAAATATTTTAGGTGTCCAACCATAGGGATGCCCAGTTTGAGGATTCTATCTAGGGATGCGTAGCTGTAACTCATGTGGAAGTTGTAGGACTTTGCTATAGATGTTTATCTCATTTATTCATAGTGTAGGAACTCTTCAGTATTCATTTGGGCATGTCGCCCACATATTTTGTATTCATTTTTTTATTGGACTTTATGTATCCAGGTTATTGTTCTCGTTACTGTTGTACTTTATTATTTAACTGATAGAGGATTCGGTTATCTTAATTTATAGTTTTCATCTATGTTTGATTTAATTGTCATAGTGTGTTGATGGCTTAATTGATTATTTATTTCCGCATGTTGTTAATCAATGAAAGATAAAATTTGTCACCGGTCTAATTAAATTACTAGGTGGTTACTAACTTTAAAAATATTTTCGATAGTGATGCTAAGAATGACCCATATGAGACCAACGTTTTATTTTAATCTGGCCACCCGGTATTTTAATAGGCGGGGTGTCACAGATGGTACCATAGCATCAGGTTCTAGAGTCCTTAGGATCTGTGCGGCTTATTACGTATCAGTGTAGCGTTCTTTGATATAATGCCTTATTATAGGATTGTTGTATTCCTTCACATAAATGCATTATGTTCACCTACGATTAAGTATAGCTTATGCGATTTATATACGAGTTCAGTTGGGCTTCGTACACTGAACAACTTTGGGACGACCAACAAGGGCTGTTAGAAATACTGAAGGAGGGGAGGCTCAGTAGAAAGCATGTAGTATTCTATAAATGGTGATTGTGATAGAAGTCACCATAATTATTGTTTACAATAAAGGACGTTAGGATAAACACCAGGGTGCATTAGTTTCCCCAAACACCTTTGTAGAAAGCGGTGGTGCATATTCATACTCACCCAATGTAATCGGTAAAGGGGTGGAGTCGGGGGAACTCCTTTGAAGATCCATCCATGAGGATTCAGGAAAGAGGGGGAGTGTAACGGGTTAATGGAAAGAGATAACCCAAAGGCAATTGAGTAGGGTGGAGTGCAGTGACACTTAGGGTTATATTTCAGGCAAAATTTTCGCTCATAGGAGCGGCGTAGTAGTGGTGGAAGCCGGTCACCACAACCATGTAGAGATACCATGGATAACGAGGAAATTGGGTTCCGGTTTAACCGCAAATCCCCTCATCAGCTTTTTAAATAGAGGGATAAAGGAAATTTCAGTCCTGCTTCAGAAGGGTCGAACGATGGCTGGACATGAAGAAAAGTTGACTTGTTTAGTGAACTTTGTACCGAATAAGGTGGATACGGAGAATAAAAAAAGGGTCCAGAAATTGAAAATGGATTCGTGATGAAAATACACAAGCGAGGATTGGGAAATTTTGGCTAGAACGACGGGTGTTATTGTATATTTTCATGTGAAACGGGTTTAGTAGAAGTATCTTAAATACAACTATAGTGTGTGGTTATTCAGCGTTGAGTAGAGGGGTTCTCTTTAGATCCATCTCCAGGGGAGAGGGTATGAACACTGAGAAGATATATATATATATATATATATATATATATATATATATCGAATGAGGTTATCTCATTTTGAGAGGTAATATTCGAGGTATGGTTCTATCTTAAGCATAGACTGTTAAGCGATGGTGAGCGGTTACAACAAGCCTATTATGTTCACTGTACCGGGGTAGGATGAGTATTTTTATGATGTCTCACTTAAAAGAGGGGCGATCTCGTGAAGATATTTTTAGAAAATAGACTTCAGAGAGTACATAGGTCTAGTTATATTGAATCCCGGTGCATAGGGACTTTTATTAATGTGATTCAGGGTATATCGAGTTTACCGTTGAGTGGAGAGATTTAATTCATTGTTGTGTAAGTTTTGAGACCTTAGTGATAGAGAGAGCATAGTATCGTGTGACACCTTAAGATATATGGGCATAGATGATTTGATTTATGTGTTGGGAGACAAAATTCATGATATCTTGGTTATGTGTTTGGATGCAAGGATTTCAATGGCCGACAATGCTAGGGAAAGTGCATTGGGGAAAGTTCTTTTGAGCTTCGTTACGGGAGGTTACACACATGGATCGTAATAAACGTTGGGAATAACGCGACGTTATTAGATGCTAGTGAATTGATTTTAAATTTTAAATTATTAAACTAGTCGAGGAAACACTTTAAGCTGAAAGTTAATACGATATATGGCCAAAGGAGCTAGGTAGTGCTATGAAGGATGCACTGAGAAAATTTTTGCACCACAAGTTAATGGGTGGGGCAGGGTCGAGAAGGACTTAATTTGTAAATTGGGGTAATAGAGAATACCCGTATGATATAGCCACATCGAGAGTGCGGAGCTGAGCTCGACATAAATATATTACGTACGAGACGTTAATAATAATTATACTGAAATGTCTGGGCTATAGTATATAGTATGGTGAGACTTTGTGTTCGCTATTCTGAGATATGATTTACATGTGATGGTTATCACCTGAAAGAGGGTTTAGTAAATATA
The DNA here is from genome assembly GCA_949130495.1 of Sambucus nigra. Taxonomy (NCBI): domain Eukaryota; kingdom Viridiplantae; phylum Streptophyta; class Magnoliopsida; order Dipsacales; family Adoxaceae; genus Sambucus; species Sambucus nigra. The sequence continues at coordinate 160,640,526 of OX422217.1, forward strand.
TATATATATATATATATATATATATATATATATATATATATATATATATATATATATATATATATTCGTGTATATATGTTATCATGTGTTGCATAATAGACTCATGAGAAAGTGTTTGTATTATTATATTTGATCCCGGGGAATAGGGACGTTTACCGATGGGGTTCAGAGTGGATATGTTTAGTAACGAGCGAGGATATACAGCTTGTGATTGACTCGCGCTAAGATACTAGTGATAGTAAGGGGCGCTATATTATATTATATCTTTGGTAACATGAAAATGGTCGGGTATACTTTTCTGTCAGGAGACGGGATTTGGGGGTACATGCTATGGATTGAGGGCCAAACGGATCTCACCGACCGATAATGATGGGTAATAGTGTATCGGGAGTTTTCCTTATTTGGATTTCACTTTGCGAGACATCCCATGCATGAAACTTAGCACAATGTTGGAAGTGGGGAGATGTTTGGTCACTAGTACATAGTTTTGGTACCTTGGCTATTATTCATTCAGGTAGTTATAACTGTAAGTTGAAAGTTGTATTACAATTTAAGGCTAGTGGAGTCGTGTAACCTTTGTGCAGTTATGAATGGGAATAGGGTGTACGGGCACCCTAGACAATTACTTTAATTTTAATATAATTCGCGTTTAGAAGAGGTATGTGTAGCCATCTTAAGGACATGTGAGTGGGGAAGTATTCGAGGCTTGGAGTGCTAAACTTATCTTAATTTCGAGGACGAAATTCCTTTATAAGAGGGGAAGTATGTAATACACCATATATCCGAGGATATAGAATTTAAATAATTTGGTAATAGAATACTATATTAATTGGTAGAACTTAATTAAATTGGTGATTTTGAGAAACTATTTAATTTGGAGAATTTATTTAAATTGGAAGATTCAATTTATTTGGAGAATTGATATTTAAATTAATTCGGGTTATTTCTTTTAAGAATACATGTGTCGTAATTTGAGGTTGAAATGTGAGATTTTAGTTAAGTAACTCGGAGGATGATTCTGAGTGTACGGTTGAGTCCGAAAGGGTCGAGATAGTGAAAATAGAGTACATGGGGGTAGTAATTTGGTCTCGGTGCGTTTTTAGGAATAATCGGACCCCCACAGGAGTGTTTGGGCCATTTTAATTTGGCCCATAAGCTTAAAAACGGGATTGACGTAATAAAATCAAAATGTGAGAGGGTATGGAAGCCATAATTCATTTTAGAAAAACCCTGGAGAAAAGAGGGATCAAGTAGGGGAGCTTTTGGGAGTCGAGCCAAGAGGAGATTAATGTGTTCTTTGTCAAACATCCGTCTACAACAAAGGAAATACGACCCTACGAAATTATCTAGGCAAGTAGTCAAACTTGCTTTCTTTTAAATTGCGATATTGCGATTCATATCATGGTGGGTGTAAACCATATTCATTTTGTGATGAGTGATTATATCAAAATTCGTTTTTGAAGGGTATCACATGTTAAATCTGGGTTTTGGGGGATTTAAGCATTAAGGGTGAACTTGATGTTTAATTGATGTGATAATAATATCACATGAGACTAGAATCGAAAACTACTAGAAATTGTTTTTGAATTCGGATTATTGAATCGAACTGAGAATTGTGATTTTAAGGGGTATTGAGAAAAACCCAATTTATGAACCCTAGAGTTTTAATGAAAATCACTGAGGATTAATGTCATATATTAGTGTTTGAACATGTTTATAGATGAAATAAATATGGGAGATAAAGTAATAGAGGTGTGGGTTGAAGTTGGAAAGCGCCAGAGTTTAAAAATGGTGGAAAAAGCTCTCGGGGAAGATGACTGATATTTGATCCGTCGATCGATCGACCCCTTCAGTTATTGTAAAACATGAGATTTTAGATCTTTTCATCACAGTCGTGGGGGTGCTGACCTCGTATTTTTCTAATTTTTTTTGGATTTGATATGATTTTTCTACGATAGGGTGCATGAGACCGACATCTTTAGGAAAAAATACATTTGGATTATTTGGAGATGTCCGCAGATGAGTGAAGGACTTTGAAAAAATATTAAGGAACATTATTTTATCCTTGGATTAGATAGGGATGAATTCGGGGTATGGATTTAGGAGTATTTATAATGAACGACACTTGATAATATATGTGGAAAATATACGAACGTATTCGAATGGGAATTCTAGATGAATTTAGCATACGGGCTGGTATCTTAAGGTGGAATTTAATTGATAGAAAATAAATGGAACCTCATACTCAGAGTATTATCGGATGAGTATTAATGAGTATTAAATTTAATAAGGGTGTCAAACTTATTAACCAGATTTGGTGAAATGAATTCTAAAAGGTCAAAATACGGACCAATAAAGGGAGTCTTGGCATTTTGGTTGAGTGACACCACTTGGATAAAATTAATTAAGGTGATAGTAATTAATTTGAGGATCAGGGTTTTGACTCTGATATTTCTCAGGCTACTGCTATGGGAGTTAGGTACAGATTATCCGATTTAATCTATTATAGAGATATATTATAAATTATCGCATAGTGAATTTAATGAGAGGTGTTCCTTAATAGTGTTTTTTTGTAACAAATTCTAAAGGGTGAAGATACAGACCATATGAGTGAGTCGGAGTATTGTAGTTGGGTGACACTACTTTAATAAATTAATTAATGTGAAATTGTTTATATTAATCGGTGTAATTTGAAATGTAACGAATTCAGGGGATGAGCAAATATATGACTTAGATCAGTAGGATATGAGTGAATTACCTACTCAAATATTTTAAAGGATAATTGGTACACTTCGAGTAGTGAGAGGTACTCGAGAATATTCGATAAGAAGTGTAATTGGAATTAATAATATGTAGGATGTTCGAGGGATATATATGCTATGTATGGAATATATGGTATAGGTTGTGTGTATACCAATGCTGATTTGTATGATTTATTATATGGATGACATACCTACCATACTTGCTATCACGGGAGGTTGATTTTTGAAAAAGGACCATGTTATCTTTGTGTGCCTTCGGGTGGATTTAGATTGGTACCTTAAGGCCATAAGACTGTGAATGACTCATTTGTGAGTTGATAAGTCTGCTGACCAAGGGAGCGTAGGTATTTGCGTGACCCATGGGTATGTGAACTACGTTTGCCTCCAATATGTGTGATTTGTATTGTTACGGATCCAGAGTGATTCGAAATTCGTAATCCTTTATACAGTGCGTGATGTACCGGGACTTGATAGTAGGGTATACATGCACCGTAGGTCCCAGCCTAGGGGTGCTGTATTGAATATATATAATTAGTGTGATAAATATATATACTTGTGATTTATTCTACTACGTGTGTTTTGTAGATGATGTACCAAGACATTATATCATAGTATACTCACACCGAAACTCAACTTAGGGGTGGAGTGTTAGTATATATATAATAAAGTGATATATGTCTACGTGTGATTTTATTCTACTCTATGGGTTTAGTAGAAGAGAAAGATAGTGACATTAAAAATAACTATATTATGGGGAGAAATAAACATATACTGAGAAATTTATAATGGGATAAAAGACTTGGAAATTTGGTAACATATTGTATGGGTAATATAGGTGGGTACAATGAGTTAGTATTTTGAAGGAGACTTGTTATGGCTAGTTAGGTGGGGTAGCTTAACTAGGAAAGGTAGAAGTCAAGCGTTAAGTGTGCACATTAGATGAGGGGTGAGCTATGCCTCAAGGGAGTGCGACACTAACTTAAACATGGAAAGTACGCATGCATATTTTATTATTGTAATTTAATTTCTTGCTAAATATTTTCAAAATACTTTACTTCGGATCTGACCCATGTCAAATTCTTTTCTAAAACATTTTAGGTGTCCAGCCACAGGGACGCCCAATTTGAGGATTCTATCCAGGGATGCGTAGTTGCAGCTCATGTGGAAGTTGCAGGACTTTTCTATAAACATTTCTCTCATTTATTCCTAGTGTAGGAACTCTTTAGTATTCATTTGAGCCTGTCGCCCGTAGATTTTGTATTCATTTTATTTATTGGACTTTGTGTATCCAGGTTATTGTTCTCGTTACTGTTGTATTTTATTGTTTAAATGATAACGGACTCGATTATCTTCATTTATAGTATTCATCTGTGTTTGATTTAATTATCATGGTGTGTTGATGTCTTAATTCATTATTTATTTCCGTGTGTTGTTAATTAATGAAAGATAAACTTTATCACCGGTCTAATTAAATTACTAGGTGGTTAGTAACTATAAAAATGTTTTCGATAGTGATGCTAAGAATGAGCCATATGAGACCAACATTTTATTTTAATTATGGGTTAGCCACACGGTATTTTAATAGGTAGCATGTATTATTTATCTTATGGAATAAGTCTAGCTACATCACTTCAGATGAACTCTCCTGGTCCACTAGTATCTTATCGATATCCCAGTTAGCAAACCTGAGCGTGATTACTAATGCGTCATGATGTGGGGTCCTTACTACGACCAAATCCTCTTCGATGAACATGATGTGCTTCGTGTAATCAACATTTTCTAGCTTGAGTCTTGGCTGGATCAATCTAAAAAGCTTCCATCATAGTAGTCACCTTCTTGAGTTCCATTCCAACGGTATTGAACTGAATCTATTTGGCGTTTGAACCCCCATGAAAGACTAAAAACTCATGTCATGTGTCATCATCGAGGACATTGTCTGGTTCTGGTAACCATTGGTTGCGACCTTCTTTTTTTTCTTGTCAATACACTCTCTAGGGTGCCTTGCCTGAACTATCTCTTCCAGATGTGACTTTAGAGCTTTGTAATTTTTGATTCGATGACCACCCTTGCTGTGGAATGCGCACCTTTGTGCATTGTTTCTCTTGGTTGGATCTTCGTCTATATTCTTGGGCCATTTGACGAAGGGATCGTCCTTGATCTTGCTGAGAATCTTGTAAATAAGTTCATTAAAGACCGTGTTAATTGCCTGCAACACCTTAGAGGGGTCATTCTTACCTCCACCTTTGGAGCCATTCTTTCCCCCGTTCTTGCTTCCCTTTTTCTGGGTGTCATTCTTTTTTGTTCCCTTATTTGCCTTTTCTTGTCTATTATCTCTACCATTAGGATGGACCACGTCCTCGACCTTGGTGTATTTCTTAATACGGTCCATCAGATAATCGATGTTTACGGCTTCCTTTTTAGTGAGAGATTGGTGCAATAATGAGGTGGCAGGCAGTCCGATTTTGAAAGATGTTATGACAACTTGCTTTGAGCAGTCCTCGATCTCATTAAAGATCTCCCAGTATCTCTTGGCATAATCTCTGAGGTTTTCCTGAGGATTTTTCTTCATAGTGAGTAGTGCATCCATCCATTTAGGATGGGAGCTTATCATTATGAACGTTGCCGTGAAAGCCTCTGCCAATGCTATGAAGTTCTTGATCGACTTATAGAGGATCCTCTTAAACCACTTCTGTGATATATCGTGTAGGCTAGAAGGGAATATCTTGCACATCAGTGCGTCATTGTGGCTCCATAAGGTCATTGCTTACAGATACCTGACATGATCTATGGGATCTATTTTCTCATCATAGATCTTAAACCCAGGACATCAAATTTCTTGTGGGACTTATCGCATTTGATTTCCCTTGAGAAAGGGGTCTTCATCTAAGAATTTAGAGCTTTTCCAGCAAGCTCTCTGGTCTATGTGGCTCCTCAGTGCGCTGGATGTTGGTCCATCTCCCTACGGACCAAAATCCTCAAATCTTCACTTGATCTGTTATTGTTCCCGTGGTGCCTAACCTGGTGGCCACGCTCTGATCATGCTCACTTTGAACTGTCATGTTCAGTTCTTTCCTGGTCACGCCGTCACCTTGTGTTTTTGGAGATATATCTCTCCATTCTTTCTAGGGATTACAAGTTTTTTTTCCTACTTTTTTTTTAATATAAGTGTTTTTAATCCCTTGTCATTATTTTTTTTATTGTTAGTCCTACATTTTTACACTTGTCATTCTTTACAAAAAGAGACATGAGAGGTTAGGAGAGGTTATATGGAAGTTGAGGGAGGTTATGAGACTTAAAGAAACTTTAAAAACATGGGATGAGAGACAAATAAAACTTTAAAAATGGGACTAAAACCAAATAAACTATTCTTTCTAGTCATTCCTTGAGGCGAGCATTCTCTTCTTCTTGGTGGCGCATCGCCTCACCTCTTCTAGTTCTCAAAGTCTTGCTTTATAAGCATCGACCATCTTGGAAATTTGAGTGGACCTTAGAGGTCCATGACTCTCTTCTGAGGGTTGCCTTTCTTGGATAAACCTTAGGCTTGAATGTTGGAAAATTTCAAACTGCAAGCTCTTCCTGAACATCACCGACTTATGGAATGTTGCTGTTGTGGTGAGACATTGATGGATTTCTGGTAATGACTGCTTTTATAGGAACACAAGTCGATTCCCACAGACAATGCCAATAATGAGTGTTGAAAAATTCACAATGAAAAGATTCACGAAAGCAATCACAAAAGGAAAAAAGTAAATTCAATCACACACAACAACGATGTACGTGGTTCGACAACTTGCCTATGTCCACGGAGAGGTTACATATTTTCTATTAAGTGTCACTCAACAATTATAATTTTTTCGTCCCTTTGCCCCGAGTCAGGGAGTACAATTTATACAAATGTTTGTTATAGATTTTGGTTGTTTAAAGAACTCCATTATCGTAAGTGGATTGGCCATGAGGTGCTTGAATATCTCGACCGAGATTCTTGGCACCTGATTTGACCTTATCCGCGAGTATCCTTCTCTAACTAAACTGAACATGTAAGAATTAATCTATGATTTGGGCAGACGAAATAACTCAAGTTATCTTGGTCGGCTACTTTCATGGTCTTGTAAAAAGGTGGGCTTCGTGATTGGGTCCATTTACAAAAACTAGACGTGGAGGCTCATGGTTTCAACATATTCTTCTTGAATGCTTATATCTATAAGGATCTTAATAAATACAATATTTACTCATGTTTGTCCATTATAGGCATGGACAACTTGGTAAGAGAGTCAGCCATGAAATTTTATTCTCTATGTATTTGATGTAACTTAACTTTTCTAAGTATTAAAACTAACCTCTTTAACTTGTCTAAGTACTTATCCTTTTTTTTATCTTCGGTATCTAACTGGATGAGGGCTTGATATACAATAAGCTAAGAGTCATTATGTGCGTGTACTTGGGCAAAACCCCTAGGTACAAAGGCCTCATATTACGTATCATTATTAGATGCTTCAAAGTTAAATCTTACAATGTACTCATAATAGTGACATTTAATCCCTATTATTGACCCCAATACCATTTTTCACAAAAAAATCCATAAACATATAATGTCCATACTGATTGCAATTTGCTAATATATCCCCCTGTCACTAGCCCCTAAGTAAAATTTTGGCTAATGTCAAGCTCTTTATCTCATTTAGGAGTTACCGTAAATGGGTCGACCTGGCTTGAATTTGGTTGCTGCTCATCTTGTTTATATGTAAATTATCCATATAACTTTATATTGCTTAACCTTTGATTGTCATTATCGGTTAATTTATGATGACAAATTAGATAAATCAACCAACCATTCCATTAGCCTTAAAAATTTTCTGGTTTGTGGATAACTTAGCCCAAAGATTGGTATGTGTATACTACTTCATTTTGAGCTTCAAAATATGGATTATTCTTTTAAAGGCCTCAATTAATGTAAAGAATAATTTCTCTAACCGTGGATATATCACCATAGCTCTCTAAAATACATTGCTAGTGGAGTATATTAAATTCTAATTTATTTGGTCATTTCTCAAAAGGGGCGAGAGCTTAATAGATTTAGAGACTGCCAAGTAGTGGAATTTCTTTACTGAGCTCAATTGATTTAGATACTTGCAAGTAGTGGAACTTATTTTCATCTAGTACTAGACAATTGAGGAATGGGGTGATCTTATATATATTATAAAGTATACAAAGTTTTTCTCATATTTATTATTTTAATCAAATCTATTTGTCTTAATTTTGAATGAGGGGAGGCATTTTTTTATCACTTTTTCTATGAAGAGGTTTAACATGACCACATCACTAATCAACCTTTGCTCTTGCTTTGCATTTATAAGAGATTACATGTGGATTAGTGACTTAATCTTAGAGCAGTTGACTCCAATTCCACTTAAGTACAATACGAACATTAGAATCTTGCTTTCCCTAATGCCGAGGATACACTTATCCGTGTAAAGTTTCATATAGTTATTTTCTATGGTATCAAAGATATTTTTACCATCCCTAGACTGGCTGTTCTATGAACACCTGTATGGATTCACAAATATATTTCATGACATTAATTCGTAGCCATACATTATTCAAAACCAATGACACCACATTATAACAATACACCCCCTTATTTGTGATAAATGAAATTTTCCCTAGCGTTCTTGTGCATTAACATCTTATCATAACTAATGGGTGTAGAAATCGTAAGTGACTTTAAACCCATAGGTTCCCCCTAGACTTTAGGCAGGTTAGAGGATAGGAGTGTCAAAGTGTAAGACAATAGTTTGAATTGGTTCAGACCTCTACAGAGGGTCCTATATCCCCTATCAATGGTGTTGTATAGTTTATTAGATTGCAAAAGACTTATTGTAATTTAAGAGACCTTTTGAGCATTGGTCGAGAGAGTTTGAGGTCTTGCAGCCTTTGTCAACAATACCAAGGACCTTAGGATGTAACTGATTGACTTCTCTAAGGGTTCCTGATTATTAATTTAGGACTCTACAAGATATATACGATGTGTAAACTCTGGAAATGATCCAAGTTACTGATATAAAGTCAAGACAATTGGTTGTGAGAATGAGATAAAGAGTAAACCACTTGAAAATGATTATATGTCTTAATTCTCTTCGAGTATGAATACTTGAACGTGCCTCTATCCTTCGACTAAAACCTATTTATACACAAACTCTAGGAGATAGAATGAGTGAATTATCACAGCTTAGTTGGGATCCTTTGAGGTTTGACGATGTCAGCAAGGGGGTTGAGTGTTGTCCAAGGAAAAAGTATCTAACTTTTCGCTTTTGAAAAGTGAAGCCGTTATGGGTCCTAAGAGCCTCAAGCCTTGAAAGGATTTTATAGAATTATTTATTATTTTTTGAACTTCTTTGGGCCATGGGATTTTAGTCTAATATCGAGTCTTCTATATTTTAATGAAAGAGTAGTTTTTTGAATTATGATATTTTCTTTCTTTATACTGACATGATTTACTTAAGATTTTACTTCGTACTGCTTTATTAAGAAATTTTTGCATAACATTCATGTGCCTGAGGTCTTTTAGTAGGTGGTACTCCCTTAGCCCCCAAGATTACTTCGTAAAGTAAAGAAACTTGAGTAGAAACTTTGTTGAAGTAGATCAGAGGTCGTGAGACCTCTTCCATATGTCTATGTAATTTTTGAAGTCGAGAGAGAGGTTCTATATTGGGCGATTAAACCTTAGAACCATATGATACTTAAGGCTTGTACTTTTCTTAAGACTGAAGGCCCATGATATTTGCACAAATCCATTAGACCCCCAAACTTTTTGGGAAGAAAGGCCAGAGATTAAATTTACTAAGGCTCATTAGACTTCTGAAATATGTTTTGTTGAGGCTGGAGTCCTTGGGTGGGAACCTAATTTCTGTTGAGGGTCCTTTGACCTTAGAAATTATAAATTTCTCTAATCTTAAGCCCCCAAATGAGTCTTAAGACCATTAGGATAGGAAATTTTGAAACATGAAGTCCTTATAAGGGTCTTAAGACATTCGAAATTAAAGAATTTTGAAATTTAAAGTCCTTATAAGGGTCCTGAGACCTCCAGACCTAGAAAAATTTTAAATTTGAATTCCTTATGAGGTTCCTAAGACCTACGGACTTATATATTTTTAAAATTTAAAGTCCTTATAAGGGTTCTAAGACTATCTAACTTAGTCAAATTTTGAAATTCATAGTCCGTATAACATCCCAAGACCTATGGACTTAGAAAGTTTTGAAATTTGAAGTCCATATAAGGGTCTTAAGACCTACAGACTTTGGAAATTTTAAAATTTGAAGTCCTTAAAAGGGTCCTAGGGCCTCTGAACTTTTGAAATTTGAAGGCACCTTTGCTTGTAAAAATCGGGGTTTTTAGGACAATTTTTCTTTTTATATTTAAACATTTAGCCCCCCAAATATGAAAAAGTTATGACGCTTAACCGATACATAAACTTGAGTATCTTTGCTTTTCTTGAAAACTTCGCCTCATTTTCCAAACCTCTATAATTGAACACTTAAACACACCTTCAAATGAGAAGAGAATATAACAAGTACAAATCCGCAAATGAATAAACATCTAACAAATTCTAGAGCAATCACAACCTAGATACCATTTCTCCCCCTTCCGTTTAGGAATAGACAAAGCAAAATAACATAAAATAATTAATCGTCTAAAAATGAAATCTCCCCTTAAATATGTGATCATAATATACCAATTATAAACATAGGGAGACGAGAATAAAATCATGAGATGGTGTAAAGTGTAGCAAACACACAACATGGCAACTCAAGCACAAACTATGATGAACAATATCAACATCAACTCATAAAGGTATTAATTTGGAAAAAAAATGAATTATAAAACCAATTTTGAAATCAAAAATTTGTGAAACGATATTTCAATGCACATAATGAGAGATATCACTAAGTTCATTGACATGCCAAATAAAATCCAAATATAAAGCATATCGCATGCATGGAATAAATGCAAACCTCAAATACTCAAAACAAAAAAGAATACCATATATATGATGTGAAAAATATACCAATGAAAACCCGACAAATATATAGGTATAAAAAACCACTAAAACTCGACACAAAATCTAAAAGCTTTACACACTAACATAGTATCGGTGTGTCTTAATATATGGCATGGAATGAATAGGTATGAACGGGATACAATTAAATTATGATCCAAACACTCAAATATGTTCAAAAAGTTCTAATTGGGCGCAAAACTTTATCAAACTAAGATTTAGCCACAAATGATAGGATAAAGTGAAATATATGAACAAATAATCATAATGAAGACAAGCCTGGAATATTTATGATTCTACAAATCAGTAGCGTCTTGAAAAAATAAGCATAACTGTGATTCTTTGAGAAAACCCACTGATCGTGAGCTAAACACCCTCAAAAGATAAACATATATCATATTTTCTTTTCTCTTCTATTCTTAATTCTTTGGGAGCTATTGATTTTGAATGATCAAACAAACTAAACTATGTTAGACTTTGGCAATTTTTCTATTTTTATTGACTTGCCAATAGTGGCATTCCCGCAAAGGAGATTTGCTCCTTTTGTAGCCCTTTTTCGTGAACTCCATATGCTATTTTTTCAATACAATTTACACATTCTTTTAATACCCCATATTTTTACTGATTTTAACTATGGGATTAATTGAATTAAAAATGTGAATTAATTGGTAATTAATCCGAATTTAAATACTAGAGAGATAAGAGTTGGTATTTGATTATGATAATTATGTTGAATATTACTAAGCGAGTACAGTAATATATGATTACGAACGTATTAAAATTATCACGAGTGAAAAATATGATAGTTTTGGAAATTAAGTTGAGACGCGCGTGTCAGTTGTGTCAGGACCAATTTACTGAATTATAAATTAATTTATTTTTATGTCATCATTATGGTCATTTTGAGTGCTCCAATGTGTCCAGGAGTATCAAGATAGTCAGAAAAGTCTACCTGGGGATTTAGTTTGGGTCTTGGGGCAGTTTTAGACCAAATCAGCTACCCAGGAGGGTATTTTAGTCATTTTACTATTTAGTGAATAGTGACCTACGAAAATTAAGATTATTATATTAGCCAACCCTTAGGGTAATTACTTTTAATGGATGCTAAAAACATAAGGGAGAGAAGTAGAGAACAAAGGTAGGGTTTCCGAGGGTTACTAAGGCCAAACAACTATCTTGCACCACCACCATCGTTGGATTTGTGACCGGAAAGAAAACATCACCACCATCTCATCTTATCCGAAGGATTAGAACTTCTATTTCCAGGTAAGTGATTTAACTTGCAATAATTCATTGTATATATTATCCATGATATTTTAGAATTGGAGAAAAATCTTGAAAAATGATAAATTAATGGATTTGGAGATTTAAATCTTAATCTTGGTAGGTTTTGCATGTAGACTAACCTCTGGAAAAATAGTAGACACAAAATCATGATCCATGTGTAGATAATTACAAATTTATGTTGAGATATATGATGATTCTTGAAGGAATAGAAGAAATAGGGTTTTTATGAAATATACATGATTTGATCCAAGAAATTTACAACCCATAATGATTTGATGATTCTAAGACGTTAGAAATTATGTGTTTATATTGGTATAACGTTTGGTATATTTATTTTGGAGTTCGGGACCTTTTAATAGAGGATTTGAGGGTTAAAATTGATGAAACCAGTAGGCTAAAATATGCAGAAATCGTAGGCCAATATATGATGGATCAATCGATCGACTCAAGAATGTTGATTGATTGATCGACCCTTTTCTTCGATCGATCGACTCCTCCAGAAATTGTGTTATATTTTCCTTTTTAAGGTTTAACCAAACTCGAATTTTAAGAATTGTTGGTGTGGACTATTTGAATATATTGGGACTTTGGGGAAGTCAATAGGGGTATATTTGAAGCCCGAAAAATATTAGTTTTGGTTTGGGATTAAATGATAAATTTACGAGTGTCCGATGAGAGTATTACGATTGGAAATTATGGAAACTTGAGTTTAAGTTGGTTTAGCAATAACTAGAGGTTAGGTACTATGGCCATCCCCGATCCTGATCCGTGCGGGCGGGCGTGTGGAGGAGAGGATCCTTCGGGTCCCGCGCGTCCCTCTCGGGAGCGCTTCGGCCGGCGCCGTTTGAGATGTGGAAATGAAGAGAGATTCAGAGTCGCCAATCTATTTTACTCAAAACAGACAAAAGAAAAAGGGGAAGCCATCCCTAATGATGGCATCCGAAGACATACTGGTGCGTGCGAAAACCAAATGATTCGAGAAGGGTTCGGAGGCTTAGTTATGAAATGGGAAGGTGTTAGGCACCCATTCCGCCCTTTAGGTCTCTCATGGATATTTGCTATTTTCCTTTCCTTTCCCCCCGTGATATGTGTGCATGTGCATATATAGAATGGAGGTAGGAATCCTCGACTTGTATCATGGAAAAGATAAAGCGAGTCATCCGTAGGAAGATATAAGAATAATATTGGAAAATAGCATTTACGCGATTACCCTTACGTTGATCGTTATAATGGAACGATAACGCATATGGAGTAGTACTTCGCTAAGAACAAATATGTAATATAAGTAAATTGAATTTAGAGAAAATAGAAAATAAGAGAAAAAAGTGAGAAAAGGACTCGAGTCTCGGGTTTTACCCCGAGATGCCTACGTAGCCTATAAAGGCATCAAAGTCCACGTAGTCCGCATACGAAATGAGGGGTGGGGTTTATCCCAAAAATCCAATAAGGGGACCTCTTATTTGTGTGTGTGTGTGTAGAAAAAAGTGTTTTAGTTGTGAGAAAAGTGTGAAAAAGTGTGAGAATCCCTACTTGGAATTTAGGAGCAAATCCTCTTTTTCTTGTTTTTTAGGTTTTTTATTTATTTATATGAAAATAAGAGATGTGCAATGATACTAAATAAAAAGTATATTAGGATGTGTGAGATGAGATAATAAAAGTGCTAAATAAGAAAACAAGTTATTGGGAATTTAAGAGAATTTAAGAGAGAGTTTGAGAAAGTTGGACCTTTTTGAAGATCTTGAGCTTGATCTTGAATGTCGGAGAGAAGCCCTTGCACTTGGATGATGATGGAGAGTGGATAATTCACCAAGTTTGATAAAAAGGGTGATGAAAATTGGAAGTAAAAAGGGGATTTGGAAGTTGAAATCATGCTGCCTTCGAGAGAGGTTTCTGGGATTCGTTCATAGAGATTTTTATCAAATCTGGGCTCTCCCTTGAAAATGAGGTGAAGGCCTCCTTTTATAGGCCCAGGTGAGTGCCGATTGGCATAGACCTGTTCCTTCCTATCGGCAGGTACCGACAGGCAGGGTCTGGAACCTGCTAATTGGCAGTGCGCTTTAGGCTTTTTCGAGAAATCGATCTCCGAGGGCAAACTGTTGATCAAAATCGCGCACGGGGCATACCGTTGGAAAGATAATTTAGAGACCTTCGAAAGTCATTTTGTCCGGTCCCGAGTTCAAGAGTTGACTTTGGGTCAAATATGGCTCGAAAGCGTTTGTCAGTCCATTGGACGGGAATCGTTCGGACGCAAACGGATCGTTCGTCCACATGGTAAGTCCGAATCGCGCACGGAGCATACCGTTGGAAAGGTTAGGAGATGTACTTCGACATTCCAAAGAGTTTGACCCAGTTTAGAGAGTTGACTTTGGTCAATCAGACCCAGGAAGCATTCGGTGGCCTCCCGGAGTCAAACGGATCGTTTCGTCCGCATGAAAAGTTGGAATCGTGCACAGGATGGACCTTTGGAAAGGGTATTTAGTGCCCTTAGAAGATTCATTAAACCTCGGTCAGGCTGAAGAGTTGACATAGGTCAAACAGAGTCCGAGAGCGCCCGGTGGCCTCTAGGTCAGGTTTCGAACTCAAATGGATCGTTCGTCCGCATGGTAAGTCGGAATCGTGCACGGGGCAGACCATTGGAAAGGGTATTCGGTGACCTTCGAATATTCATTCAGTCTCGATCGAGACGAAGAGTTTGACTTTTGGGTCAAACTGAGCCGGGGAGTGCCCGATGGCCTCCAGGTCAGTTCTTGGTACGTGACTTGGGTTTACAGTGGTGAATGGAGGTATTAGGGACCTAAGGAGAGTTAGGGGGTAACAGAATGGGGTGTCTACAGGGACAGTAGTAGGGGGACTTTAAATTAGTGAATTAACCTTAGAGACAAGTGGGAGACTTAGTAACCTTTCGGGATAGGTTTAAGTACTCGAATTCATACGACGAGAGTTGTCGCGCTAACAATATTACGTAAATAATCGGGATGAAACTATACTACGTATGAGACTTATAATATAGGACATGAGTATACCTATATTGAAATGATGAATATTTAGGTTGTGTGATTACCTAATATACAGATTATTATGTGTATGACATACCTACTATACTTGTTATCAAGGGAGGTTATAGGAAGAGGACAATCTTATCTTGTGTGCCTTCGGGGAATTTATATTTAGTACCTCAAGAACATAAGACTATGAAGACTTATGTATGAGTTGATAAGTCAGCTGACTATGGGAGCGTAGGTATGTGCGTGACCAATGGGTATGTGAACTATGTTCGCCTTCAATATGTGTGATTAGTATTGATACGGTTCCTGAGTGATTCGAAACTCGTGACTCTTATGTACGTGATGTACCGGGATTCGATAGCAGAGTATGCATGCACAGTCGCTCAGTCTAGGGGTGCCATATGTATAGATGTACTGTGGGTGATATAAATATATAATTGTGATTATTCACTGTTGCTTAGTCGATGAGAATAGCTAAGATAATTAAATGACTTAAAGATGTGGGAACTGAAATAATACATGAGATAATTGATTCAAATAACGAGTATTTGTAATGTTAGCATGTCTTAATTGAGTAATACATGTGGTTCAATGTACTAATCCCCATAGACAAAGATTGGT
Source organism: Sambucus nigra (assembly GCA_949130495.1). Classification (NCBI taxonomy): domain Eukaryota; kingdom Viridiplantae; phylum Streptophyta; class Magnoliopsida; order Dipsacales; family Adoxaceae; genus Sambucus; species Sambucus nigra. Next base: position 160,656,255 of record OX422217.1, read on the forward strand.
TACAGACTAGTTAGTTAGTAGCATAACTAGGATGGATTAAGGATATACGTTAGGCGTGCACAATAATTGAGGGGTGAGAATCTCAAGTGAGAGAACATGACTAACATGTAGATAATATTTATTGTTTAATGCAATTAAACACTTGATGTTTTTAAAATGTTTTCACCTCAGGCTCTGATCCGTTTGCTTCCAAATCTATTTTGTTTTTGTAAAAACCTTAGGTGCCCAGCCACAGGGACGCCAAGCATAGGAGTTCCATTCTGTTGACGTGCTGTAGCTGCTGTGAAAGTTACAAGATCTCGATATTAGATGCCTCCACAACTATATTTGCTTCATTCGGAGTCATTCATATCAGTTGGGGCATGTTGCCCATTCTTATTCAGAGGTAGCATTTTTAGACTTTCATTTATATCAGATGCTGGTTTTATTTATTCAGAATCTGTATTGGGATTATATTTTTTCTTTGGGATTATTAATGGAGTGTTTACTTCAAGCTCAGTTTATTTCATTATAATGGTTATTCATGTTTATGGGTGTGTATAATGGTTGGTTAGTCATTACTTGGTTGTAAGTTGATTTAATTAATAAAATATGGCATCTCACTTTTTAAATATTAGGTGGCTAGTAATTAATTAAATATTTTCAACAGTGATGCTAAGACCGAACCAACTTGATATTCTGTATTAATTTAATAAATGAGTATCTACCTGGTATTTAATTAGACGGGATGTCACAATTATCATGAGAAACGATTCTTACATGCACAAATCCCCCATAATTAACAAGTATGTAGATGACAAGATTGATGGAAGAACATCTCACAAAGCTCAAATAAACATGTGAAGTTAAAAATTGAAGATTCCGTGCATGTGTGTGCGGAGGCATATACAAATTCGAATCGCTTAAGAAAATCAAGTTCGAAGCAACTCCATTCAAGTGTGATTAAGAACAATTTAAGTATAAAAAAATCATAACCAAATATCCTAGACACATGGAAAGTACGAATGAATTGGATTCAAACACACCAATATGCCACACCAAATGTGTAAAATTAAAATACACAAAAACTGATTTTTTTTTTTTGAGTTTTTCTAAAAATTTTCAAAATAAAACACCAATTTTTTAATTTTTGAAGACAAACTCTAACTCAAAAGACAAACAAAATCTTTTTGTATTTTTTTTAATATGACTCAATAAACGAAAAATCAAAATACAAAAGATACACTTGTCATAACACTAGCAAACATATATCATGAAGCACAACTAGATTATAACAAACAATCTAACATAATCAACCATTAGATATAGCATGGAAAATATCATGTGCAATCAAACAAGAATCAATAAAGTTTAGTATGTAAAGCCTCCAATTCCGATTTTCTAACTCAAATAGGTGTAACATGATGCTTAAGGGGTTTGAAAACAACGATGATTACTAATAGACTGTCTCAAATGTATGGTCTTTGCTTTGGTAGAGAAAGCATCATGATCATCGAAGCCAATTCCACACTTATCATCTTTGATTTGGATGGTGCCTTGCATTTTATCCAACTTTTTCGACCTAGACTCCAAATCAAATTTGACATGAATAGAATATCTAAATATCCCCTCAAGATCAAATTGTCCTCAACTTGAGTAAATGACTAGACTCCTCAAACTCTAAAAGCTCTTTCTTCAAAGCCTCCATCAAACCTCAAAGGCTATATTTCTCAACCTCAACATACTCTAGCTTCTCTCAAAGAGTCCTCTCACATGCCCTAAGATACTCAATCAAAACACTATCATCATTTACTACTACATGTTGTTTCAAATTATTTTCCAATTTCAAGTTATCCCTGTTTATTTTCAATGTTTCCACATACAATTCACGGAAGGCAACTAGGAGTTCACCCTCATCCTCCTCTTCTTCAACCTCACTATCGTATCCATTAACTCGACCATCACTAACTTGGAATCCATAAACTACGTCCTTAGAAGTGTCATTTAAAGAAATATCTTCTTAGGAATATTTCTCATTAACACTCACATGACTAGCCATAAACGCAGTAAAGTTGGGCTCAATGGGGGAATCATTTCCCTTTTTTGGATCACTATCACTAAGGGTGGCATTAAATACTATCGATTTCTTGCCCTATGTAAGGGATTTTTCTGATACCGCCTATAGAATCTGGGACTTTTCTGTAGCATTCCAGATTACATTAGATATGGAGTATCCCGCTACATTGGTCACGTCTTCCTAATAATCCACTAAGTTAATAATTCAAATATCTAGCAATGTGCACCACTCATCTTCAACATGCTCCATGAACATCTTCAACCGTTCAACAAAAATCCATATTCTTTATGGTATATTATTTCTTTAGAGATATTTATTTTTCAGAAATATATTCGGGAGAATTTTATATTATTTTATTTTAGCAAAACAAGGCTGGAATTTATTAAAAAAAAAATTCGCCAGCTATCGCTCAAACTAGATGTACATCTCGTTCTAACGATCATCACATGTCATTAGAAGGTTTGTTTGATGGACTACATCAAATGTACATCAAATGAGGGATTACTTTTTTAGTCTTAGTCAGGTCGTGAGAAGGTCATTCAAAGCATCCTTCTAAAGAGATGCATATCTCGTTCAAATGATACTTTGAACTCGTTCGAACGAATTTTAAGCTACAGAAACCACATTATAGGACCCCTTGAGTCTCTCTTTAGGTCCCTAGAACCTCCCCAATTTACAATAAACCCTAGGTCATATCCGGAGTATCGATTTAGAGGCAATCAAGCGCTTTCGAGCCCTGTTTGATTCCAGTCAACTTCTTTATCAGAGTGAAACCTCAATGAATATTCAAAGGGATGTAAATACCCTTTCCAACATTCTGCCTCATATAAAAATCTACATAAAATTTCGGATAGACAAACCATTTTACTATCAAAAATTGATTGGGAGGCCACTGGATGCTCTCGGGCTCCGATTTGACCCCAATCAACTTCACGGTCAGAGCGAAAGCTGATTAAATCTTTAAAGAGTAATAAAAACCCTTTACAATGGTCTAACCTTGCATGAAATTACATAACAGTTCATACTAATGATCTGTTTAATCTTAAAAACTACTCCGGAGGCCACCGGGCTTTTTCGGGATCCGTTTGATAAAAGTCAAATCTTCAGCTCGAATGAGACTGAATGAATCTTCGAAGGGCACTGAATACCCTTTACAACGGTCCACCTCGTGCATGATTTGGTACTATATATAAAACATGGGGTAAATAATATGCTTCTTTCTATCTTCTTAGTCGAACCACTTCCTCTCCTAGTAGGGGTTGATTTCAAAGATAGAATCTATCCAGAGCATAACCCTCACGACAATGTGCATGTGATATAGATGTTCAAGAATATGCACTTCATGCCCGGACTAGGGTTGGGACGATGATTACAGGGGATACTAGAACCTTTAGTACTAAAGAAGGCCTTTCCTCAATATGGCTTGGGTTATCAACCATCATCAGAGGAACTTAGAATGCTCCGCCAACCCCGATTGAAGCGAAGGTTAAAAAGTACCAAGACTTCTTTGCGAGATTCTTGGAACGAAATATTTGTTTAAGAGGGTGAAGATTTTCCCTTTTTTAAATTTCTCGAACCCTGGTATGATCATGTGGCCAAGAAGATGAAGCTAGGGATGTATATATTTTTTCAATACAACTACTCATGGGTTGAAAGCTCCAAGCATCATGTGTAACCACTTGTTGAGAAAGTTATAGCTATTATCGAGGTTGTTGAAGGAAGTGACTCTGAGGACTCATTCAATCTAAAAACACTAAGGATGACATTATTCATGATCCACTTAGGCGCTACATCATCGGATCCATCCATCCTAATCAAAGATATTAGTGAACCCCTCTTTAACTGGAAGGCTATACCAGTTCCACCAGCTGAAATGCAACCCAACCCAGATGTTTATCCTATTTCTTTAACTTTTATTGTTCCTCCTTACTCTGATCACAATGGAATCGAGACCTCCTTTGATGAGTTTCTCAATACTATTTTTTTTAGAATGAAATAAACGAATATTTTGAGTATCCACTTGTGCCTTACATTAATTGTCCTTATTCTAATAAACATCTTGATGATGATTTTACAAATGAACAATTCTTAACTAATCTTAATAAGGTTAATAACAAATAACATAACTGGGTTCAAATTAATGAGGATGAAATTGTTGTTATCAATCTTTGTTCTAGTAGCCAACTGCACGAGGTTAGGATAGGGTCCACCCTTATCGATCACGAGCACGCATAACTTGAAAAACTACTTAAGGAATTTATGGATGTCTTTGCATGGTCCTACAATGACATTCTCGACATTGATCATGAGATCACTCAACACAATATTCCAACTCTCCCAAAATACAAATCGATTAAACAAAAACTATAAAAGCTGCATACCGAATGGTCGCTTAAGGTTAAAGAAGAGGTGATCAAATAGTTAAACGTAGGCTTCATCCGGGTGATCGAATATCCCACATGGCTAGCCAACATTGTTCCCATACCTAAATCAGGAGGAAAAGTCCACATGTACGTTGACTACCGAGATTTGAACACGACATCTCTGAAAGATGATTACCCACTTTCCAATATTAATATGATCGTAAAAACACGACCAGTCACGCTCTCAAATATTTCATCGATGGGTTTTTCGAATATAATCAGATCAAGATGTACCCTGATCATCAAGAAAGAAATTGCATTCATCACCTCTGGGAACCTTCTGTTACACAGTTATGCTATTCGATCTAAAAAATGTTATGGCTAACTACCAAGGGGTTGCCACAACCATCTTGCATGATCTGTTACACAAATAGGTCTAGGTTTACGTGGATGATATGATCATTAAGTCTAAGACTCGGGAAGGTCATGTTGAAATGTGACTAACCCACAAAAGTGCATTTTCGGTGTCATTAAAGGGAAAACTTTTGGGATTCACGGTTAGAGAGAAGGGGATCGAAGATCTTGATAAACTAAAGGCCATACTCGGAATGCCACCACCCTGAATGGAGAAGGAAGTGCGGGGATTTTTGGGAAAATTTCAGTATATCAGCCGATTCGTCAGCCAGTTGAATTCTATTTGTGAACCCATCTTCAAACTCCTCCAAAAGGATTCAACCAAAGTCGAGAATAAATCTTGTTAGGAAGCCTTTGACCAAATCATGTTGCACCTTACTCGACCTCTAGTACTCATGTTGTCGTAACGTAGTCTCCCTGTACTCTTATAGTTAATTGTAACAGACACCACAACTGAGGCTTTTGCTAGCCCAGTACCTTGAATAATCCCGCAAAGAAAGGGACATCTACTATGCCAGTTGAAAATTAGTTGGGTACGAAGTCAACTAAACTGTCTTAAATCAAATATGTGTTGCCATTGTTTGGGTCACTTAGGATTTACGACACTACATGCTCGCTTTTCCCATTAGACTTGTATCTCGAATAGATCCTATCAAATGCCTACTTGAGAAATCTGCCTTGTCTAGTCGAATGGCCTGATGGTTGATATTGCTAAATGAATTCGATATCATGTATGTCACGCAGAGATCCATGAAATGGAGATCCATCTCCGACTACCTTGCAAACTACCCCATGGAAGAAGCTAACAATTGGATCTCTGAGTTCCCGGATGAAGATATCCTTTGCACTTCTCAGGAAAACCTCCTATGGAAAATGTTCTTTGATGGTGCTGCTAACATGAAAGGATAAAACATTGGTATACTACTGATCGCCCCTAATGACTCTCACACTCCCATTTCCATCAAGCTAGATATTCCCTACACCAATAACATGACCGAATACGAGGCATATGAGAATGTGATTTCTTAAATTATATGCTGTGATACAAATCTGAAAAGGGTGATGGTCCCGAAATACACAAATTTTAATTTCTTTAAAAAATTTTAATTTCACTTTTTGAAAAAACCCAACTTCAATTCAAGTTCAAATTATGTAAATTATTCCAAACATGAATTTTTCCAAATTAATGATTCTGACTTGAAGTAAAGTAGTCTAAAATTACTCAATTTAATTAAACCCCAATTACACCATTTTTAAGGTTAAACCAAATTATATATTGTTAAACCTAAGCATGCATCTAGATAAATTTTCGATATAAAATAAACACAATCACATCGTTGCGATGCACGAGGAAAACCCACAATTGGAAAAACCTCGGACGACCCATCCACAAGTATACTAAGTGTTGTATTACAAAGGACACGAAATAATACTTGCACAAAGACTCGCCCTCGTAAGCCCTGATGCTCTTCATTCCTTTCACCTCTGCCTAGTGATAATGTAGGAGTCCACCTTTGTCTCGGAGTCCACCGATGGGGAAAAAGCTACCGTTACACACACGAAGTCCACCATATGAAAATCCACGAACATGAAATCCTCCGCAATAAATGGTCTCTAAGTTGTAGAAAAAAAATCTAGTGCCAAAATGATGATCTCAAAAATATGTTATGAAGGAATATGGAACACCAAACTATATAGGTGTAAACTTGTTTTTGTATGAAAATTAAATCATTTATGAATCACAAAAACCAAAGGACTTTTAGGATGGATTTTTTTAGTCTCAAAGTGCGGAAATAGTGGTTTGAAAATATTAACTCCCGACTATTAAAATGGATGGGAAAGTAGTGGGGAGTTACCAAGAAAATAACTTGAAAATAGCAAGAACTGTCCGGTCATTCGAATGAATAATAGTGTCATTCTAACGAAAAATCGAACGAGAAGACAGTAGCTACAAAAACAAAAGTTCGTTCTAATAACAAAACAAATAACAAATCAAATGAGATTTCAGTGTAGCCGCTTCAGATACCTCGTTCGAACGACCCGGGAATGTCGTTCGAACGAGGTCATTCAAATGATTTTTGAGAAAACTTATTTTTTCTTAAAAAAATAGAAAAGTTATTTTAAAATATGTTTACACAATAAAGGACACCCAATAAAAATATCCAAGTCTCAATATAACATATGCATTCATGCCTAAGAGATCTTTGGAAAGTTAATGATGACACATGGCACGAAATATGGCATATGATGTGATATTCAATAGACTTAGACACTACGTCTTCAACTCAAATGTCATAGGCTTGAACAGTCACAAACTTATATCCTATAACTCAAATTGTTTTATTCGAAATTAAGACAACACTTACAAATTGACTAAATTGGAAATTTGTCTTTACAAATCTCCCCCTTTGGCTACTCTGGGAGAAAACAAAAATTAAAAACCTATGGCCCGTCAAGCTCATCTAAAAGACACAATCTCACCCAAAATAAAAAAAATACAGACGCTTGACTAACACATATGTTGAGATGCTTTGCATTAAAAAACTTTACCGCATGGATGAAAACCTTCACACTTAAACACACCATTAAATGCATTGAGAATATAATAATAGTAAATCCTCTCCCTTTGTTACATTATCTACCTAAGAAATACGTCTCGCCCTAAGTTTGATCTCCCCAATTTAAAAAGGTTTTGATACCATTTCTCCCCCCTTTTTTCCAGGAATAATTAAAGATTCAGGTGCATAAGATAACCCATTTCTCCCAATTAATTCAATTCTATACCTAAATGAAATAAGGGATAAGCATGATGGAAAAACAAGTATATCATGAAATGGTGTATAGTGATAGAAGAGACACGAAAAAGTCATGACAATATAAGAAAAAACTAATCCATACAAGGAACAATATATACCAATAATAATGCAATAGCAAAATGATCTCGACTATAATGAACTAAAATGAGCATGGGATACCAATGAAAATTCGTGACAAGATAGATATTGATACTAATAAATAGCGTGAAAGTATTAAATGAAAAAGTAAAGAGTAAAAAAATTGATACTATATATATAGATATAAATATGAAAAAGATATCAATGAAGTACAAGCACATATCTATAAAGGTATAAACACCACACAAAACACTATACACAATAAGCTTTTCACACTCATATAGCATAAATGCGTCTAAATAAATATGTGGTAAACGAAGTTAAGGGGTATGAACTAGACATAAAAGAATTATAACCCAATCACTTAAACATGTTCAAGGATTTTTATTTGATTGCAAAACTTTATCAACTAAAATTCAGCCTCACGTGACAAGATAAAGTGAAGTCAAAGAAAAAACAAACATAATGCGCACAAGCTTAGAATTTGAATGATTATACAAATCAATAGCGTCATGACAAAATAACGTAACTAGTATTAATTGTCATTGTGCAAAACTGTCGATATTTCCATCCAAACTCCCTCATAATAATAATTCTTTTATTTTCTTTTGAACGATCATATCAAACCAAATTATGTTGTCCTTGGCTACTTTTTACAATGCCACACTTTTTAATTCTCTTGCGAACGGTGGTTTTCATGCAAAAGGAGATTTAATCCTTTTATAGCCCTTTCCATGCACCCTCAACTATTTTCTATACAATTAAATAAATCTCACCGTCAATGGTTCTTACATGCACAAATACTCTGTAGTCACAAAACATGTAGATGAAGAAATTGATGGGAGAACATCTCATAAAGCTCAAATGTATATGCGAAGTTAGCATTCAAAAGATCTCTTGCATGTGTGTGCGGAGGAATAAACAAAGAGAATCCATTAAGCAAGTCAAAGTCAAGCTACTTCATGCAAGCATGATAAAGAACAATTTAAGAATTGAAATTCATAACCGAAAATTCTAGTCACATGGAAGCGGGGAATGATATAGGATTCAAACACAAGGATATGCTACATGAAATGTGTACAACTAATTTACACACAATTGTTTTTTGAGTTTTCAAAAATTTTAAACAAATTTTAAAACAAAGATTAACTCAAAGGATAAATAATTTTTTTTTGTATTTTTCAATAAGAGCCAATAAAAATAAAATACAAAAGATATACATGTCATAATTTTAGAAAAATATATATGGTGAAGTATAGACTATAATATGACAAACAAACTTACAACTAGCAATAATGTATCATAAAGCACATTTAGTGTATGTTAACAAAGTTAACAAAGTTAACCTTTAGGTTAGCATGGGAAGTATCATGTGAAAGCAAATAAGAATCATAAAGCCTATCATGTAAAGCCCCCAAATTAGATCTCCAAACCCACATAATTGAAATGAGACGCTCTCTAGTTTTGGTGACTTTGATGACTATACCCTTGGATTTCCTAGGATGATTTCTAAGATCGAAACAAAACCTCTTAAGGTAAACCTTTCTACCACAATATGTGCAAGTGAACACACGGAGAAAAAAGTTACCTAAGGATTAACCTTTTCTAGCGTTCCTAGACGATTCTTTCAAAATCATGGTTTCGACTTTATTAGCGAAAGCAGTTTGAGTATCGAAGACAATACCACACTTGTCATATTTGCTTTGGACGGTGCTTAAAATTTTATCCAACTTCTCTGACATGCACTCCAAATCTAATTTGACCCGATTCAAGTCTCTCAATCTCTCTTCAAGTTCCACTATCCTAGACTCAAGTAAACTTCTGGACTCTTCAAACTCAAGTAGCTCTTTCTTCATAGCCTCCATTAAACCTCTAATGTTATCTATTTCATCTTTAACATACTCTAGCTTCTCACGAAGATTTCTCTTACGTTCCCTAAGATCTTCAATTAATACACTCTTATCATTTCCTATGGCACGATCTGTTATTCTAGCTTCTAACTTCAAGTTATCCCTTTTCAATTTCAAAGATTACGTATACAACTGACGAAAAGAAACTTGGAGTTCACTCTCTTTCTCTTCTTCTTCTTCTTCATTCTCACTATTTTCTCCATTCTCTTTATCATAAAACACATCGGATTCATAAAAAATGGCATCGAAAGTGTCATGTCTAAAGTTATCTTCATCAGAAGATTTTTCGCTATTTCTCACTTGTTTATCCATGAACATGGTAAACTTGCGCTCGATGGGGGGAATCGGGTCCCTATTCCGGTTCACTATCACTAAGGGTGACATTGTATGAAATTGGTTTCTTTCTCTCATTCCTTAGTTTAGTGGGACACTCGGCTACCCTATGGCCATAACCCTCACGACCAAAACATCTATTCGACTCGTCCTTATTAAGATCATCATTATAATTTTTATGGAGTTTCTCGACTTTTTTATACTTAGACTTTTCAAATTTCTTATAATCATTTTTAAGATTCTCTTTATGAATCTTAAGAAATTTTCTAAACTTCTTAGAAAACATAGCCATAATTGGAGTTTATGTCAAACTCATCATCGGAAATAGGTGTTTCCTCCTTTTGGGCTTTCAAACCTATCCCGTTATCTTTTTCTTCACATCCTTGAAGGTAAACATGTCAAGTTCATAAGTTTCTAAGTCACCTACAAGCTCTTTAAGTTTCGTAGAGTTTAAAGTGACTAAATAATTTTAAACAATCACTTTTGGATTAAACCTATCGAGTAATGAACTCAAAATTTTCTTTATGACCGAGTTGTTGGGTATATTGTCTCCAAAATTAAAAGATGAATTCACAATATCGGACAATCTAGCATAGAACTCATATAAAGTCTCACTTTGAAACATCTTAATGGTTTCAAATTAAGTGGTGAGGTTTTACAGTTTAGAAGCCTAAACAGCACTTATACCTTCATAGTGTGTCCCAAGCCTCCTTAGATGTTTCACACGTCATAATCTGATGAAACTCCTTCGGTGTGACCGCACTAAAAAGAGCATTTAAACCTCGATAATTGAAATTTTCTAGCTTAAGCTCATACTCACTCCATCTTTCTACGGGTTTAACAACACGAACTTCTCATACTAGACACGTTGGCAGGGACCACCCTTTAACGATCGATAGCCAAACCCGCACATGTAACGACTTAAGTGCTGACCTCATATGCGCTTTCCAATATGCATAGCTAGAACCATAAAAAACAGGAAACCTTGAAAATGATAAAATTTTTATATTCAAACCCAAAGGACCTAACACGGTAAATTAGTGTTCCCGCTCTGATACCAATATGAGAATGTGATTTATTAAATTATATGCGTTGCTACCATTTAGAAAGGGGTGATGGTCTTGAAATACTTAAATTTTAATGTTTTAAAAAAAATTAATTATCGCTTCTTAAAAAAACATAACTTCAATTCTAGTTTAAATTATGTAAATTATACCAAACATGAATTTTTTCAAATAATGATTTTGACTTGAATTAAAGTAGACTAAAATTACTAAATTTAATTAAACACCAATTACACTATTTTTGAGGTTAAACCAAATTATATCTTGTTAAACCTAAGCATGAATCTAGTTGAATTTGCAAGATAAAATAAACAAAACCACAACTCCGTGGCGTACGAGGAAAACCCACAATGTGAAAAACCTAAGACGACCTGACCACAAGTCCACTAAGTATTGTATTACAAAGGACATGGCATAATACTTAAACAAAGACTCGACGCACTCATAAGCCATGACGCTCTTCATTCCTTTCACCTCCGCCTAATGACAACGCATGATTCCACCTACGTTTCAGAGTCCACCAATGGGGCAAAAGCTACCATCATGACCACGGAGTCTACCGTATGAAAATTCATGAACATGAAATCCTTTGCAAGAAACTTTATCAATGGTGTAGATAATAAGTCCGGTGCCAAAATGATAATCTCAAAACATATGTTATGAAGGAACTTGGATCACCAAAACTATATAGGTGTAACCTTTTTTTTGTACGTTCATTAAATCATTTATGATTCACAAAAACCAAAGGACTTTTTGGATGGATTTTTTTAGTCTCAAAGTGTGGAAAAAGTCGTCTGAAAAAATTAATTCCCAAATTATTAAAATGGGTGGGAAAGTAGTGTGGAGTTACCAAGAAAACTGCTAGAATTGTCTAGTCGTTCGAATGACAAATCAAACGAGAAGATAGTAGCTATGAAAGTCCGTTCGAACGACAAAACAAATGACAAATCAAATGACTATTCAAGGTAGCCTCGTTTGATACCTCATTCTAATGACCTAGGAATCTTGTTTGAACGAAGTCGTTCAAACGACTTTATCAAAAAACTTATTTTTTTCTTAAAAAATAGAAAAGTCATTTTAAAATATGTTGACACAATAAAGGACACCCAATAAATATATTGAAGTCTCAATATAACATATGCATTCATACCTAAGAGATCTTTAGAAAGCTTATAACGACACATGACACGAAATGTGACATATGATGTGATCTTTATTAGACTTGGTCGCTACGTCTTCAACTCAAATGTCTTAGGCTTGAAAGGTCACAAACTTCTATCCTATGACTCAAATATTTTTTTTAGAATTAAGCCAACACTTATAAGTTGACTCAATTGGAAATTTTTCCTTACAGCATGCACCGTTGGGCTCAAAGTCGCTCTTAAGAAAGGAATCCAGTGCATAGATGTCTGCGGGGACTTTGAGCTCATCATCGACCAAGTCCTAAGAAGATGAAAAGTCTAAGACGAAAACCTATTACCCTTCCATGCCCACCGAGAAGTGCTGGCCTCCCAATTCCCAGATCAACTTCCACTATTTTCCCCGAGCAAGGAACACGTTATCCAATGCCTTTGCTTCCTTAGCCCCCATGGTTGACATGCCCAAAGGAATAACAATAGCCCCTTTCATAGTCTAGAAATAAGCTAACCCAACTCATTTCTATCACATTTAGCTTGTCACAGAAGAGGACTCCAATATGACCAAGATGCCAACAAGAAAGACCAATCGACTCTCTACAAATTAACTGCCCAATACATTGTCTACGATAAAGCACTGTTCAAGAGACACTTTGATGGAACCTCCCTACACTGCATCACAGGGGATTACATTGAAGAAATGATGTAGAAAATCCAGAACGGGGAATGCTAAACCCACATGAATGTTTATATGCACGCTAAAAAGATTATTCGACAAGGGTATTATTGGACTACCATGGTTCAAGATTGCAATGCCTATGTCCAAAAATGCCATAAATGCCGATAGTTTTCCAATCTCTAGCAATTGCCTCCGCAATAATTGTACAACATGACCTATCCTTGGCTGTTCTCCACATGGGGCATCGATATCATAGGGAAAGTCACACCCAAAGCAAATGGGTTCATCCTAGTTTCCATTGATTACTTCAGCAAATGGGTCGAAGCCGAGTCACGCACAGTACAAAATTCCAAAAAGGTAGCCAAGTTTATTTGGGAGAATATTATCTATCAATACATAGTTCCACATGATCTAATGTCAAATGATGGGTTACATTTCGAGGCAGAAGTCACAGAATTGGTCGACGAGTATAAGATTTGGAGACATAAATCTTCTCCCTACCGACCATAAATCGATGGTGCATTTAAAGATGCTAATAAGAACCTCAAAGTAATCATCATCAAGATGATCGAGTGAGGCCAAAATTGGGCCAATCGGATCCTTTACGCCCTCTCGGTCTACGACCCTTCAATTCGGTCATCTACTGGGGCTACCCCTTATTCTCTGGTATACAGAATGGAAGTAGTCCTACCTGTTGAGCTAGAAATACCTTCATTATGCAGTATGCTTGAGAGAAAAGTGAGTGAGGAAGACTGGTATCAGAGCTATTTCGACGAGTTATCGCTGTTAGACAAGGGAAGATTAAAGGCCCTATGTCATATATAGGGATACCATCACCGGATATTGCAATCATTCAATAGGAGAGTCAAGTACCTTGTTGTTCGAGAACGGGATTTAGCCCTAAAAGAAATCATAAAACCCGTCTAGGATCCCAAAGGGAAATTTAAGATAAACCGGAGTGGCCCTTACATTGTGAAGAAGATCTTGTCCGGTGGTGTCAATATGCTCATTGACCTTGATGGAGAAGAGATGGCGCGTCCAGTCAACCTGGACTGTCTCAAGAAATTCTACCCCTTGTCTGAAATCTCGAAGCCCTATGAATCCTCTCATCCCCATTCTATTATAAAAAAATATTCATTTTCCTATACTCAGAACTACATGGGGCCTGATCCTTTGATAACGTTTTTCTTCCAAAAATAAAAATAAAAAAAATTCAAAACCTCAGAAGGTACATAGGCAACTCATATGCTTTACGTGGGCACGGTCCACTTTTTTTCCACAAAATGCTATTATTTTCTTACATCCCGAGGACGATAATTAATTTATTCATTTATATGAATAAAAGGGATTATGTGTGCCTTAGCGATTGGTATAGATGATTCAAAAGTGAAACTCATCAAGAGGCAGCACAATATAATTATAAATCCTTTTATATTCATTATGTGACAATTCGGTACGATTACACAAAATATCAGTGCTTCAACCTAACTGTCCTAAAACAAATCAAAACAAACTGTCCCTAGAAACAAACTAACCAAACCTTCCCAAATTTATTCCTAATAGCCAAATAACAAACCAAAAATAACCAAACACATAACCATCACAAAAGCTTCGCAAATAAACAACAGCTTCAAAAAAGACCCTATCCATAGTTGTCCGAAGACCCAAACCCATCATCATCTTCTCCTTGAGACCCCCAAACTTCCCTTGCCTAGATGGTATGACGAAGGCACCGCATGGAACGATAAGACTAGACCAACCTATAGAAAATCAGTACACCCCCTTCATAGTGTCAAACATGATAAACCATCTTGGTCTAGTATCCTCTGCCAATATTTTTGTCAATACCCTTTTCCACAACCATTACATATAGTCTCCAAAAATATGCCAAACCCCGTTGATAGATTGGGAGGGATGAGTTGATGGACGAAGACTCTCCTATATAGTGCCCAATTGCATGAACAAACCTTTAGTCAAATCGTCTACAAGAGATAAATGCAGGGTTCGGGGAAGCACAATTTGGTCCCACCAGGGGAAATAAAAGGAGGTTTGTCGGAGACCAACTAGTCGAACATACCGATATTCCACCAGTTCCAAAATGGGCTGTAACTTCCCGCACTAGGTCACCGATCAACACAGACATCGAACTCTCTTTGGATGGGCCAAAGTTGATGAAATAATGAGTGAAGAAATTTGGCACAACTGTCAAGGTATATTCAGGGGAACCGCAAAACGGAATCTTTTGACCAACCATATGAATATCATAACTGGGCTACCTCTCAAAAAATCAGAAATACCTTCCCGCCAATCATCTAGACCATTCAGGGTCTTTGCTAATATCACCATGATGATATAGCATCAACGCTGCAATGGCTACTAGTTAGGGGTCCACCATCATTAAAATCCTGCAGACGCACAGAATATTAGCAAAGAAAGATCATCATGGTGATATGGAGAAGTCCTTCTAACAGCTCCTGAGGAGACCGAGAGAATTTAGGCATGGCCACCGCCACACTGGGACGTACCCCCAACATAGAAAAAAACTCCTCATTGGTCGGGCAGACCTTGTTCAAGACCAAACAAAAATATGATCCTCAAGTTACCAAAATTATGCTATCGTTGTCATCATGTTCCAGTCGATGGGCCAGTTGTGCCAGAAAGAGACCCGATGCAAGTTAAAAGAGTCATAGTCTACATTGTATGAACACATAGACTCTAAATTCCCGAGATAAGAGGCAAATTACAAACACATATGAAGGGCCATTTTTGAAAAAAATAAGACAAAAAACAAGAAATAAGAAAGATGGAGAAATGAAAGATGAGTGAAAAATAATACCACCTTACCCCCTTTTTATACGTGAAAACTTTGACTAAAAACAAGAAGTCTGCAAATCCGAATGAAAGACCTGCCCCACCAAAGGACTCTAAGCTGCAGGAAAGTGCAATCAAAGCCCTAGAATGATTTGACATGACCCATGTGCCTATTTTTAGAAAATTCCATCTTTTCTTTTTGACAAATTCAAAATACCTAAAAAATAAGTCTTTATTTCAAAGAACCCCTGGGTTATTCCTTCCTGCATTATCCATTTTTACCCATCGTATCACAAAAATAAATTTTTTTCTTGAGTTATTTAAACTCTCTTTGTTCCCCAAAAATAAAATAACCCATCCTCTTTATGGTCTCAGCAACAAAGTAAAGAGTGCTTGTAGAATAGGTCATTTAAATAAAGATTAAATAAAGTTTCACTCATATATATATATATATAGCCATTAGCATCTCTTTTTTAGGGAAATAGAAAAAAATAAAAACAACGGGACTCATACTAAAACCCCAAACTCTCTCTCTCACCCTAAGATCCCCTGTCCCTACTACGAACGCGCTTCCCCCGGTGATGAGCTGAGGAGCCTCCACTACCTGATCTAGATCCCTTCTCATAAGTAGAAGATGATAATAGGCAGGAGGGAACTGAAATTGAATCCCAAATATGAGTCGTTGTAGAAGCCTCCCAGTCTCGGATGTCCCTCGGCATAGTCCTCAACACCCAGACATGCTCTAACAAAAAAAGGCAAAACAATCAGTCTAAAGAAAAATAAAAAAATCAGAAAGATAAAGGACAAACAAATGAAAAGATATTCCTCTGGCTAAAGGACATCCTCCGTCAGCCCCAACACCATCGGGTCCATCGCATTAGGACGATGAAACATACTCAGTGATCACCCTCCATCCAATTGGAAGAGGGAGGAGAAATCTAGAGAAATTGAACCTTCATTGCCGCTCTAACCGCTAACGACGACGCACCACCAGTACTGTGGGAAAACCCCACCGACTGACTTGTACCCTTGCCCAAATTTGTAGGAGGCGGAGTCATATTCACTGCATTATATATACACGAGGGCATCATCCAGCTTATCACAGAGTCAAGGTAGTCGTAAGTCGCCACCGTGTTAGTATAGGGAGATAGGGATCGCCAATCATCCCCATCGCCCTGACCTCCTCCGACATCTCTCTCACCAGCCTCATATACCTCGAGGAATTACTGGTAGTACTACCACCTTGTACTCCATGATATTTCGGACTACTCTCTCTCCCAGATACCAAGAATAGCCAAACTCATGCTCCAGCAGCCAACGCATTCCCCTAGTCACCCCTGTGTGCTAGATAGCCATCCCCCATGGATATAAAGTCACCTACATTTTTCCAATATAAATTTAATACTCGCACAAACAAAGAAAAGGCCAAAGAAAATTATTATAAAAAAGAAAGTAGAGAACAAGATATAACCTGGTCACTTGTCAGGACATTCAAGACATGATGTACTACCGACAAGGAAAGATCCTGCTTCGATCTTCGGTTAGACTTACGCTACCGGTACATTCGATAGAAGTTCCCCATCGAATCATCCTATAAACCTATCAGCCAGGCATTGAGCCCGATTAGCTCATAAAACCACATCTGCAAAAGGACAAGGGTCAGTAATCAGAAGAAATTAGTAAGGAAAAATCAAGAAAATGCATAAAGATAATTAAGAAAATTACCTCTAGAAGATACATGGCTCCAGTAAAAGTCTACCGACAGCACCAACTGAAAGCATCCAAAGAAGAATAAAGGGTCTCCAAAGTCAGGCTCCCCCAGTCATAAAGAGGGATATTCAAAAATAACATCAAATATGGTAAAAATCATAAGTGGAAGACGTCGCCGCTCGATGACACCGAGAACCCTCCCAACAGAAGAAGAATAAATAAGAGGGACATATGGCTCACCTACATCCTATCGGTCTCTTCAAACCTTCGACTCAGCAGAACCTCCCAAGGAATAAAAGTGCGAATATAATTGGCCGCCCCACTTAAGGCCCGTAGAATTTTCCTCGACCCTCACTATTGGTCTCCCCAACTTAAGGTCCTTAGAATTAACCTCGACCCTCAGAATTGGTCTCCCCACTTAAGGCCCGTAGAATTGGCCTCGACCCTTAGAATTGGTCTCCCCACCTTAAGGTCCTCAGAATTAACCTCGACCCTCAGAATCAGTCTCTCCTACTTAGGGTCTTCTGAATTGTCCTTGACCTTCATAATTGGTCTCCCCTACTTAAGGTCCTCAGAATTGACCTCGACCCTCAGAATTGGTCGCCCCTACTTAAGGTCCTCATAATTGACCTCGACCCTCAAAATTGGTAGCCCCAACTTAAGACCTTATAATTAACCTTGACCCTCAGAATTGGTTGCTCCTAGTTAAGGTCCTCAGAATTAACCTCGATCCTCAGAATTGGTCACCCCCACTTAAGGTCCTCAGAATTGGTCTCGACCCTCAGAATCGGTAGCTCCTACTTAAGGTCTTCAGAATTAACCTCGACCCTCAGAATTGGTCGCCCCTACTTAAGGTCTGTAGAATTGGACTCGACCCTTAGAATTGGTCACCCCAACTTAAGGTTGTCAGAATTGACTTGGACCCTCAGAATTGATCGCTCTTACTTATGGTCCTCAAAATTGGCCTCGGCCCTCTAATTGGTCGCTCCTACTTAAGGTCCCCATAATTAATATTGACTCGCAAAAATTGTTAACACCACCTTAGGTCCTCAGAATTAACCTTGACCCACAAAATCGTCCATCCCCAACATCACCGTAGGTCCTCAAAATTGACCTCGACCCTCTGAAACAGTCATCCTCATCACTTTGGTCCGCATAATTGACCTCTTTCTCAAGCATCATGTGATGTCTATTTGATGACTTTCACTTGTTCCAAACTCACCCTTCGAGGGGATCTATATATACCACATTTTATGACCCCCTAAGTCTCTACTTAGGTCCCTATAAACTCTCCAATTTACTACAAACCCTAGGTCATACCTCGAGTACCGATTTAGAGGCCATTGGGAGCATTCGGGACTCGTTTGACTCCAGTTGACTTCATCTTCAGAGCCAAAGCTCAATGAATCCTCTAAGGGCTCTGAATTCCATTTCCAACGCTCTACCTCATGCATGAATTGGCATAATAGTTTGGACGAATGAACCATTTTACTATTAAAAACTGATCTAAGGACATCGGACGCTCCCGGGGCCTGATTGGACCCTAATTAAATTCACCGTCAGATAAAAAGCTCAATGAATCTTTCAAGGGAACTGAATCCCCTATCCAACGGTCTACCTCATGTGAAAAATGGCATTACAATTCCGACAAACAATTTATTTTCCCCCGAAAACTGATCTAGAGGCCACTGGGCACTCTCGGGCTCCGTTTGACCTAAGTCAACTCTTCATCTCAAATTAGACTAAATGAATCTTTAAAGGGAACTAAATATACTTTCCAACGGTCAGCCCCATGTGCAGGTCAAACTTATGGTTCGGATGAACGATCCATCGTCATTTGATAATCTTATGTCCAAAGGATCGATGGGTGCTTTTGAGCCTCGCTTGATCCAAAGCCAAATGTCATAATCGAGAGTGGCCCAAAGTATTTTCAAAGGTATTTAAATTACCTTTCTAACGGTGTGCCCCGTGAATAATTTGGACTTATGAATTGCATTTTAAGACCATTTTTCTAAAAAAACTGCACGAGACTGCCAATTAGCAGGTTCATTTCCCTGCCTATCAGTAGTGTATCTAGGGTTACCTGCCGATAGGAAGGACAATGACAATTTTGATTAGAAGTTACCCTACCTCGTATAAGGAGAGAATGAGATCACTTCGAAAGGCACATTAGAACCATCAATTTTAATGATCTAAGCAACATTCTCCTCCAATGAGCAAAGTTTCCTATCACTTTCATATCCAATTTAGCAAAAATATCCTTCTCTATCATCCTACATTCATCTCAACTTTCAAGGAAGTTCATCAATAATCAAGATCAAGCTTCGATTCTCCAAAGAAGGTCCAGACATCCTTCTCCCTCTTTAAATTCCTTTTTATTCTCACATTAGTTATATAAATTCTTAATTTAGCTTTTGGATTTAGGTCATACACATTAATATCTCATCATTTATTAGTTATATTACACAAAATTTATTTTCTATAAAAAAACCAAAACAAAGAAACATAGGGTTATACCTCTAAATTCCGACGGGATTCTTCATCACATTTATTCAAAACTAAAAATATATTTTCATACACACACATATCATAAACCCCACCCTTGTACGGCATGCGAACTACGTGGACTTTGATGCCTTTATAGGCTACGTAGGTGTTTCGGGCTGAAATTCGGGACTCAAGTCCTATTTCAATATTTTCATCTTTTTCCAAGTTTATCCATATATTATGCATATATATCATACTTGTGTCTTATCTAACATATATTATCGTTTCCTCATAACGACAAATATCTCGATAAGCACACACATCATATTTTTCTAATCATTATTTTTGGAACATTCCTATGATGACCTCACTCCATCTTCTCCATGATGCGTGTCGAGAGATTCCGATCTCCACTTATATATATACGCACACAAACTTCACGAATAAATTAAGGAAAACAGTAACATAAGACCATGAGAGACCGAAAGGGTGGGATGGGTGCATAACACCTTCCCATTCTGTAACCTAGACCCCGAACCTCTGAACTATTGGTTTAGTAAGCATCAGTTTGTCTTTGATGATGCTCTCTCGAGGCAGTGACATGTTATTTTGCCTCTTTTGTGAAAAATAGGCTGGCGACTCTATCTCCTTAGATCACCCCAAAATTGACAACGTCCAAAGCACCCCCTAATGTTGAGAGGGGAGCACGACGTGTATCTCTCCCTCTTTTCCCCCCAAAAGAACTCGGGGAGGGGGAATATCTTGGGATATCCACAAATGTTGCCTCAATTTTTGCGTTCGCCTATAAAAACTTGCTTCTTGTAAATATTTTAAAAGACTTTTAAAACCTCAATTTCTATAGAGCTGCTGCACAAAAGTCACACCTTTTAAATCTCAAAAGACCTTTTGATTCACACCTCTTATTTATATTTTCTGAAACACTTTGAAACCCTCACACACAATTCCATACTAGAGTTTCTCTTATAGAGAAGGTGTCTCCACTACTGATCATGTGATTCTCGTGGGAACCAATACTGAAGAAGGATGAAGAGTCACCTGCGAAAGATTCATCTAAACGATTCAATATTTGTTTATGTACATGTATGTAACGATTTTCATTCAATAGTGAAATCGAAAAATGTTTTACCCCGAAGGGGATTTTTCTTGAAATCTGTCTTTCTTATTTATTTAAATGCATGTTTACATGATGTATTGCTTTCAATCACATAGTTGCATGAACTAAGGTTTAAAGGATTTAAAACTAGTGTGAGTTGACATTTAATTAAATAAGTTTGGGCCATTAAACCGTAGAGCACTCTCAAATTGGTATCAGAGCCGTTTACACAACTTTACTGTGTAATTGATTTTTTGCAAAATTTTTCTTGGTATCAATTTTCTGAAAAATTGATTTTTTAAAATCCGGGTTGAATTAGAAAACTTATATAATAGAAGGCGAACTTTTTATGGATCCAATTATTCCTAATTGATATTGAGAATGAGATCCACATTAAAAGAAATTAACGAAAGAGTTTGGATTACTTGTGAAAGAGGGTGGACACCACCCACTATGGTGATGGGTAATGATATTAACCCTAAACCTGTGAATTTATGGACCGAAAAAGAATTTAAATGGATTTACTTTAGTTCACTAGGCCTTAGTACAATTTTTGAAAGCGTCACATTCGACGAGTTCCGACATATTATGATGTGCACCACATCAAAAGAGGCATGAGATATCCTGCAACTTACACATGAGGGCACAAATGCTGTTAAGGCATTTAAATTACAAAACTTGACTACACAGTTTAAGACCATAACTATGCTTGAATTCGAGACTTTTGATGAATTTTATGCTAGCCTGTCGGATATTGTTAATTCAAGTTTTAATCTCGGTGAAAGAATTCCTGACACTAGTGTAGTAAAAAAGATTTTAAGATCACTCCCTGCCCGTTTTATCCCTCAAGTCATTGTGCTTAATTCTTTAGGAATGATAGATTCCCTTAGGTTATAAGAACTCATAGGATACCTTCAAACTTATGAAATTGACATGTTTCCTAAAACTATAAAACCAAAAGAGAAAGGGATTACACTTAAGTCCCAGTTTAGAAAAAGTGAGGAGGTGTCTAGAAAGAGAGAGGAGCCCTTTAGAAAGAAATATGAGGTTCCTTATGATTCTGAGTATTACTTAGACTTAAATGATTTAGCCCTTTTTGCTAAGAACTTTAAGAAATTTCTCAAACTTAAAAATAATGGCAGATCTATAGATAAAAAGGGTTATGAGAAAAATAAATTTGGAAAGAAATTTGAAAAAGATAAAAAGGACGCCCAAAGAGAGAGGAAGAGAGGTGTTACGAGTGTGATGGGAGAGGTCATAAATGTATGAGTGCCCAACTAGGTTAAAGTGTCAAGGCAAGGGAAAATTTTCCTTAAATCCCACCCTTAGTAATGATAGTGAGGTCGAGTCGGTGGATTCAGGAGAAGAATCACCGTATGAATATAACTTCACTGCATTCATGGATAGTCATGTGAGTACTTCTAGTGCACCTTACGATGATGAGGAAGTAACTTCACATAAACACCTCAATAATGGGAACGACGTGAGCGAGAGTGACCCACAACATGCATACGTCGAGTTATACGCTGATTCCTTTAAAACAAAAAAGAAAAACAAAAGGGTTAACAACTAAGATCATTGCGCTAAAGAAAGAGTGAGTTGAGACAAGATATAAATAGAGTCTTCCATTAGAGAGTCTTTGAGAAAGAGAGAGTTTATAAGAAAGAGAGAGGGGACTTGACCAAACAAGTGGCTAGTCTCATGAGTGAGATCCTTACATCCGTGGGGACTCGAAAGAAAGTTGAATCCCTTGTAGCCCAACTCGAGAAAGATATCGAGAGAGCCTATTATGTCAAGGTAAAGATTTAGGACACATCTAAGAAGATGAGAAAGATGTTCCTTGCCCCCGCTTTAGGGTTTAATGAGAGGAACGAAATATATTTCGACGATGCTTCAACGTCACTTGTTGCACCGGAACCGGTTCTTGAATTCACTGTGAATCCTTATATCCCTCAACCAAAATTCCATAGAAATTTTTTTGCCAAGGAAATCAAACAAAGGTAGGCTTATGATTGTTTATTTTTTCACTTATTTCAGTAGAAAATGCTTCCCTAGGGAGTGTTGCTATAGTTTGGGTCGCACTCGACGTACATATACTCCATCGCACCACGTTAGCGATTTTTCTAGCCTTAGAGAGAAGGTTGATTGTCTATTTGTCACTTATCATAGTTTGATGGAAGAGTTCTAACATATGTCTTTTTCGTTAGTGGATACTTTTAACATCCCCACTAGAACCAATAATGACAAGGGTAAATAAAAAATCACCACTACTTAGGTGCCTAAGCGTGAAGAGAAAGACCTTGTTGTACATACTGCTCTTAAGGATCATAATATCTCCTAGTGGTACTTTGACAGTGGTTTCTCCATGCATACGACTGGTGACGTCCATTTTTTACCAACCTTGAGGATTA
This sequence comes from Sambucus nigra, assembly GCA_949130495.1. NCBI lineage: Eukaryota > Viridiplantae > Streptophyta > Magnoliopsida > Dipsacales > Adoxaceae > Sambucus > Sambucus nigra. The sequence continues at coordinate 160,679,637 of OX422217.1, forward strand.
CAAGGATGGTAAAGTCACCTTTAGAGATGGGAGTAAATCTAGCATTATGGGATGTGGTATAGTTTAGATACCCGAATTTCCTAATCTAGATAATGTTTAGTATATCAAAGGTTTGAAAGAAAACCTTATCAGCATTAGCCATTTGTGCGACACAAAGTTTTCTGTAAAGTTTGATCGAAACGAGTGTAACATTTTTTATCAAGCCGATTAACTTTTACTGCAAGGGGTGAGGACAAAAGATAACTGTTATGGGATTGTGACCAAAACCTCATTTGTGTGCAACAGAACCATGATCTCTTCTATGTATTTGTGGCATCAATGTCTAGGTCACGATAATTTTAGAGAGTTGGAGCATTTAGCAAAGAAAGACCTTGTATGTGGTTTACCGTTACTTGGAATGCCAACTTCAACGATTTGTGGTCCTTACCATTAGGGAAAATCGATCTGGAGTCCCCATCAGAAGTTGAAATCCATTACTAATACACATGTACTCTAATTTATATACATGGATCTTATGGAAAATTCTTGCACTGAGAGTTTTGGTGATAAGAGGTATATCCTCATAATGGTAGATGATTTCTCTAATTTTTTTATAGTTGGTTTCCTGAGAGAGAAATATGATGCTGTAGATTTTCTTATGATCAAGTGTTGTGTCCTGTAAAATCAATACGGAGTGACAATAAATAGGATGCATAGTGACAATGTCAAAAAATTTAAAGAAGCATAAGTGGATAGTTACTATGAAAGCCTTAGAATTAAGCATCAATTTTCGGTGGTGAAAACTCATCAGCAGAATGGGATAGTTGAGAGGAAGAATCGGATGATTTAAGAGATGGCTAGATCCATGCTTATCGATCGTATAGTTTCAAGATGGTTTTGAGATATAGGCAGTGTCCACCGCATGCCGCATGGTGAATAAGGTATCTTCATCCACACACACTTCAGATGCCATATGAGTTGTGGATAGGGACGAAATCCAACTTTTTGTATTTTTGAATCTTTAGGATTAAATGCTATATCTAGAGGGATAAAGATCAATTAGGAAATTTAAACTCCCAAAATGATGAGGGAATTCAGTTAGGATATTCATCGATGAGTATCGGTTTTTTAACCTGAACAACTCTAAGGTTATGGAGTCAATAATTGTCGCTGTTAAAGATGACCATCCATCGGCGTTTATTGATCCTATAATCCTTTGTGTGAGGATGATGCACCCCTTTGTGACGATCCCATTGTTTTTCATACACCTAGGGTGGACCCTACTCCTGGTTTAGGGGACACATATGCTTGGGTTCACAAGATTCATGACCTATTCACAATTTTAGGAGGTCTTACTTTAGGTGTCAAGACTCGCGCTCAGCTGTGAACGTTGTCAACTATATGTCCTTTACGTCCAAAGTTTAGCCCAAGAACATCAAAGAAGCACTCAAATATGAACACTGGATATTCTCTATTGAGAATGAGTTACTTTAGTTAATAAAAAATGATGTATGGTAACTTTTCCCTCGACCTAGAGAGACAAATGTGATTTATACTAAGTGGATATTTAAGAATAATATGGATGAGAATGCTACAATTTCATGTAATAAGGCTAGGTTGGTCGCTCTAGGATACACATAGATTGAGGGTATATACTTTGAGGAGACATTCACTCTTATTATGAGGGTTGAGTCCGTTCGCTTACTACTTGCCATCGCATGTTATTTGCGTTTCAAGTTATATCAGATGGATGTCAAGAGTTCTACTTTGAATGAAATTATATAGAAGGAGGTTTATGTGGAACATCTGAAAGGGTTTGAAGACCCTTAGAACCCTGGACATGTCTATTATCAAAGGAAAGCCTTGTATGGTGATAGAAAGAGCTTTTGCGTGTATTTTTGTCATTGCTTGAAAAGCTCCACTAATCAAAACCTCAATTACCTACAAATATAAAACAAACTCAAGTGTAGAAGTAAGTAAGGGTATCAATCCACTTTCAAGGGGGTAAGCTAGAGACAAATTCAATTGTAATTCACTTTTTATTTTCTTTTTGTGCTTTTTCACTTTTCTAAATTTTTTTTAGCTTTTTCAATATTAAAACAATAGGGTGAGGTGAGGTTTTAAACTAAACTAAACTAAGATGAAAATAACTAACTAGAAAGTGACTAAAATGAAAATAAAGTCTAACACTAAAATAAGAGATAAAGTGAGGTAAATAATTGTGAGAACAATCAAGGAGTGAGATTACACCACAAATTTTAGTTATTCTAATTAATTAATTTAATTATTTGAATTCTCCCAAATTAATATCAAAATTACAAACCAACTCTCATTGCAAATGTAATTATAATAGTAATCTTTTAGAAAATTAAGTTTAACACCCCACAACTCTAGAAAAATAGATCTACACTCCTTTTAATTAATCACCCGCTAGGATCAATCGATTAAAATTTATGTAAATCTTAGAAAATAAATTTATAGTTGAAATTCAAGTTATAATACCCCACTTAAGAAACCCCTATCTCTAGTTCGAATCTAAAATGAGTATTATAACTAGAATATCGATTTTCTCTCAAAAATAATTTACCCTCTCTCGAGGCATAAATCTAAGGGTGAGGGAACCAAATTAACATTCAAAAGGACTTTTCAAGTAATTAAACTAATAAAAATAAAATAACATCAAATAAGGGTTTTACCCCACCCCTTGAAAGGGGATTTAGCCTAACATGGTATGAAATATGACAAATTAATAATCAAAGGCATAAAATAAATGAGAAGAGAAAAGAACAATCAAACCCCAATCTCTTGATGCTTAATTGATCTTCAATCCATGAGTTGAAATTCATAATCCATCAACTTGAGTGATACAAACAATATTACATCAAAATTTCACTCAAATTAATCCTCACACATTTATCACTCAATATTCTCAAAAAAGAAAAATAAAAACTATTTACAAAATGGTGTTTATCCTAATTTATTTCTAACCCTAAACTTTCTCTCTCTAAAAATTCCTATATATTTGATGGTGAGTCCCCTTCAAATGGGGTCTTGAGTCTTCTTTTGTAGTAGATGCATGGCACACATGGGGTTAAGGTGCTAATTTGGGTAATTGGGAGTGCACATGTGCATGGGGTGAGGTAGAAATCAGATTTGGTTAATGATGATTGGGGGTATTTTTGGGATTGGGCACACATGTGTTTTAAATGGTGGTGTGAGGTGAGGAGTGAGTTTATGGGGGTAATAGGGGAAAAAGGGTAAAGTGGGTTAAGTGAGTTGTGAGGGTTAAATTACATGTGGGTTTGGTTGGCTTTGTTTTGGTTTGGGATTGGTTGTTGCCAGGTAAAAACGTGAGTGATAATTTGGGAAATGGGTTTGGGTTCTTAGATAAGGGGTAAGGCTGGAGATTGGCTGGCTAGATGGTTTCGTGGGTGGTGACAGATGGAGTGGGGCGGACAGGTCGTCGGTTGCAATTTGGAGGGGCGAACAGGTGTGGGCCGAGTTTTGGAGGGGCGCTCGGTGTTGTCGCCAAAGTGGCGTGGTCGGAAGTTGGAATAGCTGGGTCGAGATGGTTGCGAGGTCGGTTGTAGGGTTCTTGGCCGTGGGTTGGAGGTTTGGGCGAGGGGAACGGGGTTCCGGGTTTGAGTTTTCCGGCCTGCGAAGGGGGTGGGTTGGCCGGAGGTTGGCAGCTTGGGGTTAGGGCAGTCGGATCGTCGCTGGTCGGAGGGACTAACGCGGGGATGGATGAGACGCCGGTTGTGGTGAAATGGATAAGGTTAGGGTAAGGTGAGGTGGGTTTGGGTGTGTAGTAATGGTGGGTTTTCAGGAGAGAGAAAGAGGTGCGGAGTTTTGGGTTTAGAGGAGAGAGAAAGGTTGTTGGAGAAAATGAAGTGGGGAGGTATAGGGTGTGTGTGAGTGTATGGAAATGTGGGTGTGGGTGAGAGGGTGTTTGTGTGTAATAGGGTGTAGGATAAGTTTGGAGGTGTGTGTTTAATTTGGACCCTTGAAATAATAAAGACTCAACTAAAAATAAAAGTAAAATCTAACTAAAAATAAAACAAATTAAAGAAAATAAAAATATTAAAACTAAAATAAAAATCATAAGCTTATATTAAAACTAAAATAAAACAAAAGAAAATAAAAACTTAAAATCTAATTTAAAACTAAAGACCAAAATATAAAATATAATAAACTAATAATAAACTCCTAAAAACTAATCCTAATAAAATAAAACTGAACTAAAAGCTAATAAAAATCAAAATAAAATAAAATTATACTAATAAAAATAAAATTGAAAAATAAAAAAATTAAACCCAGAAAATACTAAATAAATCTAAAATAAATCCTAAAAATAAAAATGACTCAAACTAAAAATCTAAAAACTAATAAAAATACACAAACAAAACACACATAGGGTTTGGGGTAGGTTTATGCTAGGTTTAGGCTCGGATTTGGTAGGTTAGGGTTACGGAATTGGTAATTAACTTCATTTTAACTGCAAATTGCTTGAAAATATAGCTTTTGACACCGCAACTGCAATTAGATCTACAAAATAAACATTTAAGCGCATAAGACCCAAATTGTCGAGAATTAGCAACTAAAATACATCTATTTGGGGTGTAAATTATACAGTTTTGGGTGCTTATCACACCACCCCCAAACAGAGCGTTGTTAGTCCTCGAGTAATAAGATAGAGAGAAAGAGAAAGATAAGTAACCAAAAGTGTACCACTTTCGCGGGCACTTGCGATTGCACTTAGCATGTGCAACAAGCCTTTAAACCTACAGGTTATCCTACAGGACGAGTTGTGTCTCGTGAGGGTTTGCTAGGAATATACCCACAAAATTCTTATTTTGCAAAAATTTATTGAAAGGCAGTCAATATCTTATTAGACATAGAATAATCGCACAATCCATCATGAGATAAATGTTTTCAGAAATACAAGCTAGAATGTGTAAAAAGATTAAACTAAGTAAGCACTCAATCCTTCCTAGAATTCAACGTGTGTGTGAATCCGTCAATACGGGTCAAGTATCACAAGAGTAATTCCTAAATTGCCTTGTCGGAATCAACGCTTCAACTTCAAATCTCACAGATATATCTCTCTCAAACGAACTCTCGAGATTTGGGTTAGTGTATCGCTCTTGTGTGTGAGGAGGTGAGTAAATGTAAGCAAGTTCAAACGTCTCACACACACATAAGAAATAACAAAAAATTTGAAAGAAAAGTGATCTCATGAAAGAATGCTAATCACTATAGTGAGAACGTCGAGTTATTCACCACGTTGGCTTTCATTTGGCCGAACACCTAAGGGGAACATGTATGTATATGGGTGAGGGGGAAATAAAATGAGAAGGATATGATATGAGGTTGGATGGTGATGTATGGATGAATGACGAGTGATGGATGTGTGATGGATAAAAGATGGATGCGATAGAATAGTGCATACACTTTAGGCACAAATGTCTTTATTTCAAAATAACTAACTACAAACTCTCTCTTTTTTTATTTTCTTTTTTCTTTTTCTATATTTTCTATTTTTACTAAAAAAAAATTCTTTTTTTTTCTTTTTCGTTTTTCTCTCACTTTTCAAACCAACAATGAAGACATTTACATTTGAAATCACACTCTTTTATTTGAAAATGATGATGGATGATATAAATATAGGTGATAGGTTATGGTGTGGGTAAATATGTGGGAATATGGAAGAGCATGGTAATATAATGGGTGAAGTGAATGGAAATGTGATATGGGAAATGTGTGAGTGTATGGATGAAAGTGTGGTGATCGGGACAAATTTCAAGACATGCATTTCTTAAAACTCGAAAAAGATGTCATTTTGAGTGATTAAGCCAAAATTTTATGAAAAATAATGAGATCATACAACAATTTAATGCGGACCCAAACGAAGTTGAATCAACTTGTGACTCGGAGATTGCGTAAAACAATCTAAAAGGGTAAAAGGCACAAATCTCATGGGCTAAAGTCTCTACTAGTGATCCTTAAGGTTCTCTTTACAATTGTAGTACTCCTCAACTCTAAACCGTAGTGACGTGATAAGTGCGCAAATTTTGTCGAGTCTAGAAATTCATGGTGCAACGTGCCTTGTTATGTATTACATAAGCTATTAGAAAAAAATATTCTCTAGCTTGATTCCTAGACTTTGAAAGATAGATGATTGAAAATTCACATCAATGACTGAGATGAAAGAAACTGTACGAAATTTTAAAAATAAGGTTTAAAACTCAAAATTTTTCAAAAGAGGTACGATTTTGATAAAATTCCTCACCCCGAAACAAAAAGGAACATCGTCCTCGATGTTAAGTAAAATGATTTTTAAAATTGAGAGCATAAGTTAGGAAAGAGATTACCAGAATGAACTGCTAATGAAGTGGAAAGATGTAGCCAAGAATAAACCTAAATAAATGATAAGAAAAAAATGTGTATAAGTCTATAAGCATGATAAAGCATAGGGTGATGTGAAACACCGCCTCCAAACAGGATGAGATTAGTACAAGAAACGCGGGCTACCTCCCGATAGCGCTAAGTTTAATGTCTTCAGCCAGACCGAAGTGATCTCACCCTAAAGATACGAACTATGATAGCTCGAGGTGGCAGAAAAATTTGGGTGATGAGAATCACCCCCAAACAAGACTGAAGCACCAGTTTTGTTGGAAACAGGCTAAAGTGGTCAATGCATCTGTATGGAAGAGTGCATCACACGATGCAAAGCATCGGTGGACCAAGGTGGGGTGGGAATAAGGGCTAAGGTGAGGGTGGAAAGGTATCGGTCATGGTCCTTATTGAGCCGTAAGGTGAGGGCAAAAAGGGCCCTATAAGAATGGTGCTCTAGTTGGTGAGGAAGGAAATATGGTAGGGAAAGTGGAATGGGATGGGGCTCAAAAAAATCACACGACCATTCTATAAATGGGCGATGAAATTGGTCGCGCCATGACACACCAGGGAGCTGTTGAGAAGAGAAATCAACACCACAAGGAAGTGGCGGGCATGGAGGAACAATCTCGGTGTCACGGAAGTGGAGAGTGTCACCACTTATACTCTCGTGGATGGTTTCAGGTGAGGATATAAAAATGTAGATGGAAACTTAAAATGTGTAAAATCAATATCCAAACCAGGTGGTGGTGTGGAAGGGACAATGGGTGGGTTGGGTGGGATAAATGGTGGAGGAAGATGATCCAACTCAAGAGTGGGATATACACACTCATTGGGAGGAGTAAAGGAATACTCACAAGGGAGTGTGGTTTCTAAAGATGGATTTGTCAACTTCTCCATAAGAGTAGCATCGGTAATTGTGGTGGGTGGGTGAGACGAGGCACCAAGATCAAAGATAGAGGAACCACTAAAAATATCGCGCTCAACGGGAGCCATGCTTGGTGGGACATCATCCATATCCGGATAGTTAGGAACTATTATGGATTCTATCTCGGGAAAATGGTGAGCACTTGTAGCAGGAGCTAAACTAGAATGAAGTGGTTCCTCGGGAACACAAGGGTGAAGCTCGATAGGTGTAGACTCGGGCATTTTTTTGGATTCAGCGGGAGTGGGAATGTGAACCTCAAGTGGGGGTTCATATCAATGTTGAGGAAGCAGATCAGTCTCACTAATGAAAGATAAGTCAATACAATTGTCGACTTGGGGCCCGGACCATGGAATGGTCTCAACTTCGAGATTCTTGGGGTGGTAGGGTTGGTCACACTCAAATTCGGTGGCACAAGACGACGCATCATCGTCACACTCGGTTGCAACGATGGATGGATCCATGTCCGACTCTCTCGCACACTCCAATTCATTTAACCTTTGTTCAAGCCTTTGGAGAGTTTGAATTTGAGTGGCTTGCTCTTTCTCAAGTATGAACTTTTGCAAAAGGGTTTCGAGAGCGAATGTGGATGAAGGTGTTGGTGGAATGATGGGTTGTGGTGGTGGTTGAGGTGGACACAACTCGCTATAATCGGGACTATATGGAGAATACTCATATGAAGTGTGTGGGGTGGGGCCAAGTTCATCATACACGAAAGGATCACTCTCGTGATGGACAAATGGTTGATTCGCATGGGGTGCGTAGTGAGGGAACTGATCGTGAGCGGGTGCACAAGGTTGCCATGATGACTATCGGAACGTGTGAGGATCCATAACATCGGGTTGGGATTTGTATTGCGTGGAAGGGTGATCAAGCCTCCACGAATAGCTCGGGTACTCACACCACTTGGGATTGGGTACATCGGGATAATAGACCGAGGTGGGTTCCAAAATAGTGTCATATGGATACACATGTTCCACGGTGGATTCAGATGGATATGTAATGTAAGGGCACTCATGGGACATGTTTTCGGCATAATAACAGTGGGTGCACAACAAAGGAGGAGACACGTCGACACTTGACACCGAGGGTGATGGAATATGTGGTTCATGCATAGATGGGTCAAGAGTACCAACGACACTCATGAGAGAGGTGAAACCACTAAGTATCTCATAAAGAGACGGCTCGAGATCACTCTCACACGTGTCACGTGTCAATGAAAAATGACCAAAGTAGTCCCGTAAAGGACGTTCTTCGGCCATGAAAATAGAAATATTTTTTTGGAGTTTTAATTTTTTTCAAAAGGAAAGAATTTTTTTTTTGGATTTTCTAAAAATAATGGAAGAAAAATATTTTTGGATTTTTCTAAAAGGAAAGAAATAAAATATTTTTGGATTTTTTTATAAAAATAATAGAAGAAAATATTTGTGGGTTTTTTTGGAAGAAAAGGTGGGGAAAATATGGACTCTCTGAATTGGACGAACCAATTAAAACCGACAACCGAAAAATGGAATTGGACACACACACAAGTCAAGAAAATTTCCTAACTAGCACATAGCCAATTTTTATCTTTAAATTTAGTGAAAGGGTAGTCAAATTTTAATTAAGTCCGCGGGCGATAAAAAAGCACGAAATTTATATTTTTGTGATCGCTTTTGCAAAAATGTTCTCCTAGTGGGCTACCTAGTTAATTGATTTTAAATTTAGTGATGGATAGGGTAGGACACAATTGGTAAGCGAGTGAGTCGGGGGATGAAATCCCTTCTCGTGAGTGACCTGGTGTAGGTCTTAGTCAATTAATTCATCACACCATTCGAAAATAAATGCGAGAATAAAATCACATAAGAGCACGCAAATCACACACAATAATGGACTCGCTAATAGGAGAGGCGCGAGTGTTTAAGAAATATACCTCCCACGATTTTTACACCGTGGGGTGTCAAAAAATTTGAGTCGACCGGGGGACGATTACGCCTATCTCAGTCGTCCCCGGGAGTCCTACCGACCCAAGGTAGAGAGGCTTCTAAATCCTCGCCTTTGGACGCCCTCTCTCTACCTTGTCCGGTTTCCTTATCACTCTTTCTTCGATTATTAGAAATTAGAACTGAAAAATAATGGTGTCTCTAAGCACCGCAATACAAGCCAAGGATAAAAATCCTAATACAAGCCTTCTAAAAATATAAAAATGGTACAAAAAAATAAAAAATAAAAAAAATGCAACAACTAAATGAACTACAAGTTGAAATCCGCTCCGAGTGCTTAACGCTCCCAAGAATGGCAACGGCGCCATTTGACAGAAAGAGCTTTTGCGAGTGTTTTTGTCATTGCTTGAAAAGCTCCTATAATCAAAATCTCAATTACCTACAAATATAAAACAAACTCAAGTGTAGCGGTAAATAAGGGTATCAATCCACTTTCAAGGGGGTAAGCTAGAGACAAATTCAATTGTAATTCACTTTTTATTTTCTTTTTGTGCTTTTTCACTTTTCTAATTTTTTTTAGCCTTTTCAATATTAAAAAAATAAGGTGAGGTGAGGTTTTAAACTAAACTAAACAGAGATGAAAATAACTAACTAGAAAGTGACTAAAATAAAAACAAAGTCTAACACTAAAATAAGAGAAAAAGTGAGGTAAATAATTGTGAGAACAATCAAGGAGTGAGATTACACCACAAATTTTAGTTATTCTAATTAATTAATTTAATTATTTGAATTCTCCCAAATTAATATCAAAATTACAAACCAACTCTCATTGCAAGTGTAATTATAATAGTATTCTTTTAGAAAATTAAGTTTAACACCCCACAACTCTAGAAAACTCCTTTTAATTAATCACCCGCTAGGATCGATCGATTAAAATTTATGTAAATCTTAGAAAATAAATTTATAGTTGAAATTCAAGTTATAATACCACACTTAAGAAAACCCTATCTCTAGTTTGAATCTAAAATGGGTATTATAACTAGAATTTCGATTTTCTCTCGAAAATCATTTACCCTCTCTCGAGGCGTAAATCTAAGGGTGAGGGATCAAAATTAACATTCAAAGGGACTTTTCAAGTAATTAAACTAATAAAAATAAAATAACATCAAATAAGGGTTTTACCCCACCCCTTGGAAGGGGATTTAGCCTAACATGTTATGAAATATGACAAATTAATAATCAAAGGCATAAAATAAATGAGAAGAGAAAAGAACAATCAAACCCCAATCTCTTGATGCTTAATTGATCTTCAATCCATGAGTTGAAATTCATAATCCATCAACTTGAGTGATCCAAACAATATTACATAAAAAAATCACTCAAATTAATCCTCACGCATTTATCACTCAATAATCTCAAAAAAGAAAAATAAAAACTATTTACAAAATGGTGTTTATCCTATTTTATTTCTAACCCTAAACTTTATCTCTCTAAAAATTCCTATCTATTTGATGATGAGTCCTTTTCAAATGGGGTCTTGAGTCTTATTTTATAGTAGATGCATGGCACACATGGGGCTAAGGGGCTAATTTGGGTAATTGGGAGTGCACATGTGCATGGGGTGAGGTAGAAATCAGATTTGGTTAATGGTGATTGGGGGTATTTTTGGGATTGGTTACACATGTGTTTTAAATGGTGGTGTGAGGTGAGGAGTGGAAATAAATACAGATTGCGTGGGTTAAGTGAGTTGTGAGGGTTAAATTACATGTGGGTTTGGTTGGCTTTGTTTTTGTTTAGGATTGTTTGTTGGCAGGTAAAATCGTAAGTGACAATTTGGGAAATGGGTTTGGGTTCTTAGATAAGGGGTAAGGTTGGAGAGTGGCTGGCCAGATGGTTTCGTCGGTGGTGGTAGAAGGAGTGGGGTGGACAGGTCGTCGGTTGTGATTTGGAGGGGCGAACAGGTGTGGGCCGAGTTATGGAGGGGTACTCGGTGTTGTCGCCGGAGTGGCGTGGTCGGAAGTTGGAATAGCTGGGTCGAGGTGGTTACGAGGTCGGTTGTAGGGATCTTGGCCGTGGGTTAGAGGTTTGGGGGAGGGGAACGGGGTTCCGGGTTTGAGTTTTCTGTCCTGCGAAGGGGGTGGGTTGGACGGAGGTTGGCGACTTGGGGTTAGGGCAGTCGGATCGTCGCTGGTCGGAGGGGCTAACGCGGGGATGGATGAGACGCCGACAGTGGTGAAATGGATAAGGTTAGGGTAAGGTGAGGTGGGTTTGGGTGTGTAGTAATGGTGGGTTTTCAGCAGAGAGAAAGATGTGGGAAGTTTTGGGTTTAGAGGAGAGAGAAAGGTTGTTGGAGAAGATGAAGTAGGGAGGTATAGGGTGTGTGTGAGTGTATCGAAATGTGGGTGTGGGTGTGGGTGTGGGTGAGAGGGTGTTTGTGTGTAATAGGGTGTAGGATAAGTTTGGGTGTGTGTTTAATTTGAACTCTTAAAATAATAAAGACTCAACTAAAAATAAAAGTAAAATCTAACTAAAAATAAAAAAGCCTAAAGAAAATAAAAATATAAAGACTAAAAAATAAAAATCATATGCTTATATAAAAACTAAAATAAAACAAAAGAAAATAAAAACTTAAAATCTAATTTAAAACTAAAGACCTAAATATAAAATATAATAAACTAATAATAAACTCCTAAAAACTAATCCTAATAAAATGAAACTAAAAGCTAATAAAAATCAAAATAAAATAAAATTATACTAATAAAAAAATTGAAAAATAAGAAATAAAACCTAGAAAATACTAAATAATTCTAAAATAAATCCTAAAAATAAAAATGCTCAGACAAAAAATCCAAAAAATAATAAAAATACACAAACAAAACACACACCGGGTTTAGGGTAGGTTTAGGCTAGGTTTTGGCTCGGGTTTGGTAGGTTGGGGTTACTGGATTGGTAATTAACTCCATTTTGACTGCAAATTGCTTGAAAATATAGCTTTTGACATCGGAACTGCAATTAGATCTACAAAATAAACATTTAAGCGCATAAGACGCAAATTGTCGAGAATTAGCAACAAAAATACATCTATTTGGGGTATAAATTATACAGTTTTGGGTGCTTATCATATGGTTTGAAGTAAGCACCCCATGCTTGGGACCCGAGTTTTACTTCTTATCTCTTAGCCCGCGGCTTCAAGAGAGGGTGAGTAGATAAGGCGTTATTTGTGAGGAGAGGAAAATGTGGTATTTTAGTTGCCCAAGTCCATGTGGATGATATAGTCTTTAGATACACGTGCTCCCACCATGCTCATGAATTTGAGGAGGAGATGAAGACTGAGTTCGAGATAAGCATGGTTGATTAGATTACATTCTTCCTTGGTCTTTAGGTTCATTAGCTAGAGGATGGTTGGTGAGATTACACTCCATGATTTTAAGGGTTTTTAATGAAGATCTTCACATTCTCTAGTGATAGATGGGACCAACCTTTAACAACGTCTAACCAAACCCGCTTATCAATAGCCTTACGCGATGACTTCATATGCATTTTCCAGTATGCGTAGTTCGACCCATCAAATATCGGGGTTCTAATACCATAAAATCCTCCCAAATTCATGCCCAAAATTTCGAGATCAAAACGTTATAATGAAGTGTTCTAGCTCAGATACCAATTTGAGAACTCCCCTTAACAGTGTGTGCTTAGGCAAAGATGGTTTGAATAAACAAAACTCCCAATTTTTATAATTTTTTAACTTTTAAATATTGAAATTGTAAAACTAAATTAACAATTAAACGTAACACCAATTAAAATAGACTTATTGTGGAAACCTGATTTATCCAATTTTATATTTTTAACCTAAAACATTCATCTAGGTGAAAAGTAGATAAAATAATTAAATCAAACACAACACGCCGATGTACGAGAAAAACTACAAAGGTAAAAACCTCGGACGACCCAACCAACAGATCACTATGATAAGGTTTTACAAAGCATAAACATTAGACTTATTCAATGACTCGATCCCCACAAGCCTTGACATTCTTCTATCTTCCATCGTTCCTCTATAGTACAACGCAAGAATCCACCCATGCAAGATGCCACAATGTCTCAGTCCACGCACCTCTCGGTATCCACCGATGAGGTTCAACAACTGTATACATCGCAAACAGTATGCAAGGAGTCCACCACAAGAAACAAGTTCTCTTAAGATGAAGAGAAACAAACTTTGGTGCCCAAACTCCAGATCGCAAAGTATAAAAAATACGATTCATGGCTCTTTAAATGTTAAGGGTGAAACTAGGGCTTAGAAACTTTCGTAAATCGATAGCAAAACACTTTTTGCCAAAAGTTCTTGAAAAACATGAGTCTAACTTTCCTTATAAAAAACTGATTTCAAGGTGACAAACTCGTTCTAATGAAAACATCAGGTCATTCGAATGAGATTAGTTTTTTTATTCTAACGAAATTCCATTTTTTTCAAAGAAAATGGCTTTCTCATTCAAACGTCCTTCCAACGAGCTTCTAACGTGATGTGTAATCCTTGGTAGAGGAATCTTGTTTGATGGTCATTCGAACAAGATCTTAATGTTGTTCTAATGAGACGAAAGTCATTTTAACGAAAATGCAATTTTTAATCTAACGAGATTGAATTTCGTTCTAATGAGATTAAAATCAAAATAGTTTTCTTTAAAAAAATCTAAAAACTGTTCAAAATAAATTTGTGTTAAAAAATAAACACCTTTAAAATATTCAAGGACCCATATTCAATATGCATGAAGACAAACACGCCACTAAACTTGGCACAATGTATCCAATCTATGAAGCTTGGCCTCTACGTCTTCGTGAGATACGTCATAGGCTTTGGGATCAATAACACAAAGTCTAAACTATGACTCAAAAGTTTAGTTCAAGATAATTCCAATTACACACAAATTAAATCGATTGGAAATTTTTCCTTACAAATATCTCCCTTTGGCTATTCCGGAACAAAACCAAAATAAAAATCCTATGGGTTGTCAAGCTCACTAAAAATACTCATTCCCCAACCTCAAAAAGGAAAAGGTATAGACGCTCAATAGACACATAAACTTGAGTATCTTTTCTTTGCTTGAAAACTTTACCGCATGTTGCAAACCTGTAAACCTAAACACTTAGACACACCTTTAAATGCAATGAGAATATAGAAAGTATAAATCCACAAATCAATAAACATCAAACATTATCTAAAACAATCTCAACTTAGGTAAGACGTCTCCCCCTAAGATCATGAAAGAAAATAAATACCATTTCTCCCCTTTTTTATGCGGGAATTAATAAAGCACGATCATAAAACAATTACTCCCCCAAAAAATAAATCTCCCCCTAAATATGTCAGTATAAGATAGAAATTTTAAACATAGGGAGAAGGGAATAAAATCATGCAATAGTGTAAAGTGTAGCAAACACATAACATGACAACTCAAGCACAAATAATCCACACTATGATGAACAACATCAACGTCAACTCATAAAGGTACTAATTTGAATAAGCAATGAATTTTAATACCAATTTTGAAATCATCAATTTGAGAAAAAGGTATTTCAATGCACGTAATGAGAGATATCAATAGGGTTATATATCATGCCAAATCAAATCCAAAGATAAAACATATGGCAAGCATAGAATAAATGAAAACTGTAAAAAAAAAATTATACCATGCATAAGATATGAAAAATAACCATTGACAACCCGGCATATATATAGGTACAAACAACAATTAAAACTCCAGCAAAATCCATAAGCTTTACACACTAGCATATTATCGATGTGTCTCAACATGTGGAATGGAATGAATATTCATGAACTAGAAACAAATGAATTATGATCCAAGTATTAAAATATGTTCCAAAAGTTCTAATTGATCATAAAACTTAATCAAACTAAGATTTAGCTTAAAGTGACAACTCTATGAACAAATAAGAACAATGTACACAAGCCTAGAATATTGTTGATTCTACAAATGATTAGCGTCATAAAAAAATAAACATAACTAGGATTCAATATAAAAATATGTTGATCTTCAACTAAACACCCTCAAAAGATAAACATATATCACATTTTCTTTTGTATTCAATTCTCAATTCTTTTGAAGCTATAGCATTTTGACGATCAAATAAACTAAACTATGTTGGCCTTTGGCTATTTTTCAATTTTTATTCCCTTTAAAGATTTTTTTAGGCTCTTGCCACCAGTTACTTTCCCTCAAAGGAGATTTGATCTCTTTTAAGAGCTTTCCCATGAACTCTTATATGCTAGTTTTTCAATACAATTTAAACATTCTAATAGGCCACGGTTCTTACATGAACAATCCCTCATATTAAAAAAGTATGTAGATGATAAGATTGATGTGATAACATCTCATAAAGCTCAAATATACATATGGAGTTAAAATTCAAAAAGCTCATGCATGTGTGTGTGTTGGCATATACAAAGTTGAATCCATTAAGAAAATCAAGTTCGAAACAACTTCATACAAGTATAATTAATAATAATTTAAATATAAACAATCATAACCAAATGCCCTACCCACAATTAAAGTACGGATTGAATTGGATTCAAACAGACCAATATGCCACATATATGTGTAAAAATAAAATACACAAAAATTGAAAATCATTTTGAGTATTTTCTAAAAATTTTAAAATAAAATACCAATTTTTCAATTTTTGAAAACAAACTCTAACTCAAAAGGCAAAAAAAATCTATTTAATTTTTTTTAATATGACTCAATGAACAAAAAATTAAAATACAAAAGATACACATGTCATAACACTAGAAACCATATATCATGAAGCATAACTAGAGTATGATAAACAAGCTAACATAATCAACAATTAAATATAACATGGGATGTATAATGTATAAGAAAATGAGAATCAACTAGCCTAATATGTAAAGCCTCCAAATCTGATTTCCTAACCCAAGTAAGTGTAATATGATGATGAAGGGATTTAGGAACCACAGTGACTCTATTCTTAGACTTCCCAGGACCGTTCTTAAGATCATAACACAAACTCCTCAGGTGACCTGTCTTACCGCAATGAGTGCGAGTGTAAACTCGACGAAAGGGTTGACCTTTCCTAACTTTCCTTGTAGACTCTTTCAAACTTATGGTCTTAGCTTTGGTAGAGAAAGCATTAAGTTCACTTAAGCTAATTCCACACTTATCATCATTCATTTGGATGGTGCCCAGAATTTTATCCAATTTTTTTTTTACTTGGACTCCAAATAAAATTTGACACGACTCAAATATCTCAATCTTCCCTCAAGATCAATTATCCTTGACTCGATTAAATGCCTAAACTCTTTACAATCTAGAATCTCTTTCTTCATAGCCTCCTCCAAACCTCTAAGACTATCTCTCCCACCCTCAACATATTCTATCTTCTCTCTAAGAATCATCTCTCGTGTCATAAGATCCTCAATAAAAGTACTATCATCATTTACTATGACATGTTCTTTCAACTTAGTTTCCAACTTCACGTTAGTCTTCTTCACTTTCATTATTTTTGCATATAATTTGCGGAAGGCAACTTAGAGTTCACACTCCTCCCCTCTTCTTGATCCACACTCTTGTCTCCACACACTTGACAATCACTCACCTGTGATCCACAAATTATGGTCTTAGAAGTGTCATGAAAACAAATATCTTCATGGGAATATTTATCATCAATTGTCACATAACTAGTCAAGAACGCGATAAAATTGTGCTTAATGGGGGAATCATTTTCCTCTTCCGGGTCACTATCATTAAGGGTGGCATTAAATTCTATCAATTTCTTACCCTTTTTAGCTTAGTGTAGCAGTCAGCTACCCTATGTCCATAACCTTAACAACCATAACATCTTTTCAACCCATCCCTCTTAAAATTATCATTTTGATTTTTAGGGAAGTGATCGGCCTTGGTGTGCTTAGTTTTGTCAAACCTTTTTGCATCTTGTGATTGCTTTTGGAATTTGAGAAATTTCTTGAGTTTCTTTCCTAACATGGACAAATCCTCGGACTGTCAGACTCATCATCCAAAATAAGTCTTTCCTCTTTCCTGGCTTTCAAAGCAATTCCCTTTTCTTTCTTGGTCACATTCTTGGAGGAAAATATGCTAAGATCATAAGTTTGTAAGTCACCTACAAGCTCTTTAAGTTTCTTAGAGTTAAAAGTACCCAAAGAATTCAAAACTTTCACCTTTTAATTAAATCTTTCAAGCAATGACCTTAAGTTAACTATGCCAAATAATCAAGGATAAAACACATAAAAAGTCTCACTATCCAACACCTAAATACTTTCAAGTTGAGTGGTGAGGTTTTAGAGTTTGGATGCTTTCACAACACTAGTTCCTTCATCAATGAATTGGAGTATGTCCCAATCCTCCTAAGTTATCTTACATGTCATAATATGACAAAAATCCTCTGGTGTGACCGAACAAAACAGAGCATTTAATGCTCTAGAATTAAAATTTTCTAACATATGGTAAGCCTCACTCTATGATGCTACGATTTAGATGAATTAATTCACCTTCTCTATTAATTGGTGGAGACCAACCTTTAACAACAACTAACCAATCATCTATAGCCTTAAGTGTTGATTTCATATGCGTTTTCCAATATGCATAGTTTGACCCATGAAACATTGGGGTTCTACTACCATAAAATCCTCCAAAATTCATGCCTAAAGATCTGAGACCAAAACATAATAACTATGTGTTCTAGCTTTAATACTAATTTGATAATGCCCCTTGACAGTGTGTGCTTAGGAAAAGATGGTTTGAATAAATAAAATTCCAAGTTTTGTATTTTTTGAATTTTTAAAGATTGAAATTGTAAAACTAAATTAACCCAATTAAATGTATCACCAATTAAAACCAAATTGTCTTGGAAACCCAATTCATCCAATTTTATCCTTTTAACCTAAAACATGTATCTATGTGATAAGAAGATAAAATAAATAAATCAAACATAACACGCCAATGTACGAGAAAAATCACAAAGGGAAAAACCACAGACGACCCAAAAAAAAGGTCACTATGATAAGGTTTTAAAAACACAGACATTAGACTTACTCAATGACTCAATCCCACAAGACTTGACGCCCTTATATCTTTCATCGTTCCTCCATAGTGCAATGCATGAGTCCACCCATGTAAACTTCCACAATGCATGAGTTCACGCACCTCTCGGTATCCACCGACGAGGCTCAACAACTTTCTACACCACAAACAGTACGCACGGAGTCCTCCGTAAGAAACATGTTCTCTTAAGGTGAAGAGAAACTAACTTTGGTGACCAAACTCAAGATTACAAAACATAAAAACACGATTCATGGCTCTTTAAATGTAAAGGGTGAAACTAGTGTTTTGAAACTTTCATAAACCGATAAGAAAACATTTTTCACCCAAAGTTGTTGAAAAATATGAGTCAACTTCCCTTATAAAACACTAATTTCAAGGAGGCAAACTCGTTCGAACAAAAACATCAGGCCATTGAAACGAGATTAGCTTTTCGTTCTAACGAAATTCCATTTCGTTCAAACAAGATTGCTTTCTCATTGAAACGTCCTTCTAACGAGCTTCTAATGTGATGTGTAATAGTTGGTAGATGAATCTCATTTGATGGTCATTATAATAAGATCTTAATGTTGTTCTAATGAGACCAATGTCAATTTAATGAAAATGCTATTTTCGATCTTACGAGATTGAATTTCGTTCTAACAAAATTATAATCATGAATATTTTTCTTTAAAAAAATATAAAAACTGTTCAAATGACTGCATGTTAAAAAATAAACACCTTTAAAAATATCCAAGGACCCATATTTAATATGCATTCATATCTACGAGATCCTCGATAAACGTAAAGGCAAACATAGCACTAAACTTGGCACGATGTACCCAATTTTTAAAGCTTGGTCTCTACATCTTCATTAAGTATGTCATAAGCTTATGGGATCGATAAGACAAAGTCTAAACTATGACTCAAATGTTGTGTCCGGAATAATTCCAATTACACACAAATTGACTCGATTAGAAATTTTTCCTTACAAATCTCTTCCTTTGGCTATTCTGGGACAAAACCAAATAAAATTTCTATGGGCTGTCAAGCTCATTAAAAAGACTTATTCCCCAACCCCCAAAAGGAAAAAGTGTAGACGCTCAATAGACACATAAACTTGAGTAGCTTTGCTTTGCTTGAAAACTTTACCGCATGTTGTAAACCTGAAGACTTAAACACACCTTCAAATGCAATGAAAATATAGCAAGTATAAATTCACAAATGAATAAACATCTAACAATGTATAAAATAATCTCAATTAATGTAAGACGTCTCCCCCTAAGAAAAAGATATCCTAA
Source organism: Sambucus nigra (assembly GCA_949130495.1). Lineage (NCBI taxonomy): Eukaryota > Viridiplantae > Streptophyta > Magnoliopsida > Dipsacales > Adoxaceae > Sambucus > Sambucus nigra. Next base: position 160,699,231 of record OX422217.1, read on the forward strand.
TCATGCATGGAAATATATTGTTCCTCCCCTTTTTTGTTCAGGAATAGACAAAGCAAGATAGCATAAAACAATTATTCCTTGAAAAAATAATTCTCCCCTAAATATGTCATCATAAGATACCAATTTTAAACACTAGAAGAAGGGAATAAAATCATGCAATGGTGTAAAGTGTAGGTAACGCACAACATGGAAACTCAAACACAAATAATCCAAACTATGATGAACAATATCAACATTAACTCATAAAGGTACTAATTTGAATAAGTAATAAATTTTAATACATATGTTGAAATCACCAATTTGAGAAAAAAGGTATTTCAATGCACGTAATGAGAGATATCAATAGGATCATATAACATACCAAATTAAATCTAAATATACAGCATCTGGAAAGCATTGACTAAATGCAAATTGTAAAGACTTAAAACAAAAAATAATACCATACATAAGATATGAAAAATACACCAGTGACAACCCGACATGTATATATAGGTATTAACAACCGCTAAAACTATACACAAAATCCATAATCTTTACACACTAGCATAGTATCGATGCGTCTAAACATGTGGTATGGAATGAATAGGCATGAACAAGATACAAATGAATTATGATCTAAACATTCAAATGTGTTCAAGAAGTTCTAATTGACCGCAAAAATTAATCAAACTAAGATTTAGCCTCAAGTGACAACACTATGCATAAACAAGCACAATGCACACAAGACTAGAATATTGATGATTATACACATTATTAGACTCATAAGAAAATAAACATAACTAGAATTCCTTATGCAAACCTGTTGATCTTCAACTAAACACTCTCAAAAGATAAACACATATCATATTTTCTATTCTATTATATTCCTAATTCTTTTGAAGCTATAGGATTTGAACGATCGAACAAACTAAATTATATTGGACTTTGGAAAATTTTCTATTTTTATTGATTTTAGATCGTTTTACTAGGCTCTTGCCAACAATGACTTTCCCATAAACGAGATTTTCCCCTTTTAAGACCTTTCCCATGCACTCTCATATGCTATTTTTTCAATACAATTTAAACATTCTCATAGGCCACGGTTCTTACATGAACAATCCCGCATACTCAAAAAGTATGTACATAGTAAGATTGATGGGATAACATCTCATAAAGCTTAAATATACACGTGGTGTTAAAATTTAAAGAGCTCATGCATGTGTGTTCGTAGGCATATACAAAGTCTAATACATTAAAAAATAAAGTTTGAAATAACTTCATACAAGCTTGATTAATAATAATTTAAGTATCAACAATCATAACCAAATGTCCTAGCCACATGGAAAGTACCTAATGAATTGGATTCAAACAGACCAATATTCCACACATATGTGTAAAACTAAAATTCTCAAAAATCGAAAATCATTTTGAGTTTTTCTAAAATATTTAAAAATAAAATACCAATTTTTTAATTATTGAAAACAAACTCTAACTCAAAAGACAAACAAAATCTATTTGTATTTTTTTAATATTATTCAATGAACAAAAAAACCAAATACAAAAGATACGCATGTTATAACACTAGCAAGCATATATCATGAAGCATAACTAGAGTATGACCAACAAGCTAACACAATCAACAGTTAGATATAATATGGGATGTATCATGTGAAAGCAAATGATAATCAACAAGTCTAATATGTAAAGCCTCCAAATATGATTTCCTAGCCCAAGTAAGTGTAACATGACGCTTAAGGGCTTTGGGAACCACGATGACTCTATTCTTAGCCTTCCCAGGACTATTCTTAAGATCATAACATAAACTCCTAAGGTGACCTTTATTACCACAATGAGTGCGAGTGTAAACTCGGCGAGGGGTGTTAGCTAAGGGTTGACCTTTCCTAACGTTCCTGTTAGACTCTCTCAAACTTATGGTCTAAGCTTTGGTAGATAAAGCATTATGTTCACCGAAGACAATTCCACACTTACCACTGTTATTTAGATGGTGCCTAGCATTTTATCCAACTTTTATAACCTAGACTCCAAATCAAATTTGACATGACTCAAATCTCTGGTTCTCTACTCAAGCTCAACTATCCTCGACTAGATTAAATGACTAAACTCTTCAAAATATAGAAGCTCTTTCTTTATAGCCTCCATCAAACCTTGAAGACTATCTCACTTACCCTCAATGTACTCTAGCTTCTCTAGAAGAATCCTCTCTCGTGCCCTAAGATCCTCAATCAAAACATTATCATAATTTACTACGACATGTTCTTTAACCTTAGTTTCCTACTTCAAGTTAGTCTTATTCACTTTCATTATTTTCTCATATAATTCGCGAAAGGCAAGTTAGAGTTCACTGTCCTCCTCTTCTTTATACTCACTCTCATCTCCACACACTTGACCATCACTCACTTGGGATCCACAATCTATGGCCCCAGAAGTGTCCTGAAAAGAAATATCTTCATGGGAAGATTTCTCATCAACGCTCGCATGATTAGATATGAACGCGATAAAATTGCGCTTAATGGGGGAATTCCTCTTCTGGGTCATTATCACTAAGGGTTTCATTAAATGCTATTAGTTTCTTACCCTTCTTAGTTTAGTGGGGCACTCAGCTACCCTATGTCCATAACCATAACAATCATAACATCTTTTCGACTCATCCCTCTTAAAATTATCATTTTGATTTTTAGGGAAGTGATCGACCTTGAAGTGCTTATTTTTGCCAAACCTTTTTGCATCCTTTGATTGCTTTTGGAATTTGAAAAATTTCTTGAGTTTGTTTTCTAACATGGCCAAATCCTCGGACTCGTTGTCAGACTAAAGTGTTTTCTCTTTCTTGGCTTTCAAAGCAATGGCCTTTTTCTTTCTTGGTCATATTGTTGGAGGTAAATATACTAAGATCATAATTTTGTAAGTCACCTACAAGATCTTCAAGTTTCGTAGAGTTAAGAGTACCGAATGAATTTAAAATAGTCACCTTTGGATTAAATCTTTCAGGAAAAGACCTTAAGATTTTCTTGATTACTTGGTTGTCAGGTATCTTCTCTCCCAAATTAGAAGATGAGTTAACTATGTTAGATAGTTTAGCATAATACTCATTAAAGGCCTCACTCTCGAACATTTTAATCGTTTCAAACTGAGTGATGAGGTTTGGGAGTTTGAAAGCTTTCATAACACTATTTCCTTCATGGGTGAATATGAGTCTCATTAAATGTCTAACAAGTCATAATATGGCGAAACATCTTCGGGGTGACAGAACAAAACTTATCATTTAAACTTATGGAATTAAAAAAAATTAACCAATGCTTAGCCTTACTCTATGATGTTAAGGGTTTTAAATGAATTTCTTCACCTTGTCTAGTGATAGGTGGAGACCAACCTTTAACAACAACTAACCAAATTCTAGTATGCGTAGATCGACCCATCAAACATCGGGGTTCTAATACCATAAAATCCTCCAAAATTCATGCCTAAAGATCCGAGAACAAAACATAACAACTAAGTGTTCTAGCTCTGATACCAATTTGAGAAAGCCCCTTAATAGTGTGTGCTTAAGCAAAGATGGTTTGAATAAAAAAAACTCCAATTATATATTTTTTGAATTTTTAAAGATTGAAATTGTAAAATTAAATTAACCCAATTCAACATAACACCAATTAAAATAGATTTGTTGTGGAAACCCTATTTATCCAATTATATATTTTTAACCTAAAATATGCATCGAGGAGATAAGCAGGTAAAGTAAATAAATCAAACACAACACGTCGATGTACAAGAAAAATAACAAAGGGAAAAAACTTGGACGATCGAACCAATAGATCACTATGATTCGGTTTTACAAAGCATAGGCAGCAAACTTACTCAATAAATGATCCCCACAAGCCTTGATGCTCTTTTATCTTCCATCACTCCTCCATAGTACAATGAAGGAGTCCACCCACACAAGCTTCTACAATGCAGAAGTCGACGCACGTCTCGGTTTCCACCGATGAGGATCAACAATTGTCTATACCACAAACAACATGCATGGAGACCACCGTACAAAACAAGTTCTCTCAAGATGAAGAGAAACAAACTGTTATTCTCAAACATAAGATCTCAAAGCATAAAAAATACGAATCTTAGATTTTTAAATGTAAAGGGTGAAACTAGGGTTTTGGAACTTTGGTAAATAGATAGGAAAACGTTTTTTGCCAAAATTTCTTGAAAAATCATAGTCCAACATGCCTTATATAGTAAAAACATGAATCTCAAGACTACAAACTCATTCGAACGAGATTATCTTTTTGTTCTAACAAGATTCCATTTCGTTCAAACAAAATTGGTTTCTCTCTCGAACGTCCTTCCAACGAGCTTCTAACAAGATCTGCAAACCTTAGCAGAGGAATTTGGTTCGATGGTCATACCAATGAAATCTTAATGTTGTTCCAACGAGATCAAAGTCGTTCTAATGAAAATACTATTTTCAATCTAACGATATTGAATTTTGTTCTAACGATATTGAAATAAAAAAAAATATTTTTTCAAAAACATTTATAAAGAGTTCAAAATAAATTTGAAATAAAAAAATAATCATCCTTAAAAATATCGAAGTACACATATTCAATATGCATTCGTACCTATGAAATCCTCACTAAACATGAAGACAAACATGGCACTAAACTCGGCTCAATGTATCTAATATTTGTAGCTTGGCCGCTACGTCTTCATCAAACATGTCATTGGCTTATGGGATCAACACCACCAAGTGTAAGCTATGACTCAAATATTTTGTCTAAAATAATGTCAATTACATATAAATTAACTCGATTGGAAATTTAACCTTAGAGGATGGAGTCCTTTCAACTCTGTTTGTACGTCCTTAGACATTAGACTTTTAGAGCCGAGGCTAAAATCCTTATAACTATTACCAAATACTTATATTGAACACATCACGGTATATAACAAGATTCATTTAATTTTATTTGGGCATTGGATACATCATTGGTAGTACTTTTTGAGGTGATCGACATTCCAAGGACGACGAATTTCATACCCCTCTATATTTTTAAGGTAATAGTAGCCACATCTAGATATTTTGGTGACCACCTAGGGGGCCTCCCATTTAGTTCCTAGTTTTACCTCTCTTCGATTTATGGTTACGATGGTAAATTCCTTTAAGACGAAGTCCACTACTTTGAATTCTCTATGGCTAACTTTTTATTGAAGTAAAAGGTCATTTTTTATTTGTAGGAGGCCATTCGGATTAAAGCAGCTTCCCTCTTCTCCTCTAACTCATCTACATTTCTCTTAAGCCCTTTATTATTGGACTCCATCTCATACTGAGCTACCCTTTATAAGGACACATCGACCTCTTTTGGGATATGTGACACCCCGTGTTTTAATTAATTAATTCGGAAATTAGAGAAAAACAAAATTTTAGATTTAAATATTTTTAATAATTAAATATATTGGTTTTTATATTTGGAAATCTAGATTACAAGACTCCTAATATGAGTATATATAAGTCTTGGGGCGTTTAGAATAGTCCTCAAAACATAAAACTCTCCAAAAATCCTCGAAACAAAAAAACTCCCTAGAAAAGAAAAATATATAAAAATATTCGACCGTCCGATCGAGCTAAAATTTCTTATGCCGATTCCTCTCATCTTTAGCTATTATGACCCAAATTTCAGCCAATTCCAACGGTCTTATCGTCCGTAATATTTTTTTTAGTGTTTGTATCTGATTAAAACTCTTTTCTTAAGCAAACTCTTAATCCTTTATATATCACAACAAATTCATGGCTTGACTTTTCAAATAACTTTTTCATCAACTTTTCAACCAGACAACTTCTCCAAAATTTTTCCCTTTCATCTACAAACTTTAGCCCCAAACTTAATCAAGTGTTTGACTCAATATTTGTAGGCTTAATTAGAGTTTTCTTAAGATTGTTCAAGAACGACTTTTTGGTCATTTTTTGAGAGGAATCCAACTGTTTATTCATAATTTACAAACGATTTATACCTAGGCATGAATAATCTCTTCTCTTCCTTTGGTATTATGCACCTTAAGTGTTGTCCAATCCCTTAATCATATGTTTTTGATAAAAACGAATTAGTAGCTTAATTAGAGAAAGTGGAAACTAATTTTGGGACTGTTTTTATGAGACTTTTGAATATGAATTCTTTGAAACCAGTGCATAGGTTAGATTATTGGGTTTTTACTATTTTTGGGTGTAGGTTCGCATGTAAAATTTTATGGGGATATTTATATGTTATATTGGATGCATACACACCTATAAAAAATTTATATTCCTTACAAAAGAGAACGATGATGACATATGGAATATTATTGCATGTTAATTAAAATAACATCACTCAACGGATATAATTTTGTTGAAAACAATGTCGGTGTTATTCATTGGATTAAATTAATTTGGGACTTTTATTATTAAATTGCTTTGTTGTTCATATGAATTGTGTATTGTGTGATTTATTTTATTGACTTTTACCATCGAGGGACAAGGGGATTTTGGGTAGTATATTGCTCACCTTAATTATATGATGCTTACTAGGTATGAGACTAGTGGGTAGGCCTTGGTTATGACTTATGCTTGCTAGGTATGGGACTAGTGAGTGTAAATTTTACGAATTGGTGATTCAGAGGTGGGTTGGATTTTTATATTTTACTATCGTTGCGCTAGCCTATGCATGAGACTATGACGTTACTATTGTTAGAAATTCATCCTATTAATAGGGTAGGACGTATGTGTAAACTGGTGACCCTTAGGTATGGGATCAAGGGATATTTTGAGGATCTCTCATCAATAATAAGGGTGGGGTTATTTGATAAATGATAAATTAAGAAGATAAGAATTAGTGCCTAAGATAATAATGGGTATTAAAATTGGTGGAAACATAATGTGTGGGGACCGACAGTTTAAACGATTAAGCTTGCATTTATGTCACGTCGAGTGAGGAACCTTGTCATATTGCGGGATCGACAGTTTAAACGGATCAACTGGCTGTTGATAAGGGGAAGTGTAAAACTTTGGTGGGAGTACCACCCGTGGGGGGAGGACCGCTGTAATTAAAATAATAAAAAATTAAGAAGAATGATAAATTGGGTTAATTTAATTAAATTAACAACATGAAACTTGGTATTTAAAATTATATTGGTGTGGATTTTGAATAAGAATTATTGAGGGTAGTTAGTATTATTGTGATTGCGTTAAATCATATCTCGTTTAATTGAAATATTCTATTATGATATTTATCTCATATAATGCTATTGTCTGTATTCAAGAATCCTATTTGAGGGGAGTAGTGTGTATTCATGCTCATGGCTCTGACCTCGTGCGTTGACTAATATCTTCAGGAAGAAGTTTTGGAGAAGATGCATAGGTCTATTTGGATATTTTCTTAGAGGTGCAGCTGGAGTTATTTTACTTATGCTTAGTAGTTTAGTTTAGTTTTCTTCCCATCACATTTACTTTGAGGCTCATTTATGATTTTGGTGGGCCATTCGGTTCGAAAGTTGTTATGGGTTTTATTAAGATATTCCATTCTAGATTCGGTTGGAGTTTATTCAGTTTTGTATTATTGGAGTTTGTTTTATTATTTGAGTTTAGCATGGTGATGGATCTTTTATCGCATAGTTGATTATTGTCATTTGGGATTGATTAAATTATTTATCTTGTGGATTGATTTTTATATAACTCATATCTGTCATATGCCAAGAATATTATTTTATTTACTGGCACCCGACTTAGTTTTGATGGCGTCCAACGCTAAAATTTAGCGGGTTGTGACAGGATTATCGCTAAGTGCCAAAGGTCAGGGAGAATGGAGTTTCTCCATTTTAACCTCTGACTATGGTCCTGTAGGCTCAAAATATTATTAGCAACTCTGCAACCCATAACCTTTTTAACTTATTTAACCTATTCCGCTAGCTGTGGAAAATGGTCATGTTGGTAACTTTTACTTGGTCGCTGGACCGAGGGTTTCCTGAAGATGAATAGTGATTGCTTATGCGTTAGTCTGCGTAGAACTCTGGGAATGTTGGGTTATCAAACTATTTTCCTTTTGTTGAGATAATGTCCTTAGGCATACCAAATCTGTAAATGATATCCTTCCAAATGAAGTTTGTTATTTTCTTCTTTGTGATGGAGATTAAGGTCTTAACCTCATCCGTCTTAGTGAAATAATCGATGGCCATAATACATAATTTATTTTAACCTTTGCTGAGGGGAATATACTCCCCATTGGACAAAGGGTCATTTACTTAACATTAGAGCCATCTTCACTGTTAGTTGCTTTGGAACCAAAGCAAACCTTTGATATTTGTCGCGACGTTGTACCATGTCTTTGTCTTATTTCCCTAATATTGTATAGAAGTACCCCTGACTAAAGACCTTATAAACTAAAATTACACCAAATCTGCCGAATTGTCACGATCGTTGATCGTGAGAAGTCTAACTTGTCAAGGTCAACGATCGTGACAATTCTGGGGGTGACAACTCTTGTTGTCACGGACTTATCACTGACATTGACTGTGATAAGTTCGTTAGAATTATCATGGTCCTATCACGGTCTTTGACCTTGAAAATATTGGTTACAGTTAAGGACTGTTACAAACCAGTGACATATCTTAAAATATTATCACGGTCATTGACCCTGACAAATCTGGGCAGAATTTAAAAAATATCTGTTGGGCAGTTTGGCCACTGCCACAGCCGAGAAGTATATTTGTACCTGTTCAAACAACATATATCCAAATAAAATAGAAAGAATGTACTAATTCATTGCACATATATTTCCATATCCAAAGGTCCAAATTAAAACAATTCAAATATAATCCAAATGTCCAAATAAAAATAGATACAAATAATGTGACGACATAGTGTCTAGGGCAGGATCGAGGAGGAAGGAAGGCCATACGATATACGCATTGAGACACCCCTCAATATGTGTCATGACGCATTGTTCACGCAATCACAATGAAGATTTGTCCTTTGTGGGTATCACATGCTTGACGAGCACCTTGGCCTCGATGTTTTGAAGGTTATGTTTATGAACCGGCATACCCTCGACGACATTTGAATCCCTTAACCCCCTCGCTATCCAATGGACATCACATATGTCACGTAAAAACACGCTCGGCCAATCGATTGTTGATATGGTCCGCTGGACGGGAACCAAGTAGGGGACTTGATCATAAAGCGGTGAGTCCATGCGTATCGACGATCAAGAAGCGATGTCCATGCCCTCGTCGTCCTCCCCCTCCCCCTACACCACCTTCTCCTTCCTTTTGGCCTTGTCCTTTGCCTTTTCTCCCAACTGATGCTTCATGAATGCGAATATATCTAGGACTGTCGCCTATAACCTTTATAGCTTCGCGTCATGCATGTCCACCTGACGAGCCAACCCGGTGTTGCTCATCTCTATTCCAGTGATCCTAGATTTTCCCACCCACGAGCTCACCTCTAGTCCCCCCTATGATCAGTGCCAAGCATTTGGATGAGTGTGTCCGTGGACAAAGATGACTTGTCAGCATCAAACTGAGACTCATGCACTTCCTTAAGCTTTTCCTGAAACGACAAACAACACACAATTAGTTAAATAAGTAAATAAAAAAATTATAACGTAATTCACAAAAATTAAATCGTCGAATTACTTATAATCGTGGCCGTGAGGCTTGGGAACACCTCCATATCCTTACCCTCCTTCGTCTGAATTTCCACATAGGCATCGAGCCTACGTGTCCTACACCTAGGGCCACTCCTCTTCCCCTGAAATAAAATAATGCAAAATTAGTAAGTAACGCAAAGTAAAATAATGCAGAATAATATATTTTTATAATTATAGAAAAATAGAAACTTACCATCCTGTGCTCCACCTCGGCGTAAGACGTATGGTCGGAGTAATGCATGTCTGTATTTTTTGCTCAGTTCTCCCTCCTCAAATGGTGAGATGCCAATTGTCGCTCCTCGATCTCATTGTCAATGAACTTTTGCTAATGTGCCAATGAGATCGGCTTCTTCGACGGGACGGACTCACGCATTCTTATAATGGACACTCGGGTCTTCCCAAAGTACCGGGCCCACAAATTCTTCTTTCATGTCTTGTGTTGCTCCCTCAACTTCTCCAACATAGAATGGCGGATTTCTGGGGGCAGGCTGAATTGTTCCTGTCAAACAAATACAAAACAAAAACAATGTAAGTGTTAGTCGCGAATAAATATACATAGAAATTGAAATTGAAATATAAATACATTATTGTAGTGCTGCAGCCCAAATAGTTAGCTTTAGCTTATTTGGCACCTCCCTATAACTGGTGTGCCCCGGATCGATAATCGTCTTCACCATCTCGAGGGATCTAGTCAATAGGCCCATCTTGTTCTCAACGACCATTCCCAACTTGCCCCATTTGGTGAGCCTAGGGGCCGAGGAGCCTTCGTTGCCTCCGCTATCACCGAGCCCTGAAGAAGTCATCATCATCATCCTTGCCTTAATCCCTGAAGGAGGCATTTTCTATAAAAATTGTTCTTATTAGTACAAACCCAAATGAATTAGAAGAATGCAAATGAATTAGAAGACATACAAACATTTTATGTGGTCTTGCCACTTTCGAATGGGTCGTGACATGAAGTAATTTTAGAAAATAGTTGAAAACTCCCCCCCCCCCCCCCCCCCCCCATACACCTGCACACACACACATATACAAAGGAAAGAGAGAAATAGAGAAAATGATCAAGTATAAATGAATTAAAATCAGTAAACTGATGTCCGATAAAAGCATTAAACTATTGTCCGATAATTGGAATACTTATTACAAATCTTAAAATTATTTCAAATTCGGGTTATCATAAAAAATGGATTGATATTCAGTAGGAGCAACCAAGTCATCCACACAACTGTTTAAACGCTTTGGCACATATAGGATGATTGATCACGACTCCTTGTTGATATACTCTGAGTAAAACACTTTCTTGACCTTTTGAAATGCACAAACAAATGGCTCATCGCACACGTGTTCGTTGCTCTTCAACTTAGACAAGTTAATAATGATCAAGTTGGTGCCAGGATCAACTTTACAAGCATTTATATCCTCAACTCTTGCCCAATCAAATATATTTCTAATTACACCATAGTAAGTCATTTCAGCTTTAACGAGGTTTTTATCTTTTGCGCTCACTCGAAAGAATGTAAGAGCCTTATATGAAATGCCAGAGTTCTGTACATTTTACTTTCCTCGTACACCCTTGAGCCAAATACATAACCGTTCAATCGATACTTTTTTTACTCTTGTGCCATGAATAATGGTCCAGTGGCTAGACGAGCAAGCGTTGATCTCGCATCACCCGTCCTTAAGAGCTGAGATTATAGATAATTTAATAGGTTAGTTGTAAAGTGTTATTGTAATGTAACGTTATATAACAACCATTTTCATTATAATTACCTCGTGTGACAACCACATCCTAAATTCGTTGTCTGATTGTGCCATTGTTTTTTGCCATTTATTGTTCTCACCGGCTTCATATTTTCTGCATAAATTTAATGTGACGAGCGTATTACAAAATTAATCATGTATAAAATAATCTAAAATAATGTAAAACTTCAAATAGTTTATACTTACTTTTTCCATTCTTCGACATCTTCATGTGTGTTAAATAGATAACAAGCTACTTTTTCATGTTGCAAACTCATTAATTTCACTCGTTTGCCCATCACATGACCACCCTCATCAACGAACTCATCATTGTCATCAATGTTGGTCAAGTCAGACGTATATTCCCGTGTATAGTTTGATGACTCCACGATGATGTATTCCTCTGTGATTGATCCTGCAATGTATCCTGTATTTTTGACATAATCTTTGAAAACTTTCATCAATCTTTAAAATGGATACATCCACCGATATATAACTGGATCGCAAAGAAGTGCCTCATCGCATATGTGTACCAATAAGTGAACACTTATGTCAAAGAATGATGGGGGAAAGTACTTCTCCAACATACAAATTGCTTCGATCACCGCCAATTTTGCAGCCACTATGTGTTCTCGATTGACTACCTTCTCACACAAAAGTGAGAAGCAGATACTAATTTGCATAATAGCCCTCCATAAATCCTTGTGATTGGATAAACAGTTCTTAAACAATAGAGTAACCAATTGCATGATCACATGCCAATCGTGGGACTTACACTTATGTAAATCATGGGTAGCATAATTCACAATCCTTTGCAAGTTGGAGGAAAAATTAAATGGAACCTTCAAATTATTTATTGTATCTAAAAGCACCTTCCTTTCCCCACTCGTCAAAGTAAACTCACCAAGGGGAATTATTGTCCTTCCCGTATTATCTTCTTGCAACCATAGTTGTGGATTAAGTTTCAAGGATTTAAGGTCTTTTCGTGCATTTTCTCCATCCTTCGAATGACTCCCCCAAGACATATGCCCACAATATGTTCAACGATATTCTTCTCTTCATGCATCACATCCAATACATAGTGCACTGGGTTATTCTTCCAATAAGGAAAGTAAAATTAAATTGACATACTAGACCATGCCTTTCTTGTCTCAATTTTATTCCCAGTTGGTGTCTTCTTATGCTTGACATTATTAAATTTATGATTTTTACCTGGCATATTATGACCACAGTCAGAAGATTAATTTCAATTTCTGAACCTGAAAGTTTTCTCGGCGGTAGCCTATGTTCAACCCTGCCCGATAAAAAATTGGAATGTTTCTCAAATCTGAAACTATGAGCGGGTGGTAAAAACCTACTATAGCAATGTTATACATTTTTTAAGCTAGCGGGTAGACGAATAGATTCAGTCTCCTCTCAACATATAGGACACCCCAAATAACCATGTACTACACAACCGGATAATGTCCCATAAGCTAGAAAATCATGGATTGCCCACATCAACATAGCTTTTCGCGTAAACTCTTCTTTTCTAAAAGAGTCAAATTCCTGCACACCCTCTTCCCACGACTCATTTAATTCTTCTACCAAAGGATCCAAGTAGATATCGATGGCATCACTTGGTGCCTTTGTCCCGGGTATCAACAAAGACAACATCGAAAATTGAGGTCTCATATACTGTGAAGGAGGGAGGTTAAGTGGGACTAGGATCACTGGACATACACTATGATTGGTGCTTATATTTCCAAATGGATTGAAACCATCTGTTGATATAGACAAACGAATGCTACTATAAACAATCACCTATTAAAGGCAAGAAGAATATATTCGTGGATTAATATAAACAAAACTTAGATTTATCGTATGTTTCATTTAATTATGTCTTATTTATATTCAATTTTTAAATTTCAAATTCAAATTCAATTTATAATTTTTAATTCCTATTTTCTCCATCTCCTCTAAAGGGTGAGTAGTCCTATCCCATTTAAGACCGCATATTTCTGTAATATACTTAGCAGCTCATTCACATTGTTGCGATTTGAGAAAAACTCGGCAGCGTATCCCCATAGTTCTCCAAGTACACGATGTAGATTAGACACTTGTCAATCTAGTATGTACCCAGAGACCATTAGGATACGACTGCAAAACTTCCTCCAAAAGTAATAAGTTTAAGCCACTAAGAATATTATTATATAGAAATTATGCAATTTCAAAATTTTCAAACGGGACAATTCGAGAGATCTCATTACAAGGGTAATGACTCTCGAATGGGTCTAAGGTCTATTGAATGCGTACGCATAAGAACTATAAGGCTAGTATATATGCGCACTATATGTAATATCAAATATGTTTCATTCAATTATCATAAATGAAACATACTATATATATGAATTAATAATATATTGTTCGTGACACAAATTAATTTTAGAAAAAAGTTGAAAACTCCCCTCCCCCCAATTTGGACAATAATCCAGTGGTCATGCCACTTCCAAAATTAACCAACCCAACATCGATCCACTAGAATCGAACAACAACAACAAACCAACAAATGTGTATCCCGTACTCCTTCTAATTCATCTACTCAATTAATTCATTTCATCACCTCTTATAAATATATCATCATTAAAGCTATACAATTAAAGCTATACAATTAAAGTTACAATTAAAGCTATATTTTATTAATAAATTTATCCGCTTCAACTGTCATGATGTAATATTAATGTTTAATAGCTTAATTCTGAATTCCAAGACAAAAACATCTAATATGTACAATTACTAAAAATCCTAAACATCAATTCAAACTAACTACTTACTAATTCAAAACTAACAATTAATAAAGGCTCCTAACTCATTTATATCCAATTAAAGTCATAATTAAATTAGCAATAATAATTATAAGTCCCAATTCCAATTCCTATTATGACTATTCCGTGAGAAAATTATCAACATATATTTGGGTATTTATACTTAAGGGTACAACATATATTTGGGTATTTACATATTAATCAACACACAAGCATGCACCCCCCTGCCCCCCACTCCCCCTCCCCCCCCCCCCCCCCACCACACACACATGCACATACACACACACACACACACCTGTAAACACACACACACACACAAACTCACACACCACCCGAATACCCCTGCCCCACCCCGCCCCCTCCCCCACCACACATACACACTCACACCACCCACATATACACACGCACATACATATACACACACATATATACAAAGGAAAGAGAAAGAGAGGAAAAAACTTGAAAATTGCTTAGAGAGAGAGAGCAGTCGCTTAGAGAGAGAAAGAGGGAGGGAAACCAAAACGGTGGGAAAAAAGGAGGGGTAGGGGTTTTTAATGACGAATTTTTTACGGACCTATCAAGGTCTTTGACCGTGACAAGTCCGTGACAACTGTACTTATCACGGTCAATGACCGTGATAAGCAGTTATCACAGACTTGTCACGGTCAATGACTGTGATAAGGGTGGCCGGCTGAAGGGTATAAATTTGTCTTTTTTGGTGTAGTGTAAGTTATTTGTACCTGTATGGGAACGATAATCACCCTCGTGGAGGTCTCTGATGACATAACTAGCTTCTAAAAGGCTTAAGCATTGCTAAGGTGCTGAGCACTCCCATTTTCCAAATAGTATCTAGAAGCTATGGACTTCACTCGTTGGGCATGGAGCTTGTCCTTGGGTAGGACATCTTCTTTGAGGTAGGCTTTGATGGGGATGTTCTAGTTTGAGGTTTGATCAACCTCTATAATATTGATTTGTAACTGAGTAAAGCTTAGCTGGTCCAGGATGATAACTTGACCACTGCGCATTTAAGGCGCATGTGTCCGGGGACGTGTGACACTAATTTTGAGGCGTCAATTAATTTTTCTAGGCAAGGCATCGTATGTACTTTCCAAAATGTAATCATTATTGCCTATAATGTTTAAAAGTACTGTTTTTCATCATTTTAACTTTTCAAAATTGTTTCTTCATGAGAAAGTCTTTCAGAGCATTATATTGACTTTCCTGTTCAAAACTCCTTCATTTTCTGCTAACTCCTCCATCTATCTGTCGTTTTCGACCATTTATTTACGTAGAAACTATTTTTCGGTGGGGGTTTCTCCTTCCAATATTTTTTAATAGTTTTTAAATTTTTATAAGTCATTTTTCGTGGACTAGGGTTCCAGTTACACTATTCCCAAATTCAAGATTTCTGTTTTTTTTACCAATTTCTTTAATTTCAGTTGCGATTTCTTACTATAGCTAATTGATGTTATTGGGTTTACTGTTAATTAACATTTCATTGGGGAAATATCCATTTTAGGTGGCCAATGTGCTGGTTGGCTTAGGATTTCGTATATTTAGGGCTTTATAGGTGTTATAGGGTTTATTCATGCCCAGAACCTTTACTTTGAAACCAAATAGCCCCCAAGCCTTTGATTCTCCCCAAATCCTACAATTTATGAGTGAAAACTCTTAGGTTGAAAGGGTGCTGAATTGCATTGGCCAAATCAACAAACTGTGTTGTGGTTTCTATGAGATGGAAGACTAGTTCCATTGTAAACCATTCATCCTTAATATAATCCCGACCACACTAATTTCACCCTTAGGGTTCTATCTTTGACTGGGTTTGCTCCACAACCCCCTGACGTGGAGTATAGTAACCCTAAGCTCATTATTGATGCTAACGAGTTAAACACCAACCTATTTAGGAGAGTACTTATGAGTATTCAACTGAGGGTTACTATACTCTACGAACATAGTAATGGTTTGTAATGGAACTAGTTTGCATCTGAGGTCAACCACCCATTGATTAGAGTACTTTTGCAAGAAAGGTTCCTAAAATATCCACAATTTTCCTGGAATCAACTGAGGAGGTCATGTTTGATATACCTAGGCCTTCGACCTCCCTCATCGTTGTGCCTCCTAGTAAGGAGAGTACTTCTGGCAGTTCTACGAATTCATACGTCCCTACCAATACTGAAGCCAAATAACATGCCTCTGACATTATTGAGAAAAAGCTGGAGGAGCTAAGGAATCTGTAGATTATTCCTATTAGCATCATGTTAAGATTTATTGATTTTGATGAAAGGGTTTATGTTCCACGTGATACCAACGAGATTTTCTTCTCAATTAGGGATCTATAGGTTGGAGTTTGTCTACCTCCCTAACTCATTGTAAGTTCGATCTTAAGGGGCTATGGGATGGCTCCAACCCAATTTGCCCCAAATGTTTATATGATAATTTTAGGGTCAATGGTTTATTAGCAAGCGCACATTAGCTTTGATCTCACTGTTGATATTATTAGATTCGTCAACGGTATAAAAGACAATGCTAAGGAACCTAAATATTACTACTTCGCACCAAGAAAATCATATTTAAAATTAGTGATGATTTCTCAGACAAGTAATCACAGTTGGAAGAACCAGTTTGAGTTCGTGAAAAATAATTGGGAGTTCTACCCATATTAGAGGGATTAATCTTGTAGTATTCCCCATTAATGGTATGGGACAAACCACATTGGTATACACTTTTTCTTTATTTTTCTTTCTAATTACCTTTGATTGACTCTATGCTCACACTTTTTTTCTGCCTTTTTTCAGAGAAGAGGTATCCTAACTTACCTCCTATGTTGAAAATCTTAGTGGAGAGAAACTATGTAGACAACCCACTAAAGTTCAAGGATCTCTTCGCTTTGACCCAAGTTCATTAAGCTTGGATACTAAACTCTCGAAGGTTTTCTACCTTGGGAAATATTAATACCACCTATAGTTGAGACCGATATTGAGGCCGATCAGGAGTTTGGTGTGGATGAAGGTAAGACAATTTTTCTAACTGTAAAATGTTTTCTAACTGTATTAGGTCGTATTCAAATTTTCATTATATGGTTGCTAAGCATTAAATTCTTGTGCAACTTTAACTCCCACTTCCTCAGATTTTTGGGTTGAACCTTCTCGTGGCATGGCACCAAGGTAGAATTTTCATGAAACTATTAAGAAGCCCGTAAGAAGAGGCTCGTATATGAGTCTAAAAAGAAGGCCAAGGATAAAGCCAGATCCCGAAAGCAGGTAGAGGCTGAGGCCAAAAAGAAGGCCGAGTCTCAGGCTTAAAAGAGAGATGGGGCTAGTTCTAAAGGCAAAGGAAAGGGGTAAGCTATTTCTGTTGATTATCCCCGAGCTGCTGGTGATAAGGGATCATTAAAGGGCCCCTTATTCAAGGTGATCTCAAATATCTAAGGGTTGAAGAGACAAGGATACCATGTTCTATTCTGGAGTGCATGTTGATTGATGGACAACCTACTTGTAGGATGGCCAGGTAAAATGGGTCCTCCAGTCATTACCCGTTGGTGGAGCCTTATTTATTTGATTCAAAGAACACTGTGATCGCCGAACAGACTAAAAGAGATAAGCGGTCTATCTTCCATCACATGGGAAACACCATAAATGTGCTCGACTATCGTGGTAATAATCCAGATTTTGAGTTCTTCAGGAATCTGGATGTTGACACACTATGGAAGCTTCTTTACCACATGTTGTAGGTGGTAAGTTTTTTATATGTTGTATTTACTCCTCTTGTTGACATATTTAACTTTTTGATGATCTCCTTATCTTTCCCTTTAGGTTGCAATGACCGATAGTGTTTTCTGAGGGAAG
The DNA here is from genome assembly GCA_949130495.1 of Sambucus nigra. Lineage (NCBI taxonomy): Eukaryota > Viridiplantae > Streptophyta > Magnoliopsida > Dipsacales > Adoxaceae > Sambucus > Sambucus nigra. The sequence goes on from OX422217.1 coordinate 160,717,282, forward strand.
GTTGTAACTAATCACCATGATTGTGAGGATAAAAAATTCCATTGATGATCTCACTCAACAGAACTAATGGCTAAATGACGATCTTAAAAAGTATAAAGATGAGCTGAAGAAGACTCGCAATGGGCTTCGGAGAGAGACACCAACTAGTTGTAAAAACTTTTGCCCTTAGATCAGATGAGGAAGAAATTAAAAACTGAAAGAGCAAACTGTTACTAATGCCTTAAAGAGGTAAAGTCTTGAGGAGGCCCTTTCACAGGCCAATAAATCCCTCACCAAGGCTTATGAAGCCATTACTAAGGCTAGAGGGAGAATTATTGAGCATTTTAAAGCCTCTGGTGACTTTACTATTAAAAGATGACCTTCTTCATTGAAGGTTTTGAAGAACTAAAGTCAAGAATTACCCTGATATTGAAAAAGTCATTAGCAAGTGGGAGGGTGATGATGAAGAAGCTAGAAATTTGATGGTTGAGGATGATATGGATATTAATGAGGCAGTTGAGGACGAGGTGATTGGTCAAGCCAAACAGACTACTGATGATGAGACCATTCCTTCATTAGCTCCTGAAGTTTCCCAAGACACTTCCATTACTGAAATAATTATTGCCAATGCTCCTCAAGTCACTCCAACTATTGAAGCGGCTCATGTATCTTGAACTCTAGTACTTCATATTTTTTTAAAGCTTTATAATTGCTCGTATTTGTTTTTCTTGAACAATGTTTGTAATGATCATTTAACATTTCTATTTGCCAATAATTTATAATTGATGGATAATTTATCTGAGATCAAATGTTATCCAACTCCTTTTCTTATTTCATACATGTATTGTTCATTGTGTTTGATTCTTCCCAAGTTATTTTTCCCAGCCAAGGTATTAGCCTTCACCCCTGATCTAGTGTTTTTAAAAGATATTTTTATAATGTTAAGTGGTCAGAGCTAGTCGACGTGCCATTAGTTATGGTCGTATAGTAGTATGTTTGTCAACTTGACCTGATTTACTAGATTTTTTAGATAGGATTATCAATAGTTTAGTCGTATAGTTTTAGATCCGGATATTGTCAACCTAACCTGACTTAGTGGCTATCAGGTGGACAAACATGAGTTGTCCTGACTTAGAACTACCATTGTTTGAGCCCACTTACGGGTCATATGGAAAAATCTTTTCATCCTGACCATGTCTCATTATTAGTTTCCTTGGTTGGTCGAATGTACTATCATGTATCCTTGTGCTAGTTAGTATATTGGTCAGTTGTGGTAATTTCTTATTAATTTGAACAAGTGATTATATTAGATTTGCCAGATTGGATATATTCTTTAATCGTGACCTGTATAAGTTGATGGCATTCATGTAGTGTGGTTTAATTGTAGTCATTCTGATGTGCTCGACTTTGAGATGTCTTTGGCCTGAGATTCTTGCACATCTCTTATACTGATGCACTAGGCATTGAATAATAAAGATAACATGAAATAATAACAAAATGTAAAGGAAGAATTGATGATTCTCACAATGCTACATTCTTCCTGACTTCCTCTACCAGATCATGATCAAATCTTCTCATTAAATAATTATTGGGTGAGTTTAAGTTAGGTACTTTGTGATTGGGTTGACCGATCTCAGTAGACATCGCCATCTTGGTGCCAATTGTAGACATGAAAGTTTTTTTTAGTGGCAGTCCTCAATATAGTTATGTAGTCCCAGAGTACACTATGTAGTTCATTAATCCAGTTCCCTTTAACATCGTCTAGTTTTCTTTTCATTTCGTCCAACAGGGTCTTATTAGTTATATATGTCTTCCTATTGCACTGAGGATGGACATGTGCAGTATGAAGCCTCTTGATCCCTGATCAGATGCAGTAGTCATTATACTTTTCATTATCAAATTTTGTGCTATAATTAGTGATGAAGGTGTATGACATCCCATATAAACAAATTATGTTCTTCCATATGAAGTGTAAGACCTTGTCTTATGTCATCTCAACTAATTTCTCATATCCTAGCCATTTCATGAAGTAATGTACAACAACCACCAGGTATTTTAATCTACCCTTTATCTTCGGTAATGGGTCGACCATATTAATCCCCCATATGGAGAAATTCTATGCAGATTTGATAAGAACTAGTTCTACCCCAGGTCTTCTATGTATCATGGCATACTACTAGCATTTTAACACCTTTTAGAATATTGTCACAGTCTTTCTTCATGGTCAACTAATAATACCCTAGAGTGTCTACCTTCTCTACCAATGACCTTTCAGTTAAATGCAATCCACAAGTTCCTTCATGGACCTCCTTGATCAGGTTGGGCACTTCATTAGGAGGAATACACCTTAGTTAAGAAATACAAATTCTCATGTGAACCAAATTCCTCTCTCAAGCACATATCTCGCCGCCTTGTAGCGGAGTCTTTGCACCTCATGTGGGTCTTTCAGTACCGCGACAGTCTCCAAATATGCTCGGATGGGATCCATACAAAATGTTCCTATATTTAACTCCATAACGATCATGCTCTCTTCTTTGATGTTGTGCTATGATAATATTTAGGCATAAATGCTTCTACTAATCTCGACCCTTGTTGCTGATGCCAAATGAGCCAATGCATCTACTTGGTCATTTTCATTTCTTGGTATTATGAACATTTGTATAGATGAAAACCTTGGTAGTAATGCTCTCACCTTTTCGAGGTGTAAGAGGGTAGTTTAATCTGGGGAAATACTGGATTTGTTACGTGTTTGACTTGAGAAACTTCGGTTGTGCCTATGTATCCGTCATAATCGAAATCAAAGCATAGTTCATGGGATCGTACTATTTGCTAAAAAACTCATTTGTGGTGGTTTCTCGGAGAGGTTGGAGGTGATGAAACTCTTCTCAACATAACTCTAAAAACTATTCTCCAAACTCTTTTCTAAAACTCAATACGAAAATACTTAAAGACAAGGAAACTCTTCTTCTCGCAAGAAGCTCTCTCTCAAACGTAAGGAAATGAACTCTATTTATAGCGAAACGAACTCCAAATATTATGCCACGTGTCAAATATATTATGGAGACATGCGTCCAGGAACTTATGGTGACACATAAATAATACACAAATTCGAGCGATATGCTTGGACGCGCACAATAATACCTTAGTCTCATAAACATTTGAACTTTTATCAATATTAATCATATCTAATCTCATTTAATAATTAAATGAAAGGTTTATCATTAAGCCCCTCCTACACCGGGTATCTTGCTATAAACTCCTCGTTGCCTTCATAAACATCTAGCCCTTGGTTTAAAATTAATTAAGAATCATTATTCATTGGTAATTGCTCGACGCCCAATGAAAATTCTAGTCGTAGTCCAAGTACAAGCACTTCATATTCTACCTCATTATTTGAAGCCTCAAAGTTGAACCTCGGGGCATACTCCACATCTTCCCCATCAAGTGTTGTAATGATCAACCCTGCTCCACTACCATTAGTATGTGATGAGCCATATACAGACAACTGCCACATTAGAGGATCTTTCTCAAAGTTGACGTTAACCAAATATCCGTTCTTACATAACTTTTTCATCTGCTCCAAGTTACTAGATCTTTTTTCTTGTTGAGCTGATGAATCTGGTCTCTTACTAATCTGCTCGTCTAGGTTTTCTAGTATTTGCTTGGCTTGCTTCTCTTCAAAAGTTAACTCTGTTATAAAATCGACCACTATTTTCCCTTTAATCATTATCCTTGGCTCATACAAAATGTCTTACTCTCCCAGTTTTACAGTACAAGCCATCAGCCTAATAGATTTTTCAGTCTTATGGATGGCTTTTCATAAAGGAAGGTCTATAAACATGATAATTGTATATGCCTTAAATATGGAATCATTCTATGATAACCTTCAATCAAAGCCAATGCCAACTTCAGGTCCATGGTAAGTCTTACAGGTGTAATATACAATCCTCTACACCCCATCCAGTGCTACGCTAACTGCTGACTCAGACACTGTCAGATATCAATAAAGATTTTTGCTGAGGATTATCCTTAACAATGAAAGAGAAGATCCTATGTACTTCTTCTATTATAAGAAGGATTTATCATACTCCTCATTCCACTCGAATGTATTTATAAGAAACTTGAAGAATGGAAGAAAAAAATGAGTCTCACTTAAAATAAATCGGTTTAGACCAGCTACTTGTTCCATCAGGTTTTGAATCTCCTTCTTATTTTTGGGAGGTTGCATATCGATAAACAACAGGATCTTGTTCGAGTTAGCCTTTTTAGACCTTTAATTGAGAGTGAATCCAAGCAACTTTTCTTTTCTTATTTTAAAAACACATTTAGTTGGATTCACTTCATTTGGTACTTCTCTAATTGATCAAATATTCGGCCAAGGTAATTGATGTGATCAGTTGCCTTTTTTCGTTTCGTCCACATATCATCCAAATAAACTTTCATAGTTTTCCCAATATTTTCCTCAAAGTCCTTATTCACGGTCTTTGGTATGTTGGTCCAATGTTTTTAAGCATGAGTGACATATCATTATAGTAGTATGTACCTCAACTAGTGATGAATAAGGTCTTCTCATTATCTTCAGGTTTCATTTTTATCTAATTGTACCCCGAATAAGAATCCATGAAGTTGAGAATATCATGCCCAGCGATGGTATTGACTAATCTGTCAATTCAGGGTAAAGAATAGTGATCCTTGGGGTAAGCTCTATTAAGGTAGGTAAAATCGATGCACATGCACCAATTATCATTCTTCTTTCAACCCACAACTACTTTGGAGAGACAATTTGGATATTATACATCCTTAATGAAGTCTGTAGGAGGGTCTTAATGATAAGCCTTTCATTTAATTACTAAGTGAGATTATAGATGATTAATATTGATAAACTTCCATGTGTTTATGCGGCTAAGGTATTATTGTGCGCATCCAAGCATATCGCTCAAATTTGTGTATTATTTATGTGTCACCATAAGTTCATTGACACGTGTCTCCATAATATATTTGACATGTGGCGTCCCACTTGGGTTGGTTTTGATATAAATAGAGTTCATTTCTTTACATTTGAGAGAGATCTTCTTGGGATAAGAAGAGTTTCCATGTCTTTAAGTGTTTTCTTAGAGAGTTTTAGAAAAGAGTTCGGAGAAGTGTTTTTAGAATAGTGTTGATAAGAGTTTCATCACCTCCCACATCTTCAAGAAACCTCCACCAATGAGTTTTCTAGCGAATAGTACGATCCCACGAACTACGCTGACTTTGATTCTGATAATGACGGATATGTAAGCGCAACCGAAGTTTCTCAAGTCAAACACGTAACATATCCGGTATTTCCCCAAATTAAACTACCATCTTAAATTTGGTGACTCTATTTGGGAGGTATTCATTATTCTTATAACGTAAAGCCTCGTTCGTTATCGGAAATCTCAAACGGAGGGAGAAAAGATATATTATTTTTGTAAAGGCTTATGAATGAGCAGATATTGAGCGACGCTAACATCAAGCCATTGTTCAAAGATATGATAGTTTGTGATATACCCCATAAAATGTAATTATTAGGTTGATTTCATTTGTCTTTGGGTGGGCATTGTAAATGATATGTGTAATTTATTTTATTTTATCTTGAGATAAAATAAAATAAATGGGGCAAATGGATATTATGATGTAATGTATCTTTTTAGTTTAAAGCTTCTTTGGCATCCTCCATGATAAGGTTAGATTGATGAACCTTCAGAGTATAATAACATCCAAGCAGGCCATTACAAAAGCTTCTTCAGTTTCTTTCACAGAGATTTCAGACGTATTAATTAGTTGTCACTCAAAAATTGACAAAACAAAGTCATAACCATCCTTCAAATATGACATCATATTATGAGAATTTTACCAATAGTGTGGTACGTCTTCCTTATAGGTGTATTGTAGTACAAAAGAAATACCAAAATTGGTAAGTGTCCAAGCAGGCACTATATTTAAGAAAACCTTAACAAGTGTGTTTTCATTGTTAAGTCACCTTTAAGGGGTGAGATTTTGAGAAAACCTTAACAAGTGTGTTTTCATTGTTAAGACACCTCTAAAGTGTGAGATTTTGTGAAAAAACTTAGCAAGTGTATTTTCATTGTTAAGTCACCTCATAGGTGGAGTTTGCGAAAAATCTTAACAAGTGTATTTTTATTGTTAAGTCACCTCATAGGTGGAGTTTGCGAAAAATCTTAATACATGTGTTTTCATTGTCAAGTCACCTCGTAGGTGGAGTTTGCAAAAAAATCTTAAGAAGTGTGTTTTCATTGTTAAGTCACCTCGTAGGTGGAGTTTGCGAAAAATCTTAAATAGTGCGTTTTCATTATCAAGTCACCTCATAGATGTGAGTTTGCGAAAATACCTTAACAAGTGGTTTTCATTGTTAACGAGTCATATTTTAATTTTTAAATCTTCGTTCTAATAGGCGTAAGGACAATATTTATACAAAAGAATGAGAAGTCATAAGTTACCTCAATATCAAGAGGAGTAGTAACCTCAACTACCCTATAGGCGATTAAATAATACGAGCATGAACAAGAAGCTTCATTATGATTTAAGCGAGTCAATAATATATGCATGCACAAGAAACCTCTTCGTGATTTGGATGAATCAAATAACAGGCTCATGCACTAAAAAACCTCATCGTGATTTAGACGAGTCAAAAACATGTGCATACACTAAAAGCTTAATCGAGGACAATGAAGTAATTATTATGTGACCATAATAATACTTTTACCAATCTTGATTGAGAATCATAAAAGAGAACGATGAAGTAGTTATTATGTGTCCGTGATAATACTTATACCAAAATTGAGTTACGAACAGCCACAGTAAAATTGTGGATGCATGTTCATTTAAAGAAGAACGGGGACAACCGCCAGATAATCATCTAAACAAAAATAGGGGGCAACCGAACAAACTCAAAGCATATCAGTTGCATATAAAATGATGACCATGAGGTTCGTCATAATAACCCATGAGCTCAAGAGGAGTTATAAAATATGATATTTAAGATATGAGATATGCTATTTAGTATATGAGATATGAGATATAATATTGAAATATACCATCAAATAAAATTGAGATATGAGATTATTACCCACGATCCATAGGTTGATTGAACATATCAAAATCGACTAAGAGTGTTTCGTACATATAGTTGATATGTTTCAGCGAGGCATCGACACATCAACTATATGTATGGGGGGGCAAATATAGGAGGGACTTAATGATAAGCCTTTCATTTAATTATTAAATGAGAGTAGAGATGATTAATATTGATAAAAGTCCATATGTTTATGCAACTGGGGTATTATTGTGCGTGTCCAAGCATATCGCTCGAATTTGTCTATTATTTACGTGTCACCACAAGTTCCTTGACAAATGTCTCCATAATATATTTGACACATGGAATCCCGCTTCGGTTGGTTTTTGTTATAAATAGAGTTCGTTTCCTTGCATTTGAGAGAGAGCTTATTGGGAGAAGAAGAGTTTCCATGTCTTTAAGTGTTTTCTTAACAAGTTTTAGAAAAGAGTTTGGAGAAGAGTTTTTAGAGTTATATTGAGAATAATTTCATCACCTCCCACCTCTCCGAGAAACCACCTCAAATAAGTTTTCGGAGAATAGTACAACCTCACAAAATATGCTGACTTCGATTCCGACTATGAGGGATATATAGGTGCACCCGAAGTTACTCAAGTAAAACACGTAACAAATCTGATATTTCCCCAAATTAAACTATCCTCTTACAAAGTCTGCTTTCTTCAGCTTGTCAACCTTTTCTTGAATATCCATATTCTTCTCTTGACAAAACACACAAAATTTCTTCTTGATGGTCTTCGAGTCTTTCACTGTAACTCCCCGACTCGGATTTATTCGTTAGCTGTAGTCAACCCAATCCGACCGGGCATTAGGTGTGATGTGCAATGAAACAACTTACATAATGTTTCTAGTAAAGTTTTATTTTAATTAACATTTCAGTTGTTTAGCATGCGATTCCAATTTCAAGTCAAACTACGTGAGGGACCCATGGATAGCACCCTGAAATCTAAGCATACAGAGATACTAATGTAATAATAATGAAGTACTCACCTGTATAACACTCTCAAAATACAAAACCTCTCCCCAACTTGCTATAACAAAGCGAGGGTGTGAGCCAAATGCTTAGTGGGAAATATACAAATGCAGTATAAAATCTAACGGAAGAAAAAAAGACTCTAACACGTTATGCCTACGTGAACATGCAACCACCTTATATACATATACATATACATATACTTAATGTATGAAACAGTTTTAGGTCCGAAACCTTATTTGTCCAAATTAATTTACCTTAATCTTATAAAAGACTTCCCTTTCCTCATTTTATCATCTCTCTCTTTATTTAACATAGATGGTTTAATACTGGAAACCACTACACTTGATTTGACTGAAAACTATTTCTTTATCGAAATTCACCCTTTTTATTTTATCCAATTCGCATTAGTATTTTCATTGAAAACTGTCCTTTCAACACACGCGAACATCGTGTTGAAAAATACCCATTTAGCCTTTGAAAGACTTTTACAACACATTCTGTGTTAATTATGGTTGTAACCACTTAGGTTGCTTAACCACCCATTTACCCACTTACTTAATATTTTTCCTTACCTTATGGACATGAATCAATTACACAGTTACTTTTTCATTTTAACCTTTGACGGAATATTTATTAATTCTTTCAAGTTAGGTTGTATTAACACATTTCACCACACAACCCATTTCTTGACACGCTCCTTATTTTTATCTTTTCTTGAAATCTTCCAAATACCGCATACTTCAACGAGCTCCACACTACCGGCTATGCGCACTATATGCTCTTGCCAGTTATTTTGGGTCTTTCACTCCAGGGCTTCGGGACCTCCTTAATTTTTCTGGAGTCATCCGAGTTCCTTTTAATGTGCTTTAATATTTTACAAATGAGCATATTATTCGACTTTTTCTTCTTACCCGGCCGAAGACAAAACCCGGGGTTACACCCCAAATTGTGTAACACTTTGAAATTTACCATTTCATGTCCTTTACACTTTAACCTTGATTTTATTTTAAAAACCATATTCATTGAGAACAAATTTGTGTAACACCCTTTCTAATATTTTTATTTCATAAAAATATTCCACTTTGAGTAAAATTACCATTTTACCCATTTGTTTCCAAACTCATCTTTTACTCCATTTTCGTGAGTGTAAGCTATCCCCAAAATACTATTAAGTTACCCACACTAACTTCTTAAGTGTTTTAACACTTTTATAGCATTTTAACCTCGGATTAATATTCTTCTTAAGTGAAAACACCTTTATTTCATTATTTCCTTTCCAATTTCATAAGTGTTAATCTTTTGTAATATTTTTAAGTTATGCACTAGCTTTTTGATGTTAACACTTATTCAACATCATTACTAACCATTTTTCTCCAAACTAGACATTTCTTTACTTTATTTATTTAAGAAATGTAATTACACTTAAATACTACTTTTATAAGAAAATATCATTTCATTTTGTCAACACATGTAGTCTTACAACTTAATGTTCATCACACCTTCAATCCCATTTTCACACACCTTGAAGAAAAGAATTTTGATTTCATTTAATTCATGTTTAAACCCAACAAAATCTTCTTGAAACTTATTTATACATTCATTACCAAAATAGTTCAAGTTTATATGCCCGAGAGGATGGATTTTAAATAAAAAAATCCTATTAAGGGGTTAAACATACATTTTCTTTTTGAAATTCATCATGCTTGAAAAAATATACTTTTAAGGCATAAAAGACATTTAATTTCTTCAAATTCAACAAATGTCCATTTTCATAATCTTTATAGTTTTGCAAGAAACTTCAAAACATTAATTCACCATATCATTAATTTTCAACATTTTATTTCATAAAATGTTTAACATCAACCTTTCTAGAAAATACAGCATTTTCATAATATATCAACTTTTAATATTTCAAAACTTTAAAATATTTATTCATTCTTTAATTTCAACAAAATAACATTTTACCAACATTTTTATTCCATAAAAATCTTTATTATTTACTACACATGATTTTCATCATATAATCAAATGCACCCTATTTATGTAATCTAACAACAAGACTACAATTAATGCAAATAGAGTCTTAAATACTAAGGATATATTGTTCCACATTTAAAGGATCTAATGGTGGTAGAAATATTGATGTAGGAGGAGCAACCTACACCTCCAAAGATGGCCTCAAGAGGTTACCAAATGCATCCTAAAAAAATGCTCTAAATGTGTTTTATCCAAGCTTCCAAGAAAAACCCACTTCAAACTCCATAGAAGCTCCCACCATCTTCGCCATAAATCCCCTAACAATTTTTCAAAATTCATATCTCCACTTCAAAAATGGTGGAAATTGGTGTTATAGGCTTGAACATGGTGGAATATTATATACGCTGGTGGTGGAATGATGGAGGAATGGTGGGGAGAAGTTGTCTAATGGTGGAAGACCACACTCTTCCCTCTCTCTCCCTTATTGCATTTTATCCTAACAAAATACCCCAAACGAGCCTTATAAAAACCCTTTAAAGATCAAAAATCCATTTTTCCTGATCTGGGCTTGACAGCACACCAGATCAAGGGCCAAAAATATGACAGCGCACAAGAGCAATCTGATTAAAAATTCTCAAGACATGCCGTTAGAAACACATGCCTATCAAGTTTGAGAGACATAGAAACCTCGTTCGAAGTCTGGCTTCGTGCGACCTTCGTGTGACATGGAACTGTTATGCAGTGGGGTCTCGTTTGAAGGTTTACTTCTTGCGACCTTCACGTGAGATCTCTATCTCGCTTCTAATGACCCTTCCATCTCGTTTGGACGAACTTATTTATATTCTTTTATTTTCTTCCATTTTTGACCCAAAATTTTCTATTAACTCTCTTCAACCCTTACTTCATTACAACTTATACAAGATTTAATTGAATTATTGGGACAGGGTATTACATTCACGATTTTGAGTTCATGGTAGAGGATAACTATATCTATCCCTGGCATATCCTCGTGGATCTAGGCGAACATATTCTTTCTATACCTTAGGAAATTTGACAATTATTTCTTGAGATATGGATCCAGTGAGAGCCGATCTGGTATGTCCTTTTTGGATGCTCGTCATCTAAAATTACTAGCTTAATCTGCTCGACTACTTCATCAGTGAACAATTTATTTTCATCTCAAGGATCTAACTCCTTGATATGGTAAGTAGTGGTCAACTTCTTATATTTCTCCCACTCTGAAGACTTGTAGTAGCATTCATGTGCTTCGACTTGATTTCCCTTCACTACCCCAACACCATAGCTTATAGGTAACTTTAAACATTAATGGATGGTGGAAATAACAACCTCAAACTTGTTCAAGCTGTCCCTATCAAAGATAATATTATAGGTCAAGACGATGTTCTTATCAGGGATGAAGACATGCATCTTCTCGGTTGGGCAGGTTGGCCAAATGTCGATGATGATCTCCATCTTAATTGTTCCTACGGGATACAACTTATTTCCTAAAAAGCTAATAAGTGGCCTCTGATACGCTTCCATATTTCTATTCGCTGATCTTAATTTCTTAAGACAATCATAGAACAACATATCTATAGAGCTTCTATTATCCACCATGATTCTTGCTAATTTAATTTCATGGACCATTATGGTGAAGACCATGGGGTTGTCATGTGGATATAATAATCTAAGGAGGTTCTCTTAGGAAAAAACAACAATAAAATGTTTTTTGTTGGCCTTTAAAGGTCAGACCATTACAGCTTTAATTAAATTTACTTCCCTAAAGTACACACAAGCCTTCTCCTTATTGAGGTAAACTTTCATTTATGCTAATCCATCACCACCTCCAGCATATCCTACTGCTATAAAATAACATCCCAAAGTGATCATGCTGACCTCATGAATCGGATCTTTGGACTTCTTAATTAAATCTAGATCATATCCATCATTAGATTCCTCATCTCATCCACATTTCTTTTTATTAGCCTTTTTACTAGGAGACTTAGATCGTCTCCTGGGCTTATTCTTATCCCTTAGATTATCTGATCGGATACACTAATCAATGTAATTTATCAACTTTCCTCATTAGATCAAAGGCTCTATTTCATTCTTTAAGGCTAAAAATTTATCAGTGGTGTGGCCGTGATCTATGTGGAACTAGTAATACCTTCTCTTATCCCTTATGTTTAGAGGAGCTTTCTATTTTTCCAGCCACTTGAGGCCAATAATTCCTTAGATCTCGTCAAGGATATGGTGGATTCCCACAGTGAGTGGAGTGTACTCATCATACTTTTTTATCTTTTCAGATTTCTTAGAGTCCATGGACCTCTCCTTCCTATTCTATATTTTCTAGCATCAGATTTAGGATGGCTGGACTCTTTTGTTGCCATTGCCTCCTTAGTATTCATAATCTTTCCTCAGTTGTCCAGGCCAATGTGCTCAATGGTTATTTTGCTAATGCCCAGTATAGTTTTCCAAGTAGTAAACCACTCATGATAATAGTAATGGCAATCTTATTATCATCATAAACTACCTCATACTTCTCCATGTTGAAATGCATGGTGGAATCCCTTATCGCTTCACCTTCCTTTTAGTAGACGCTTCACAAGTGATCTACCATTTTTAATGGCTTGGGGACAAAGTAAAATCTATTGACAAAGTTATCGGCCAACCACTTGAAGTTTGAAATCTTCCCCTAGGGATTTTATTGTACCAGATTTTGGCTGACCCAATGAGAGTACTAGAAAATAACTTTTAACACATATCATGAAGAATATAATAGATATCATAAGCACCTTGATACTACTTCACATGTAATATGGGATCAAATTTTCCATCACAACTGGGAGTAATAACAGGTGGCTTGAACTTTTCAAGTATTGGATAACCCACTACTGAAGTTATAAATGGAGATCCCTGAAGATAACCCCCCCATGACATAGGTTCTTTATCTTGGATTTCCCAACTGATCTTTGAAATATTGAATCGACCCACTTTAACGTTGTTATTTTGGCTCAACCTTCATGGTATTCCACATTCGTCCTCAAATTTTTACTGAGCTCTCTTCCTTAATGTAAATATGCTTTGCCTTAGCCGACCCTCTCACATTTTACCTTGACCTTAACCAACACTCGAGCCTTTTGGTCTTAGTTATCTTTAAGTATTCTCTGTACTACCTAAGGTCTCTAGTGTCCCTTTACTGATGTGTCCGCACAGTTCTTGGGTTTAGATCAAAGGCATACCATTTACTTAGCCTTTCTAAAATTTTAAAACATTCCATCAAGTACCTTTTATCATCATCATACCTTGTTGATCGAATGGTGGATATTGCTCAAGGTCTATAGGATCTATTATCTCATTCATTCAGATCTTGAGTATATATATTTTATCTCTTTACCTCTTAAGCCCAAATCCAACCTTCTCAGTTTCACTACAGAATAATCGTGGTGTGCCTACCTCCTATCCATGTATGAGCCTGGAGGTGGCATTTCACATCTCTTATCGAATTTTTCCCCAACTGCTGTCTAATTGGGTTCATCTCGAGCCTATTCCATTGAACAAGAATACTTCGCATCAAATGTTACATGTTCTCCTATATAGCTTCATGGATCCTATCCAGGATATGTAAGATCCTCTATAGGTTGCCCGTACACACAATCATATAAGGTGGAACGCCCTCTCCAGTCTGGATGTGTAGGGGGAGTTCTCCCCAAAGGTTGATTAGCTGAGTTGATCTTGTACTTAGAAAGTTAAAAAAGGAAGACAAAGACCTCTTGAAGGACTCCTTTCGAAGACCAAACTATTCAAATAAAAATATTTTGTAATGAGAAGAAAAATGTATTTGATCTTGTACTCTACTTATTGAACAAGCTTACTTTGTAATTTGGGCGAGGTTGTTTGGTACCCTCGAGGGACCATGCATGGCAGTACATGGGATAGCTCGTATTCTCTATCGAATGACCTCCTCTTGGGAATCTCACAGGGACATGGTTTAGCGGATTAGGAGTGAGGCAACGTTGGTAAAGCAATAACCAAACCTTCTTGGCACACTTGAGAAAAACTTCATTCAATACAAATGGTTGCTCGAGCTACTTCCAACCGAGCTACCATAACTTCAACTTATTTAGAGGAACTTCCTCGAGGAACCCCAATCTTGTATCTTTTGCCTAAAGGTAGTCTCAATCAACAAATATAATAGCCAATGCTAGAGCTACCTTTTTGCTGAGCATCCTTAAAACCATACACCATCCATTTTCTTGATGTGACCACACATTTAGTGGGGTCACTGTTCACCTACTTTATTACATCATAACATCTAGAATTTAGGGACTCTAAGTTAAAGAACTTAAGTGAGTTTATCCTTAGGATGGCAGGCTTAGTTAACCAGATCTGATTTTATAGACATTCTAAGGTAAGCCTTTGAGATGCCACATCACGTACCCATTAATGCCACCATGCTTCTAACTGGTTGGGAAGTTTCCCGTAAAAATATAATATCACGTGCATTTAATGCAATATCTTTGACATTAATGCTACGATACTTTAGCATTTAATGTTGGCCAATCACATTTAATTCCATCAAGGTTACTCTAGTAACCTTGCCTCCATATAAAAAGGCCAACCAAATAGTTTACAAGGATGAAAATCTTGATCTAGAATTTTTGTTAGATTACCCTCAGACACGTGAGTTTCTGTGAGCACTTTGATTGTCCAAACATTCCTCTTACATCCATTATCACTACACCAAAACTGGCGATTGGTCACGGCCAAAATCCCCGACCAAAGATGTGGGTCGCGGACTTGGGCCGTGACCATTTCGGGCCTGACCATTTTCGTGGGTCGCGGCCCAAGTCCGTGACCAAAAAATGGTCATGGCTGAGAGGGGTCACTGCAGATGGTAGCGGACTTAGGCCGTGACACATGTCGTGACGAGTCGCGTCCCTCATCCATGACCCATAATCGTGACAAATTGGTCGCAGCCAAAGTCCGTGACCCACGACCGTGAAAAAAAAAAAAAATGGTCGCGGCCCTGATCCGTGACCCACAACCGTGACAAATTGGTCGCGGCCAAAGTCTGCGACTCATTACCATGACAAAAAAAAAAATTGGTCGCGGTACTAATCCGTGACCCACAACCGTAACAAATTGGTCGCGGCCAAAGTCCGCGACCCACATCCGTGACAAAAAAAATAAAATAAAATGGTCGCGGCCTAAGTCCGTGACCCACAACCGTGACGAAAAAAATGGTCGCGGACTTTGGCCCCGACCATTTTTATGCGTGACGAAAAAATAAAAATGGTCATGGACAAAGTCCATGACCATATTTAACTATAATTTTAAAAAATGTATTTTTTTGGTCCAATCCTAAAACTGGGGGTCTTGCGAGTGCACCATCACTTGCTACGTGTAACGTTTGACGCATACGAGGTGTTACAAATATTTATTATTGGCAAAACAATAAAAAAAATCACAAACTGCGAATCGAGAACGTTGTTAATAAAAAAATATATATACAAACTTATAAATATTACACGTCTTAATAATTCACAGACCAAAAAAAAAAATTGGGCAGAGTTTTCTCTATTTTCTTGACATTCCAAAACCTGTAAATGTAAAACCTACTTATTATAAAGCCTGCACGACCATAAAATTCAACAATCAAATTATAAAAGCCTGCACGGCCATAAACCTAAACGATAAAAGCCCGCATGGCTGACAAAATCCTGATTGTCCACAACATATAAACAATCTTCATGTTGTACACCATTGCCTCCTTCGTTTGATCCGCATGCAAAAATCCTACAAATGATAGGATACATAAAAAAAAATATCAGTAACCAAGTAGTTTTACAAAAATATTAATCAAGCTGAAAAATTGCATATATGAGTTAAAATTATCAGTAACTAAGTAGAAATATAAAAATTCGCGTTGTATTCTCAAACCGGGAGTCCCGCGGCTGAGGGGTCAGTTCCTACGAGTTACATTGGTCCCATGGGAGGTGTTGGCTTCACCCACGGCGCCGTTCGGGGGATGTTTTGGATTTTCACCCTCTAACGCCATGTTTTTAAGCCTAAGCCTAGAAATATGTAAATTACCGTCGTGTTCTCAATTCGGGAGTCCCACCACTGCGTGGTCAGTTCCTACGAGTTACATTGGTCTCGTGGGAGGTGATGGTGCCACCCACGGGGCCGTTCGGGGGTTGTTTCGAGTTTTCACCCTCTAATGCCATATTTTTAAGCGTAAGTTTAGAAATATGCAAATTATCGTCGTATCCTCAAACTGGGAGACCCACGGCTGCGGGGTCAGTTCCTACGAGTTGCATTGGTCCCGTGGGAGGTGTTGGTGCCACCCACGGGGACGTTCGGGGGCTATTTCGAGTTCTCACCCTCTAACGCCATGTTTTTAAGCCTAAGTCAAGAAATATGCAAATTATCATCCTATTATCAAACCGGGAGTCTCGTGGCTGTGGGGTCAGTTCCTACGAGTTACATTGGTCCCGTGGGAGGTGTTGGTGCCACCGACGGGGCCGTTAGAGGGTTGTTTCGAGGTTTCACCCTCTAACGCCATGTTTTTAAGCCTAAGTCTAGAAATATGCAAATTATCGTTGAATTCTCAAACCGGGAGTCCCGCGGCTCTGGGGTCAGTTCCTACGAGTTACATTGGTCCCGTGGGAGGTGTTGGGGCCACCCACGGGGCCGTTCGGGGACTATTTCGGGTTTTCACCCTCTAACGCCATGTTTTTCTTAAGTCTAGAAATATGCAAATTACCGTCGTATTCTCAAACCGGAACTCCCGCGGCTGCGGGATCAGTTCCTACGAGTTAGAATTGGTCCTGTGGGAGGTGTTTGTGCCACCCACTGGGCCGTTCGGGGGTTGTTTCAGTTTTCACCCTTTAACGCCATGTTTTTAAGCCTAAGTGTATAAATATGCAAATTACCATCGTACTCTCAAATCGGGAGTCCCGCGGCTGCGGGGTCAATTCCTATGAGTTACATTAGCCCCGTGGGAGGTGTTGGTGCCACCCACGGGGCCGTTCGGGGGTTGTTTCGAGTTTTCACCCTCTAACGTCATGTTTGTAAGCCTAAGTCTAAAAATATGCAAATTACCGTCGTACTCTCATACAGGGAGACCCGCGGCTGCGTGGTCAGCTCCTACGAGTTACATTGGTCCCGTGGGAGGTGTTGTTGCCACCCACGGGGCCGTTCGGGGGTTGTTTCGGGTTTTCACCCTCTAACGCCTTATTTTTAAGCCTAATTCTAGAAATAAAAAAATTACCGTCGTATTATCAAACCGGGACGTCCGCGGCTGCAAGGTCAGTTCCTACGAGTTACATTGGTCTCGTGGGAGGTGTTGTTGCCACCCGCAGGGCCGTTTGGGGGTTGTTTCGAGTTTTCACTCTGTAACGTCAGGTTTTTAAGCCTATGTCTAGAAATATGCAAATTACCATCGTATCCTCAAATCGGGAGACCCGCGACTGTGGGGTCAGTTCCTATGAGTTACATTGGTCCCGTGGGAGGTGTTGGTGCCACCCACGGGGCCGTTCGGGGACTGTTTCGGGTTTTCACCCTCTAACGCCATGTTTTTCTTAAGTCTAGAAATCTGCAAATTACCGTCGTATTCTCAAACCGGAACTCCCGCGGCTGCGGGGTCAGTTCCGACGAGTTAGAATTGGTCCCGTGGGAGGTGTTGGTGCCACCCACGGGGCCGTTCGGGGGTTGTTTTCAGTTTTCACCCTTTAACGCCATGTTTTTAAGCCTAAGTGTAGAAATATGCAAATTACCATCGTACTCTCAAATCGGTAGTCCCGCGGCTGCGGGGTCAGTTCCTACGAGTTACATTGGCCCCGTGGGAGGTGTTGGTGCCACCCACGGGGCCGTTCGGCGGTTGTTTCGAGTTTTCACCCTCTAACGTCATGTTTGTAAGCCTAAGTCTAAAAATATGCAAATTACCGTCGTACTCTCATACAGGGAGACCCGCGGCTGCGTGGTCAGTTCCTACGAGTTACATTGGTCCCGTGGGAGGTGTTGTTGCCACCCACGGGGCCGTTCGGGGGTTGTTTCGAGTTTTCACCCTCTAACGCCTTGTTTTTAAGCCTAAGTCTAGAAATAAACAAATTATCGTCGTATTATCAAACCGGGACACCCGCGGCTGCAAGGTCAGTTCCTACGAGTTACATTGGTCCCGTGGGAGGTGTTGGTGCCACCCACAGGGCCGTTTGGGGGCTCTTTCGAGTTTTCACTCTCTAACGTCAGGTTTTTAAGCCTATGTCTAGAAATATGCAAATTACCGTCGTATCCTCAAATCGGGAGACCCGCGGCTGTGGGGTCAGTTCCTACGAGTTACATTGGTCCCGTGGGAGGTGTTGGTGCCACCCATGGGGCCGTTCGGGGACTGTTTCGGGTTTTCACCCTCTAACGCCATGTTTTTCTTAAGTCTACAAATATGCAAATTACCGTCGTATTCTCAAACCGGAACTCCCGCGGCTGCGGGGTCAGTTCCTACGAGTTAGAATTGGTCCCGTGGGAGGTGTTGGTGCCACCCACGGGGCCGTTCAGGGGTTGTTTTCAGTTTTCACCCTTTAACGCCATGTTTTTAAGCCTAAGTGTAGAAATATGCAAATTACCATCGTACTCTCAAACCGGGAGTCCCGCGGCTGCGGGGTCAGTTCCTACGAGTTACATTGGTCCCGTGGGAGGTGTTGGTGCCACCCACGGGGCCGTTCGGGGGCTGTTTCGAGTTTTCACCCTCTAACGTCATGTTTGTAAGCCTAAGTCTAAAAATATGTAAATTACCGTCGTACTCTCATACAGGGAGACCCGCGGCTGCGTGGTCAGCTCCTACGAGTTACATTGGTCCCGAGGGAGGTGTTGTGGCCACCCACGGGGCCGTTCGGGGGTTGTTTCGAGTTTTCACCCTCTAACGCTTTGTTTTTAAGCCTAAGTCTAGAAATAAACAAATTACCGTCGTATTATCAAACCGGGACACCCGCGGCTGCAAGGTCAGTTCCTACGAGTTACATTGGTCCCGTGGGAGGTGTTGGTGCCACCCACAGGGCCGTTGGGGGGCTGTTTCGAGTTTTCACTCTCTAACGTCAGGTTTTTAAGCCTATGTCTAGAAATATGCAAATTACCGTCGTATCCTCAAATCGGCAGACCCGCGGCTGTGGGGTCAGTTCCTACGAGTTACATTGGTCCCGTGGGAGGTGTTGGTGCCACCCACGGGGCCGTTCGGGGCTGTTTCGGGTTTTCACCCTCTAACGCCATGTTTTTCTTAAGTCTAGAAATCTACAAATTACCGTCGTATTCTCAAATCGAGAGTCCCGCGGCTGCGGGGTCAGTTCCTACGAGTTAGAATTGGTCCCATGGGAGGTGTTGGTGCCACCCATGGGGCCGTTCGGGGGTTGTTTTCAATTTTCACCCTTTAACGCCATGTTTTTAAGCCTAAGTGTAGAAATATGCAAATTACCATCGTACTCTCAAACCGGGAGTCCCGCGGCTGCGGGGTCAGTTCCTACCAGTTACATTGGCCCCGTGGGAGGTGTTGGTGCCATCCACGGGGCCGTTCGGGGGCTGTTTCGAGTTTTCACCCTCTAACGTCATGTTTATAAGCCTAAGTCTAAAAATATGCAAATTACTCATAACGGGAGACCCGCGGCTGCGTGGTCAGTTCCTACGAGTTACATTGGTCCCGTGGGAGGTGTTGTTGCCACCCACGGGGCCGTTCGGGGGTTGTTTCGGGTTTTCACCCTCTAATGCCTTGTTTTTAAGCCTAAGTCTAGAAATAAACAAATTACCATCGTATTATCAAACCGGGACACCCGCGGCTGCAGGGTCAGTTCCAACGAGTTACATTGGTCCCGTGGGAGGTGTTGGTGCCACCCACAGGGCCGTTTGGGGGCTGTTTCGATTTTTCACTCTCTAACGTCGGGTTTTTAAGCCTATGTCTAGAAATATGCAAATTACCATCGTATCCTCAAATCGGGAGACCCGCGGCTGTGGGGTCAGTTCCTACGAGTTACATTGATCCCGTGGGAGGTGTTGGTGCCACCCACGGGGCCGTTCGGGGGCTGTTTTAAGTTTTCACCCTCTAACGACATGTTTTTAAGCCTAAGTCTATAAATATGCAAATTATCGTCGAATTCTCAAACCGGGAGTCCCGCGGCTCTGGGATCAGTTCCTACGAGTTACATTGGTCCCGTGGGAGGTGTTGGTGCCACCTACGGGGCCGTTTGGGGACTGTTTCGAGTTTTCACCATCTAACGCCATGTTTTGCTTAAGTCTAGAAATATGCAAATTACCGTCGTATTCTCAAACCAGAACTGCCGCGGCTGCGAGGTCAGTGCCTATGAGTTACATTGGTCCCATGGGAGGTGTTAGTGCCACCCACGGGGAGGGTCGAAAGCTCTTTCGGATTTTCCCCCATTAACGCCCTCTTTTTATGCCAAATTCTAAAAATATGCAAATTATCGTCATATTCTCAAACCGGGACTCCCGCGGCTTCGCGGTCAGTTCCTACGAGTTACATTGGTCCCGTGGGAGGTGTTTGTACCACCCACGGGACCATTCGGGGGCTGTTTCGGGTTTTCCCCCACTAACGCCCTCTTTTTATGCCTAAGTCTAGAAATATGCAAATTACCGTTGTATTCTCAAACCGGGAGACCCGCGGCTGCGCAGACAGTTTCTACGAGTTACATTGGTCCCGTGGGAGGTATTGTGCCACCCACGGGGACGTTCGGGGGCTGTTTCGGATTTTCCCCCACTAACGCCCTCTTTTTATGCCTAATTCTAGAAATGTACAAATTACCGTCGTATTCTCAAGCCAGGAGTCGCGCGGCTGCGCGGTCAGTTCCTACGAGTTACATTGGACCCGTGGGAGGTGTTGTGCCACCCACGAGACCGTTCGGGGGCTGTTTCGGGTTTTCACCCTCCAACGCCATGTTTTTATTAAGTCTAAAAATATGCAAATTACCGTTGTATTCTCAAACCGGAACTCCCGCGGCTGCGGGGTCAGTGCCCACGAGTTACATTGGCCCTGTGGGAGGTGTTTGTGCCACCAACGTGGTCGTTCGGGGGCTATTTCGAGTTCTCACCCTCTAACGCCATGTTTTTAAGCCGAAGTCTATAAATATGCAAATTACCATCGTATTCTCAAACCGGGAGTCTCGAGGCTGTGCGGTCAGTTTCTACGAGTTACATTGGTCCCGTGGGAGGTGTTCGTGCCACCCACGGAGCCGTTCGGGTGCTATTTCGAGTTTTCATCCTCTAACGCCATGTTTTTATGCCAAAGTCTAGAAATATGCAAATTACCGTCGTACTCTCAAACCGGGAGTCCCGCCGGTTGCGGGGTCAGTTCCAATGAGTTACATTGGTCCCGTGGGAGGTGTTGGTGCCACCCACGGGGCCGTTCGGGGGCTGTTTCGAGTTTTCACCCTCTAACGTCATGTTTTTAAGCTTAAGTCTAGAAATATGCAAATTACCGTCGTACTCTCATACCGGAGACCCGAGGCTGCGTGGTCTGTTCCTACGAGTTACGTTGGTCCCGTGGGAGGTGTTGGTGCCACCCACCGGGCCGTTCAGAGATTGTTTCGAGTTTTCACTCTCTAACGCCATGTTTTTAAGCCTAAGTCTAAAAATATGCAAATTACCATCGTATATTCAAATCGGGAGACCAGCGGCTGCAGGGTCAGTTCCTACGAGTTACATTGGTCCCGTGGGAGGTGTTGGTGCCACCCACCGGGCCGTTTGGGGGCTGTTTCGAGTTTGCACAGTCTAACGTCAAGTTTTTAAGCCTAAGTCTAGAAATATACAAATTACCGTCGTATCCTCAAATCGGGAGACCCGCGGCAGTGGGGTCAGTTCCTACGAGTTACATTGGTCCCGTGGAAGGTGTTGGTGCCACCCACGGGGCCGTTCGGGGGCTGTTTCGAGTTTTCACCCTCTAACGCCATGTTTTTAAGCCTAAGTCTAGAAATATGCAAATTATCATCGAATTCTCAAACCGGGAGTCACGCGGCTCTGGGGTCAGTTCCTACGAGTTACATTGGTCCCGTGGGAGGTGTTGGTGCCACCCACATGGCCGTTCGGGGACTATTTCGGGTTTTCACCCTCTAACGTCATGTTTTGCTTAAGTCTAGAAATATTCAAATTACTGTCGTATTCTCAAACTGGAACTTTCGCGGCTGCGGGGTCAGTTCCTACGAGTTACTTTTGTCCCGTGGGAGGTGTTGGTGCCACCCACGGGGAGGGTCGGAAGCTATTTCGAATTTTCCCCCATTAACTCCCACTTTTTATGCCTAATTCTATAAATATACAAATTATCATCGTATTTTCAAACCAGGACTCTCGCGGCTACGCGGTCACTTCCTACGAGTTACATTGGTCCCGTGGGAGGTGTTGGTGCCACCCACGGGACCATTCGGGGGTTGTTTCGGGTTTTCCCCCACTAACGCCCTCTTTTTATGCCTAAGTCTAGATATATGAAAATTACCGTTGTATTCTCAAACCGGGAGACCCGCGACTGTGCGGACAGTTTCTACGAGTTACATTGGTCCCGTGGGAGGTGTTGGTGCCACCCACGGGGCCGTTCGGGGGCTGTTTCGGATTTTCTCCCACTAACGCCCTCGTTTTATGCCTAATTCTAGAAATATACAAATAATCATTGTATTCTCAAACTGGGAGTCCCACGGCTACTCGGTCAGTTCCTACGAGTTACATTGGCCCCGTGGGAGGTGTTGGTACCACCCACGGAACCGTTCGGGGGCTGTTTCGGGTTTTCACCCTCTAACGCCATGTTTTGCCTATGTCTAGAAATATGCAAATTACCGTTGTATTCTCAAACCTGAACTCCCGCGACTGCGGGGTCAGTTCCTACGAGTTACATTGGCCCCGTGGGAGGTGTTGGTGCCATCCATGTGGCCGTTCGGGGGCTATTTTGAGTTCTCACCCTCTAACGCCATGTTTTTAAGCCTAAGTCTAGAAATATGCAAATTACAGTCGTATTTTCAAATTGGGAGACTCGCGGCTACGCGGTTAGTTCCTACGAGTTACATTGGTCCCGTGGGAGGTGTTGGTGAAACCCACCGGGACGTTCGGGGGCAGATTCGAGTTTTCACCCTCTAACGCCATGTTTTTAAGCCAAAGTCTAGAAATAGGCAAATTACAGTCGTATTCTCAAACCGGGCGTCCCGCGGTTGCGGGGTGAGTTCCTACGAGTTACATTGGTCCCGTGGGAGGTGTTGGTGCCACACACGGGGCTGTTTCGAGTTTTCACCCTCTAACGTCATGTTTTGCTTAAGTATAGAAATATGCAAATTAACCTCGTATTCTCAAATCGGGAGTCTCCCATCTACACGGTCAGTTCCTACGAGTAACATTGTTCCCGTGGGAGGTGTTGATGCCACCCACGGGGACCGTCGGGGGCTGTTTCGAGTTTTCATCCTCTAACGCCATATTTTTAAGCCAAAGTCTAGAAATATACAAATTATCGTCGTATTCTTAAACCGGGAGTCCCGAGGCTCTGGGGTCAGTTCCTACGAGTTACATTGGTCCCGTGGGAGGTGTTGGTGCCACCCACAGGGCAGTTCGGGGACTGTTTCGGGTTTTCACCCTCTAACGCCATGTTTTCCTTAAGTCTAGAAATATGCAAATTACCGTCGTATTCTCAAACCGTAACTCCCGCGGATGCGGGGTTAGTTCCTACGAGTTACATTGGTCCCGTGGGAGGTGTTGGTGCCACCCACAGGGAGGGTCGGAAGCTGTTTCGGATTTTACCCCATTAATGCCCTCTTCTTATGCCTAATTCTAGAAATATGCAAATTATCTTCGTATTCTCAAACCGGGACTCCCGCGGCTGCACGGTCAGTTCCTACGAGTTACATTGGTCCCGTGGGAGGTGTTGGTGCCACCCACGGGACCATTCGGGGGCTGTTTCGGGTTTTCCCCCACTAATGCCCTCTTATTATGCCTAAGTCTAGAAATATGCAAATTACCGTTGTATTCTCAAACCGGGAGACCCGCGGCTGCGCGGACAGTTTCTACGAGTTACATTGGTCCCGTGGGAGGTGTTGGTGCCACCCACGGGGCCGTTCGAGGGCTGTTTCAGATTTTCCCCCACTAACGCCCTCTTTTTATGCCTAATTCTAGAAATATACAAATTACCGTCGTATTCTCAAACCGGGAATCCCGCGTGTGAGCGGTCAGTTCCTACGAGTTACATTGACCCCGTGGGAGGTGTTGGTGCCACCCACGGGACCGTTCAGGGGCTGTTTCGGGTTTTCACCCTCTAACGCCATTTTTTGCCTAAGTCTCGAAATATGAAAATTAACTTTGTATTCTCAAACCGGAACTCCCGCGGTTGTGGGGTCAGTTCCTACGAGTTACATTGGCCCCGTGGGAGGTGTTGGTGCCACCCACGTGGCCATTCGGGGGCTGTTTCGAGTTCTCACCCTCTAACGCCATGTTTTTAAGCCTAAGTCTAGAAATATGCAAATTACCGTCGTATTCTCAAACTGGGAGACTCGCGGCTGCGCGGTTAGTTCCTACGAGTTACATTGGTCCCGTGGGAGGTGTTGGTGCCACCCACGGGGACGTTTAGGGGCTGTTTCGAGTTGTCACACTCTAACGCCATGTTTTTAAGATAAAGTCTAGAAATATACAAATTACCTTCGTATTCTCAAACCTGGAGTCCCGCGGCTGTGGGGTCAGTTCCTACGAGTTGCATTGGTCCCGTGGGAGGTGTTGGTGTCACCCACGGGGCCGTTCGGGGCTGCTTCGAGTTTTCACCCACTAACGTCATGTTGTGCTTAAGTATAGAAATATGCAAATTAACGTCGTATTCTCAAATTGGGAGTCTCGCGACTACACGGTCAGTTCCTACGAGTTACATTGTTCCCGTGGGAGGTGTTGGTGCCACCCACGGGGACTGTCGGGGGCTGTTTCGAGTTTTCACCCTCTAACGCCATGTTTTTAAGCCAAAGTCTAGAAATATCTAAATTACCATCGTATTCTCAAATCGAGAGTCCCGCGGCTGCGGGGTCAGTTCCTACGAGTTACATTGGTCCCGTGGGAGGTGTTGGTGCCACCCAGAGGGCCGTTCGGGGACTGCTTCGGGTTTTCACCCTCTAACGCCATGTTTTGCTTAAGTCTAGAAATATGAAAATTACCGTCGTATTCTCAAACCGTAACTCCCGCGGCTGCGGGGTCAGTTCCTACGAGTTACATTGGTCCCGTGGGAGGTGTTGGTGCCACCCACGGGGAGGGTCAGAAGCTGTTTCGGATTTTCCCCCATTAACGCCCTCTTTTTATGCCTAATTCTAGAAATATGCAAATTATCATCGTATTCACAAACCGGGACTCCCGCGGCTACACGATCAGTTCCTACGAGTTACATTGGTCCCGTGGGAGGTGTTGGTGCCACCCACGGGACCATTCGGGGGCTGTTTCGGGTTTTCCCCCACTAATGCCCTCTTATTATGCCTAAGTCTAGAAATATGCAAATTACCGTTGTATTTTCAAACCGGGAGAACCGCGGCTGCGCGGACAGTTTCTACGAGTAACATTGGTCCCGTGGGAGGTGTTGGTGCCACCCACGGGGCCGTTCGGGGGCTGTTTCGGATTTTCCCCCACTAACGCCCTCTTTTTATGCCTAATTCTAGAAATATACAAATTACCGTCGTATTCTCAAACCGGGAGTCCCGCGGCTGCGCGGTCAGTTCCTATGAGTTACATTGGACCCGTGGGAGGTGTTGCTGCCACCTACGGGACCGTTCGGGGGCTATTTCGGGTTTTCACCCTCTAACGCCATGTTTTGCCTAAGTCTAGAAATATGCAAATTACCGTGGCATTCTCAAACTGGGGGACTCGCGGCTGCGCGGTTAGTTCATACGAGTTACATTGGTCCCGTGGGAGGTGTTGGTGCCACCCACGGGGACGTTCGGGGGATGTTTCGAGTTTTCACCCTCTAACGCCATGTTTTCAAGCCTATGTCTTGAAATATGCAAATTACCGTCGTATTTTCAAATCGGGAGTCCCGCAGCTGCGGGGTCAGTTCCTACGAGTTACATTGGTCCCGTGGGAGGTGTTGGTGCCACCCACGGGGACGTTCGGGGCTGTTTCGAGTTTTCACCCTCTAACGTCATGTTTTGCTTAAGTATAGAAATACGCAAATTAACCTCGTATTCTCAAATCGGGAGTCTCGCGACTACACGGTCAGTTCCTACGAGTTAGATTGTTCCCGTGGGAAGTGTTGGTGCCACCCACGGGGACGGTCGGGGGCTGTTTCGAGCTTTCATCCCCTAACGCCGTGTTTTTAAGCCAAAGTCTAGAAATATGCAAATTACCGTCGTATTCTGAAACCGGGAGTCCCGCGGCTCCGGGGTCAGTTCCTACGAGTTACATTGGTCCCGTGGGAGGTATTGGTGCCACCCACAGGGCCGTTCGGGGACTGTTTCGGGTTTTCACCCTCTAACGCCATGTTTTGCTTAAGTCTAGAAATGTGCAAATTACCGTCGTATTCTCAAACCGTAACTCCCGCGGATGCGGGGTTAGTTCCTACGAGTTACATTGGTCCCGTGGGAGGTGTTGGTGCCACCCACAGGGAGAGTCGGAAGCTGTTTCAGATTTTACCCCATTAAGGCCCTCTTTTTATGCCTAATTCTAGAAATATGCAAATTATCTTCGTATTCTCAAACCGGGACTCCCGCGGGTGCGCAATCTGTTCCTACGAGTTACATTGGTCCCGTGGGAGGTGTTGGTGCCACCCATGGGACCATTCGGTGGCTGTTTGGGTTTTCCCCCACTAACGCCCTCTTTTTATGCCTAAGTCTAGAAATATGAAAATTACCGTTGTATTCTCAAACCGGGAGACCCGCGGCTGCGCGGACAGTTTCTACGAGTTACATTGGTCCCGTGGGAGGTGTTGGTGCCACCCACGGGGCCGTTCGAGGGCTGTTTCAGATTTTCCCCCACTAACGCCCTCCTTTTATGCCTAATTCTAGAAAATACAAATTACCGTCGTATTCTCAAACCGGGAATCCCGCGTGTGAGCGGTCAGTTCCTACGAGTTACATTGGCCCCGTGGGAGGTGTTGGTGCCACCCACGGGACCGTTCAGGGGCTGTTTCGGGTTTTCACCCTCTAACGCCATTTTTGCCGAAGTCTAGAAATATGAAAATTAACTTTGTATTCTCAAACCGGAACTCCCGCGGTTGCGGGGTCAGTTCCTACGAGTTACATTGGCCCCGTGGGAGGTGTTGGTGCCACCCACGTGGCCATTCGGGGGCTGTTTCGAGTTCTCACCCTCTAACGCCATGTTTTCAAGCCTAAGTCTAGAAATATGCAAACTACCGTCGTATTCTCAAACTGGGAGACTCGCGGCTGCGCAGTTAGTTCCTACGAGTTACATTGGTCCCGTGGGAGGTGTTGGTGCCACCCACGGGGACGTTCAGGGGCTGTTTCGAGTTGTCACACTCTAACGCCATGTTTTTAAGATAAAGTCTAGAAATATAAAAATTACCTTCGTATTCTCAAACCTGGAGTCCCGCTGATGTGGGGTCAGTTCCTACGAGTTGCATTGGTCCCGTGGGAGGTGTTGGTGTCACCCACGGGGCCGTTCGGGGCTACTTCGAGTTTTCACCCACTAACGTCATGTTGTGCTTAAGTATAGAAATATGAAAATTAACGTCGTATTCTCAAACTGGGAGTCTCGCGACTACACGGTCAGTTCCTACGAGTTACATTGTTCCCGTGGGAGGTGTTGGTGCCACCCACGGGGACTGTCGGGGGCTGTTTCGAGTTTTCACCCTCTAACACCATGTTTTTAAGCCAAAGTCTAGAAATATCTAAATTACCATCGTATTCTCAAATCGGGAGTCCCGCGGCTGCAGGGTCAGTTCCTACGAGTTACATTGGTCCCGTGGGAGGTGTTGGTGCCACCCAGAGGGCCGTTCGGGGACTGTTTCGGGTTTTCACCCTCTAACGCCATGTTTTGCTTAAGTTTAGAAATATGAAAATTACCGTCGTATTCTCAAACCGTAACTCTCGCGGCTGCGGGGTCAGTTCCTACGAGTTACATTGGTCCCGTGGGAGGTGTTGGTGCCACCCACGGGGAGGGTCAGAAGCTGTTTCGGATTTTCCCCCATTAACGCCCTCTTTTTATGCCTAATTCTAGAAATATGCAAATTATCATCGTATTCTCAAACCGGGACTCCCGCGGCTGCACGGTCAGTTCCTACGAGTTACATTGGTCCCGTGGGAGGTGTTGGTGCCACCCACGGGACCATTCGGGGGCTGTTTCGGGTTTTCCCCCACTAATGCCCTCTTATTATGCCTAAGTCTAGAAATATGCAAATTACCATTGTATTCTCAAACCGGGAGAACCGCGGCTGCGCGGACAGTTTCTACGAGTTACATTGGTCCCGTGGGAGGTGTTGGTGCCACCCACGGGGCCGTTCGGGGGCTGTTTCGGATTTTCCCCCACTAACGCCCTCTTTTTATGCCTAATTCTAGAAATATACAAATTACCGTCGTATTCTCAAACCGGGAGTCCCGCGGCTGCGCGGTCAGTTCCTATGAGTTACATTGGACCCGTGGGAGGTGTTACTGCCACCTACGGGACCGTTCAGGGGCTATTTTGGGTTTTCACCCTCTAACGCCATGTTTTGCCTAAGTCTAGAAATATGCAAATTACCGTGGCATTCTCAAACTGGGGGACTCGCGGCTGCGCGGTTAGTTCATACGAGTTACATTGGTCCCGTGGGAGGTGTTGGTGCCACCCACGGGGACGTTCGGGGGATGTTTCGAGTTTTCACCCTCTAACGCCATGTTTTCAAGCCTATGTCTTGAAATATGCAAATTACCGTCGTATTTTCAAATCGGGAGTCCCGCAGCTGCGGGGTCAGTTCCTACGAGTTACATTGGTCCCGTGGGAGGTGTTGGTGCCACCCACGGGGACGTTCGGGGCTGTTTCGAGTTTTCACCCTCTAACGTCATGTTTTGCTTAAGTATAGAAATACGCAAATTAACCTCGTATTCTCAAATCGGGAGTCTCGCGACTACACGGTCAGTTCCTACGAGTTAGATTGTTCCCGTGGGAAGTGTTGGTGCCACCCACGGGGACGGTCGGGGGCTGTTTCGAGCTTTCATCCCCTAACGCCGTGTTTTTAAGCCAAAGTCTAGAAATATGCAAATTACCGTCGTATTCTGAAACCGGGAGTCCCGCGGCTCCGGGGTCAGTTCCTACGAGTTACATTGGTCCCGTGGGAGGTATTGGTGCCACCCACAGGGCCGTTCGGGGACTGTTTCGGGTTTTCACCCTCTAACGCCATGTTTTGCTTAAGTCTAGAAATGTGCAAATTACCGTCGTATTCTCAAACCGTAACTCCCGCGGATGCGGGGTTAGTTCCTACGAGTTACATTGGTCCCGTGGGAGGTGTTGGTGCCACCCACAGGGAGAGTCGGAAGCTGTTTCAGATTTTACCCCATTAATGCCCTCTTTTTATGCCTAATTCTAGAAATATGCAAATTATCTTCGTATTCTCAAACCGGGACTCCCGCGGGTGCGCAATCTGTTCCTACGAGTTACATTGGTCCCGTGGGAGGTGTTGGTGCCACCCATGGGACCATTCGGTGGCTGTTTGGGTTTTCCCCCACTAACGCCCTCTTTTTATGCCTAAGTCTAGAAATATGAAAATTACCGTTGTATTCTCAAACCGGGAGACCCGCGGCTGCGCGGACAGTTTCTACGAGTTACATTGGTCCCGTGGGAGGTGTTGGTGCCACCCACGGGGCCGTTCGAGGGCTGTTTCAGATTTTCCCCCACTAACGCCCTCCTTTTATGCCTAATTCTAGAAATATACAAATTACCGTCGTATTCTCAAACCGGGAATCCCGCGTGTGAGCGGTCAGTTCCTACGAGTTACATTGGCCCCGTGGGAGGTGTTGGTGCCACCCACGGGACCGTTCAGGGGCTGTTTCGGGTTTTCACCCTCTAACGCCATTTTTGCCGAAGTCTAGAAATATGAAAATTAACTTTGTATTCTCAAACCGGAACTCCCGCGGTTGCGGGGTCAGTTCCTACGAGTTACATTGGCCCCGTGGGAGGTGTTGGTGCCACCCACGTGGCCATTCGGGGGCTGTTTCGAGTTCTCACCCTCTAACGCCATGTTTTCAAGCCTAAGTCTAGAAATATGCAAACTACCGTCGTATTCTCAAACTGGGAGACTCGCGGCTGCGCAGTTAGTTCCTACGAGTTACATTGGTCCCGTGGGAGGTGTTGGTGCCACCCACGGGGACGTTCAGGGGCTGTTTCGAGTTGTCACACTCTAACGCCATGTTTTTAAGATAAAGTCTAGAAATATAAAAATTACCTTCGTATTCTCAAACCTGGAGTCCCGCTGATGTGGGGTCAGTTCCTACGAGTTGCATTGGTCCCGTGGGAGGTGTTGGTGTCACCCACGGGGCCGTTCGGGGCTACTTCGAGTTTTCACCCACTAACGTCATGTTGTGCTTAAGTATAGAAATATGAAAATTAACGTCGTATTCTCAAACTGGGAGTCTCGCGACTACACGGTCAGTTCCTACGAGTTACATTGTTCCCGTGGGAGGTGTTGGTGCCACCCACGGGGACTGTCGGGGGCTGTTTCGAGTTTTCACCCTCTAACACCATGTTTTTAAGCCAAAGTCTAGAAATATCTAAATTACCATCGTATTCTCAAATCGGGAGTCCCGCGGCTGCAGGGTCAGTTCCTACGAGTTACATTGGTCCCGTGGGAGGTGTTGGTGCCACCCAGAGGGCCGTTCGGGGACTGTTTCGGGTTTTCACCCTCTAACGCCATGTTTTGCTTAAGTTTAGAAATATGAAAATTACCGTCGTATTCTCAAACCGTAACTCTCGCGGCTGCGGGGTCAGTTCCTACGAGTTACATTGGTCCCGTGGGAGGTGTTGGTGCCACCCACGGGGAGGGTCAGAAGCTGTTTCAGATTTTCCCCCATTAACGCCCTCTTTTTATGCCTAATTCTAGAAATATGCAAATTATCATCGTATTCTCAAACCGGGACTCCCGCGGCTGCACGGTCAGTTCCTACGAGTTACATTGGTCCCGTGGGAGGTGTTGGTGCCACCCACGGGACCATTCGGGGGCTGTTTCGGGTTTTCCCCCACTAATGCCCTCTTATTATGCCTAAGTCTAGAAATATGCAAATTACCATTGTATTCTCAAACCGGGAGAACCGCGGCTGCGCGGACAGTTTCTACGAGTTACATTGGTCCCGTGGGAGGTGTTGGTGCCACCCACGGGGCCGTTCGGGGGCTGTTTCGGATTTTCCCCCACTAACGCCCTCTTTTTATGCCTAATTCTAGAAATATACAAATTACCGTCGTATTCTCAAACCGGGAGTCCCGCGGCTGCGCGGTCAGTTCCTATGAGTTACATTGGACCCGTGGGAGGTGTTACTGCCACCTACGGGACCGTTCAGGGGCTATTTTGGGTTTTCACCCTCTAACGCCATGTTTTGCCTAAGTCTAGAAATATGCAAATTACCGTGGCATTCTCAAACTGGGGGACTCGCGGCTGCGCGGTTAGTTCATACGAGTTACATTGGTCCCGTGGGAGGTGTTGGTGCCACCCACGGGGACGTTCGGGGGATGTTTCGAGTTTTCACCCTCTAACGCCATGTTTTCAAGCCTATGTCTTGAAATATGCAAATTACCGTCGTATTTTCAAATCGGGAGTCCCGCAGCTGCGGGGTCAGTTCCTACGAGTTACATTGGTCCCGTGGGAGGTGTTGGTGCCACCCACGGGGACGTTCGGGGCTATTTCGAGTTTTCACCCTCTAACGTCATGTTTTGCTTAAGTATAGAAATACACAAATTAACCTCGTATTCTCAAATCGGGAGTCTCGCGACTACACGGTCAGTTCCTACGAGTTAGATTGTTCCCGTGGGAGGTGTTGGTGCCACCCACGGGGACGGTCGGGGGCTGTTTCGAGCTTTCATCCCCTAACGCCGTGTTTTTAAGCCAAAGTCTAGAAATATGCAAATTACCGTCGTATTCTGAAACCGGGAGTCCCGCGGCTCTGGGGTCAGTTCCTACGAGTTACATTGGTCCCGTGGGAGGTGTTAGTGCCACCCACAGGGCCGTTTGGGGACTGTTTCGGGTTTTCACCCTCTAACGCCATGTTTTGCTTAAGTCTAAAAATATGCAAATTACCGTCGTATTCTCAAACCGTAACTCCCGCGGCTACGGGGTCAGTTGCTACGAGTTACATTGGTCCCGTGGGAGGTGTTGGTGCCACCCACAGGGAAGGTTGGAAGCTGTTTCGGATTTTCCCCCATTAACACCCTCTTTTTATGCCTAATTCTAGAAATATGCAAATTATCGTTGTATTCTCAAACCGGGACTCCCGCGGCTGCGCAGTCTATTCCTACGAGTTACATTGGTCCCGTGGGAGGAGTTGGTGCCACCCACGGACCATTCGGGGGCTGTTTCGGGTTTTCCTCCACTAACACCCTCTTTTTATGCCTAAGTCTAGAAATATGCAAATTACCGTTGTATTCTCAAACCGGGAGACCCGCGGCTGCGCGGACAGTTTCTACTAGTTACATTGGTCCCGTGGGAGATGTTGGTGCCACCCACGAGGCCGTTCGAGGGCTGTTTCGGATTTTTCCCCACTAACGCCCTCTTTTTATGCCTAAAATATACAAATTACCGTCGTATTCTCAAACCCGGAGTCTCGCGTGTGAGCGGTCAGTTCCTACGAGTTACATTGGCCCCGTGGGAGCTGTTGGTACCACCCACGTGGCCATTCGGGGGCTGTTTCGAGTTCTCACCCTCTAACGCCATGTTTTTAAGCCTAAGTCTAGAAATATGCAAATTACCGTCGTATTCTCAAACTGGGAGACTCGCGGCTGCGGGGTCAGTTCCTACGAGTTACATTGGTCCCGTGGGAGGTGTTGGTGCCACCCACATGGCCGTTCGGGGACTATTTCGGGTTTTCACCCTCTAACGCCATGTTTTGCTTAAGTCTAGAAATATGCAAATTACCGTCGTATTCTCAAACCGGAACTTCCGCGGCTGCGGGGACAGTTCCTACGAGTTACATTTGTCCCGTGGGAGGTGTTGGTGCCACCCACGGGGAGGGTCGGAAGCTATTTCGAATTTTCCCCCATTAACTCCCTCTTTTTATGCCTAATTCTAGAAATATGCAAATTATCATCGTATTCTCAAATCGGGACTCCCGCGGCTGCGCGGTCACTTCCTACGAGTTACATTGGTCCCGTGGGAGGTGTTGGTGCCACCCACGGGACCATTCGGGGGTTGTTTCGGGTTTTCCCCCACTAACGCCCTCTTTTTATGGCTAAGTCTAGAAATATAAAAATTACCGTTGTATTCTCAAACCGGGAGACCCGCGACTGCGCGGACAGTTTCTACGAGTTACATTGGTCCCGTGGGAGGTGTTGGTGCCACCCACGGGGCCGTTCGGGGGCTGTTTCGGATTTTCCCCCACTAACGCCCTCGTTTTATGCCTAATTCTAGAAATATACAAATTACCATTGTATTCTCAAACCGGGAGTCCCGCGGCTGCGCGGTCAGTTCCTACGAGTTACATTGGCCCCGTGGGAGGTGTTGGTGCCACCCACGGAACCGTTCGGCGGCTGTTTCGGGTTTTCACCCTCTAACGCCATGTTTTGCCTAAGTCTAGAAATATGCAAATTACCATTGTATTCTCAAACCGGAACTCCCGCGACTGCGGGGTCAGTTCCTACGAGTTACATTGGCCCCTTGGGAGGTGTTGGTGCCATCCATGTGGCCGTTCGGGGGCTATTTCGAGTTCTCACCCTCTAACGCCATGTTTTTAAGCCTAAGTCTAGAAATATGCGAATTACCGTCGTATTCTCAAACTGGGACACTCGCGGCTGCACGGTTAGTTCCTACGAGTTACATTGGTCCCGTGGGAGGTGTTGGTGTCACCCACGGGGACGTTCGGGGGCTGTTTCTAGTTGTCACACTCTAACGACATGTTTTTAAGTCAAAGTCTAGAAATATACAAATTACCTTCGTATTCTCAAACCGGGAGTCCCGCGGCTGCGGGGTCATTTCCTACGAGTTACATTGGTCCCGTGGGAGGTGTTGGTGCCACCCACGGGGCCGTTCAGGGCTGTTTCGAGTTTTCACCCTCTAACGTCATGTTGTGCTTAAGCATAGAAATATGCAAATTAACGTCGTATTCTCAAATCGGGAGTCTCGTGACTACACGGTCAGTTCCTATGAGTTATATTGTTCCCGTGGGAGGTGTTGGTGCCACCCACGGGGACAGTCGGGGGAGGTTTCGAGTTTTCACCCTCTAACGCCATGTTTTTAAGCATAAAAGTCTAGAAATATGCAAATTACCGTCGTATTCTCAAGCCCGCCATGTTTTTAAGCCTAAGTCTAGAAATACACAAATTATCGTCGTATTCTCAAACCGGGAGTCCCGCGATTGCAGGGTCAGTTCCTACGAGTTACATTGGTCCCATGGGAGGTGTTGGTGCCACCCACGGGGCCGTTCAGGGGCTGTTTCGAGTTTTAACCCTCTAACGCCATGTTTTTAAGCCTAAGTCTAGAAATATGCAAATTATAGTCATATTCTCAAATCGGGAGACCCGCGGTAACGTGGTCAGTTCCTACGAGTTACATTGATCTCGTGGGAGGTGTTGGTGCCAACCACGGGGCCGTTCGGGGGTTGTTTCGAGTTTTCACCCTCTAACGCCATGTTTTGCTTAAGTCTAGAAATATGCAAATTACCGTCGTATTCTCAAACCAGGAGTCTCGCAGCTGCGCGGTCAGTTCCTACAAGTTACATTGGTCCCGTGGGAGGTGTTGGTGCCACCCACGGGGACGCTCGGGGGCTGTTTCGAGTTTTCACCCTCTAACGCCATGTTTTTAAGCCTAAGTCTAGAAATATGCAAATTACCGTCGTATTGTCAAACCGAAAGACCCGCGGTTGCGGGGTCAGTTCCTACGAGTTACATTTGTCCCGTAGGAGGTGTTGGTGCCACCCACGGGTACGTTCGGGGGCTGTTTCGAGTTTTCACCCTCCGACGCCATGTTTTTAAGCCTAGGTCTAGAAATATGTAAATTAATGTCGTATTCTCAAACTAGGAGACTCGCGACTGCGGGGTCAGTTCCTACGAGTTACATTGGTCCCGTGGGAAATTTTGGCTCCACCCATGGGGCCGTTCGGGGGTTGTTTCTAATTTTCACCCTCTAACGCGATGTTTTGCTTATGTTTAAAAATATGCAAATTACCATCGTATTCTCAAACCGGGAGTCGCGCGGCTGCGTGGTCAGTTCCTACAAGTTACATTGGTCCTGTGGGAGGTGTTGATGCCACCCACGGGGATTTTTGGGAGCTGTTTCGATTTTTCACCCTCTAACGCCATTTTTTAAGCCTAAGTCTAGAAATAAGCAAATTACCGTCATATTCTCAAACCGGGAGACTTGCGACTGTGGGGGCAGTACCAACGAGTTATATTGGTCCCGTGGGAGGTGTTAGTGCCACCCACGGGGCCGTACGGGGGTTGTTTCAGGTTTTTCCCTTTAAACGCCATGTTTTTATGCCTAAGTCTAGAAATATGCAAATTACCATCGTATTCTCAAACCAGGAGTCATGTGGCTGCGCGGTCAGTTCCTACCGGTTACATTGGTCCCGTGGGAGGTGTTGGTGCCTCCCACGGGGCCCTTCGGGGGCTGTTTTGGGTTTTCACCCTCTAACGCCATGTTTCTAAGCCTAAGTCTAGAAATATACAAATTACCATCGTATTCTAAAATCGGGAGTCCCGCAGCTGCGCTGTTAGTTCCTATGAGTTACATTGGTCCCGTGGGACCCACGGGGCCGTTTAGGAGCTGTTTTGGGCTTTCACCCTCTAACACCATGTTTTTAAGCCTAAGTATATAAATATGCAAATTAGTGTCATATTCTCAAACCGGGAGTCCCGCGGCTGCGTGGTCAGTTCATACGAGTTACATTGGTCCCGTGGAAGGTGTTGGTGCCACTCACGGGGCCATTCAGAGGCTGTTTTGGGTTTTCATCCTCTAACGCCATATTTTTAAGCCTAAATCTAGAAATATGCAAATTATCGTCGTATTCTCTAACTGGGAGTCCCGCGGATGGGTGGCCAGTTCCTACGAGTTACATTGGTCCCGTGGGAGGTGTTAGTGCCTCCCAGAGGCCGTTCCGGGGCTGTTTCGAGTTTTTCTCCACTAACGCCATGTATTGCATAAGTCTAAAACTATGCAAGTTATCGTCGTATTCTCAAACCGGGAGTCCCGTGATCACGCAGTAAGTTCTTACGAGTTACGTTGGACCCGTGCGAGGTGTTGGTGCCACTCATGGGGCCGTTCGAGGGCTGTTTCGACTTTTCACACACTAACGCCATGTTTTTAAGCCTAAGTCTATAAATATTCAAATTACTATCATATTCTCAAACTGGGAGTCCCGTGGCTACGCGGGCAATTCCAACGAGTTACATTGGTCCCGTGGGAGGTGTTGGTGCCACCCACGGGGCCGTACGGGGGTTGTTTCAGGTTTTTCCCTTTAAACGCCATGTTTTTATGCCTAAGTCTAGAAATATGCAAATTACTGTCGTATTCTCAAACTGGGAGTCCCGTGGCTGCGCGGTCAGTTGCTACGAGTTACATTGGTCCCGTGGGAGGTGTTCGTGCCTCCCACAAGGCTGTTCGAGGGCTGTTTTGGGTTTTCACCCTCTAACGCCATGTTTTTAAGCCTTAGTCTAAAAATTTGCAAACTACAGTCGTATTCTAAAACCGGGAGTCCCGCGGCTACCTGGTTGGTTCTTACGAGCTGCATTGGTCCCGTGGGAGGTGTTGATGCCTCTCACGGGATCCTTCAGGGGTTGTTTCGGGGTTTCATCCTCTAATGGCATTTTTTTATGTAACTTGTTGTTAGGGTTAATTGTGAGAGAGTTTAAAAGTATATGTGCATTATCAATCAAAGAAATCCAACATAGTTTCCAACAACAACTAAACCAACAACCCATAATTATCCCGTACTCCTTCTATTATCTACGTGATAAAACACATACCCATAATCACAATATCTCACTGTAGTTGGATTATTTCTCATTTTATACATGATAAATTCATAAACGATATAGTTATTAATGTGCACACGTGTTTGCGATTCATATTTAAAGTAGCGAAGTAAAGACATGAATAACACGAAAATATAAGTAAAACATGAATAACACGACGACAAGACACGATAAGACGAATGCCACGAGTCTTAATTGCAACACAAACACAACATGAGAACAATATTATAGTTCTTTTACCATATATTTACAGAATTGGACAATTGTCCCATATATCTCACATAAAATAACAACACAAATTTTTATACTGTTAGTATGTTATTCACCCCCTTCCCCCACCCAGAACTTTGGTATGTTAATTGGGAACACGATTATTAATTTCTATACAGCCTTTAGGAGACTGCGTCTATGGGGTAGGTATGGTGAAAACTGAAAATGTTATTGAAACACACATACATATAAGATTAATACAGCATACCAGATTCAAATGTTTTTCACATTTTCCCTTTATTATCTGCAACCAAAAGAGAAAAAATTATTAAAACTGATCTATCTGAACTCATAATAAAAGCGAAAGGAAATTTATATTCACCATTAAACACATTCTCATACAAGTTATCTAAGACAATTACCTGGAGAACCTTGTACATACACGCTTTTGGGCCACCAGAAAAAGATGCAAAGGCAACTGGGCATGGTCTAAACTTTATCTCATTTGTATACAAATGAAAGAAGAGTTATTAGTAACCTTAAAAATCATTCTACTTTCACCCACAATCTACTTTAGTTTCAACAAATAAAAAATGGAAATAAGAGTGCCAAAATTATTTTAGATATTTCATTACTGTTTACCTATTACCAAAAAAATTATACCAAAGTTCCTATGGTAGGGAGGGAGCGAAAACATGTGATGAAAACCTAAACAACAACCTTGAAATAATTTTCAACTCTCTATTTCTTTGTTAATTTTCAGGATTCCAAATGGAAGATTGTTAAAAGGGGAGCCACCAAAATGTAGCTAGTGAAGTGTTATAGATCTAACCTTAACAAGCTCATTGAGAATTTCTGAAGCCAATTATACTTCTTTGTCGGGAAAGAATCTACGAAAATTAAAAATCATCTGCCCAAAACACCAATCAATCAGTCAAAAGAACCAATATCCAACAAAGTCAAAGCATTTATATGCAAATAAACAAAAAAACAGATCGAACACAAAGATAACATTGACACATTTCTCCTTCAAATCCGCCTTGAAAACCTCCGGAGATGACGCCATATCATTAGTCGAAGATGACGCCTCAACATCCTAATCATAAATTCACATGAAAGCCCTAATTTGAAAAGGATCAAGCGAAAATAAGGAAAAAGAAGATAACTCCTGAACCTTCGATCATTTGATGTTGGAGAGAGACTAACATGGAGAAGATAAGAGACGTTTTGAAGAAGATTTTTTTAGAATCGGAACAAATTTTTTTTAATATTCATTACTGATTTTTTACCTAGTAATATCCCCATTCGCTACTGATTTTTTGTCCAACAACGACTTAATATTCATAACTTATGAATAGCTTCACAAGCATATCTGGAAAAAATTGGCATATCCTAATATATAAATCAATTGACAAACAAATAAAACTAAAGAATTAGGCGAATTAGGCAAACCTAAAGCGCAACAAACCACAGGCAAAACAAAATAAATAATCGCAAACTTATTGGTTCGAAATAAAGAAGTAAAAAATGTTTACCCAGGCGGCATCAAAATGTATTTGTCATAAGAAGATCTGGAAAAAAAGAGGAGATATGATGAACCAACATATATCCAAACCCGTGAAACCGTTGTAAGCCTAGAACCACCAGCAGCGACCCAATCCAGCTTGAACCCGCGAGCCATAACTCCAAACCAAGACACTGCATACCTGCTACACCTGGAGAAACCAAACACCCGAAACTCTACCCGAGAACCCATATGACCATAGACCCATTTCCCAAACCCCCAAATCTGCTCGACCCAATCAAACCTTACCAACTTCGACCTAGAGCCAGAACTACCCACACTAGAACGAAACCCACAATAAACCTCTTAACCCGATACTTATCCACCCAACTTCAACCCGCTTTGAACAGGCACAAACCCTACATCCGGCAGCCCCAACCCGATTTCAATCCAATACTTGCCAAACCCAGCTGAGAACCCAAAGCCAATCGAACCCGGAGCACCACCGTCGCCACCTGCTCATTCCCATACAAACCCATCTGAGAACCCAAAGCCAATCGAACCTGGAGCACCACCCGTCGCCACCTGCTCATTCTCATACAAACCCAGCTGAGAACCCAAAGTCAATCGAACCCGGAGCACCACCCGTCGCCACCTGCTCATTCGCATACAAACCATCAAAAACCAAATTTCATAACAAACATTTGGTGACGTGTTTATTCAAAATGTTTACAGTTGTGACACCCCGCCTAATTAAATACCGGGCGATAACTCCTTTATTAAATTAAATCAAGGTGAACAGTTTGGTTCATTCTTAGCATCACTGTCGTAAAAATAAACTTTCCAATTTAACACCCTAAATAATTAAGCTAAGTGTCAAAACCATATTTAAACATTACTTTCCAAATTTTTATTTAAAGAAAATGATTTATTTATTTATTAACAACATTTTAACAATTAAGAATCACACCACAATAAACCTGGAACACAATCCAATTAATTTAAAACATTCGTCAATCGAATGTCAACATGCGAAATATAAAGTAACACAATTCAAACTGAATAAATCCCATAGTGACAATACTAGAAAAAAACTGAAATACAAATGTCCCAATAACAATGAAATAATGGAAAGGGCGACACATGCCCCAAATAAATGAGAATGCCAGAAGTGGAGTCAATAAAGGAAGCCGTCTACGCAAGTGACCTGCAACTCCCACCTAAGCTGCAGCACGTTCCTTTCAAGGGATCCTAAGCATGACGCCCCTATGGCTGGGCACCTAAAATATATACATATATATACAAGAGATATGGAGAAAAAGAAACGGGTCAGAGCCCGATAATGTGTATGATTTAAAATTTGTTTAGCAAGTATTTAAATTGATACAGGCCAATGAAACAACATATTAGAGCAACACTCTCTTGAGAAATTCTCACCTCTTTTCTAATGTGCACGCCTATCGTACTAACCTTCCCAACGGTTTATCTTATCATTTTATCATACTAACCTTCCCAATAATCTAGCTTATCTTAACTTACTCATAAGTTTTAAAACTGAACAATATCATTGTCTAAAAATAATACTTCCAATTAGCAACACAACTCTCGTTTTAGCTTTATTAATTTATAAAGTTTCCCAGTGTCATATTATACTTTCACAAAACAAGTATTTACTATTTGAGTCATCAACCATGTCCTACTTATCAAATCACAGTAGGCAGTTTCAAATTTCCAAATCTCATATATATATTAACTACTCGTATAATATATATAAAATAACAGCACCCCAAATAAAACTATGGTGCGTGCATACTTCTACTATCCAAACCCCGTACCACTCATATCAAGGGGAATACAAATTCGGAATCACTCTCGAACTTTATTAACACATACACAAACAATATCGAGGCAAAGCATAGATTCCAAGTCTCTAAGAGGAGGGCATATACTCGCGTCTCTTAGGACCGTCTGAACTATCAATTCGATAGCCTGTACCAAGGGTATCTATCTTCTAGGATAAAAGTCAATATCCCCCATAAAGGTCCCATCGAGATAAGACTGTCCCAGCGCGGTAACCTCAAGGATAGAAAGTAGCGCGGTATGTTTTTCACATGTATTTAATATATGTACACACAGTCATATAAATATACCACTTTTATCATATTAATATAGGTTCCTCTCGTCACCCATAATTACAACATTTATCCTTAATTTCACATTATTAGTATTACGTATAAGGTTTCATCTTTAACCTTAACTAGAAGAGTTTTCTCACTTATTACGTGACACTCGTGGACTCTATCCTTCCAAGTAGAAAATTCAGTAGGTATACCTCTATTCACTATCATAGCTATTCGCCGTAATCTCTCACTTGAAATACGTAGTTTCATCGTTCATTATATAATTATCCCAAAAGCAAAATTTTCGTCTTATAATAAAGTTCCCAACACTTATTCATATGTCCTACTGGTCTTTCCTATCTCCCAAAACATTTTATTAAGAATACCCAAGAATTATTTCACGATAAATTTAATTTAACTAATTAAACAAGGGAAATAGGATTCTGCCCGGAGGGGTCGATCGATCGAGGTCTGGGACTCGTTCGATCGAAGCTCTATGCTCGATCGATCGATCAAGCAGGTATTTTGATTTCTGCAGAATTGCAGGTACGGGTTCTACCATCTGTCTTCATCCAAATCCATATTTTTCAACTCCAAACGTCCCAAAAATTCTACTACTAACATTATAACATAATACCAGATGTTTTCAACGTAAGGCATGTGTATTTCTATCATTAAACATGGATAATCAACCCAAAATCTTATCTAATCATCAAGAACCCTAGAGTTTTCTTAATCATGGTTCTAATCTATTTTTACCAGAATTTTCTTATAATACATCATCAAAATTTCGTGGGTTATTCTTCTACATCACAAAATATTTCCAGAATAAGGTTTAAGTCTTTACTACATGCAAATTCCTATCAAAATTTGGGTTTTCTTCCATATATTTCGTCCCTAATCATTCCTAAACTAATATG
The DNA here is from genome assembly GCA_949130495.1 of Sambucus nigra. NCBI lineage: Eukaryota > Viridiplantae > Streptophyta > Magnoliopsida > Dipsacales > Adoxaceae > Sambucus > Sambucus nigra. Next base: position 160,759,166 of record OX422217.1, read on the forward strand.
GAAATTGCACCAACGAAAATAGCAAGATAAACACTTGCCTGGGATTTTCGACGTTCTGATTTGCAGATGTTTTTGGTGTGGTTGCGTAGCCCGTTGCGCGATCTACGCGTTGGTGGTGGTTGCGGTGCAAACGGATGACTTTTGGAGCCTTGGATTGCCTTGGAAGCTTTCTTCTTCCCTCTCCTATGGCCGTCACTTGTGTTTGAGTTTTCTAACCCTAGCTGACTAACCTAAATGGCTGATATAGGTTTCTGATTTTCGTGGGTTTAATTGCCCATAAATGTGAAATGTCCAAAATGCCCTCCCGGGGTACCAATTAGGCCTAAAAACTCCCCGAGACCCAAACTAAACCCCCGGGTACACTTTTCTGACTATCTCGACCCTTCCGGACGCGTTGGCGCACTCAGAATGACCATACGAACGACTTATAAAATTTTCACTTTTATTTATCAATAATTAGTCCCGACGCGACACGGGCGCGTCCTGACTCAAATTTCCAAAATTTTCATTTTATTCTCTCGTGACATTCAATATAATCAATATTACATATTACTTTGCTCATTAGTAATATTCAACAAATTTCTCATAATTACTAACTCTCGTCACATTAATAATTATAACATAATTAATTTCCGGATTTTTATTAAATAATTAACTCACATTAAATTTAATAAATCCCCAAATTAATATAGCATAAAAATACGGGGTATTACATACTTCCCCCCTAATAACGGAATTTCGTCCCGAAATTCAAAAAATAAGGCATACCTGGTAAAAACAACTCTGGATATCTTTCGCGCATATCTTCCTCGCGCTCCCTAGTGGATTCCTCCACATTATGATGCTCCCACTGGACCCGCACAAGTGGAACTATCTTCGACCTTAATCTCCTCTCATTATAGTCTAGGATAGCCACTGGTCTCTCCTCGTAAGAGCTATCAGGCTGTAAGTCGATCTCATCTATCGCAATGTGAGTATGGGCCATATCATCCCGAAGATATCATCTCAACGACGAGATGTGGAATACATCGTGGATGCGATGTAAATGTTCTGGCAGTCCCAACCTGTATGAAACCGGCCCAATCCTCTCGATGATGGGAAATGGTCCCACGTACCTCGGAGCCAACTTCCCCTTATTCCCGAACCTCATCACTCCCTTCATAGGAGATACACGCAATAACACTTGGTCCCCCACACTAAACTCCCGGAAGAACCGTTTCGCATCGGCGTAGCTCTTCTGCCTGTCCTGGGCTATCCGAATGCGACTCCTGATCATCTCAATCCTCGCGGAGGTCTCCTGAATCACCTCTGGTCCTAGCAACTTATTATCCCCCACTTCGATCCAACAAGCTGGGGAACGACAAGGCCTGCCATACAAAGCCTCAAATGGAGCCATCCCAATCGTGAACTGATAAGAGTTATTATAAGCAAACTCTACCAGTGGAAGATGTGGCTCCCAACCTCCTCCAAAATCAAGAATACACATGCGTAGCATATCCTCCAACATCTTATTAGTACGCTCTGTCTGTCCATCTGTCTGTGGGTGATAAGCTGAACTCAACCTCAACTCAGTACCCATAGCCTCCTGAAAGCTTTCCCAGAAACGTGAGACAAAAATCTTGTCCCTATTTGACACAATATTCAGGGGCACCCCATGTAATCTGACAATCTCATAAATGAACAACTGAGCATACTGACCCGTGGTATAATCTGTCCGCACCGAAAGAAAATGAGCCACCTTGGTCAAACGGTCTACAATCACCCATATGGAGTCGTGGCCCCGCTGTGATGTAGGCAACCCCGTAATAAAATCCATGGAAATACTCTCCCACTTCCACGCGGGTACTTCCAATGGCTGAAGCAATCCTGATGGTTTCTGGTGGTCCACCTTTACCAGTTGGCAGGTAGAACACTTGGACACGAACTCGGCGATGTCCTTCTTCATCCCACTCCACCAGTATTGTCGCCTCATATCCTGGTACATCTTATCGCCTCCCGGATGTATTGCAAATCGGGACCCATGAGAATGAGTCATCACTTCATGACGTAATTTTGCTCCTTCTGGAACCACCAATCTCCCATTAAACCGCAAACCTCCATCAGAACTAACAGAATAGGACTCAGCACCCTCGGCTAGAAGTCGCACAATCTTCTCCTGGAAAAATGGGTCTGTGGTCTGTGCGTGTATCACCCTCGTAACAATCTCAGGTGTGACTGACATCACGGATATGAAAGAACGTGCTACTGCGTCCTGGTGACCCAACTCCTTCCACTTTGCTTTCCAGACGTCTGCTACTTCGTCTACCGGTCTACGACTCAACGCATCAGCAACTACGTTGGCCTTTCCCGGATGATACTGTATGACGAACTGGTAGTCCTTCACAAACTCTAGCCATCTGCGCTGACGCATATTCAGCTCTCGCTGAGTGAACAGGTACTGCAACGGCTTGTGGTCTGTGAACAAACGGAATTTCTCTCCCAACAAATAGTGCCTCCATATCCTCAATGGAAAGACGACCGCTGCTAACTCCAGGTCGTGGGTGGGGTAATTTTTCTCGTGCAGCTTAAGCTTGCGGGAGGCAAAAGCTATAGCCTTCTCTTCCTGCTGAAGTACTCCCTCAAGTTCTCGTAAGGACGCATCGGTGTAAACCAGGTACTCCATACCCGACTTCGGTAACGCAAGGACTGGCGCTGAAGTAAGCTTGTCTTTCAGCTCGTCGAAAGCCAACTGACAAGCGTCATCCCAAACATATGATACTCCCTTGCGAGTCAAATTCGTTAATGGACCCGCTATTTTGGAGAATCCTCGAATGAATCTCCTATAGTAACCAGCTAACCCCAAGAAACTACGCACTTCCGTCGGTGTCATGGGATGTCCCCACTCCCTCATCGCTGACACTTTACTCGGGTCAACTGCTATCCCCTGCTCAGAAACAACATGCCCTAAGAACTGTACCTCTCGCAACCAGAATCCGCACTTCTCGTACTTAGCATACAACTGATGCTCTCGTAGAGTCTGAAGAACCTGCCTCAAGTGCTCGGCATGCTCCTCCTCGGAGTGTGAATATATCACTATTTCATCTATGAAAACGATGACAAACTGATCCAAGAAATCTCTGAATAATCGGTTCATCAAGTCTATGAAAATGGCTGGAGCATTTGTGAGTCCGAATGACATCACCCGGAACTCATAAGACCCATATCTCGTCAAGAAAGCAGTCTTTGAAACATCCTGCTCCCTAATACGTAGCTGATGGTACCCCGACCTCAGATCTATCTTCGAAAAGAAAGTTGCTCCCCTCAACTGGTCGAACAGGTCATCGATTCGAGGCAACAGATACTTATTCCGTATCGTGACCTTGTTCAGCTCCCGGTAGTCCACATACAATCTCAGTGAACCATCCCTCTTCTTCACAAACAAAAATGAAGCACCCCAAGGTGAGGTACTCCTGCGAATGAAGCCCTGACCTAACAGCTGCTCTATCTGATCTCGTAGCTCTCGCATCTCTGCCGGAGCCATACGGTACGGTGCGCGTGCTATAGGTCTCGTATTTGGCAATAAATCTATGACAAAGTCTATCTCTCGACTGGGGGGTAGGACTGGTATCTCCTGAAACACATCAAAATACTCCCTGACAACTGGGATCGAATCTAAGGGAATCACAATCTCCTTAGAGGTATCCTCCTCTATGTAATAAAAATGAGCGGTCGAACCTCCCTCTGGGCGAGGCATCGCCACTACAAACATCTCTTGCCCCAGAATGGCAAAAACAATGCTCCCACCGAAGCAATCAATCATGGCTCTATAAGCTGCGAGCCAATCCATACCAATAATCACATCATGCTCGTGCATGTCTAAAACTAACATGTCTGCAGGTAATACCAAGCTACCAATCTCTACCCCCACTCCCCGGCATATAAAGAAAATAAGGGACCCACTCCCCAGTGGTGAGTCTACACACGTCACTGTGATCTCTGCTATGGCTAACAACCCTAAGGCCTTCGCAAAATGCGTAGTTATAAAACAATGCGTTGCCCCCGTATCAAACAAAACTCGACCCATAGTACCATGGATAGGAAACATACCGTCAATCGCGGGTGGTGCCTATGGAGCTGCTGCCTGGTGGACGTTATAGACACGACCATACTGTAATTGCCCCTGCTGCACTGGAGCTGCTGGAATGGCTGGTAGGGCTGGCACCTGGGCTGGAGCTGGGAGGGAAGGTGGAAAAAGTGGTCTCTGTGGCTCATTACGGGCTCCCTGCTACTGTGGGGTCCTATCTCCCTCTGGGAAATCCTGACGCCTATGGCCATGTTTACCGCACCCAAAACATCGGCCTTTGAAGTTTCCTCCCCTCTGACCCTACTGTCAACGGCCCTGTTGGCCGTTACCTCCACGCCACTAGCCCTGTTGGCCCTGATGTGCACGATGTTGGCCCTGATGGCCCTGTTGTTGACCCTGGTGTCGGTGCTGGCCTTGCTGGCCCTGCTGATTAGGCTGGCCCTACCTATAACCCCCATATCCCTGCCTGGAATCACCTGAACGGAATCGCTTAGTAGGGTCCCCCTGATGGAAACTCTGCTCGTGCTGACGAGTCTGTCCATGAGACGGTTCCCCACTGGAACTATTACCCCCGGCCCTGCCCTGCTGGTTGGACTCTCTTGCTTCCCTGAAGATGGAAGTGGTGATCCTGGCAATGTAGTAATGCTGCATTGAGTACATTAGTGAAAGTACTCAGAGATAAATTCCCAATAAGGTGATGACGGATCCTCCAAGCTAACCCGTCGACAAACAACATAATCCTCTTACTCTCAGTAGGTGCCTCATCTGGCACAATGGTGAGAAGTCTCGTGAACTCCTCCTCATACTCAGCTATAGTAAGATTCTCCTGCTTCAGATTTAGTAATTTTCGCCTCATCTCAGTCTGCACTGCGGGTGGAAAATACTTGCGGTCAAACCGCTCCCAGAACAACTGAATAGGGATCGTGTCCCTCTCCTCCAAAGTGGTAGTGGACTCTTACCACTGCAATGCGGCTTCCACCAGCTTAAAGGAAGCCAATAACTGCTTTTTCACATCAATGCACTCATACATACGGAGGTGCCGCTGGATGTCTTTCTTCCATTGGCTAATTGTGACAATATCGGAGCTACCAGAGAACTTAGGGGGATGCGCTTTATGAAAAGCATCCCGAACCCTCTTCCATGCAGATGGAAGCTGTGCTGGTACTGGTGCCACTGCCTGAACCTGGGGTGGAGCCTGCTGAACAACCGCTAGTGCGGCATTCACCGCCTGAGCAACAATGGCGTCTACTTCATTTGCATTCATTCTGCCTTGTGCCGAAACTGCTGGCTGTTCGGCCTAGGCACGCCTATCCTTAGGAGCACGTCTCGGAGGCATCTGAAACATGAAGAAGTTTATTAGTCTACAGTTATTATCAAATCTCAAATAGCTGAAGACTTAAACATAAAACAAGAGTACAACAATCCTAAAAATAGGGCTCTATAGCAATAACGTTAAGCTGAAAGCGAAAATAAGTCGTACAGATCCTATGGACACTAGAACCTGATGCTTTGATACCACCTGTGATACCCCGCCTAATTAAATACCGGGCGATCACTCCTTTATTAAATTAAATCAAGGTGAACAGTTTGATTCATTCTTAGCATCACTGTCGTAAAAATAAACTTTCCAATTTAACACCCTAAATAATTAATCTAAGTGACAAAACCATATTTAAACATTACTTTCCAAATTTTTATTTAAAGAAAATGATTTATTTATTTATTAACAACATTTCAACAATTAAGAATCACACCACAATAAACCTGGAACACAATCCAATTAATTTAAAACATTCGTCAATCGAATGTCAACATGCGAAATATAAAGTAACACAATTCAAACTGAATAAATCCCATAGTGACAATACTAGAAAAAAACTGAAATACAAATGTCCCAATAACAATGAAATAATGGAAAGGGCGACACATGCCCCAAATAAATGAGAATGCTAGAAGTGGAGTCAATAAAGGAAGCCGTCTACGCAAGTGACCTGCAACTCCCACCTAAGCTGCAGCACGTTCCTTTCAAGGGATCCTAAGCATGACGCCCCTGTGGCTGGGCACCTGAAATATATACATATATATACAAGAGAGAGGGAGAAAAAGAAACGGGTCAGAGCCCGATAGTGTGTATGATTTAAAATTTGTTTAGCAAGTATTTAAATTGATACAGGCCAATGCAACAACATATTAGAGCGACACTCTCTTGAGAAATTCTCACCTCTCTTCTAATGTGCACGCCTATCGTACTAACTTTCCCAACGGTTTATCTTATCATTTTATCATACTAACCTTCCCAATAGTTTATCTTATCTTAACTTACTCATAAGATTTTAAAACCGAACAATATCATTGTCTAAAAAGAATACTTCCAATTAGCAGCACAACTCTCGTTTTAGATTTATTAATTTATAAAGTTTCCCAGTGTCATATTATACTTTCACAAAACAAGTATTTACTATTTGAGTCATCAACCATGTCCTACTTATCAAATCACAGTAGGCAGTTTCAAATTTCCAAATCTCATATATATATTAACTACTCGTATAATCTATACAAAATAACAGCACCCCAAATAAAACTATGGTGCGTGCATACTTCTACTATCCAAACCCCGTACCAATCATATCAAGGGGAATACAAATTCGGAATCACTCTCGAACTGTATTAACACATACACAAACAATATCGAGGCAAAGCATAGATTCCAAGTCTCTAAGAGGATGGCACATACTCGCGTCTCTTAGGACCGTCTGAACTATCAATTCGATAGCCTGTACCAAGGATATCTATCTTCTAGGGTACAAGTCAATATCCCCCATAAAGGTCCCATCGAGATAAGACTGTCCCAGCGCGGTAACCTCAAGGATAGCAAGTAGCGCGGTATGTTTTTCACATGTATTTAATATATGTACACACAATCATATAAATATACCACTTTTATCATATTAATATAGGTTCCTCTCATCACCCATAATTACAACATTTATCCTTAATTTCACATTATTAGTATTACGTATAAGGTTTCATCTCTAACCTTAACTCGAAGAGTTTTCTCACTTATTACGTGACACTCGTGGACTCTATCCTTCCAAGTAGAAAATTCAGTAGGTATAACTCTATTCACTATCGTAGCTATTCGTCGTAATCTCTCACTTGAAATACGTAGTTTCATCGTTCATTATATAATTATCCCAAAAGTAAAATTCTCGTCTTATAATAAAGTTCCCAACACTTATTCATATGTCCTACTGGTCTTTCCTATCTCCCAAAACATTTTATTAAGAATACCAAAGAATTATTTCACAATAAATTTAATTTAACTAATTAAACAAGGGAAATAGGAGTCTTCCAGGAGGGGTCGATCGATCGAGGTCTGGGACTCGATCGATCGAACCTTCGATCGATCGAAGCTCTATGCTCGATCGATCGATCAAGCAGGTATTTTGATTTCTGCAGAATTGCAGTTACGGGTTCTACCTTCTATCTTCATCCAAATCCATATTTTTCAGCTCCAAATGTCCCAAAAATTCTACTACTAACATTATAACATAATACCAGATGTTTTCAACGTAAGGCATGTGTATTTCTATCATTAAACATGGATAATCAACCCAAAATCTTATCTAATCATCAAGAACCCTAGAGTTTTCTTAATCGTGGTTCTAATCTATTTTTACCAGAATTTTCTTATAATACATCATCAAAATTTCGTGGGTTATTCTTCTACATCACAAAATATTTCCAGAATAAGGTTTAAGTCTTTACTACATGAAAATTCTTATCAAAATTTGGGTTTTCTTCCATATATTTCGTCCCTAATCATTCCTAAACTAATATGGAAATTGCACCAACGAAAATAGCAAGATAAACACTTGCCTGGGATTTTTGACGTTCTGATTTGCAGATGTTTTTGGTGTGGTTGCGTAGCCCGTTGCGTGATCTACGCGTTGGTGGTGGTTGCGGTGCAAACGGATGACTTTTGGAGCCTTGGATTGCCTTGGAAGCTTTCTTCTTCCCTCTCCTATGGCCGTCACTTGTGTTTGAGTTTTCTAACCCTAGCTGACTAACCTAAATGGCTGATATAGGTTTCTGTTTTTCGTGGGTTTAATTACCATAAATGTGAAATGTCCAAAATGCCCTCCTGGGGTACCAATTAGGCCTAAAAATGCCCCGAGACCCAAACTAAACCCCCGGGTACACTTTTCTGACTATCTCGACCCTTCCGGACGCGTTGGCGCACTCAGAATGACCATACGAATGACTTATAAATTTTCACTTTTATTTATCAATAATTAGTCCCGACGCGACACGGGCGCGTCCCGACTCAAATTTCCAAAATTGTCATTTTATTCTCTTGTGACATTCAATATAATCAATATTACATAATACTTTGCTCATTAGTAATATTCAACAAATTTCTCATAATTACTAACTCTCGTCACGTTAATAATTATAACATAATTAATTTCCGGATTTTTATTAAATAATTAATTCACATTAAATTTAATAAATTCCCAAATTAATATAGCATAAAAATACGGGGTATTACAACAGTCTATTGGAATATGCCACCAGCGAAGACAAAATGGGAAAGAAGATGAGATATGAGGCGGGGAAATGAAAATATGAGGTGCTTCTTTTATTATTAGGATTGACAGTGGTCACGGCCTTGAGTCGTGACCGAGCAAGTGTGACCCATAAATAAAGCCTACGAACATGGACGATTGACTATTGATCACGGCCCATAGCCGTGACCCACACCAGGAAATGGTCACGGCCCCAAGCTGTGACCCCATATGTGTATGTTTTGTGCTTCGTCATGCCTATGGTCACGGTCCAAGTCCGTGACCCATACTAGGAAATGGTCACAGCCCCAAGTCGTGACCCCATATGTGTATGCTTTGTCCTTCGTCATGCCTATGGTCATGGACCAAGTTCGTGACCCATCCGCGACCGATTTTGGAGGGAATTTTGGCGCAAATATAGTCACGGCCTGGTCACGACCCAAGTCCGTGACCCACAGTGGTCAGGGATTTGGTCCGTGACCACTTCCAGAGCATCCATGACTTAGTATAGTAATGAATATGGTCACGCCAAAAATTGAGATGGTCACGGCCCAAGTCGTAACCAGCTGGTCAGGGACTTGAGCCGTGACCAACTGGGCGTGACCATTCACAGGATTTGGTGTAATGTATTGTCCTTATTATGGGGCACTAACTAAGCTTGAGGTTCCTGCCTTGCCTTTATTATGACAAGATTTCTTTCTCTTTCTCCCTCCGACCAAGTCACTTGCTAGTCCCACTCATTTATTGTATGTATTTATGGTGTAAAGATCCCATTTAATACTAGCTTGAGTGTTGAATGTTATTGTCTATCTTACCGAAATTTATTGCCATTATTAAGTATTATCTTGAGCATTAATCCCGATCTTGATAAGGGGTTATGCCTCTCTTGATAGTAACTGTATTCCATCTTATATTTAACCACTCTAATAGGGTATTCTCTTTTAAAAAGATGACAGAGGATAATACTGCTAGGACCATTGATTTTGATGCCATACAAGGTGAAGAAGAGGAAGATCTCATTGTATTGCCTGAAGGAGTAAGAGTAACACTATCGGAGCCTAGCACAGCTGCTACTGGTGTGACAGAGACGACATACGTGTAGGTAGGAATAGGCTCAGTGAAAATGGTAGGGCTCATGGGTTTGTTCATAAAGTTCAAAAAAAACCCAACGAACCAGGTGATGTTAGGAATCACTAGAGGAGAAAACTCTTTCATGACACCACCGACGGGAATACCAACTCCTCTGTTACAGGAGGGGTTACCACACCCACCTTCAGTAATGTTCCTCCCACCGTTCCACCTATTTTAAGTAATGTTCCTCCCACCACTCCACCTCCTATTATCCCACCTGTAACAACAGGGATAGCGGTGTAAGGACAGGGAATGGATTTGATGGCACACACAATGGATGATGGCATGGGGAAGGAAGAGTGCATCGGGTATGCCAACGAAGCCTTCTATGGTGGTAACACCTCCAACTAGCTCCCCACCACCCAGAATAGAAGAGATGAAGAAGGAGCCTTTAAAATTCATAGCAGTGTCCAAGGCCGGAGAAGATAGTTCCTCAATTAATGATGACTTTCGCACTCTATACCCAGAGAAATATAATAAAACCCTACCCCATAGGATATATTCCACCCATCTTTGAAAAATACTCTAGAAAGGGTGAAAAACCTAAGGAACACGTGAAAAGGTTCATTGAAAGACTTGGAGACTATTGTAACGGTAAAAAGCTGAGACTGAGGGAGTTTTCAAAATCCCTCATAGAAAAAGGCCTACATATGGTACTCCCACTTAGACCCAGGTAACATAACATCTTGGGAGGAACTACATGTTTTGTTTGTACAAAATTTCTTTTTGGCAGAGGATGAGTTTACACTCACACAACTGGCGTGCGAGAAAAAAAATTGGGAGAAGTTATTGCCTACATCAGGAGGTTCCGCGAGCGCTCTCTAGTTATGAGAGAGGAAATGCGAGAAGATAATATTTTACAAGTATGTGCAGAAGGGTTGTTGCCAGAATATATCTTCCACCTGATCAACAAAACATGATAAGGTACATTCCCAGCATTCCTGAAAGTAGCAAGGAATATTGTCCTAGTGGTAAAACCCCCACCACCCCCACCTGCCTTATCAAGTGTATTTCCAAGACCATCATCTACCTCGTGGAGGGGAAAACCCTCGAGGGTAAATTATGCAACCAATGGAGGAAGGGGGAAGGGGGAAGGGGGTGGTGGTTAATGAAGAAGGGGTGGAGGCAATAAGAGGAGATTTGAAGGCGAAGAGGATCCCCCCGAGCTACCATACACGATGGAGCAAGCTTTAAACTTATAAGATCTCAGGGTTTGAGATGAATTTTGCAGACCAGTCAACACCAGTACAACGTAACTCTCTTGAGATGATGGAGCGAATCCAAATTATTGTGAACTTCACAACAGGGTAAACCACCCAACCAAGGTATGTTTTTCACAAAGGAGGTCGATCAACCATCATGTGAAGAAATGAGATATCGAATTTCCCCAAGGCAATGTGAATGACAATCCTCTACCAGCTTACGAGGCCCATATAGCAAGTGCCTTTGACATAGAAGTTGAGAAACTATTGAGGGAGCATTGTCTCCTCGAGAAAGACATTGAGGAATCATTGGAGAAATGCGCCTTCGATCTAGCTCGATTATGATTGGAGGATGAGGAAGATAAAGAGGATGGATCAAAAGATGAAGATGATCCCATCAAGAGTTTGAGCAGACAGATGGGAGCATGTTCCCCAGAAGAAGTCAACACAGTGATAGCCTATGATGAGGCTACTTATAGAGACGTGGAGGAAGTTTATGAACTCGAAGAGGAACAAACAGACACTTGGGTTGAATGCACAGCAGTTGCACGCTCACAGAAGTTTGGTTGGTTCTTCAATCAGGTTGGTCTCCCCGAGCAATCAAGAATAAAAGTCACATGATCCATCTTGGAGATTTCTAAGATAAACATGGCACCTCACCTGAAATAGAAGGGGAACTTGTCCAAGCTTGTGAGGAGGTATCTCTATGATGTTACGTTTTTAGAAGAAGATAGATTGGTCAGATATCCTCACAACAGGCCTCTTTATGTTACGGCCTCCGTGAATGATTATGTTTTCTCTCATGTGCTATTGGATGGAAGGGCGTCCATTAATATAATGCCCATCGGATATTTTTATGCTACTGACCTGGTTGAAATAAGGATTCTACCACACTCGTTAGCAATCTCGGGGTATGACAATCAGTCGTCTAAATAAGTGGTGTACATTAGTGTGGGCATCACAATGGGGAATATCACTTCCCATATTAAATTCCACATTATGGACTAAGAGCCATCGTACCAATAGCTAGTCGACAGGGTGTGGATGCACAACCATGGGTTGGTGCCCTCTACTTACCATCAATGTGCCAAGACAAATATAAAGGGTAAGGAGGTGGTAATTCAAGCATCTAAGAAGTCTTTCGTAAAAGAAGCGCACTAGGTAGATGCTACCTTTTACACTGAGTTGTTCGATGAGGCCAAGGTGGTAACAAAGTATACTGGAGGAATAAGGATTCCAAGCACTTGAGAGAGAGTCTGTGCACCTGCACAACCAGTGGTGACCTATGAAGAAGAGAATAATCAGCAGGCAGTAAGGCCCCCTAGTTTATCAAGACAACTGCGTGATGCAGTGATCCGATTGAACATCAGGTCCAGACCTAGAGTGTTCTCAGCAAGCATTCTGTGAGAGAGTTGGAAGAAAATGATCGAAAGAGTCCTCATAGGGAAGAAAGTTCCTGACAGTGCAAGAGAGTAGTTTTGCCTAATGGTCAAATTATTTATAAGTTATGAAGGTGTGATGGGGTAGCTGAAGGACTAGATAATGAGGTTAACCCAGTTTATGAGTGTTTCTTGGTAGACAACCAAAGGCAATGCTTGGTGATTGACAACTCAAGAATACAAGAGTTTTTGGAAGAGGTATAGGAGAAGTCTGACTGCATGAAAGACAGACCCATGACGCAAATTTAAGAGTTAGAGAAGATAAACTTAGCTAGGGAGGGTGATGACCCTAGCCCTATCTTTATTTCGAAGGACCTAGAAGGGACACCTCGAGAGGATTTGATAAGGCTTCTCCAAGAATTCAAAGACATCTTCAAGTGGAAGTATATCGAGATGCCTGGGGTTGATAAGAAGGTGAGATACCACAAGTTGAATATTTTATCGTCAGCCATCCTAGTGAAGCAAGCCACCTGAACTTATAATGAAGCATTAGATTTAAATATTAAAGAAAAATTTCAAAGGCTTCTTACAACTAGCTTCATTGTCCCCATCCAGCACCCGATTCGGCTATCCAGCATTATGCCCGTGGGAAAGAAAGACAAGATCTAGATCTGGATCTGCATAGATTTTAGACCTAAATCGAGAATGCCCGAAAAATGAGATCTCGTTGCCTTCCATAGATAGCTTTATCGATGCAACTATGGGAACGGGATGTACAAATTCATGGAAAATTATGTGAGGTATAACCAGATCAAGATGGACCTAGTTGATGCCAAGAATACTACATTTCGAACACCTTTAGGTAACTTTATGTACACAGTTATGCATTTTGGTTTGAAGAACGCAGGATCCACCTATCAGATGACCATGATGTCTATCTTTCATTACCTCTTCCACAAGATCGTGGAATTTTACGTCGATGACCTGGTAATCAATTCCAAAAATAAGTCTTCTCACTTAGATGATTTGAGGAAGGTGTTCACCCGATGAAGAAAGTATAAGTTGAAAATGAGCCCTTTAAAATGTGCGTTCGGGGTGACAAGTGGGAAATTACTTGACTTTGTGGTGAATAGGCAAGGCTTCCATATGGACTTAGATAAGGAGCGGGCTATTCTTTATATGCCAAAGCCAAAACCAATAAGGGAGTTGAAGATCTTCTTGAGGAAAGTCTCTTACTTAAGGAGGTTCGTGCCTGGGCTGCCTTAGGTGACTCGTTCGCTAATGGAGCGGCTAAGAAAAGGCTATAAGTTTGCTTAGGAATAGATGAACTAGGATGCCATGGAAAAACTAAAGACACTCCTCATATCTCCTTAGGCGATGATCCCCCCAAAGGCAGGTATCCCTTTACGTCTATATCTCACATCTACTAAACGATCCATTGAAGCATTATCAGCCCAAGATATGGACGGTATAGAGAAACCTATATATTATTTGAGTAGGATTGTACATGGGACAGAAGACAGATACACTGGCATTGAGAGGTACTGTTTAGCCCTTGTGTTTGTAGAATAAAAACTTAGGCATTACTTACTGTCATTGATAGTCCACATTATAACTAAATGTGATCCTATAAAGTTTTTGCTTGCTAGAACTGTACTAATAGGTAGGGCAACTCGATGGTTCTTAATTCTCTCAGAGTATGATCTTAAATGCATAGTCCCCTGAGCTATCAAGAGACAAGCTTATGCAAACCTCTTAGCCATCTTTCCCTATTGGACGTTCGAGCTAACTATGGAGGAGCTTCCGAGGGATGATCTTGAAGCTAATTTTATAACAAGCCAGCGTGGATGAATGGAGCATGGAATTTTATGACTTTTAGGCCAGAACAAAAGAGGAGCATGTGTCATTTTAAGAAAGAACGGGAAAAAATTCGACTGTTCTTCAAGTTGGATTTTAAGTGTTCAAATAATGAAGTTGAATACGAGGCGCTGGTGCTAGGACCGATCAAAGCCTTGAGAAGAGGCATCCAGGAGCTCACGATAAATGGGGACTCCAACTTGGTGGTTAAGAAAGTGACGGGTGAGTTTTCTTTGAACCACATGAGCTTGGCACCCTATCGAATGATCATATAAAGGTTTTTTGGGCAATTCGAGGTGGTGAAGATAAAAAGACACCCTCGAATGATGAATCGGTATGCTGACGCCTATGCCACTATCACCCAAAATATTGCTTTTAATGGAGAGTCGACATTAATTCAAATCACCAAGAGGAAAGCTCCCTCGACCAAACTGGACATGCTACTCACAGATGATAGTAATGATTGTAGGAGAAAAATAAGAAAGAAGTTGGAGACAAGTGAAGGCTCATTGAGTTTGGTTGACCTCGCGTAGTATTTCATTGCTAGAGGCAAGTTATACGGTAAAAATAAAGGAAGCTGGCTATCCAGATATGTGGACCTCGAAGAGGCCAAGAGAAAATTGATCGAAGTACATAAAGACAACTGTGAAACCACTGAGGTTTCCTTGTACAGAAGGGTCCAAAGAGCAGGTTACTTCTGGCCTTCGATGAGGCAAGATGCAACGATGGTACAAAGGGATTGTGGGAAATATTGATTATTTTATCAGGTGACGGAGTGAAACTTCATCGATCAACCTTACGACTGGAGGTAACCATACATGGACATACTGGTAGATGGAGTAATATCGATCGATAAGGATCATGGTACGAGTATAAAGAGCGGGTAACTAGATATTATGTCCAGGAAGGGAAGTTGTACCAACGAGGGTATCATGACAGTCCTCTGAGGTAGATTAGGTGGAAGAAAATGAAGAGGTACTGAAACAGTCCCATAAGCTAGGAAACATCGGAGGATCCAAACTTTATGATCAACTTATGACTTTGGGGTATTACTGGCCTAGGATTGAAAAAGACTTAGAAGAGTTTGTTCAAAAATGCAAGGCTTATCAACTACAATGGAATATGATCCATAGTCCTTCAGTGGACCTATATTCTCTCTTTAAGCCTTTACCCTTACACACATGGCCGTTCGATTTAATAGGAGCAATAAATCCCTCCTCGCGAGGAAAAGTTTGGATAGTTGTCGTCACATAATGTTTTACCAAGTGGGCAAAAGCCATACCACTAAAGAGATCCATAGCAGGGGTAGTTACTGGATTCGTGAAGGAGTACATTTGTCATTTTGGTATCCCGAAGGTCTTCCTCTCAGACAAAGGAACTCCTTTTGTGAACACTGAAGTAAGTCTGCTCACAGATAAACACTCCATTATCTACCATAAGTCAACTTTAGCATACCCGAAGTACAACGGGCATGCAGAAGCTACCAACAAGACTTTGGTAATCATTTTGGCCAAAATATTATAAGTATTCTCCAGCACATGGGACGACAAGATACTCGTATTTTTATGGGCCTATCAAATGATAAAGAGAAAACCCATAGGGTATACCATATTTTTCTTGGTCTTTGGTGGAGAAGTTATTTTGTTAGTAGAACTCGAGGTACCTTCTGCTCGATATAATGTATGAAGTCCCGTACTTCCCCATAGACGACATGTACAACTCGAATCACTAGAGGAGAATAGAGACAACATTATGAGGCACTTCAAAATGTAAAGAAAATAGTTATCTAAATCATATGATCTAGTAGTGAGGCCAAGTAAGTTCAAGGAAGGAGACCTAGTCTTGAAAGCTTGCACGAGTCACATCCGGGGACTGTCATTGCCTAAGTCTGAATCCAAATAGAGAGGGCCCTACATCGTTCGAGAAACCCATGATTCGGGTTACTGCGAGATATTTAAAGTGGAGGATGAAATCACTTTCAAACTGAATAACAAGTGGCTCAAAACTTAATATGTTTGAATGTATTCGATTTACACCCAATACTTCAATTTATTTCACTATGATTTATTAGTACTTATTTGGGACAATGTTTCGTGCAATATTGGGTCATCTATTTAACATGGTATAAATCCATCTTTGTCTTGAAGGTTTTGGTCCATTTTTCTTTCCTAATTATACATAATGTAAATTGCATGAATGTGCTGGATCATTCAACATATAAACAAGACAGAAAAAGGAAGATGACCTAATGAAAAATAGTTTGTTCAAATATATAAAGAAATAATGTGTTACATGCCTGAAGAGTCTAAAGGAAGTAAAAACACGAAAGAACGGAAAAATCTGTGAATTATCATGAGCATCCATTATGAAGTGCAAGTTGGTCGAGCCAAGAAGATGATGGTGGTGCTAAAGAAGTATTTGCTCAAGGTTACTCTAGTCAGAAATTAGATCCTCCAAGTCCTTTTGACGACGCTCCTTCCTATGATGAACATCATCTAGTTTTTTCTTAGACCTAAGTAATTCATCTTTTCACCTAGGTAACAGCATTTCGATCATCTTCAACCTTTTTCTCAGATATAACAATTCAGCCTCCAAACTTACTAGCTCCTTCAAGATAGCCACCTGCAAATGATGAAAGATTTTCATCCGGGTATAATGAGCAGGAAAGTTAAATTTTTTGAAGTCACGTAAAAGCTTCACCAACTAAGACAACAAAAACCCATCGTTGATAAGAAGATTGACTTTCCCCAATAAAACCTTAATCATATCAGAACTCAAGGACTTCAAAGGAGTGTTGAGGATTTTGTCCAAAATTGTGGCTAGGCTAAGCAATTTACAAGCCATCATTACGGGAATGGGTTGAATGCTACGAGGGGAAAAAGTCAAAGGATATTGATCTAAAAGCTGATCAATCAATGCGCGAGGACCAGTAGTGAGAATATGGGGGAAATTGAGGAAAT
This sequence comes from Sambucus nigra, assembly GCA_949130495.1. NCBI lineage: Eukaryota > Viridiplantae > Streptophyta > Magnoliopsida > Dipsacales > Adoxaceae > Sambucus > Sambucus nigra. The sequence continues at coordinate 160,776,326 of OX422217.1, forward strand.
TTTTTCACACAACCACTTCGAGGGAAGCCTTAAGAGTGCGCACACTGAAAACACTATCGCTGGCAGAAGGGCGTTGAGTGTGCTAAGTGTTGTCACTTTCATGTAGCCTAGAAGCAGCTATTTCTGCCACCTCACCAATAGTTGGAGACACTAGATGAACTTAAAAACTAAGGGCCTCGCCTATCTGTGCCAAACTAGGCATTGTCCTTGCTTGTGCAATCTCACATGCAACACCTTCAACTTTTGGATCGTGTGTAACAGACAGTTCAACTTCAACATGAAATGCAAGAAATTATCAAGTGAGAGAAACATACAAACTGTCTTACAAGAAAAATTAAAGGCCAATATAACTTGGCCCGGCCGACCCTCGGTTATGGGAGGTCTAAGTCCAATATAACTTATCCCGTAAGACCCTCGATTATGGAAGATTTAAAGACCAATATGACTTGGTCCTCCCGACCCTCGATTATGGGAGATTTAAAGTCCAATATAAATTGGCCCGCATGACCCTTGGTTATGGGAGATTTAAAGTCCAATATAACTTGGCCCGCTTGACCCTCGGTTATGGGAGATTTAAAGTTCAATATAACTTGGCTCGCCTAACCCTCGATTATGGGAGATTTAAAGTCTAATATAAATTGGTGGTCCTGATCCTCGCTCAAGGGAGATTCAAAGTCATATTTATTAGGCAATTATAATAACATTTAAATGCAGGAGTTACATAAAAGAATAGCATGCCTCTAGCTACTGATCATCGATGAATTTTCTAGTGGAAATTTGCACTAGATCTTCCTCCTTACAAAAACATCCTAAAGCTACCACACGATGCTTCTCTTAGGGACCAACAGAAGCACATCCAACATTAGTAACTTATTCTTGCTCACCTCCCACCTGACCAGTAGTAACAAACTCTTCTCCCTCTGGGTTGAGGATTGAAGGCCCAAAGAGAGTAACTTAGAACTGGTCATTTAAGGGGGGTCTAGCGGGGAAGTTTTCTCGGGGAGTGAAACCTGTGAAGACCAACAAAGAACAAGATGAGAACAATAAAAATATAACACAAGAGTTCAGAAAGAAAAGGAAAAGAGCTTACCACGACAGATGGTACAATAACCATGGGGAACTTTCCAACGTTCGAATCAACAACACCTTCCTCATAGACACCCTCTGATTCGTACCAAATATTGCATATTTATACCCTCGAACCTACGCATTTTTAGCCCCCTCGGGTGACTTAATCTCTATATTTAATCATATTAACCAGAAAACCTCGGATTTATATTGTTAACATGTTATATGAGGTATAATTGGGCTTTGTAGGTATTTAGGTACTAAGTATGGAGTTTGGATACATTCCGGCTAAGTTCCGTACATATCCCTCACGCAAGGGCAATTCGGTTAATTTATAGTTCGAGAACATGGACGGACATCCATATGGAATTGTATCCCTCCTCGCGAGCTTCACATGGACATGAACGTTACGCAAATTCGATCCCTAACGAAGAAGTTATAAGACTTTTGGCGGAAGAGAAAAATAAAGAAACCAAAGCAGGGGAGAAAGCTGAGACCTAACTAGTTGATCGATCGGCCAAAAGGGTCGATCGAGCGACCCTTCAAATTTCACTCTTCGAACAAAGGAAGTGGGCAAATATCTGACTGATCGATCATTCGACCAAAGGGGTCGATCGATCGATCCCCTGTTTTCCATGAAATTTTGCCTTGCTTTTTCTTTTTCCTTTTCTTTTCTATTTTAATTCCCACTTAGTATATAAAGGATTTTTTGTGTAATATCAGAGATAATTATTTTTAGATAGTTTAGGTTAGGGTTTGGGGGTTTGGAGATCTCATCTTCATTTCTTCTTGGTTTGACACCCAATTGGGTTTGTAAGTTGAACTATTCATCTTCCCTCTCCATTAATATAGTTGTTGTTTTTCTAATTCTTGCTTTGTTAATTATATTTACATGTTTTCTTTAGTTTCTTTCTAGTGTAGATTTATTGCGTTTATTTACTGCTTTTCTTTACCATGTTTTTATCATGCTTTCTAGCTAATTTAATCTAGATTGTGTCAGATAGAACTCACCTCGGGTTGACATGTTGCTTTGCCTTGGTGATGGTGTTTACGGGTCTATTTCGAGTGCGTTGTCCTAGTTATTATGCCTAGGAGATTTTACGGGGTATATCATGTATGCTCTGTGCTTACGACCTTGCGTGCATAATTTTTGAGGTATTTGTTCACGCCAAAATCATATTAGACTTTTATGCAAATTTAGGGGTGAGACAACTCTTGATTTAATTAACTGTCGAAACGAGACACAATTTTAATAACTCGTCGACCCATGTAACCATTTTATACTAATTAACTCGGGAGAGGGATATTCGACGCAACCTATAGTTTTTACCGCGTTTATTAGTCCAGTTTGAATACACTCGCTTAGATTAATCTTTCCCTTTTTTGCATCTTTTCCTTTATTTGTATAATTATCTTTTACACTTTTATTTTAGGAATATTAAACCAAATAAATTCTAGCAACTCACCTCTATGGATTTTTGATACCCGAAATTGGCCGCTATACTCACTTGTTGAGTGTAGTCATAAGTTTAGATTTTTGTAATGAGGCGGTGAACAGAAAACAATGATCGGCGTTTAACACACGCCACTTTTCACCCTTGATCAAAATGGCGATAATATGCAAATATTGCGTATTTCATCCGTTAACATATGCGTTATTAGCCCCCTCGGGTATCTTTTCCCTATATTTATGCTCGTTAACTAGACAAGCTCGAATTTCTATCTTAACATGCTTTGCAGGGGTTAATTGAGCTTTTATAGGTATTCGGATGCTAAGGATGAACTTCAGACACATTCTGGTGAAGTTTCGTACATTTTTGCACATTAAAGGGTAATTTGATCAACCTATAGTTTGAACACCTAGGCCGACATCTCACGAAAGTTGTATCCCTCCTCACAACCTTCGCGTGGCCGCAAATGGTGCATGATTCTGAGTCCGAATGAAGAAGTTACGACGATTTTAGCGGAAGAGAATTCCAAATGAACCAAAACAGGGGAAACTTGTTAGAGACCTGCTTGATCGATCGATCGACCGAAAGGGTCAGTCAATCGACCCTTCAGAATTTTCCTTCAATCATTTACAGTGGGCTGGGACCTGATCAATCGATAGATCGACCAAAGGGGTCGATCAATCGATCGCCGGTTTTTCTCATCTTTTCTATTTACAAGTTTGCCATTTTGGGATTTTGTATATAAACTCATTTCTCTCATTTGGGAGAAATATCTTAAATTTTACATTAGTTTAGGGTTTGTATGGATCTTTTCCCTACTCCACCACTTTGGGTGTTTTGCCCACTTTGATGTATGTAAGCTTATTAATTTAGTTGTCTTCCTTTATTTTCTTGCTTTGTAGGTAATTTACTTGCTTTGTTAATTAGATTTACATGCTTTCTTTAGTTTCTTTCTAGTGTAGATTTATCGCGTTTATTTACCGCGTTTTTATCATGCTTTCTAGCTAAATTATTCTAGGTTGTGTCAGATTGAACTCACTTCGGGTCGACATGTTGCTTATCTTTGGTGATGCATTTTTACGGGTCTATTTCGAGTGTGTTGTCCTAGTTATTACGCCTAGGAGATTTGACGGGCATATCATGTATTCTCCATGCTTACGACCTTGCGGGCATAATTTTCGGGGTATTTGTTGACGCCAAAATCATATTAGACTTTTATGCGAATTTAGGGATGTGACAACTCTTGATTGAATTAACTGCCGAAACGAAACGCAGTTTTAATAACGCGTTGACCCATGTAACCATTTTATACTAATTAACTTGGGTGAGGGATATTTGACGCAACCTATAGTTTTATTCTCTTTGTTAATCTAGTTTAAATACACTCGCCTAGATTAATCTTTCCTTTTTTGCATCTTTTCTTTTTTGTTTATAAATACCTTTTACACTTTTATTTAGGAATATTAAACCTTATAAACTCTAGCAAGTCGTCTTTGTGGATTCGATACCCGGACTTGGCCGCTATACTCACTTGTTGAGTGTAGTCATAAGTTTAGGGTTTTGTATAGTGTTGGTGAGCCGAATAACAAACGATCAGCACGTAAGTGACGCTCTCACCGCGGCGAAACCCTGCTTATCAAATGTCGACGTTGCCGAGGACTTATTTGTTTTAGAATTTATTTCATTTAGTATTTGTAGTGTTTTCTATCTATTTGTATTTTTTTGCTAACATTTTTATAGTACTTCTACATTTGAGCGCCAAGAACCGCTTGAATTTTTCATGCGCACATCTTGTTTGTGGAATTCTCCACTTCGAGCCATTTTTGGGCTAAGCATGTCTTATTCCAATTCTTTCGGTAATCATTATTATAATTCTCAAAATGCCCGTAGTCATATGACTTTCGATCAATACTTAGAGTCCCAAAAAATTACAAATTAAAAATGACTTTGGACGAGTTTAACGAAAGTCAAAACTTGGGTTATTGGAATTTTGAGGATGATGATAATGATTTTAGGCCTCTAATTCCTTATAATAGGAATTTTGAAATGAGTTGCAATAGTTTTAAAAATTCTTATAATAATGAGTTTAAGTATAGTTTCGATAATAATTTCCAAACTTCTCATTTGCAAGTATCCGCGCCTCGACCTATGACATTCGGTGAGGTCTTGCGGATGCTTGAAAATAAGAAACTTGAAAACCGTTATCGGGAAGAAAATCGTTGTTGGGAGCATGAATTGGATTTATTATTTGAATCCTCCGATGATTTTTCTTCCGAGACTTTTGAAGTCGAGAAATGTTTTTAACCGAATGAGGACTTTGTGCCTACTTTGGAACAAACCGTTGTTGACTTTGCCCATCGCATAATAGATATTGAAAGCCAGGATGGAATTGAAGTAATATCCATTTGCAATGAAATGATTTCTTCTTTGGTCCCCAAAGAAGAACATTTCATTGAAAATTATCATATTTCCTTCGAAACTCAATCTTCAAGTGATGATGACTCATCTCTTGAGTTTGAATTTCATTCCTCCCCATTTTCATTATCTATTATCACACCGTCACCAGTACCCGATGAATCGGTTTCAAACTTTAATGTGTTAAACCCTTTCACCGATAAGGAGTATTTGCTCGAGTCGCCTTCCATGGCGGAATCTTTTCCCTCATGTGAGCCACCTCCCATCCAATTTTAAAATCCTTAGGAGGATATTCTTCTTTTCTCTGTCCCCACATGTTTTTATCACCCGTTCAATCCAACTACCCCATCTTCCCTCCAAAACTTTTAATTAGCGATGGTTCCTTTCTTCCGCCTTACACATGCCTTCCGTTGCTCAAGCGAAATTCTTATTTTTCGGAAGGCATGCTTGAGAGTGAGGGTACCCGGGTTATCCTTCAAACTCAAATTGTTTTCATGGTGGACCCTCAACTATTTAGACTTCTAGTGTATAGTTAGTGTTGATACCAAATTTAATCTGCTGACGTGGACCCATCATTTGAAGACATGTGTCAACCAACGTGGCAGTTACAAATACTTCTACCGATCAACTCACTGCCACGGAGCTATTAAAGCGCCACGAGCAACTCATACATTTCGAACAGCTCAAGCGTACCGATCAACTTAGGCTCCCCGAGCAACTCATGGGCCCCGAGCTACTTAGCGGTCCGAGCAACTCATGGGCCCCGAGCTACTTAGGCAGTCCGAGCAACTTAAACGGTCCGAGCTACTTAGCGTACAAAGCATCCAAATCAAGAGAATCAAAGAGACTACTACACATTAAATGCTCATTATTATCGTACAGTTGTATATGTCTAATAGATAACAGCGCATTGTCCTTTCACACGTACAGCCTCAAGGCTATAAATACATTTTAACCTCCTCATTAGAAGGGGACTCTGGATTTCTGGATAAACCACATATCGAGAATTCTAGACATATAGTCAGCAATACAACAATAATGGACGTAGGCCATTCTTATAAGGCTGAACCACTTTAAAAATCTTCTGTCTTATTTATTTAATCTGTGATTGATTAATTAGAGATAATATATTTTTTTACATCAACAGATTGACGCCGTCTGTGGGAACCGATTGCACTTATAATTTTTCACTAAAATAACTCATCATCTATGGCTGATAATCCTAAATCCAGTAATCGAAACACTAGGGCTCCTCCAAACTTTTTTGGTCCCCCAAATGTTCGAGATCTGGCTGGTATAATTGCTAATCTGGCTCAAGGGCAGACGGCCATGTAAGAAACCATGCGTCAACTTATACAAACTATTCAAGGAGGAGTGCCGGCTCAATCAGGACAATAAAGTGTCCAAAGAAATACCCGCCTACCCTCTTCACGAACTAGGCGAACACTATTCCTAGAGGAATCTCGATCTAGACACATCGAATCATACCGTACTGAGAGATCTAATGATCCTTCTTATCAACCTGATCGAACTTCATTAGTGCGAGCTACAGATTCTCAACGAAACATCACTGTATCTCCGAAAAGGACCGTGTGATCTAGAAAGGTTGAGTAAAGTCTCTCCTTTTGATCATTTAGGCCCTAGGAGGAATATAAGTCCTCCTAGGATTGCGTCGAGGAACTCTCCACGACCATCCGATCTAAGGGAAGGCTCTGCCCAATCATGACCAACTGCTCGTAATGAAAGATCCCAAGAGGCAAATTCAACGCGATCAATTGCTGGAACCAATAGGCTCGAGGAAGGAAACGATGCATGGAAGGGCTCTATTCAGAGGTTGGAGGACATATTAGGAGAAATGGCTAAGGTCAAGAATCCTCTACAAAGGACTTTTGTTCAAGGGACACCCTTTGTACAAATAATTGTGAATTTTCCCACACCATCAAAATTGAAAGCCCCTGTGGTGACGCCTAAGTATGATGAAAAAACTGACCCTGTCCTTCATATAGAGCAATACCAATCTTCTGCTGATAATTTATGCAGTTCCAGATAAGATGAGATGCAGGGCATTTTCAGGAACTCTTACCGGATCAGCCCAAATCTGGTACAATAACCTTCCTCGGGGGAAGATCGCGACTTTCTTTCAACTGGTAGAGCTCTTTATTGGGAACTTCTGTTTTGGAGAAAAACCAGTCAAATGAGTATCACACTTATTGAGTGTTAGACAAAAGACAGGTGAAAGCATGAGGGATTATATTACTCGTTTCAATAATGAGAAGCTCGAAGTAATTGATTACGAGGAGAAAATAACAATTACTGCTCTGATGAGTGGAATGTTGCTAGATAAATTATACTACACTTTAGCCAAATATCCGCCTAGGACCATGGCTGAATTGATGGAAAAAGCAGCCAAAATCATGAATGCTGAGGAAGCTATGGCTGCGAAGAAGAATACAGACACTAAGGAGACCAAGGTCGAGGTTGATAGGACTAAGAAGAAGGAGCAGAAGAATAATGGTGGCAACAGGCAATCGAAAGAAAAGCAAGCATTGGAACAGTTGAAGAAATTTGGAAATTATACTCCTTTGATGGTAGATATAAATCATATTCTGGAAGAGATCAAGAACAACGAGGAGCTAAACTGGCCAGAAAAAATAAAGGCAGATCTTGATAAGAGGACTAATTCAAATATTATGAGCTCCACAAAGACCATGGTCACACGACCAAAAATTGCATATCTCTCCAGAATAAAATTGAAGCACTCATCAGACGAGGAAAGCTGACTAAATATGTTGATCGTCAAAATGGTGGAAAGAGCAACGACCGAACAAGGCAGAGGTCTAAAACTCCTCGTCGAGCAAAAAAAGACAAGAAGAGAAGTCATGAAAAAGACCCAAAAGATGACCAAGATGACCCCGATCTCCCCAAAAGACCAAAGCAGCCAGAACGTGATGTATTTTCAATCCATTTTGGATCATTTGTATGTAATGTTATTACAGGTGGAGATGCGGGAAGTGGAGCTCTAACTGCAGAAAGAAAAGCTTACCTTAATGAGGCTCAAGCTTGCTCGTACATTCAGCGAATAAATCTGGCTGAAGATGATTGCCCGAGGAAGGTGAATAAAGATAAATTGGTCATTGGTTTCTCTAAGAATGACCTGGCAGGAGTACTATATCCTCATGATGACCCATTGGTGATCAAGATGAGAATGAAAGAAGTGGTGATTTCACGAGTACTAGTGGATAATGGTAGCTCGGCAGATATCATGTTCTATCCATGTTTTAACAGTTTGAATCTGAAGCTAGCCCGGTTGGAGCCTTATCGTAGACCCCTCCTCGGCTTTACTGGAGAGAAGGTTTTTGCACTTGGGACGATCAAGTTGGATATACTTATCGGTACATGGCCTGCTTGCCAAACAGAAAGAGTATATTTTTTTATAATCACTAAAAATGTCGAATCAGCTTACAATATCATCATGGGAAGAGTAGGCCTGAAGAAGTTCGAAGCAGTACCATCTACTGTACATCAATGTTTAAAATTCCCAACCAATTTTGGAGTGGGAGTTGTGAAAGGTGACCAGAAAGTAGATCGAAAATGCTACTATTCATCTGCCGAGCAAGAGGAACATGAAGAATCCAGGAAGAAGACTATTACCTATCAAGTAGATGAAATAGAAGATGCAGAGATTGAAATGCTAGACCCTGGAGACGAGTCTCAGCTCGTAAAGGGACAGGTCATGGAGGCTACTGACAATATCATTCTGGACGATGAGCATCCAGAACGAATAACTCAAATTGGTGCATCACTGGAGGTATCAATAAAACAGGAATTGATAGCATTTCTAAGGAGAAGAAAGCAGACCTTTTCATGGAGTCATGAAGACATGCCAGGGATAGATCCGAATTTCTAGTGTCACGAGCTTAACGTGAACAAGGAAATCAAGCCAATAAAATAGCAAAGAAGAGTGTTGAGTCCTGAGAAGAACCAAGCTATACAGGAAGAAGTAGAGAAACTACAAAAAGCCTATTTTATTGAAGATGTCAAATATCCTGATTGGCTAGCAAATGTGGTGATGGTGAAGAAGAAAAATAACAAGTGGAGAAAGTGTGTAGACTTCACCGATCTCAATAAGGCATGCCCAAAGGATCATTTTCCTTTACCCTGAATCGATCAACTGGTAGATGCTACCTCGGGGCATGAATTATTGAGTTTCATGGATGCTTATTCTGGATAAAACCAGATTAAGATGAAGCCTGAAGACAGGGAGAGCACCCCTTTTATCACCCCAAGGGGAACTTATTGTTATAATGTTATGCCTTTTAGACTTAAAAATGCAGGTGCCACATATCAGCGACTGATGAATAAGGTGTTTGCAGAGCAAAACAGCCATAACATGGAGGTTTATACTGATGATATGTTGACGAAGAGCAAGAAAGTTACCAATCATCTAGTTGACATAAGTCAGACCTTTGATCAACTAGAGAAATATCAAATGAAACTGAATCCCACCAAATGCATATTCGGAGTACAAGAAGGCATGTTTCTCGGATATATTGTTAACCAATGGGAAATTGAGGCAAATCCTAAAAAGATCAAGGCTCTATTGGAGCTACGATCTCCAACGACGAAGAAGGAAGTGCAAAGTCTCACAGGACGAGTTGCAGCACCTAATAGGTTTGTTTCACGAGCAACTGACAGGTGCCTACCATTCTTCAAAACACTCCGAAAAAATTTTGAATGGAATGGTGAATGCGAGGAGGCCTTTCGAGAATTGAAAAAATATCTGGGGACACCTCCATTATTATCTAGACCAGTGATGGGAGAAATAATATACTTGTACCTGGAAGTTTTAGAAAACGCAGTGAGCTCGGCGTTGATAAGAGTGGAGGACGGAGTACAAAAACCAGTCTATTACACCAGCAAAGCTTTCCGAGGAGCAGAAATCAAATATCCAAGGTTGGAGAAGTTGGTACTAGCACTGATTGAAGCAAGCAGAAGGATGAGGTCGTACTTCCAAGCTCATACTATAGTTGTGTATACAGATATGACATTAAGGCAAGCTATGCACAAACCAGATAAATCAGGAAGGTTGATGTACTGGGCAATAGAACTTGGAGAATATGATATAATTTATGAGCCTAGATCATCGCTCAAAGGGCAGACAATAGCGGATTTTATCGTAGAATTCACTTAGGAGGATTCCTCCGATGAGCAGGAGTTGAATATAGACCAGTCTGTGGATGCTACAGGATCATGAAATTTAAACCCCGACCAACTTACGTCGGGGGACGAGTAGAGAAAAGTACTAGAGGAGGACAAAAAGAAGCATCAAATACTTTACCGAGGAACTCTGTCTGACCAAGAGTTTGATAATGGAGTACCTGTGTGGAATCTGTATGTAGATGGCTCTTCGTGCTCTACAGGTAGTGGAGCAGGGATTATTTTAAACAGTCCAGATGGGATTGATATGGAATATGCTCTACGTTTTCAATTTAAGGCTTCTAATAATGAGGCCAAATATGAAGCAATGATCGTGGGTCTAAGCCTAGCCAAAACCATGAAAGCTAAGCAAGTCTTTGTGTTCAGTGACTCCCAGTTAATCGTAAATTAAATTCTCGGAGTGTATGCTGTAAAAGGAGAATTAATGATCAAGTATCATGCAAAAGCAATGAAGGTTGTATCAAATTTTACTGCAGTTCAGTTGATCAGAATACCAAGATTTGAGAATGCAAGAGCAAACGCATTAGCTCGATTGGCATCAGCCACACGCATCGAGATACGAAGAATAATCCCAATAGAAATCCTAGTTGGTTGGAGCATAGACGAAGATCTGATGATGAATTTTACTGCCCTCGACTTGGGACCATCTTCGAAGGATCCCATCAGGGCCTATATTGAAGAGGGGGCTTTGCCAATTGATAAACTCGCAGCCAAGATATTGAAGTTTAAAGCTGCTCGTTATGTATTGACCGATGGCATTTTATATAGACAAGGAATTATAAAAGGGCTATAAAGATGTGTCCACCCCTCCGAAGTGAAAGATCTGATCGAAGAGGTCCATGAAGTGTCTTGTGGAGCCTATGTGGTAGGTCAGATGCTTTTGCAAAGAATAACAACGCAGGGGTATTACTGGCCGACCATGAGAGTTGATTATGTAAATTATGCGAAGAAGTGTGACAAATGTCAACGCTTATCCTCTATCCAAAGAACTCCCCAAGAATTATTAACACCCATCACGTCTCCTTGGCCATTCGCCATGTGGGGAATAGACTTGGTCGGGCCACTTCCAACGACAAGAGGAAGATTCAAATACCTTGTGATTGCTATGGATTATTTTACAAAATGGGTGGAAGCTGAGCCTCTCATTGATATGACATACGATAAAGTCTATCAATTAATTTGGAAGAATATTATTTGCAAATATGGTCTCCCACATGCATTCATTACTGACCATGGAACCCAGTTTGACAACGAGGAGTTTGTTACATATTGTCATCAATATAATGTATTGAAGATCCACTCTGCACCGGGACATCCCCAAAGCAATGGGCAAACTGAGGTGACAAACAGAACGCTGCTGAATGGTTTGAAGAAATGACTAGATTATGCAAAAGGAAATTGGATTAACGAGCTACATTCTGTGATGTGGGCTTATCGTACCACACCACGAGCAGCAACAGGAGAGTCTCCATACATGCTGGCATTTGGAAGTGAAGCTGTCATACCTGCTGAATTGGGTCTACCCACACATAGGGTGCTTAATTTCAATTCTCCTGTCAGTGATTTAATGAGAAGATTAGACCTGGATATGCTCGAAGAAGTCAGGGAAGAAGCAACGATAAAAAATGCAGCATATCAACAACGAACAGCTTTGTTTTATAACAAAAGAGTGAAGAAGTGTGATTTGAAGGAAGGGGAATATGTGCTGAAGAAAGTAATACAAAAGAATAACAAATTAGAAGGCAACTGGCATGGACCCTATAGAGTAACATAAGTTGTTCGTCCATGGACATACAGGATTGAAACATTGGAAGGAGAAGAATTCAAGAATGCATGGAATGCAGAGCATCTGCGTAAGTATTATCAGTAATTGAAATTCCTATGTAAGGCAATTTCTTCAGTATGAATAAAGTGTTGGATGTTTTACCTAGTTTCTCTCTTTTTGTTGAAATTTTTCGAAATATTAGTGCTACACACTACACATCAAATTCAGACTAATTACCACCAACTTCGGTTGGTCGGGAGTCAATTACCACCAACTCTGGTTGGTCAGTGAATCAATTACCACCAACTCCAGTTGGTCGGGAACCAATTACCACCAACTCCGGTTGGCCGGGAACAAATTACCACCAACTCCGATTGGTCGGCAAATCAATTTCCACCAACTCCGGTTGGTCAAGAACCAATTACCACCAACTCCGGTTAGTCGGCAAATCAATTCCCTCCAACTCCGATTAGTCGGGAACCATTTACCATCAACTCCGGTTGGTTGGGAAACAATTATCACCAACTCCGGTTGGTCGACAAATCAGTTACTACCAACTTCGATTGGTCGGTAAATCAAATACAATCAACTCCGATTGGTTAAACTAAGCAGGAACATGGGATGTAAATCATTTCATTGCTTAGGCCCAAAGAGTGACAAGTCACTATAATCAAGCAACAAATGGGATAGGTTCCATTATCCAAAAACAAAATAACAAGCGAAAAAGGATATTCTATAAACTATTTAGAAGAAAATAAAATGGCAAAAGGCTAAAAATTTCTTCATTCAAATCAAGTAGAATTACATATGCTGTGAAAAATATAATTCATTACATAAAAAATCCTATTCTACTTTGAAACAGGTTCTACTCCAGCAGGAGGATCATCTAAGGCATAAGGAGAATTTGTAAAATTTACATCTCTCAGCATTCTAACATTCATTATAGATGGCCGATCAAGTAAATGTTCTGGGCGAGATATCTCAAAGTTGGCATGAAGACTGTAATCACCAAGATAGTTGGAAATCAGACATCGAGGAATTGCACGAGCAGTAATCCAGCCAAAATCAAGTTTAAAAAGAGGTACGGGTAAATCGAGCACTTCAGGCTCATAATAATCCCAAAATAATGTCCCTGCTCCGATTATAGCACGCACATAGCATTTAACCATCCCTGCTTGTACCCTTCATTATTCGACTGCTGTATCCGAGCATCTAGATGGTACAGAGCTTCATTATACCCAGCCATCCAAAACTCTCTGGGTTGTTTATGGAACTGATAAGTTAACCACTTCAGTTGCTCGTGGATATTCTTCACCAGAAGTTTTTTGTTTTCCAAGGAAGAACTCTGGGTGGATAGTTGTTCGCTGAAGTTCAGAATCTTCTTAGACATTTCTGCTAAGGCTTGGTTCTTCGCTACCAACTGAAAGGCCTGATTTTCTAAAGTCGCCTGTGTTCTAGCTTCTTCAATAGAGACCCGACCATCCCTTGCTCGTCCACGAGAAGAAGATCTTGCTCGTCCACGAGTGGATGTGGAGGGTCCAACTCTTTTTAAAGTTTCCAACCCATCTCTTAAGTTGGCATTTTCTACCTCTAAGAAAGAGAAACCTTCATCATTAACAGCGACCAAGGCTCCCGAAGAAGATGCAGTAGACTTGAGCTTTTTTATCTCCTATTGCAAGGCAATGTTCTCCTGCTCCAACAACTTGGCGATATGCTTGTGCTCTTCAACTTCAAGCTTTAAAACACTTTCTTTCTTCTCATAAGCAGAGATAAATTTGTCATACCCTTTATCATCACTCAGTTGTTGATATTTCTTCTCGTATCCTTGGTGTAAAAGGGTAGAAAACTCTTTGTATTGCTGCTGAAGTTCCTCGATTGTTCCTTGGAGATCTTCAATCATCTCATTGTAAGCCACATTATTGGCGACAACACGATCGAGAAGGCATTTCAGGTATTGGTAAGCTTTGACTGCCCGTTCAGAAGTGTCTGGACCAAGGATATCAATAATTTGAGCCTCATTAAGATCTGCATGACCAGCTTTAAAATAGTCATTGCATTTTCTCATCAATTCTGTGTCATGAGCTGATAAGAGCTCCATCCTGGCCATAAACTAGCAAAGAGAAGAGATAAAAAGAATCAATAATGACACAAACAAAGCAAGTAAAAGAGAAATTTAAGGTGAACAACCAAAGTTTGAATTTTATTCCATCATAAGGGAAAACACAAAGTCTGAGGTTACATTCAAGAGAACAACAAAATAAAAGACCAAATAATTTTACACCTTCTCCTTGTTTCCTACGACTTCCTCAGAAGGATTGGAGGAAGTAACTAGTTGCTCGGAGGATAAAGGTGGCTGCTCGGCAGAAGTGCTGGTGGGTTGGAGTTGCTCGGAGAAAGTTTGAATAATTGGGACAGAAGGGGACTGATCTCCAATCATCATCGAAGATTCATCTGAGGCAGCTTCATCCTCTTCTTGTTCCCCAGGAGAGGGAGGAGGGCCATGAGAGTACTGCTAGAATAATTCAGAATTCTCAGCAACTTTCAGCTCCTGCAAAGCTGCAACCCATCCATCCCTAAAATATTTTAGGCTGGCATAGTCCATTTGAGAAGACATGGCAGCCAGGCCCTTATTCCATCCTTTATCCCAACCAGCACTAAATAATTTTTTAACTGTTTTTTTCCTTTTTGCCTTCTCCGAGGAGGTCCTTTACCTAAGGAGCTCCTCGGCAGCCTTCAACTTCTCCTCTACCTCCATTTTCTGACGACCAACATCTTGAAGTTTAATAACTTCCTCTTCAGCAAAATTGAACTTAACTTCCAACTCCTTGTTGCTTTGTTCGAAGACTTTGTTGCTCTGCTCAGACTCGGTCAATTTCTTCTCCAAATCCTTGGAGGCACTCACAGCTTGATTTCTTTCTAGCTCAATGGACTTGAACTGCTTCTCCCAAGAAACTTTATCTTCCTCGTATTTTTGATGAGAATCTTTCAGAGATTGGGTCATCCCAACAAAAGCTTCCTCTACTCCTCCCGAGGATCTTGAAGCCTTGATAGCTTCATCCTTCTTCAGAATGCTGTTAAAACATGTCACCAGCTGGAAAAAGAAATAACTATGGGTCAATATATGAACATAATATTAGAAATTGAAAGAATAAAGCTAACAAAATTTACCGAGGTAATGTGTTGAGCATCAAGGGTAGTAATTCCCTCACGAGAAAGGGAATCCTCAATACCTTGGACTTCTGGGACAGTCCAGGATCTCACCAAACTCACAGCGGAGCTCAGAGCAACAAAAGATGGAATAACACCTTCAACATTTGAAGGTTGAGAGACAGGTTCAGCAGGTCTCTCAGAAGAACTTTTCTTTAACCTCCTCAGAGGAGCAGGAATATTTTCAACTAAATACGTTTTCTTTGTTGGTGAAATAACAATAACCTCACTCGGAGGAGAAACAGTAACAATCTTTCTCAGGGCCATTGGGGGATTTTCAACAGCTTTCTTGGCAGCAGTAGCAGGAGGTGCATAAGTGATTCCCGTCCCTTTCTTCTGGGACATCTTCTTTTCTTTTCTTTGCCTCCACATTGGTAGAGGCGGATTTATCAAAGAAGGCAGGAGCTCTTCTTCTCTTCATTAGGTTACTGATGGGAACACTTGACTTAGAGGAAGAACCTTCCACACTAGTCTCAGAAGCTGGTACTTGGTCAAGATTAACTACCACTGGACATGGACGAGCAGTGAAAGATGAAGTATAGCTCTTGTACTGCAACAAATAAGAGGCATATCTAACATGTTCCTCGGCAATAGATTGGTGAAAATCCCAGATAAGTTTCAAATGCTTTAAATTAACGTCAGCTTCTTTTAGAGGTTTTCTTTTACTGTCAACTATAACAAACAAAAACAAATGTCAGTGATACATTTTATCAAACACAAAGAAAACAAGATTTCAAAAAAAAAACTTATTCCATTGCCATGAGGGAGACACCTGGGACCTTGATATACATCATCTCCATTTAATGGAGCGTGTTGCCAATTTTTCATAACAACCCCATGCTAAAAATAATCCCTATTGGCATCTGAAAGATTAACAACTAAAGCCCTATTCAAAAACCTAGTTTTTAAATAGAATGTGGAATCACTGACAACCCATCTATAGCAATACATAATCTCTGGAATCCCTAAATGGGTTCTATGGAGTTGATTCAATCTATGTACGCCGTTAACTATCCTCCAAGTATTTGTAGCTATTTTTGCAGGAACAACGTCAAAACATTGACAGAACTCCAAACATAGGGGATTTAGAGGAAAAGAAAAGCCACATTCGGCCACAAAGAGACTTGGGAACCAATGTCCCTCAGCCAAAGAAAAATAATAAGAAGGTTCTAAAATTTATTCCAAAATAACCCACGAAGGGATTGAAAATTCAGATCGAAATTTGTCCAATGACTCAACAAGATAAACCATGATGAACAAAATAAATAAAAGAAGGGGAAGAAAATCTTATAGAGAAAAAGAGATCAGGTGACAATGAACGACGGAAAGAACGAAGGCACAAGACAGAGAGAAAATGAAGAGTTCAAAGATACAGATTTGAAAAGTGAAAGACGATAGGATTTCTACCGCGCTTAAATACTTTACCTCAGGAATAGAGAAAAGCAATGACTACAAGGGAGGACGTTTCCGTATCCGACAGCTAAAAGAAGAAAAGGAGCACAAATATCGAAACGGTCATAAAAATTCAAAATATTTATGAGGCCTGATACTATGCACTCAAAAAGTAGTTATATACAACAAATGTTTTCTTAAAAACCATACAAACCAATAATCTATGCAGTTTTCAAGCAGAATGTTCCATACTTTTCTTCAACATCAAACTATGAAACATTGGGGGCTTCGGTTGATACCAAATTTAATCTGCTGACGTGGATCCATCATTTGAAGACACGTGTCAACCAACGTGGCAGTTACAAATACTTCTACTGATCAACTCACTACCACCGAGCTATTCAAGCGTCATAAGCAACTCATGCATTCCAAACAGCTCAAGCGTACCGATCAACTTAGGCTCCCCGAGAAACTCATGGTCCCCGAGCTACTTAGAGGTCCGAGCAACTCATGGGCCCCGAGCTACTTAGGCGGTCCGAGCAGCTTAAGAGGTCCGAGCAGCTTAAGTGGTCCGATCTACTTAGCGTACAGAGCATCCAAATCAAGAGAATCAAAGAGATGACTACACATTAAATGCTCATTATTATCGTACAGATGTATATGTCTACTAGATAATAACGCATTGTCCTTTCACACGTATAGCCTCAAGGCTTTAAATACATTGTAACCTCCTCATTAGAAGGGGACTCTGGATTTTTGGATAAACCACATATCGATAATTCTAGACATACAGTCAGCAATACAACAACAGTGGACGTAGGCCATTCTTATAAGGCTGAACCACTTTAAAAATCTTATGTCTTATTTATTTAATCTGTGATTGATTAATTAGAGATAATCTAATTTTTTACGTCAACAGTTAGTGTGAAGCCTAAATAGTAGGTTGTACATAATTAGATTTTTATCATTTCTTTCTTTAGTTTTATATCCATTTTAATTTAATCTCTTGTAATTAGTTAACTTTTTCTTATTTGTTTTTGCTATGCTCGGTATTAACTTGTTTTGTAGATTCTTTGGACTTGTTCCTAGGGGGATCGCTCCAATTTTGGGTAATGTCTTTATTTTCCTCTGTTTAACTTGGTTCTTAACTCACATTGAGGACAATGTCAGGTTTTAAGTTAGGGGTGTGGGTTATTATATCCATTTCTTTATTTAGTCCATGTTTTTGCTCAGATGTTAGTTACTTAGTATGCTTTTCTTAGAAAAATTCAAAAATTTCAAAAAGATTTTCTTTATTTTTTCTCCTTTGTTGGGCATTTTGCCTTTGTTTTCGATGATAAATTTCAATAATTCCCCGATCCAATTGACAACCTAATGATGCATGTTCTCGATTTTAGAAGTTATTAGACTTTAGTCCTAATTATTGATATTATGAATAAATTCATGAATGAAACTTTAATCCTATGAGCACATGCGCTTTTCTTGTTCTATTGATTTGGTTTAAAATTTTTACAACTCGGTAATATTTTATAGCATTGTATATACTTACACTGAGTAAGCTTTGCACCTTTCGTCGTTTGTGAGTGTTATACACTATTCTTTCCTCATTGAAAATGTTACAGTCGTTGGTAATCTCTCTATTCTTTCATTTGATCGTTCATTAATTAAGTTCATTCTTGAAATGCATTACTTGAGCATTATTTTCAAAGTTTATTTTGACTCGAGAATTGCGTAAACTTTAAAAAATGACCATAGGCCAGCTTTGTTATATCACCCATATTAGCCTTGACCTCACCTTATATATTCACCCTCGTCGACCCCTTTGAGCCTAAATATTAGCCTTTCATTTAATAACCCCAAATCCCATAATCAACTCCAAATTGGAGTTATATACCATATATATTACCTTCCACACCTTTCTTCGGACTATTACTTGGGATTGAATGATGTTGTTATGTTGTGGTTGCAATTTAGGCATGTGAGAGTGCAAAAATAAAGAAAAGAGAGATGTGAAAAAAAAAGAAGTGAAAAGCAAAAGAAAACATCTGAAAAGAAGAAAAGAAAAAAAAAAGAGAAAGTTGTATATATTGTTAATAGTTGTTAAATAATCCTTTTTGCTCTCCATTTCATATCTAATGCCTTTTGTGGAACCTTTTTTCCAATTTTTGATATTGCCCGCATTTTCCCATTATCCCGAGTTTTCATTTTCGAACACTTTGAATCCGTACATATATATCCTTCGTTTCGAACCCTAGCCTAGCCTACTTTACAATCCTATAAAAGTCCTTTGTGATCTTAGGGTGCATTTAATTTAAAAGTTAAAAGAGTTTTAATAATCTATAAAAATACATTTCGCCTCCTTTAATAAGCGGTATCTTTCATTAAGATTACAATTTTTCATTTTATATATAGTGTTCTTCATTTGTGACATGTGCGCGACCTAGTTTCCATTTACATATACTCTTTGTTCCCATATGTCCCATGTGTCCCATGTGTTACCTCCCTGTTTCGAGTGAATTCATTTGATGAGTGTAATGCCCGTGAGGATTGAATATATGCGTGCTTTAATTTTAGTATCTGATTTATTTAAGTTTTTGCCAAATCACACGTTGCATGTGCTCACTCCCCTCCTAAATTTTAAGGTTTCAATTCTATGAGGTTCATTCTATAATTAATAATATGGACTTTTGTGTGAATTCGTTCATTATTCTAATAATGCGTATGAAATTCTTTTCGTTATTGTTGAGCTTGTTGCATGTTAGTTTGGGAATATTTTGAGGAAACTGTTTGATGTTTGTGGGTTTCATCCCTGAAAACCCTCACGAGATGACACTCGTCCACTAGGGTAACCTAGGGGTTTAACGGCTTATTGCATACGCTAAATGCAATTGTTCGCCCGCAAAAGCGGCCTTATCTTTTTATTGCTTTTTCTTCCCATTTTATACTTGTATCCTGCTTTTGGTTTGCTTCTAGTTCTTGTTGCATCTTATTTCATTACTAGGGACTAGCAATGTGTAAGTTAGGCGGTGTGATTCGTACCGAATATTGCATATTTATACCCTCGAACCTACGCATTTTTAGCCCCCTCGGGTGACTTAATCCCTATATTTAAGCCCGTTAACTAGACAACCTCGGTTTATATTGTTAACATGATATATGAGGTACAATTGGGCTTTTTGTGGGTATTTAGCTCCTAAGTATGGAGTTTTGATGCATTCCCACTAAGTTCCGTACATATCCGCACGCGCAAGAGCAATTCAGTCAATTTACAATTTAGGCACCTGGGTTGAAATCTACACGAAAGTTGTATCCCTCCTCGCGAGATTCATGTGTCCAAGAATGATGCGCGAATCTAATCCCTAACGAAGAAGTTACGAGACTTTTGGTGGAAGAGAAAAATAAAGAAACCAAATAAGGGGAGAAGGTTGAGACCTGACTAGTCGATCGATCGACCAAAAGGGTTGATCGATCGACCCTTCAAATTTCACTCTTTGTACAAAGGCAATGGGCAAATATCTGACCGATCGATTGATCGACCAAAGGGGTCGATCGATCGATCCCCTGTTTTCCGCGAAATTTGGCCTTGCTTTTTCTTTTTCCTTTTCTTTTCTATTT
Source organism: Sambucus nigra (assembly GCA_949130495.1). NCBI lineage: Eukaryota > Viridiplantae > Streptophyta > Magnoliopsida > Dipsacales > Adoxaceae > Sambucus > Sambucus nigra. The sequence continues at coordinate 160,796,456 of OX422217.1, forward strand.
TAATTCCCACTTACTATATAAAGGATTTTTTGTGTAATATCAGAGATAGTTATTTTTAGATAGTTTAGGTTAGGGTTTGGGGGTTTGAAGAGCTCATCTTCATTTCTTCTTGGCTTGACACCCATTTGGGTATGTAGGTTTAACTATCCATCTTCCCTCTCTATTAATATAGTTGTTTTAGTTTAATTCTTGCTTTGTTAATTAGATTTAGATGCTTTCTTTAGTTGCTTTCTAGTGTAGATTTATTGCGTTTATTTACTTCTTTCCTTTACCGCATTTTTATCATGCTTTATAGCTCATTTAGTCTAGGTTGTGTCGGATTGAAGTCAGCTCGGGTTGACATGTTGCTTCGCTTTGGTGATGGTGTTTACGGGTCTATTTCGAGTGAGTTGTCCTAGTTATTACACCTAGGAGATTTTACGGGGTATATCATGTATGCTTTGTGCTTACGACCTTGCGTGTGTAATTTTCGAGGTATTTGTTCACGCCAAAATCATATTAGACTTTTATGCAAATTTAGGGGTGTGACAACTCTTGATTTAATTAACTGTCGAAACGAGACGCGGTCTTAATAACTCGTCGACCCATGTAACCATTTTATACTAATAAACTCAGGTGAGGGATATTTGATGCAACCTATAGTTTTTTATCGCGTTTATTATTCTAGTTTAAATACACTCGCCTATATTAATCTTTCCCTTTTTTGCATCTTTTCCTTTTTTTATATAATTATCTTTTACACTTTTATTTTAGGAATATTAAACCTTAAACTCGACTCTGTGGATTTTCGATACCCGGACTTGGCCGCTATACTCACATGTTGAGTATAGTTATAAGTTTAGGTTTTTGTATTGAAGCGGTGAACAGAAAACAACGATAGGTGTTTGACACGCGCCACTTTTCACCCTTGATCACCTTCCTCAAGACTAGCCTGATTTCGTAACAAGGCAGAGTCATGTGAATAGCCTCAGTTGGACTGAATAGAATAAAGAGCTTTATCTTCCTCGGGGGAAATTTATAGTTACCTGTGAGGTTATAGGGGAAACTATTCGCTTTTGTATAGTTTCCTTCGAGGCAGGAAGAATTACAGTTGCCTCCACTAATGGAGTCAGAATTATAAATGAAAAAGAGGAAAAGTTAGATGCCAAAAAGGGAAAATATCATACATTGCTCTTCCTCAATAACATTTTCCAAAACTTCATAGTCATGAGGAGGTAAAGCATGCTTGGAGGAAGAAACCATCCTTCGTAACTTACGCCTTCAAATAAGAGGAGAATGTTCTTCCTCTTCCTAATACTATTCATCTTATTCCTTCTCTCTATCCTCTTCCTCATCCTCTTCATCATCATCACCTACCACTTCTTCATTAACAACTACCTCTTCCTCATAATGCTTTTCATCACTTATCTCACCTGCCTCCTCTAACATAATTTTAACAAGCCTGGTCAAATTCTTTTCTTGCTACCTTCAATAGTTGGGGAGCATAATAAAACACTCAAGAGGCCATTGAAGCTGACATAAAAGCCCTATCTTCTTCAAAAAAGTTCTCCCAGGTATGTTAAAGTTCCTCGAACATCTGGTTAACTTCATGAATAACCTTGGAATTAGGAGTTAAGTTTTGTGAGACTCCTTGGGTAACCTTGATATTTTTCTTGGGGGATTTTCTAGTGTCCCTCACAGCTGCCCCAATTGAAGAAGTATATGGGGTGTCACCCCCTACGACTGGCCTTGAGGGACCAGGGGCAATAGCAGTCTCTTTAATTGGAATTGAAGACTGAGCCCCTTTTTTCTTTTCTACTATATCTTTCTCCACAGGGACCAAGGGAGGCAGCTGAGAAGGGACGAAACTATCCTTGGTACTGAGAGAGAACATAGAACTAAAGGTGGTGCAACTCCTTAATCCCAGATCCGTCGGAGGAAACCTTTCAACATCGGGGTATCGGGGTTCTTAAAGAAGATTTCTTTGAAAGTGTCCTAACCGATTTGGCCAAAATACTGTCAAATATATAGCAGATATCCCCCTAGGGCTTGCTTAATTAGTATAACAGGGTTGGCATCATAGTTCGAGGAAAGGTTAATGACGGTCAAAGTTACACAAGAAAAAGAGAAAATTGTAGGCTTCTCGCGGGTGAAGTGACTTAGCATGGGGTTACCTTGATCATCACTAAATTGCATAGCCACATGATTTGGGCAGTAGACGGAATAAAAGGAAGACCACTCGGTGTATGAAGGTAGATAGGAAGGAAATAACAACAGATGAATGTTGTTCGCAGGAAACTTCATGGATAACGATTCCTCGATGGGGGTAATAGGACATTCCTCGTCCATAAAAAAGTGGTTTGTAAAAAACTGATCCACCCCAATATATGGCCGAGGGACAAACTTCTCAACTTTATCGACTAAATATACAAAGGGATTTTTGGAACTTTTATGGTTCCAACAACATATTTGGGGGACCTTAATGGGATGAGAACTGGGGTAATTACTGTTCGGGGAATACTATGGGAAATGCGCATAGAGAAAGTCATTAGCAACACATGATTGGCGTAGTTCGAGACATCAAACTTGTCAATGCTTTGGGCTGAATCAGCTTGCACACGATCCAACTAGGTTTACAATGAACCCATGGTAATTACAGCTAGGGGGAGTTTGATGCCACTGTCCATGCCAACAGACATGTTGATTAAATCCTTCCTGGGGCAGTCAAGGGGGTTACTAGGAAGAAATATCTTTGACAAGATGACCCAAATATAGCCCGCAAGTTCAATCTTCAATCCAAAGCCTTGCCCAACTAGGGGATACATAAACACGTGCTTCCCCTTCGGATTCTCTTTGGCCGCCTCACGGGCCTTGATCATAGCCTTATCCTCAATAATGTAGAAATATCGGATTACATCCTAATAGATGCACTTGTTATAAGTCACCATGTAGTACTTTACTACTCCCTCTAGTTCTACTAGGGTGGCTTTCTCAGTGCTCGAGATGGCCTCCTCGAAGAAAGTGTCAAAGATGACTGCTTCCAAAATGAGAAGCTCAAAGACATCCTCGAGAGTGATGGTAAACTCACCCCAAGAAGTAACAACGTGTGGGACCAATGGATCCATCAAGACACAAGCAATTGAATGGTGTTGTTGTTCTTTACAAGGGTGAGGTCACACAGTTAGCAGGTAGAAGATAAGCTAACAAAGGCCAACTGCACAAGGTACGTTGCATGGATATATTCGGTCCAAGTACATAAACCTTATAAGGTGACAAAGGTCAACTCAAACTTTACCTTTGAGAAACGATAATCACCCCGCTCGATACGAAAGAGAGTTACAGTGGCGGTGGGGATGCAGGCAAAGTCTTCGGCACTGTCGCTCTCCTCCATCAGTAAGTTTATCGGCTTCATCGACACAAGGTCACCTGGGAAAATGCTTAGCTACTGTCTATAAATGATCGAAATCATCGAAATATGGTGCATGATGGTAGCGTACCCATTGGTTTTTGCGTGCTTGGGTGAGGGGGGAAATACCACTTATAGAAGGAGTTCTCCTCACTACGGGTGCCATGGATAGAGAAAGGAGAAAAAAAGGGGAAGAAAAGTGAATAGTTAGGGTTTGAAATGAAGACAGAAGGCTAACACTGAAATCTCTCACTCAAAGTAGATGATTGCAAATGAACCCAAGGGTGAAGGTTTAAAAATGCCAAGTATGTCTTTTTATAGGGGCAACATAAGACCCAACAGGCGACAAAATAACAGTACCTTGGGAAACATGATGACGATTGAGTTACCCTGCGTAACCTGCACGCGCACGTAGGGGAGTGAATTCAAAATCCACAATGATGATGCTTCAAGAGGTGATGCGCGAATACCCCTTGCATGAGGAAAATGCACTAACCCCAAAGCCACCACGTGTACAGTGCAGAAGTGAAAATGACAACCTCATTAAATTCGATACGCCCAGAGTAATAATGAGGCATGCCTAGATTTTCTTCAACTTGTGGGAGAGGAAGATCTCTGGGAGAAATTTAAAAAAAAATATCCTCACTTCCCCCAAGGCAACTGTCACATGCAATTATAACATCCCATCAAGAAACGGCCATATCAGAATTATCGTTGGGCATTTAAAAGATGAAGTAGTTCGAAAGGACTAGATAAGCTCCTCGCACGCACTTCTGTTTATTGAATAACTTGATGCTTATTATGATATGATTATTTGTCAATGGATATTCCCTATCTTTGCAGAGAAGGTTTGAAGGTCAACTAAGTATTCCATACATATATTTCTTCATGCAATAAATAAATATCTCTACAAAGGGGAAAATGTAGGGGGAAGTACTCACCAAGGGTTGATTATCTTATTTGATCATGTAATTAGCAACTTAAAAAGGAAGATGAAGACCTCTTGAAGGACTTCTTGAGAAGACCCTCCACAGACCCTCCTCGAAGGACACCTTTCGAAGACCAAAGTTATTCGAATAACAATATCTTGTAATGAGAAGCAGAATGTATTTGATGTTATACTCTACTTATTGAATAATCTTACTTTGTAATTTGGTCGAAGTTATTCAATACCTTTGAGGGACCGTGCCTAGAAGGGCATGTGAGATCTCAAATGCTCTATCGAATGACCTCCTTTTAGGAACCTCGCAGGGACATGGTTTGGAGGATTGGGAGTAAGGAAACGTTAGGAAAGTAATAGCCAACCCTCTTAGCACACTCGGGCAAAACTTCTTTCAGTACAAATGGTTTCTTGAGCTACTTCGAGCCGAGCTAACATAACTTCAAGTTATTCGAAGGGACCTCCTCGAGGAACCACAATCTTGTATTTTTTGCCCAAAGGTAGTTCTCAGCCAAAAAACATCATACCCAATTCTCGAGCTACCTTCCATTCGAGTAACCTTAAAACCAGACACCATCTATTTGGTTGATGTGACCACATATTTAGTGGGGTCACTGTTCACCTACTTTATGATGTCATAACATCTAGCATTTTAGGACTCGAATTTACACCATTCAAGTGAGTTTATCCTTAGGATGGAAGGCCTAGTTAACTAGATCTAATTTTATAGACATTCTAAGGTAAGCCTTTGAGCTATCACATCATGTCCCCATTAATGCCACCATGCTTCTAACTAGTTTGACAGTTTCCCGCCAAAATATAATATCCCAAGCATTTAATGCAATATCTTCGACATTAATGCTATGGTACTTTAACATTTAATGTCAGTCAATCACATTTAATGCCAGTAAGGTTACTCAAATAACCTTGACTCCATATAAAAAAAGGCTAACCAAATAGTTTACAAGGACGACAATCTTGATCTAGAATTGACGTTGGATTTCCCTCATAAACGAGAGCTTGAGAACATTAATTGTCCGAACATTCCTCCTACACCCATTAATATCCTTATTATGGGGCACTAACTGATCTTGAGGCTCCTGTCTTGCCTTTATTGTGACAGAAGTACTTGGTCTTTCTCCCTCCGATCAAGTCACTTGTTGATCCCACTCATTTATTGTATTTAAAGTGTATTTATGGTGTAAAGATCCCATATAATACTAGATTGAATGTTGAATGTTATTGTCTCTCTTACCCTCATTTATTGTCATTATTAAATACTATCTCAAGCATTAATCCCAATCTTGATAAGGGGTTACACCTTGCTTCATACTAATCTAAGAAACAACATCTTACAGGATGCTTTCTAGGTTTTCAACCACTCCTATTAAAATTGCAGAAAAATAGAGTAGCACAATAGGGAAAATAGAGTATAGCAAAAATAGTAATAGAAATTGTAGGAAATATGGATCTAAAGATAGAAAATTAAAATGTAATGACGGATTAAAGGGCGTAAAGAAAATTAAATTGAAATTTATAATAAGAAGACTCTAACGCAGTGAAACGCAACTTAATTAGAATGTGATTCACCGGTTCCCTAGAAATGGGTATCCTCGAGCTACATAAATAAAAAAAATGGTTGAAAGTGATAACGGTTAGTCGCTTCCCACAAACGGTCCCAATTTGTTATTGCTTCACTAGTATACTGATTTATCTTAGCTAGAGTAAACAAATTATAAGAAAAAAAATAGATAAAGAGATGTAAACTACAGAAATGCTAATATAGAGAAAATAGTAAAGAGATGTGAGAAAGAGAAATAAAACATGATTTACGTGGTTCAACCCGAAGCAGTGCTTACATCCAGAGGTGAAAGCATTTGATGTATTGATTACTAGGCTAAATACATTGATGAATACAAGATGAAATCTCTCAAATTATCTTTAGAGATAGACAACATAACAGTAAGAAAAAAATATCTAAGATCCTTCAAAAGTGTGGGTGTGTGTGATATTTATAGGTTATTGGAAGAGAGAGAAAAGAGATTGACAAGTGTCCAACCTTTATAGGTTAGGCAGGTACAAACTTTACATGATAGCGAGAGAATAATAATAAAGTTAATTATTGGCACACAGTGGTAAAATTTACATATCTCCCATATGTGCACGTGTAATAAATGCTACTGAGGTCATCCCTTCACACTATGCATGCTTGCTATAACAAAGTTAGTTAACAACATTGGCTAACTAGTAACTAACAGAGTAAGACGGCCTATAAATACTATTAGGGATGACCAGATTACCTAGGCCAACTAGATTAATAATTCAACCTATCTCCTTTATGTAGGTAATGAGTCCAGATGTCATCGGGTGATTCTTCCACGAGCCATACCATAATTATGGTATAACAATTATATAACACATATAAATATAAATATAAATAGTGACATCACATGTCACAATCAACACATATATTTAATTTTCACATTTAAATAATGCACAGAATACATATTATCTCTTTAGTGGTCCCATATACGCATATTCACTCTTTCATAGTGAAATCACGATTTTGGTGCATCGCTCATATTTTTAGCCATTCCTTTAATATAATTATTCATGATTAGTTAATTTATCTCTTTAGAAGTATTCATCTCTATTTTTTCCATGACGTGGAAATGATTATTTCTCTCCTCACACACATATGGACACTTGTACATTCATGCATATTTCCATTTTTCACACTTCGCGCAGATGCTACATTTCTACACATATACACCTTTTGACTCATTTAGTATAAGGAGAAAAATTTATAGCCCATGAGATACCTAAAGGGAGGGGTGGGTGTCTAACACCTTCCAACTTCGTAACATAGTCTCCAAGCCCATGTCTTATTTGGTTTCACATACACTAGTTGTCTTTTATGCTGTATCTTCAGGGGTGGATATCTATTTTTCTTGTTTTAACTAAAATAGGTTAGAGACTCTAATATCTACACATTCACAATCCTCACATCATCAATGATAATTGCTTATGTCCTTTCAGCCCATTCGTGTCGACGCCTCGTCCGGGCTCGGGGATGGCCATACCTTTTATTCTGAATCTTTTCCTCAGTTGTTCACATATTTATTAAGCCTAACCATATTATTTGAGTACTCAATATTTTCTTATAAAGTGGTTCAGGAATCCGTTGCATGGCCATGTTTTTTGAATTCCCACCATTTCTCCATATGTTTTGGCAATAGTTAACTTCAGCTTTAGAGGCCACTCGAGGTTCACCCTCACATTAAGATATTTATGAATGTTGAACTTTCGTTTTGGATGATATTGAGAGTTTTCTAGTTTATTGTTTTTCTTTTCTCAAAGACTATCCTTAGTTTCCTTCTGTTCTATAGTTCCCTTAATATACTACTATCTCCTCATTATTGCTCACTATTATCCTAAGCTTAGCCAAAATCTCTATCATGGTGAGGTGGATCCTTTAAAGAATCAAATATAAGTTTTTCATGTAAGAAGGTTGTTCATTATGGCCTTTACAACAACTTTATCATAATACTAAATAACTTGTAATTTCTCGGCATTGAAGCGGTTATGTACTCCACATATAAATCATCCTTCTTTATTCAGAAGGTGAATATGTGGGTCATAAGCTTGTTCATCTTCACGTCTAAGTAAAGTTTTCTCACATTTAAATCAATTAATTCTGTAAAATTTTGGATTTGGCCCATTGATGCCAATTGTAATACCCCGTATTTTTGTGATATTTATTTATGGGATTAATTGAATTAAATGTGTATTAATTGAGAATTAATCCGGATAAAATACTAACGAGATGTGAGTTGGTATTTGATTATAATGCGTATATATGGCAATATATGAATATTGAGAATATTAAAATTGTCGCGAGATAGAAATACGACAATTTGGAAATTTTGTTGGGACGCGTGGGACAGTTGCGCCAGGAACATTATTTAATTAAAAAGTGAATTCTTATTTTTATCAACCATATGGTCATTTTGAGTGCGCCAACGTGTCCGGAAGGGTCGAAATAGTCGGAAAACACTAGCCGGGGGTTTAGTTTGGGTCCCGGGGCATTATTGGGCCATACCGACAACTTAAAAGGGTATTTTGGTAATTTTGAAAATTGGGGATTTATGACCAACGAATTTTGGGAGTTTAATATTGGGATATTAATGACCCACTAACCCATTACCAGCAATTAAGTGATTAGAGGGCAACGGGAGTTAGAGGAGGAAGTTAGAAAAGTTTCCAAAGAGAAAACCTTAACCTCCATCTTCAACCTTCAACCTTGGGAGACAAAGAGAGAGACCAACCTTCATCAATTCAACAGCAAATTAGAGAATAATCTGAGGCAAGTGGTTTAATTACGTTAATTTCAGGCGAATGTTTCTTCCATGCTTAGAAATTGATAAAATTGCATTGTATTGGGAGACTTGTAAAAACCCATGTAATTGGAGTTATAAATTCAGATTTGATATAGGTTTGCATGTAGATTTGTTATTGGGTGATTGGAATAAAAGAAATACTACTTTTTATGTTACCAAAAATGGATTTATTTATGAAAATTGAAGACTTTAAATTTCTAGGGTTCATGTTCATAAGGTTTGGGAAAAATTGGGGAGTTATGATAATTAGATGATGTTTAGGAAGATTTGGCCCGATATAAATGTTAAGTTATGACCTACGAATGTTTAGTGTGGATTAGATACCTTAAAATACTGTTGGGACGATTTTTATATGGGATTAGAGGTGAAGAAAATAGAGAAAAACGAGATAGGAAAATTCTGGGCTCGAAACTGGCATCTCGTTAGAAGACCTGCCCAGGTCGTTCGAACGAGCTTCTAACGAGGTGACAGTTTGACTTCTAACGAGTTGGATGTTCGTTCGATGCCTTTCATTCGAACGAGATCTCGTTAGATGCCCACTTCGTTCGAACGAACTCTCGTTCGAACGACCTCGTTCGAACGAGACTTCTAACGAGTTGACAGATTGGCCTTTTTGGCCTGGTTTGATTTCTCGTGTCCCGTAACCTTGTTTAATTGTAGAGATAACATTACCTTGATGACTAATTGATATAGTTGGGATATTCGGAATATATTGAGGAGTAAAATATAGAAGAATGATTTGAACCAAATGGTAATTATGGGTTAGGACGCGAATAACTAATTACGACGTGAGGATAATGGATGATGTATATATATAAACCGGGGACACGTGTATTGGTATAAGAATGAGAAGTATACCAATAATAAATTATGGTAATTACTATGATGTGTGCATGCTTAGTATATGTATATTATTTTATGTGTATGACATACCTACCATACTTGCTATCACGGGAGGTTTACGTTCTCTTAGGGCCATATAATCTTTGTGTGCCCGGATTTAGATTGGTACCTAGAGGACATAGTTCAGAGAATGACTTATTTGTGAGTTAATAGGTCAAATGACTATGGAGCGTAGGTATGTACGTGACCATGGATATGTTGAATTATGTTCGCCTCCATTTTTGTGTGTTGTGCTTATTCTAACAATTCCTACGAGATTCGGAATTTGTAATCCTTATGTACGTGAAGTACCGGGATGGATATCAGAGTATGTGTGCACCAAAGCTTAGCCTCGGGGTGCTTGTATTGTATATTTATGATGTGAATAATATACGGTTAAATGAAAAGGAATTGTTATGTTTAATTGCGAGTATAATTGTAGTAACGTCTTGATAAAGAAAAAGGGAAAACCTGCTGTGAATTGTTTTGCTAATAATTGAGAATCCGAGTTTAAGTAAAGCCTCCTATTTAATTGATAATGTTGGGAATTTATATTCTGAATCAAGTAGAAAGGTTACAACTTATGACGGTTTAGTTAGATATGAATATCACTTAGATGGGTACGGTACGTTAGGAGTGCACAATTAGTCGAGAGGTGAGGATTTCATGTGAGTGCACATCCTAACATGTATTTTGCATTCATTGTTTTAATGTCATTAAAACACTTGCTATTTTTAAAATACTCTCCACTTTTGGGCTCTGACCCATTTTCTTTCAAATCTACTTTTTGTAAAAACCTTTTTAGATGCCCAGCCACAAGGACACCATGCATAGGAATTTTATTCAGGTGACGAGCTGTAGCTGTTGTGGAAGTTACAGGGCCTTGCTAGTAGACGCTTTTTTTATCTTGACTCCATATTCAGTTTTAATATTTGTAGGGCATGTCGCCCATTTCCTTTAGAGACATTTTACATTTCAGTTATTCAGACTTGGGTTTGTAATTTATTCAGGATGCAGACTTGTTTCATTTATTTCCATATTGGGATTGTTGTGAGGAGTTTTCCTACGGTCTTATTATTTGTTGGTTACTTTATTGAGACTTTGTGGTGTATGGTGATGTTTTCTTTTACATTTCATTTATCGCATGTTAATCAGATTTAAGTTAAAATTTGACAACTCACTTTTTAAATACTAGGTGGTTAGAAATTATTAAAACGTTTTCGACAGTGATGCTATTAACTGAACCAACTTGGCAATGTGTTTTAAAATTCCCTATAACGCATTTGATCTAGTATGGAAAATATATCATCTAGTGCATAGTACTATTCAACATAGTGGCTTGGATTAGGGTTTCCATCATACTCAAGTGAAGTGATTATGGTATTGAACTTGGTCGGTGTTGATAAATTGATCAGTGTTAGGAACAATACGAGACCCCTCTATATAGCAAACATTGATTTACCATTTCATTTAAGGAGATCTCCAAGTTTCTCCTCTATCGCATGGATAGATTTATTCTAATTATTCTTTGAATTGGCATGATTTTCATGAAATCCTTTGGATGTAGCTAACCTTATCTTAAATTACATGTTCTTCTTCCATCCTTGTTTTGCTGTATAGGAGACCCCTTGGTATATTTCATTAGTGATTTGCAGGAATCCCCTCACCCTTCACTCTTTAAGCCCATTAGGACGAGGTACTAGCCTATCAAAATTACTACCATTGTTATACTTGTGAATGCCTATGGTCGAGTTAGTTTTATACGGTAAATGTCCTGTTTTGGGGTAAAAACTATAGAAATTTACTAAAGTTTTACACAGAATATCCTAGGAGAAGTTTTCATTTTTATCCTCGGACTTGGCTTCTAAATTTATCGTCTTTGGAAGTGGAGAGACACCTCAACAACTAATAAGTGACAATCTTCTTATTAATGCTCTCCGCTCCCCAAGTCGAAGTGATGGTATCCAAAGGCGGTGTAGACGGGATAAATATTTCCTTTAAAGAAATATATTTTACTTTAATGCTATTATTTTATCATGCAATACCCAGCGATCTCAATTATGGACTTTAAAAACCTTAAATTTTAGCCATATATAATGGGAATGTGGTGTCAGAGGCAAGCATTTGGAGGTGCTGGATTAAGAGACAAATATGCGCTATTATCAAATCAAGTAAATGAATTAATTATAATTAACCAAATAAATGAAGATATAATATAAAATAATGGGATTAGCATGCACATATCCTAAATGAAGTTGGGTGTGATAAAATAAATCCACCAGCAATCAATCATCAATAATAAATATTTAAGTAAAATCAAAGGTGGTGTTAGTAAATATTGAATACCTATTCATAAGAGGAAAATGAAGATATAATAAAAATAAGGGGTGTTCCAACTTTATTCCCCTCGGTTGCAATTCACCAACTAGATTAAAGTGACTAGGACATCTTAGGGTTTACCCAACGAAATTAGGAATGAAACCATGATGTTTATCCCACAAATGACATAAATTTCTTGATGATGAAATTTGAGATGGAGGAAATGTGTGATAAAACTAAAATTATTAATAAATAATGAATAAAGATAGGTATAATAACTTTAATACAAAGAGCTACGACAATAAAACAAAGTTAGAGGGAGAAAAAAGTAAGAGAAACAATAATTTACGTGGTTCAACCCCTAAAATGGGGTACAACATGACCAAAGAAATAGAATTACTCTTCATTTATAGAGTAAATCTAACATTATTATGAGTACAAACTACTACATCGTGCATTTTTAGCTTGATTGTGCCACTATCCTTTATCCCGTGCAGATGATCATTACCCACCAAAACCTTCCATCCACCTTCGTAAAGGTAGATACAAAAATTTATTTGGATGCATATGGTATATGCACCCCAAGACAAAATCCATTTGGTGATTTACATTTCCCATAAGGTAACTACCAACGTACTCTTGAAATAACCTTTCACTGAAGTATCACATTTTTTAACTTGTGCCACATATTTATTATCTCTTTTTACTATCTAAGGTTGATTATTTTTTCACACACACCTTATTCTTGTAGTGGTAACATTCAATCATTGTTGAATCGTGCTTTCTCTCATCAGTCCAACCTCTCTTAATAAAAGCATTAAAGTAAGACATATACCTTCTTTGCTTTCCACTTCCCAACATTGTAAAATTTCACTTCATCCTTCTCATATAAAAAAAGTGGGTTTGAAAGCTCATATGAACTCAAAAGAGAATTTAAAATAAACAACAATTTTCTCTTTCTTCAGTTTCCACATTTAACCTTAACAAATCAGAGATATTTATAATACTTATCAAGGTGTTTGACCATTGATTTGACTTTAATATATCGAAATTGGAATAACTTAATCTTGATATAAGGACAATTGTTCATACTCTTTGTCTAATATGTCTTTCTTTCCCAATTTATTTCATATTGACTTTGGGCATTCTTTGTCCCAACATAGTACACTTGTGTACCACACTTTGAGTAAGATTTGTGCAGATAGTGATTCTAATAATCTTTCGAGATTGTATAGTTTTCTCGTAATAACCCTTTCTTCTTTGTGCAAATATTCTATGATTAACATATCCCTAATTTGACATTTCTCCATGCTAAAAACATACGGTCATCCCATGACTACTTATGGTTAAAATTTTTGCAACCTTGTAGTTTTCTTTTTATTTTTCGGAATGATATTTTGTCAAGAGACAATGTAATAACCCAATATTTTAAGTATGACACTAAAATTTAATTTTTCATATTTATGGTAATTAAATATTTAGTTTGAATGTTAATAATTCAAAACATTATTCTTACTAAAATGTTCAACTAATTTTAACCATGAGCATATTTAGACTATTTAATTTATTATTATACTAACTCTTAATTAAATAAATGGTAAAATAAATATTATCATATGTTAGTATGTGAGTTTATAGTGTCTTAAATCTAGTGTGTGGGTGTACTCCTTGTGTCTTATATAACTTAATTTTTAACCAATGATTTGTGAATACATAAATAATTTATGTATTTTGATAATTAGCAATGGGCTCTGTTTACAATTATATTTTAATTATTAATGACATATATTCTTTGTTTTGATCTTTGGTGTTTTGATTTACAATTATTATCAAGAACCCATCCCACATATTGTAAGTTTAATACATGAGATATGAAGGGATATAATATAATACCTACTCACTAACCCTTACCGTTAAGATTACATCCATCATAATTACTAAGATAATTTAAATAGAAAAAAATGTGAATAGAAGGTACAGATGATGTTATACGACTAGGTTATGCTATGTGTACAATATGTACCGAATGCATTAAGGTGTTGTTCTACACTAAGAGTACACAAAAATGATAAAGAAGGCTAATGACACACACACACACACACAAAGAAAAACAAATTTTGGTTTGCAATGATTGTCGGTATATTCAACCATTAAGTTTAGGACCATTATGTCCAAGCAACATTTTCCCTTTGAAATAGGTTCTTTCTACCATAGAATTGTTTTGTGAAATATATACATATCCACCATTTTTATGTATTATATAGTTTTTGTTATGTTTATGATTCTATATATGTGGTTCATTTACTATATCTTAATTTCTTGAATTTTCAATTAATTAGTCTCAATAATCAATTTTTCTGTTTTATTATATCCCATGTGTTGGTATTATTTATGATTATATATGTTTTGTTTCACTTCTTGTTGTATTCTAAATATTGGGACATGGGTAAGAAAATTTATATTCATTGAAAGTGTGGTTTATATATCCTTGGACATAGTTAAGTTTAGTTTAGGATCCATATTTGATTATTTAGATTAAAATGAATTATTTAATTACTAGTAGTGAATTATTATAACCTAAGAATTTATTGATTAATGTAATCAACGGTATATGAAACCTTTAGTAAAGTATGTGGAATTTTAGAATAACTGGTGTTGTGGTGGATACATGGACACCCCTTAGTTGGTCCTTTATTAGACGAAATGATAAACTTATGTTTAATTTGTGTGAGTCTCACTGGCCATGCTACATCATGAGCGTAAGGTATGTCAATAGTCCACATTGGTCGGTGTAAGAGTATGAATATACTCATTGCGCTCCACTTATTTAGACCGTCTTAATCCATTTCTAAAATATAATTTGAGTCTTAATCCTTGAGGTTATTCCTATAAAGCTTCATAAAAATGATTCGACGGGCGTATATATTACCTCTCTCCGATGTTGTATCTTTTTTTACCACTTTAGGAAAAGGTAAAATTACTTATATAGAGTCACTACAATCTCTACATATTTTATCACACTTCAATAACATTCCTTAATTGTAAAAGAAATCTTTTTTTTTTTATGTTTGTATCTCTTTATGGATTTTTGAGTAATAATGTATCTTGTGCAAATAAACTCATTTTATACTAAACATATTTTTTTTATACACTTTGCATTATATATATCATATAAATTAAAATTAAATATCATTATTAAAAATTAATTTATAAGTTCTTTATGTAGAACTCTTAGTGGCTTTGATGTAGCGAAGCTGAGAGTGCGCTCTAGGCTATTACTACTCGAAATGTAATATCACATGATAAATAACAAGTACAACCAAAAATGTCTATGTGACAAGATTTACACATGATTTAATCAACACATCAAATTTGAATCTCCATTAAGCATTTGAGATATAAATCATGCGGAAAAGTGAGGTGCACCACAATACTGAATATAAGAGGAAAAAACCCACTATAGAAAAAATCTCAGGACAATGCAACAATCTCACTAAAAACTTGGTAAAGACTTACAAAGGGGTTAAACGCCTTATAATCACACATCTCATTAACTCACACATCACCCCTTTTCCACCACTTCCTAGAGAGCTAATGACCTCTTTAACGTTGATGAGAATATCAACACACTGATGTCTTGATCTAATGATCAACAACGTTGCCCTTAAAAAACTCAAAAACTGTTTTGATTTTACTCTTGATGAAAGATGTAATGAAACACATGATCACAAAATCTCCCATGGATTATAAGTCTTAATTTTAAAAAGGATTAAGATGACAAAAGTGTTCAATAGTTTCTCAAAATTTAGTTCCTCTTCTTCTTTAATATGGATTAATAAAGGCAGGGTCGATTAAGTGCAAATAAGATAAAGAAGGTCAAGGAACAACGCAGATGAACTAGTATTATTTCCCTACAAAGGTTTTATGTTTTAAAAATGAAGAACATAAAAACTATAGACTTCTCTTGATTTTTTTCTTGAAAATATATCAAGCCCTATTGAAGATAAATGGAAAATGGGGTGTATAACAAAGTAAACCCTTTCACCCACTTGTCCTGGAAAGAAAGGAATGAGTAGGCTAAAAGATCACATCAAAAGATGCATTTCGAAAAAATATCTTAAACAAGAATTTTTGTTTTGTAAAAAAAAGATTTGGCTAACAACCTTCACTAAGCATTCGTTGCAACAAAGGTTCATCTTCACTGGAGCAAGATCTCGGTGAAGTTAGATTACGATATCTACCAGAGATTTTTTACGAGAAAAAGATAAAAGGCCACGACTTGTGGGATATTTCATTGGAGCGACATTCTGCTTTGTTGCAATCAGATATCAATGAAGGAAGTTGTGAATAATTCAAGAATTTTTCCAAAGGATATTAGAGAACTTGCGGCTAGTGAAAGTAAACCTTTACTGAGGCGAATGATCTTGGACATCATCCAGATGACTTTTAAACGTATATTTTCACAGAAAAAAATTCTATGACATTTGGAGATGGAAAAAACACAAAAACACACCACAAGGTTTTGGAAAATATTTTATCATTTTATTTTTCATAACCAAGAAAACTAAGACCACTAGGTAATGTTTACCTTCATCTTAAAATGATTGATACGATAACGGTATGAACAAGTCTGCTTCAATATCTTGATCATTGATGAATATTTTCGGAGACCTCTTGTACAAAATGTGTTTTGGAAACCGTAATAAGACACTCTCTTTAAGAAATTTGAAAACAAGTATAATATCCTATTACAATAAACCTAACACCTATGATAAGCTCAACTAAAGGCACATAGGGTAGATCGCATTCACATGAATATGGAAAGAAGAAGACACACTTCAATCTTCATTAGGGTGCTTGAAAACTATTTTCATACACACGTTGGCATAAGCTCATCAATGTACCAATGTGTAAAGAAAATATTATGATAAAAGTTAGTACGATTAATAATAGATATAGACAATAATTCAAGATCATATCTCTCATCATATCTCGCAAACGTTCTGAAAAAATCCCCCTAAATAATGTATCTCCCACATACTAGGTCCAATTGTCCCATGCTTCTTCCTTTTTCTATAAAGCAATAGACAAAGGGTAAAAATCAAGAAAATAAGGAAATAAATAATAAAGTGAGTTCAACAAAGAATGAACGATCAATTATAAGAAAACTAGAGCATGGGGTTGATATTAAAATTAAGATAATGGAAATCTTACACAACTTAATATCTAAATAAAAGGGTTTATAAGGATATATCCCTAAGTATATGGAATTAGAGGCATACTCCTGAACAATTTTTGGACAAGTAAACATATAAGCATATTTTATCCTACTTAATGAGAGTGTTCATAATCAAGGAAAGATTGTCTTAAAGGCTAATAAGATTATGAGTTATACGAATCAAGAAAATAATATTATATCTCATTTTTGCATAAAAAACAAAAGGAAACCATTGAGAGAAAGATCCGAGATTAAGTTCAATTAAGATAATGAGTTATAAAATAAAAAACATAAATATTTGACTCTTGCAAAATCTCCAACATTATTTTTGGATAATTTTCAACTACCACTATGTCCCCTTCAAATTATAACATTTTTGGATTAAAACCTTTAACCTCTCATATCCTTGGTGTAACCCAATTTTGGATAGATTAGAATCTTTTTATATATTACAGTGTTTAACTTTTCTTTTGCAAATGGAGTCTTAGTGGAAACACAAAGATGGAATACTATTTTTAATTTTCAAAGGTAGCATCACAAAATTTTTATTGTAATCCGAACCACTTCTTCACTCAGTACAAGAAAAATTAGCTTTTTTAATGATTTTTTTTGCAAGGAAATAAATTTCATTGATAATAGTATACTATTAGCATGGAAGATAAAAATTGCCACTAAAAGCAAGATGATACGAAAAATATTTTTCAACGAATTATTTCGTTGCACAAAGTCATTTTCTGAGAGGAAAAAATAGAATCCTTGACAAAAATAGGGTCGAAATGTTTTTCGCTACATTTTGGTTTTCTAAAATACATATTTCAAGGAAAAAATAATTCATTGTAAAAAATTATAATATTTGCATTAAATTATGTCGTTTAAGTTACAAAAAAGATAAAAGACTTTTTAATTTTACAAAATAGACAAAACCCAAAACCCAGAACAAAACCTACCCAATTTCCCTTCTCTTCACCTCCCTTTCACCTATGACGATTGCTAAACCCCTAAAATCCCTAACCCAACTTCACTCCTTCTCTTCTCCGTCCCTGCTAAACCACCCAGCAATCAAATCCCCACAACTGCATCTGAAATCATAGAGTCTCATGGTGGGGTATCCTCTCTCTTCTATCTCTCTTAGCATCACAACGGCGTCAAAGTGGTTGTTTGACTCTTTCCTCGACGATAAGGATCTTTGCCCAATTGTTTGATTTTCTATTTGTTATCCTTTTTCCTATGTGTATGTGGTTATCTAATTTATAAGAAAAAATTGTAAATCTTTCAAATAATGGGGTTAGGTTTTGGGTCAATTATTTAATAGTCCCTGCTATAAATATATATTTTTTAAAAAGGACATATATTTTTAGTTTAACCCATTTAGTCCCTCAAGCACTCAATATTCTCTTATTTTTAGAGGTCCGCGCCAGCGGCACTCCCTTTCCAAAATATGTGGCAAAAAACTTTTTGAGGGAAAATAAAAAGGCTTGGACTAAATGAGTATTAAAAAATGTTTGAAGGACTATTTGTTATATGTCCCTTAGATTTTTACGGGGTTAAGATTTGGTAATCTTGTTATCTATATTTGGCTATCTCATTTGGTTATCTCTTAATTTATGGTGTTAAAGATCAATGAAAAATAAAGATGCTTGGGAAGATCTTTAAATGATATTTTCCCAAAATGGTGAGGAGTGTTGCTATGATGGATTCGTTGGGGATGCCATCTATTTGTGTTCTTAGGAGATCACGATTTTCAATTATTTTTCACATATTATCTTCTATAGTACTAGTTTATTCTTCTTAATCAGGTCATTCTTCTTCTTAATTAGACCGCTGATATCATTAATCTCTAGAAACATAGTTGTGGTCATTTAGCGTAACTTTATTTCAACAATAAATTACACTTTAGTCAAATCTGGAGTTGGCTGGTCAGAATTTCATGAAAAAACCTGAATTTTTATGATATGTTAAGATTTTGGATGTTAATAATAAATAATATAGGAGAATGTAGGTATATTTAATTTAGATGTTCCATAAGTGAGAATGAGTTTGAAATAAAATATATAAAAACATGGGGTTGAGTTTTTATTCGCTCAACTTTGTCTGATAATCTTAGTTATTGTGGAAAATGCTAGAACCTTTAGGTAAGAAAAAAAAAGAATCTTTTAAAGCAATAAACTAGTTAATAAATCAAGAAGCTGTAATCGAGGTGTCCAACAGTAAAATTTTATATCTTTAGAATGTGAACTGAAATTGGATTTTTTTAACTCAAATGATAAAGAACACCTATCAGAGTCTTTCATAATACTAGTAGTTTTTTAAGGGTATGCTTCAATACTTTAAAAAGGTCATCCATACTATATTTTCCTATACTTCTTTTGTAATTAAAATTGATTTTTAATTTAATATTTTCTTTGATATCTATTAAAATGTAATTTTTTATGTTATTAATAGTATTTTTAAATGTATGTTTTTTGCCCACCTTAACAAACGTTTTTGGACTCTCCCCTGGTGGTAAGAATGTTTGATCTTATGGTATTGCTCGGTTACAAGACGTATTTCATACATGAGTGCTTTAATGAAACAATCTATATAAATCATACAAGTGTTCGGGGTTCTAGTGTTCGGGGTTTACTCTCTCGTGAAATATCTTAAATTTGCACACGACGGTTCTAGTGTTCGGAGTTCATTTTTGTAAAAAGTATTGGGAAAAATAAGTAATAAATTAGGTCAATATGTTGGATTTGATTGGAAATGATATATTTGAGCAGTTACAGAAGGTGAAAGTTCTGAAACTCAGTAAGCATCTAAATAATAAGGATAGGAAGAGAAAATGTACCGCGGAGGATACGTTGTGTTTCTCAGTATCTGGATCCATGTCTAAGAAATAAGTTCGCAGCAAAACATGTGGGATAGTAACTTATGCTCCTATTAAAGGTTTGGGGGGGTTCTAAAATTTAAATAGAATGGGACTCTATGCATAATAAATCTATCAGGCTTGTCGCTACCCATTTAGCTAATGAAATTGGTTTTGTCGTATGAAATTTTACCCGTTAATGGTGAAAAATGGATAAATATTGAAGAGAAAGAGAATACATCAATAATTGGTAGATTTTTGGTATATTTAACTTTTGTGTTCTATTCCCTTTAAAAGTTATGATTTTCTATTCTAAACTCATTAAAACTTATGCATTTAAAATTTGAGTTGGGCATCACAAATTCAGCGGTTGTGAGCTATTTGGATAAATCAATGTATGCACGTTACAATGGATTCCGTAACACACTGAAGAAACATTTACTAAATTTTTGAATATTAGGGGGGTGAAAAAGAAAAAACCTAGTGATGTAAAAAAATAAAGATTGAACTTTTTTGCTCATTTTTAAGTAGTGATGAACACAGTGTAATAATTTTCAATGTATGTTTTATGTTAAAAATGTTTTTTTCCTTACGTTTCAGAAAATTAACTCGAAGTATATTAATTTTTTGTCGTCAAAATTTAATGCTTGCTCTACTAGTCGCTCATATACCAAGTATGTTCATCACCGTGGGACAGAGTCTTTTGTCCAATACTTGTATGAAGACAAGGTAAAATCCTTTAGCACATTAAATTTGTTATTTAATTTATGTGGATACATGTACTTATGTATTTTATTTTTGTATGTTAATTGACTGGAAAAGCATATGAGAACCCTAAAGGGCGAATTGAAGTATTTTATGATACTCATTGGACGAAGAAAAATGGGCGGATTAGTGAAGAAGCAGAGTCTGACTATGTAAGTACATAAAATAAAATAATTTCACATGCTTAAACATAAAGCATTACTCCCAAGCCATGCGGACTTGATTAATTTGTATTGAAATCGGTGGAAGGGAGTTGTTGCTGGATTATTGATTTGTGTCATAACAGGTTGGATTTCATGAATAAATAAAGAAAACTCTGCTGATTTTTTAAAAAAATAAAATGAAATAGGTGGAAGGGACGCATTGATGATTTACTTATTACTATAGTTGTTAGATTAGTGATTTGTGTATCACACCAGGTTGGATTTCATAAATAAATAAAGGAAACTTTGTCTATTTTTTTATAAAAATTGTAAAAATAGTCAAAGCGATAGTGCAACATATTCTTTTTTATTTCTTTGTAAAAATAGATGAATATATTGCAAAAATGCATGGAGGATTATGATGACGCATCCATCTGTCAGAATTTCCTTGAAAAGAGCTCGAGATATGTGAAGGATCTTGGTACCGACCTTTGAAATCACTACATAGGCAGAATTTTGAATTGGAGAACAAAAGGTTACAAATAAAGATCGTAGATTTGAAAATCCTGGTCCAAGAACTTGCATCAAAGATAGCTATAATGAATCCCTCCTTAATGCTAGAGAAAGACGCTACACATAAGGAAAATTTCCCAGAAGGATCTTATGTCCCTTCGAATCAACTTGCATGATGACAAGTGTTGATTTTATTAATTTGTTTGTGATTAGAAAACTAGTTTAAACTCATCTCTTAGCTATGAAGTGTTCTTTAATTTTGAGCTTCATTGTGACATGAGTAGTAGCACATTTATTTTTTGGATACAATATAACATCTTTTAATTATATGTATTTACTTAATTTTCTTATTATTATTTTCATTATGTAGTATAATTTGCGAGGAATTATTTATAAGGAAACACTGTAATAATAATCAATTCATATTTTTTCAACCAAAGTAGTGTTCTTTTGTAATGAAAAAATAAGTAGCCAAAATATTTCAGCAAGAAATAATGACTATTAGCAAGGAATTTTACCCATAGCAAAATATCGTCCATAACGAAATAATTGTTGCTGAAATCTATCGCTATAAAGGTGATTATTATTTGCAATCAAAAGTGTTTTTTTTTTACAACGAAAAGTGTGTTATAAAAGATTTTTAGCAATGAAAAACTAACATTTGGAAAGGAAGTTTAATTCTCTCAAAATATCTTTTGCGAGGATTTATTAGTGTCCTTTGCAACAAAATATTCATTATAAATAATATTTAGTCGAAGTATGAGAACTTTTTTGAAACGAAAATTTTTGTTGCAATATATTTTTAGCGATGATGACAAAAATTCCTTGAAAATGATCTATAGCATGGTAGCTAGTGCGAGGAACGCTGCAAGGAAAAAAATCATTACAAAAGTTTTTTTACAACAAAAATAGACCTTTTGCAATAATGTTTTCGTTGCTAAAAGTCATATCGCTTGTAGTGACTCATGACTTTTACATAGAATAAGATTTTTTTAACTTTCTCCAAATTATTAAATGATAAAACTCACATACACATTTTAAGAGTGTAGACACTCTTTCATGAGCCTAATGAAGATTTGGACGCTTCGTAGAAAACCATGAATCTTTGTCATTCCTTACAAAGTGGCATCAAATCAATATCTAGTGCGGTTTAAAGTGCAACAAGATATAAGCATGGGTTCCAAAGTACAATTTCTCATAGTTTATAAGACTTAAAAGAAAATAAAACCCATATAACGAGGCACATATCACCTTTTCAATCAAAAGAAAACTGATAAAAAAATATCAATTTGATATATGGGACACCCCGCTTAAAATAATAACGGGTGGCCAGCCCTATACCACTTTAAATCAAGAATCTCAGATGGCTCATTCTCGGCATCAACAAACTATACTACAATAGATAAGGCTGACTACTCGAAACCATAAAAGCGGATGCCAAAATTAAATAAAATATGCAACGGACAACAAACCAACAATATAGATATCTAACAAAGGTAAAATTGTACACAAGTACCATGACAAAAGAAACTGCTAGAATAAAATGAAATGAGTACATACAAGGAAAATATACCCGAATAAGTTGTCGGGTCACAGACAATACAACATCCATAAAGAAGAAATATAGGTAGATATAAAATAACTCTTGGGTGTAAACCCGATGTACAACATGAATCCTATCTAGATTTACACAGGAATAGGAAGCGACTACAATCTAAATCCCGCAACAGTCAACAACTTTCACGGCTCCCAAGACTCTAGATAGAAAAGCATCCGGCATCAATGAGGCGGGACACCTGTAGTACAATATATATATACATAGCCAAAGAGAGAAATAAACGGGTCAGATCCTGAGGTGTAAAAATGTTTAGCAAGTGTGTTAACCGTGCATAATAAATATAAATGCACTATTTCATAATTAAAGTGGAGTCGCACTCTCGTGAGACCCCCAAACTCACCTCTCATCTACAGCGCGCACCTAATCGTGTCCTGTAACCTTAATTAAGTTACCCCACTCATTTATGGATAACCTACCTCAACTGACCGCATGGCCTATACCCGCATGACCTGCTATCCTAACATAACTCAAGAATCCTTTCCGTTCTAACCCCACATAAATATATTTATACACATATATGCCTCATTAGGCTCTCGTGATTCCATTTATTAACTTAAACCAGTTATAGTCTAAATACGTCACACATTAACATTAAGCTTCAATATAAGAGTTTATTCTCTAAATATCATACATACAGTTAATAAGCATAAAACTTCTCTCCACTCTCAACATTGCAGTGTGTTTCGTGCGTGGGGTGTCTCGCAAAGTGAAATCTAAACAAGGAACCCCCTGATACACTACTCCATGACAATGTTGATCATAGGCATCCATTATGACCACACAAATCCTAATACTACAACTACCTAATTATAGAATACCATATCTAAATACACAATGAAATCTCTATTGAAATCCTTGGGTCGATATAACCACAATTGTCTCTTAGTACGATCCTTCGACCCCAATGAACTAGTACACCAAAATCACCCGAGATGTACATCATTGGAACATCATATCCTTTTAACCTATAGGACATACAATTATAGATACTCTAAACATATATAAGTAATCATTAATTCCTATAACCACGTATACATAATACACATAATGTACACTTTGCAATCCACATAATAATAGCGGTTATAGGATACCAAAATATAGCACCATGTTATCATCTTCCAGGAATTACTCACTTTCTCCCGGGGTCACCACCTATAGGACTATTATCACGCTGCCATGGCGACAAAATCAATCATAACGTATGGGAAGCGGTCATAGCTCCTAACCGGCAAGTGAGAACGACCCATACCCAAGACTTCTCACCCCCAAAAATAAAATCACACAAAGAATAAAAGACGACTTTGACTTGACGAATATCCACACCTTGCTCCTCAAGCCAGGGGCTCACCCTCATCGCGCAACTTCCCATGGTAGCATGTGTCGGGTATGCTTCACACCATAAGTATATATATCATTCACAATATATATATATATATATATATATATATACACATCCATATGATCACATCATATATACAAACCGTCACACACGGTATAGATATTCACTCCATATGTACACACATATATGCATATCTACACATATATATATCCACATATACACATATATACACATTATATCTTGTCCGTATGTATGAGATTTATAAACTTTGTTATACATGTACAGAGTCCTCATTATATTAGCCGTCACTCCAAGCATCCTAACTTAATTCGTTATATAAATACGATCCCTCACTTGAAGCATATTCATCCATTACCCCTATGATATGAATAGCCTTCTAATCCCAACTTTAACATATATAACAATCACTATACATTCCATCTATATCCGAATACACTTCGATATCTATAATATTAACCCCGACTATAGGTGTGAACATAACTAATAGTATACAAACCTCAAGATCAATCCTAAATTCATTCCGTGATCCCATCCAGTATTGGAATCCCCATTGTTAAACACACTCCGATATATATAACAACTATACCGACTAGATTTACAGAACATTATATTCTAGTTGATAGTATGATCCAATCGCTCTCCATTCTGCCTACGGTTCAATTTCTCCTATGAACCCTTAACATCGAACGTACATATCCATCATCATACCCCGGAATATCTATTATTAATTGCACAAAAATGGGTAATAACTATCTCGGCTAGAAGTACACACATAACAATTCTATTCGATAATCATCAAGGGCATATACCGCAATACCACTTGACTTCAAACACACGTAAGAAAAAAGGGACTATCTCTACAATTTATAAACCATTTTATGATGGCCCACCACCATCGTATTAATATAATCCGCCTATCATTTAGTCCCAACATCATTTCCTTACTAAAATAGGCATCCCACCCTCATAATCCATTTCTAACATAAGTCTAAAAGCCCCTATTCATCCTAAGGTACAAATCTCTTAATATTATATCATAACCCTCCATAATAAGTACATTATGAAGGCCCCTAAAAATAAAATCCAAAACAAAAGGGGTTAAAAGAAAATCCTATTCTTGGGCTAAAAACAGAGGAACGGTCGACTGGTCCCAGACCCCCAATCGACCGTGGTTCTAAATTTTGCCATACGAAGAATGCAGTAGGCTATTCTTTGAGGTGCGATCGACCGGTGCCCTGGCCGCGATCGATCGGCCGTACCAGATATCTTGCCCTTTTTTCCATTTCTGAACAAAACCAACTCTCCAAACACCGAAACCATTATCATATGACCCTCAATCGTTAACTCAATCATTTTACTCACCTCAAAACCCAACCTACATCTCATCAACTTAAATGCCAATAATCCCCTATATAAACATCAAATTCAAGTTTTAGTCCCAAAAATCTAGGCTTTCGCATATAACCCAAAAATCCATTTCTTTTATCCACAAATTATGAAATGAAATCCACAAATGAAATATTTAGCAAGATTAAACACTTTCCTCAGAATTGTAGAGGTTGAATCATCCCCGAAATCGCGTATTGGCCAGAAGTCTCCAAGCTTTCTCCTCTCTCTCTCTCTTCCTTTCTTCTTCTTTCTCTTTTTCTTTCCCTTTCTAGGGTTTTCTCTCTTTCTCACAAATGAGATAAGGCTTATCTGTAAGCCTCTTAAGCTCTTAAAACATAAATCCTAGTTTTAAATGGTAATGCACACTTTAAATGACTCGTTTACTTCAATTCGAGTCAAACTAACTAAAAAATATTCCGTAACCGAAATAAAACCCAAGGACAGTCATTTCGACTATCTCGACCCATTAGGAATCAATGGCGCACTCAAAATCGTCATCTGGAATACTTTATAACGTCCTCAATTTTTGGACCTCACCTTCCAAATTTAAAATTCTTCAATTTAAATAAATTTTATTTCTCCCAAAAAATTAATTTCTCAGTCCCCAAAGTCACGGGGTATTACATACCTCCCGCTTACAAAAATTTCGTCCGCAAAAAGTAAGTTATGCCTAGGACTCCGAATCTCATCTAGTCCTTACATCTACCCTCAACATCGCTATACCTATCTCTCCTAGTTCTCACATCGAACCATATAACTTTAAAGTTATACTAGTTAACCAGGGCGCCCATACACCCTATTCCCGAGCTCAACTCGTAAGAACATAACCCGGCTCCACTAGCCTCAAATCGTAATACAACTCTCAAAAATTTTCTATAGCAGCATATTAAGTATATATAAAAGTTTAAACTTTACAATGGTTGAACTCTTCTCAATTCCTGACATAAGCTACCTTTATGCGGGGGAGGTCTCGTAAGCGCAATCCAAACAAGGAACCCTCCCAATACACTGCTATGTAGCTATGTTGTCGATTGAGATCGGTTGAACCAGGATTAAGGTTTTATAAAAGATTTTCAAATCATAGATATTGCCCGAAGGCCTATATAATAATATTACTATAAAACAATTCCATGTCTTACGACACGCCAATCAACACCTTATGTTCTAGACACAAGGCCTCAACAAATACAATACTCTAACCAATACCTAGTTCTCAAAACTAGCACAACCCTGAGCTAACTTCCCCGCTCAACACTAAATCTGCTAAACTTTGAACCTTCTCAACTATACCAATCCTTTACATCACGTTAAAGCATTGCCGCAAGGTAAGTCTTTCCCTCATTGGAATACTACAATTACCTGCCCTAACATATCTATAAAATAATAACCTTATAACCACTACTCAACAAACCTTAACAGTTCGCACTTCTAAAAATCAATAGCATAACTCTCTACTAGCTCCTCACGAGACGGTCTATTATCCCAAAAGATGCCATACAAGGACCACACTTTCTCACTCCTTCCTCAAAGGAAATTCTGTACACACTATAGTTATAATGGCTAACCACTCGTTATACCTTACGTGTGACATTCCCACTACCGCATAAAGCGTGACCTAAACCCAAAGAAAGGTACTCTACCTTATACTTCCATAATCCAATTGCTTCACTTCATCCCTGAGTCCCTTTACTCCTTCCAGAACAAGACCTTCTTCCTAAGGCCTAATTCTCCTCAAAGAGACATTCTCCTGAAAATCCTTCCTAACCATCTTGAAGGACAAGTCGCTAGTACGACCCACTAAAAACTCCTTCAGTCCTACTCAATGGACCCAAGTATCCTAATTCCTTACTCCCTCTTCTAAAAAGACGATACTACTGATATTGGGACAACGCCACAAACCTCACATCGGTAAAATTCAGCAACATCAGTTTACCTAACAATTACTGGCTAATTCCTCAATCTAAACCTCCCCAGGACTTCACAATCCGTTTATCCTCAACACTTACTTTATCGATCACCGAATTCTCCATTCGAGTCAATTCTCCTTCCTTATCTCCACCTGAGTCGTGAAAAGAAAATACCTCTAATTAAAGCGTACCCAAAATCTGTTATGGGTATTGCATCTCTCGTCTTGCCTCTTCCTGGATAACTTATTCCTGGCGACGTCAGAGTTGAAAGCAACTATATCAGAATGTCATTCAAGTGAGTACACCTCGCAGAAGGAAATAGACATTGTTAACACAACAATCCTAAT
This sequence comes from Sambucus nigra, assembly GCA_949130495.1. NCBI lineage: Eukaryota > Viridiplantae > Streptophyta > Magnoliopsida > Dipsacales > Adoxaceae > Sambucus > Sambucus nigra. Next base: position 160,824,487 of record OX422217.1, read on the forward strand.
AATAGGATTCTATAACAAGAACGCTTGCAGAGGAACGCAGAAAAACTGTATAGATCCTAAGGACACCAGAACTTGATGCTTTGATACCATCTGTGACACCCCGCTTAAAATAATAACGGGTGGCCAGCCTTATACCACTTTAAATCAGGAATCTCAGATGTCTCATTCTCAGCATCAACAAACTATACTACAATAGATAAGGCCAACTACCCGAAACCATAAAAGCGGATGCCAAAATTAAATAAAATATGCAACGGACAACAAACCAACAATATAGATATCTAGCTAAGGTAAAATTGTACACAAGTACCCCGACAAAAGAAATTGCTAGAATAAAATTAAATGAGTACATACAAGGAAAATATACCCGAATAAGCTATCGGGTCACAGATAGTACAACATCCATAAAGAAGAAATATAGGTAGCTATAAAATAACTCTTGGGTGTAAACCCGATGTACAATATTAATCCTATATAGATTTACATAGGAATAGTAAGCGACTACAATATAAATCCCGCAACAGTCCGCAACTTCCACGGCTCCCAAGACTCTGGATAGAAAAGCATCCGGCATCCATGCGGCGGGACACATGTAATACAATATATATATATATACACATAGCCAAAGAGAGAAATAAGCGGGTCAGAGCCCGAGGTGTAAAAATGTTTAGAAACTGTGTTAGCTGTGCATAATAAATATAAATGCACTATTTCATAATTAAAGTGGAGTTGCACTCTCGTGAGACCCCCAAACTCACCTCTCATCTACAGCGCGCACCTAATCGTGTCCTAGAACCTTAATTAAGTTACCCCACTCATTTATGGATAACCTACCTCAACTGACCGCATGGCCTATACCCGCATGACCTGCTATCCTATTATAACTCAAGAATCCTTTCCGTTCTAACCCCACATAAATTTATTTATACACATATATGCCTTAATAGGCTCTCGTGATTCCATTTATTAACTTAAACCAGTTATAGTCTAAATACGTCACACATTAACAATAAAATTCAATATAAGAGTTTATTCTCTAAATAACATACATACAGTTAATAATGACAAAACTTCTCTCCACTCTCAACATTGCACTGCGTTTCGTGCCCGGGGCGTCTTGCAAAGCGAAATCCAGACGAGGAACCCCCCCGATACACTACTCCTTGACAATGTTGATCGTAGGGATCCATTATGACCACACAAATCCTACTACTACAACTACCTAATTATAGAATACCATCTCTAAATACACAATGAAATCTCTATTGAAATCCCTGGGTCGATATAACCGCAATAGTCTCTTAGTACGATCATTCGACCCCAATGGACTAGTACACCAAAATCACCCGAGCTGTACATCATTGGAACTTCATATACTTTTCACCTATAGGACATATAATTATATATACTATAAACATATATAAGTAATCATCCATTCCTATAACCCCGTATACATAACACACATAATGTACACTTTGCAATCCACACAACATAAACGGTTATAGGATACCAATATACTGCACCATGCTATCATCTTCCAGGAATTACTCACTTTCTCCCGAGGTCACCACCTATCGGACTATTATCACGCTGCCATGGTGACAAAATCAATCATAACGTATGGAAAACGATCATAGTTCCTAATCGGCAAGTGAGAATGACCCATACCCAAGACTTCTCACCCCCAAAAATAAAATCACACAAAAAATAAAGGATGCCTATGACCTGGGGAATATCCAAACCCTGCTCCTCAAGCCAGGGGCTCACCCTCATCACGCAACTTCCCATGATAGCATGTGTCGGGAATGCTTCACACCATAAGTATGTATATCTCACACTATATATATACATCCATATGGTCACATCATATATACAAACCATCACACACGGTATAGATATTCACGCCATATGTACACACACATATACATATCTACACATATATATCCACATATACACATATATACACACTATATCTCGTCCGTATGTATGAGATTTATAAACTTGGCTATACATGTACATAGTCCCCATTATAATATCCGTCACTCCAAGCATCTTAACTTAATTCGTTATATAAATACGATCCCTAACTTGAAGCATATTCATCCATTACCCCTATGATATGAATAGCCTTGTGATACATATAACAATGAGGTTACTAACTCCCAAGTTTAACATATATAACAATCACTATACATTCCATCTATATCTTAATACACTTCGATATCTATAATATTAACCCCTACTATAGGTGTGCACGTAACTAATAGTCTACAAACGTCAAGCTCAATCCTAAATTCATTCCCTGATCCCATCCATTATTGGAATCCCCATTATTAAACACATGCCGATATATATAACAACTATCCTGACTAGATTTACAACACACCCTATTCTAGTTGATAGTATGATCCAATCACTCTCCATTTCGCCTACAGTTCAATTGTTCCTACGAACCCTTAACATCGAACGTATATATCCATCATCATACCCCAGAATATCTATTATTAATTGAACACAAATGAGTAATAACTATCTCGGCTAGAAGTACACACATAGCAATTCTATTCGGTAATCATCAAGGGCATATACCGCAATACCAATTGACTTCAAACGCACATAAGCAAAAAGGGACTATCTCTACAATTTATAAACCCTTTTATGATAGCCCACCACCATCGTATTAATATAATCCGCCTATCATTTAGTCCCACAACAATTTCCTTACTAAAAGAGGCATCCCACCCTCATAATCTATTTCTAACATAAGTCCGAAAGCCCCTATTCATCCTAAGGTACAAATATCTTAATATTATATCATAACCCCCGATAATAAGTCCATTATGAAGGCCCCTAAAAATAAAGCCCAAAATAAAAGGGGTCAAAAGAAAAACCCATTCTTGGGCTAAAAACAGAGGATTGGTCGACCGGTCCCAGACCCCCGGTCGACAGCGGTTCTAAATTTTGCCCTACGAAGAATGCAATAGGTTGTTCCCTTGAGTCGCTGTCGACCGGTCCCCTGGCCACGGTCGACCGGCCATACCGGATATCTTGCCCCTTTTTCCATTTTTGAAAAAAACCAACTCTCCAAACACCCAAAACATTTTCATCCGACCCTCAATCTTTAACTCAATCATTTTAATCACCTCAAAACCCAACCTACATCTCACCTCATCAACTTAAATGCCATGAATCCCATATATAAACATCAAATTCAAGTTTTAGTCCCAAAAATCTAGGCTTTCACATATAACCCAAAAATCCATTTCTTTTATCCACAAATTATGAAATGAAATACACAAATGAAATATTTAGCAAGATTAAACATTTGCCTAAAAATTGTAGAGGTTGAATCATCCCCGAAATCGCGTATTGGCCGGAAGTCTCCAAGCTTTCTCCTCTCTCTCTCTCTCTCGTCCTTTATTCTTCTTTCTCTCTTTCTTTCCCTTTCTAGGGTTTTCTCTCTTTCTCAGAAATGAGATAAGGCTTATCTGTAAGACTCTTAAGCCCTTAAAACATAAATCCCAGTTTTAAATGGTAATACACACTTTAAATGACTCGTTTACTCCAATTCGAGTCAAACAACCTCAAAAATATTTCGGAATCGAAATAATACCCAAGGACAGTTATTTTGACTATCTCGGCCCATCCAGAATGAATGGCGCAGTCAAAATCGTTATGTGGAATACTTTATAACGTCCTCAATTTTTGGACCTCGCCTTCCAAATTTAAAATTCTGCAATTTAAATATATTTTATTTCTCCCAAAAATTTAATTTGTCAGTCCCCAAAGTCACGGGGTATTACAATATACAAGATATGATAAGGAGTATATCATTTAGAAAACATATAAATTGTTGTATCAAAATCCTTTTATGGAAAGATCATACAATAAACTCATTAGAAACATTTCATGGGAATATACCAGATATGGAGTTAAAGCTCAAAATCCAATACATATTACAAAGAAATCAATCAACAATGGTGATAATAAAAAATATTCAAAATTATTCAATTAAGAGGTTTTGTTAAGATATTAGCTAGTTTATGCTCGGTAGAAACCTAACTCAAAGCCTCCACCTTGTCTTCTACAATATCTCTAATAAAAGATGGAGAATATCAATATGTTTTGTGCGTGAATATTGAATCGTATTTTTTGATAGGTTAATGTCCCTAGGATTATAACAACAAACAATCGTGTGTGATATTAATCAAAAATATAATTGTTTGACATTAGTTTCATCCAAAGTAATTATTTACAACAATTACCTGTCGTAATATATTCCGCTTCGACGATTGACAATGGCACAAAATTTTACTTCTTAGCATGCCAAGAAACAAAAAAACTTCTTAAGTGGAAACAACCACTCAAGGTACTCATCCTACCCTCTAAATCTACATCCTACTCAGCATTGGAATACATCAACAAAGAAGTATTGGTATAATGAGGGAACCAAACACCAAAGCACGTTGTAACGGACACATAATTGATAATATGCTTAATGACTTTTAAATGGGATTATTTAGGACACGATTGATAGTGACCACAAACTCCTACACCAAAGGATATATCGAGTCGATTAGTCATAAGGTATAGCAAACTACCTATCATGCTTCAATATAATGTTTTGTCCATATCCTTTCCACCGACACCCTTTTTGAGATTTTAGAAAAACTCGTGTGAGTGAATTTATGATTAGAAGAGTTGAGATCAAATTTCTTTACAAGGTCTCTTGAATATTTATATTGTGAAATCAATATTCCAATTTCCATTTGACACATTTGTAAACCAATAAAAACTTTGTGCTCCCAAAACATGCTCATTTTATATTCATCTAATATTAGCAGTTCAAAGATATGAGAAAGGTCTTCACTAGTGGAGCCAAACACAATATCATCTACATAGACTTGGAAAACCACTATATCTTTCCCACAATAATTATAAAAAAACATTCCTGCACACACTTCCTCTTTCAAAACCTTTTCCCACGATATGTGAGGTAGGTCTCTCACACCAAGATCTCGAAATGTGTTCGAAGGCCATATAATGACTTTTGACGTGATAAATATGTGTAGGGAAATTGGGGTCTGCAAAGACTTTCGATTATGTTACATATAATTTTTTTTATAGTATCATTCATAACTACACTCTTCTCATCCATTTCATGGAGCTTTAAGTCTGAGGCACACGCTATGGACAAGAGTAGGCGAACCGACTCTTGTCGAGAAACTGGGGTAAAAGAATCATCAATGTCAACACTTTAAATTTGGGTGCATACTTAATACACTAGCCTAGCCTTGTTGCACAACACAATACCTGGTTCATCACATGTGTTCTTAAAGATCAATTTGGTACCAATAATATGAACATCTTTCATCGTAGGAACTAGATTCCAAGCCTCTTAATTTGTGATTTGGTCTAATTCATCTTGATATAGTTGACCCAATATTTGTCTAAGAAATCACCTTTCATATTATTAGGTTCAAAATTAAAATTATAACACACAAATTTAACTTCTATACGCAGTTGAAAATGAGTCATAACTCCAACAATAGGACTACCAGTGATTTTAGGGGCTCAGGATCCTTTATTACCTAAGGAGGTGGGTCATTCATTTCAATACCCACTTGTGGTGGTGTTACCACCTCTATATAATCATCCATTTATTATTCCTTTCCTTCTTCTACAAAATAAAATATGGAAACCGTGTTTTCACAATCATCCTCATTGAATGCAAATGAGTTATTATCATCGATGAAAACATTTATCAACTCCATCATTTTTTTAGGAAAATAATTGTACACACGGTAGGCACGACTATTTATAGAATAGTCGAGAAAGATCCAATGTCACTCCTAGAGTTAATCTTAGTCAAACACTCTCGACCCTTGAGTATATTACATATTCCTCCAAATACTCTAAAATACTTGAGTGTGGGCTTCTTTGCTTTCCAAATCTCATAGGGGATTTCGTTAGTACCGTACCTTCTATAGAATCGATTCATAGTATCACATATCGTGTTTACCATGGTAGGTCCCCAAAATATATCTTTCAACAAAAATATTTTGCTTGAGCGGAATTTAGTTAAGAATGAATACAAACCAATTTGATCTTTTGAAAACAAACTCTTTTCAATTTTATCAAACCAAGTTGTGACACAAATTAACTTAACCAGATATTATCTTGTTTAACCCTAAGCATACAACTAGTGATTAAAGAAACTGAAATAAAGTAAAGCAATACTCACAATGCCGATGTACGAGGAAAAACCCAAGCGGGAAAAAACCTCGGACCACCTAGGACAGATAATCACTATGACAAAGGTTTTACAAAATCAGACAGTAGTCTTATACAACGACTCGATTCCCCACGAGACTTGACGCTACTCTGATCTTCTACCAATCTTCACATTGCCCACGTGAAAAGTAACCTCCTTCCACGATACTCGTCCATAGTAGTCGCCTGCATGAAAACCTTGATGTTCACCAATATGGCCTTGTGTCATCTATGATGTTGAAACCAATATCCACCGAATATTCACCGCAAAACGAGCAATGGATCTTCAATAGAACCTTAAACTTGGTGCCAACAAGATCATAAGAACATATGATAATTAAAAGCTCAGATCTTGAAACTCTAAGGATGTTTTTTAGCTTTGAAACATTAGAAGACTATTGCAGAAACATGTAAGGTTTGTAAACTTTTTTGTTCTACACACACTTTCGAGGAAACTGGAACACACATTTATTTATACTAAATTCAAGGCGGTGGCAGTATCTCATTCGAGCGAGACACTATGTTGTTCAAACGACATCAGGTCTCGTTCGAACGACATCAGGTGTCGTTTGAATGACGTCGTAATTAGAGTCTGATATTAATCCAACTTTTAAAATAGAGTTTTACTAAAAAACAACTCTTATCCAACTCTAATCCGTCCTCATCTGATTAAAAAGAAGTATAAACATTTAAAACATTTTAAAAACATTTTCTTAAAAATAACATCCTTATTTTTGTAAAATAAAATTCCGAGTTTCATTACCATGATGCATTCATACGCGTGTAATATCAGAATGCCATTAAATCTTGAATACGAAAAAATGCACCAATTAAACTTCGACATGATTCATTCCTTGTAGCTTTGTCACAATAGCTTCAATTAATTTTCGAGATGTCATATTCTCGTAGTGATCAGACAATAAAAGTATACCTATGATTCAAACCTGTTTTTTTTCGAGAATAAGTCAAAACTACATTAAGACTCAATTGGAATTTTATTCTTAGAAATATCCCCCTTTGACTATTCCGGGACAAAACCAACAATGAAAAGCCTAAGCCGAGTCGTCAAGTCGTATGATGCCTAAATCCCATCCCACAAAACCCAAAAATTAAATTACATCATTAGTACATGATAAGACTTATAAATAATGGACCGACAAGCATGAAACTGTCTCGAATGTCTGATAGACTTGAAATCTCGAATATCTTTAAGCATACCTACACACATGAAACACACAAATACCAAGTGAAGTATGGGGGAACAAATGATATAAATCAATATCAAATATCAAATCCGGATCATTTGATATGTGAGTAAACATGATACCAATATGTAAACATGATATAAACATTATACCAGTATGTGTAACAAAACATATAAACCATCAAGAATAAAACTCGCAAAGCTCCCCCTACATCAGGGACATCTCTCCCCCTTTTTGTCTCGAATAGACAATCCGGTGAAAAGATAAACAAATCTAGCATGTGATATACCAATTTGGTTACATTAACTCATATTATACTAGATAAACATGCAATTATCAGATAAAAATAATCAAGTAATGTCAAATTAGTAGATATCAAACAGTGAATCACACAAAAAATATATCAATCCAAGCAGGTGTAATTAAATGTATCAATGCAGGAAAAGATTAACTCACTAAAAGTAAACTGCATAAACAGAAACCCAGTGCCAAAATATTGATAAAAAAACAACAGGGCACTGAAACAAAAATCAACCAGAAAAAGTCCAACTGGTCAATTAGGCTGTCGTTCGAACAAGCTAGGGATGTCGCTTGAACAAGATGCGACATCGCTCGAACGAAACAGTATGTCGTTTGGAAGACAAAATCAAACTTACACAGTTTCCTAAAAAAATTAAACAGAGTTGCCCCATGAAAAAAATGTCATGAAAATTCTAAAGCTAAGGGGCTCAAAACTGCGAAACAGTATCAAAATAATAGAAAAACTAAAAGAACTTAAAACAAACAAATATAAGTAACATGCCAACATAGTATTGATGTGCCTAAACATGAACATGGAGTGTAAGTTCATGAACCAAAATAAATGAATCACAGTTCCAACACATCAAAACGATCAAGAAGCTCTAATCAATAGAAATCTATCATCAAACTTTATTATAGACATGTGTGACAATTAAAGTATGAGCTTAATGAACTAAACAAACATCATGCACACGAATCAGAAATTTTGACGATTCTACAAACATAGCGTCATGACACGATTTTCAACGTTTAGGATTCTTTGTGCAAACCCATTTAAATTTGTAATCCATCCAAACTCCCTCAAATATATATCATGTTTTCTTTTGAATGAACTAAACAAATTTTGCCCAATTTTGGCATATGATTCTTTTTATTGCCATTTAATTTTTTTCGTGCTCTTTTAAATGGTGGCTTTCATGAGAAGTCAATTTTACACTCTCGCAGCCCTTTCCCATGAACACTCATAATTTTTTTCAATTTAATCCTCATGATAAACGGTTATAACGTGAACACCTTCTCCTTATGTCTACTTACGTATAGATGACAAAATTGCGATAAGAACGTCTCACCAAACTCAATTATGCAAGAGTGGTCAAACATCCCTATAAACTCGTGCATGAGTGCAAAGATGGCATATATACAAAGTCGAATCAAAACTCATATCAACTTCGACACAACCCCATAGTACAATGGTTAAGATCATTCTAAGCATCCATAATAATAACCAGATGTACTAGCCACATGGATAATGTAAGGAAGGGGGTCCAAGCACACCAATATGCCACATTAAACATGTTAACTCACGACACAAGAACAAAATAGAAAATCTTTTTGTCTTTTTCAAAAAAAATTGACTCAAATAAAAAACAAAATCTTTTTGTGTTTTTCTCAAAAATATTCAAAAACAAAAATCTTTTTATATTTTTCAAAAAAAAAAATTATCAAAAACAAAATCTTTTTGTATTTTTCAAAAGAGATGATATAAATGAAAAATATAATAAAAATGATAAATATGGTAATACACTCAACCTTTATATTTAGCATGGTAATAATCAAGTGCAACAAAATGAGAACCATGAAGATTTATTCCTAAAGCTACGAAATCCGACTTCCTAACCCAAGTAGGTGTGTAACGATGCATAGGGGTGGGAGGAATTGGGGAAAATGTATTCCTAAACTTCCTAAACTTTCGAGGATCATTCCTAAGGTCAAAGCAAAACTTTATAAGGGGACCTTTCCTACCACAAAATGTGCAAGTGTAGCGATGGTGTGGAAAGTGACCTACATGTGGATCTTTTCTAACTTTCATATGTGGCTCTCTCACACGTGCGGGGGGAATGGGAACAACACAATCATCAAAGACAATACCACCTTTATCTTTCTTAATTTGGACTATGCCTAGCATCCTATCCAGCTTCTCATTTCTAGCCTCAAAGTCAAACTTAACTCTAGACGAGTCTCTCAAACTTTCCTCTAACTCCGTAATCCTAGACTCCTCAAACTCGAGCAACTCCTTTTTCAAGGCCTCCATAAAACCTTTAAGGGTGTCTCTCTCTTTCTCGACGTATTCTAGATCATCCATAAGCTTGTTCTCCCATGCCCTAAGGTCCTCAATTAACGTAACATTACTTTCTACGGCACGCCCTTTCAACTTAGCTTTTAATTTCGAGTTTGCCATTTTCACCTTTACCATATCTTCAAACAACTCTAGAAATGCAACTTGAAACTCTCCTATGTTTATCTCCTCATCCTCTCTCTCATCACCCTCACCCTTTCGGGGATAACTCTCAACAGTCTCATAAGTGTCATGCACATGAGTATCCTCATGGGAAGATATATCGTCATCGCTCACATGACATGCCATAAACGCAAAAAAGTTACGCTCAATGGGAGAATCCTCTCTCTCTCTTTCGGTTCACTTTCACTTAAGCTGGTATTGTATGCTATCGGTTTCTTCACCTCTTTCTTAAGTCTAGTGGGACACTCAGCTACTTTGTGACCATACCCTTCACACCCGAAACACCTATCAGACTCATCTCTCTTAGGTTTATCACTTTTATCCTTAGGGGCTGAGTCTCCCTTGTTATTGAATTTCTCAAACTTTTTGGCATCTTTCGATTGCTTATTAATTTGAATAAACTTCTTGAAATTTCTTGCCAACAAGACGACATCCTCAAAGTTGAAATCAAAATCCTCATTTGAAACTTTAGTTTCCTCCTTCAGGGATTTCAAAGCGATGCCATTTTCTTTCTTTGGCACTTTTGTTGGAGGTAAACATGTCGAGTTCATAGGTTTGAAGGTCTCTTATGATCTCTTCTAGTTTCGATGAGTTAAGCATAGCAAGGGAATTCATAACAGTCACTTTCGCATCAAACCTACTCGGCAATGATCTCAGAATTTACTTAATCACTCGGTTATCGAGAATCTTCTCACCTAGATTAAACGCCGCATTAACAATAGTGGGCAACCTAGTGTAAAACTCATTAAAAGTCCGACTCTCTAACATCTTAATCGTCTCAAATTGTGAAGTGATATTTTGCAACTTAGACACCCTAACCATGATCGTTCCCTCGTGAGTGAGGTCCAGTGTATCCCAAGCTTCTTTCGAAGTTTTACAAGTCATGATACGATTATACTCTTCAAGTGTGACATGTGAGGAAATAACATGAGACCTTTAGAGTTATACAGTGCAAGACTATCTTCAGTCTCAGTCCATGACTTAACGGGTTTCAAACTAGTGACCTCACCCTCTCATGTGACAGGTGGTTTCCATCCTTTTTCAACAGCTAAGTAGACACGCTCATCAATGGATTTTAAAGCACTTCTCATTCGCATTTTCCAATAAGCATAATTAGTGCCATAAAAAATAGGAGTGCAAAAACTATCATAATTTCCAAAATTCATCCTTACATGCAAAAGGGATTAAACACAATAAAATTTTATTAATAGGACTGATGCCACGTTGTAGGTCCCCAAAACATAACTTTCAACAAAAATCTTTTGCTTGACCGGAATTAAGTTAAGGATGAATACAAACAATTTTGACCTTTTGAAAAAAACTCTTTTCAATTTTATTAAACCAAGTTGTGACACAAATTAACTTAACCAGATTTTATCTTGTTTAACCCTAAGCATGCAACTAGTGCTTAAAGCAAGTAAAATAAAGTAAAGCAATACTCACAATGCCGATGTACGAGGAAAAACCCAATAGGGAAAAAACCTCGGACAGCCCAGGCCAAACAATCACTATGACAAAGGCTTTACAAAGTCAGACGACAGTCTTATACAACGACTCGACCCCCCATGAGACTTGATGCTCCTCTGATCTTCTACCAATCTTCACACTGCCCAGGCGAAAAGTAACCTTCTTCCACGATACTCGTCCACAGTAGTCTCCTCCACGATTGCCTCGGTGTCCACCGATATGGCCTTGTGCTGTCTACGATGTCAAAATCGGTATTCATCAAATATTCACGATAAAACCAGCAATGGATTTTCAATAGAACCTAAAACTTGGGGCCAATAAGATCACAAGAATATATGATAATGAAAATCTCGGATCTTGAAGCTCTAAGGATGTTTTTTAGCTTTGAAACCTTAGAAGACTGTTGCAGAAACACGTAATGTTTCTAAACTTCTTCGTTCTGCACACACTTTCGAGGAAACTGGAACACACCTTTATTTATACTGAATTCAAGGCGGTGGAATTATCTCGTTTGAGTGAGACACTATGTCGTTCAAACGACATCAGGTCTCGTTCGAACGACATCAGGTGTGATTTCAACGACGTCGTAATTAGAGTCTGATATTAATCCAACTTTTAAAATAGAGTTTTACTAAAAACCAACTCTAATCCGTCCTCATCTGATTAAAAAAATATATAAACATTTAAAACATTTAAAAAAAATTCTTAGAAATAACATCTTCAATTAATCTTCGACATGCCATAGCCTCATAGTGATCGGACAATAAAAATCTACCTATGATTCAAACGTGTTTTGTTCCGACAATAAGTCAAAACTACATTGAGACGCAATTGGAAATTTTGTGCTTCCAACCACCTTCGCCCAAAAACTCTTAGGCACACCATTTCTTATCAACATGGATCTTATCGTATATTAAATTATTTGACTTTTCTTCTCAACAATCCCATTTTATTGAGGTGTTTTAGGGGATGAAAATTCATGTTATGTCCCTACATCACTACACCTTTCTAGAATTTTGGTTCCCCCAAATTATTTTGCTCAGTCACTACGGACTCTAATGATAATGAAAACTTTCTCATTTTGGAGTTTTTTAAAGTTGGAAATAAATAATTACTTGACACCAGACTTACTACATAAAAATCCTACAAAAGTGAACATATAATAATCATCTATGATTCTGAGAATGTAACGCCTACCACATATACTCTTTGTATGCATTGGGCCTGTGATATCTATGTGAAAAATATCTAAAACTTCATCACATTCAACTTTTATATGGACTACATATTTCTTTTCCCATTTTACAAATACTGAATATCACGGAAGAATTCGACTCAAAATGACGTAGGTCATTAACTAGTTCATTCCTAGAAAGTTTTTCAAGATCCCTAAAGTTAACATGACCCAACCTCTTATTCCATAGATCCTTCACATCCTCCTTAACACTACTACAAAGAACATTCGGAGACTTATTGACTACATAACACTTCTCCATTGTTGTTGTGCCTGTTAAAATGAATTTACCCTTAGGAATAAGAACTTGACATTTGCTCATGGTAAAAATCATGTTGTCGAGATAATCACACATTTGGCTAATGCTAATAAAGTTTGCCTTCAATCCATAAACATAAAGGACATAGTATAACCTAGGAAACCAAAATGTTTTAATAGTACACTTTCCTAGAAAATTATACATACTCCCATCCCAAAAAGTAACCATACCAAATATGTCTTTCACGAGTTTTAGAAACAACTACTTATCCTTCGTCATGAGGCCGGAACACCCATTATCGAAATACCATCGTGATAGATTATGTGCAAGTAAAGCAGTGTGATTAAAAAAGAATCTTCTTTATTTTTTTTTCCAAAAAAGGTTTTCCACCGAGATTAGTCGCGATATTCTTACACAAATCTTTCACACCTTGTTCAATATTTCTTATTTTAAAAAAATTTGCAATGTTGGGTAAAATGATTCTAGACTTTTTAACAAGAGTTTTAAAATCATGCTTTAGTGTAGAAATTTCATCACAATGTAAATGCATGGGGTTTTTAGGTCAATTTATATTTATGAATCTAAATGTAAAAATCCTTCAAGTGTCCATTCTTCTTGCAACTCGTACACAACGTGTTAAACTTCATCATTAGATGCTTCAAAAAAAATGTTCTCAAATTGTGGAGGAGACCTCTTAGAAGTATGGGTCTCTTGAGAGGTTTGGCATATGTGATCTTAGGATTCACATTGGGTTTTTCATCAAATCTATTAAACTCGATTCCACTTTTATCATTTGAAGATAGGTTGTGAGGTTAAAGAATTTTCCCCTAATTCTTGGACCGATCTTCCAAATTGACTTTCACACTTATAGCAAAGAGAAAATTATTTTCAACATAGATGATCTTTACATTTAAAGTTATCATTATTTTTATATTCTTTTAACTCGGTTTGAAAAATATTATTCTTTCTCATAAATCATTTGTCTCTTTCTCCGTTGATAAGAGATTTTTTCTTGAAGTATATCTTTAATCCTCCACATTGATCAAACTATAACTTTCCTCTTTTAATGTAATTATTTCTTTTTCAGCCATTCTTAATTTCAAGGAAAATTTTGATAAACTCTTTCATGCTTAGCATTTATAAGGTAAATTTTATCAAAAGAAAGTTATAAATCACAATCTTCCTCATCACAAAATTCTTCACTAGAATAATTAGAAGAAGATAAAGTTTTAATTTTAGAATTTCTTTCATTGCTTGAAAGTCAAGATTGACCCATCTCTTTTCCATTTGACTTGACACCATCCAAATGGCCAAATATATTCGGCAAGGAAAATCATGTTTGAAAATATCCATTTTGCACGACATAACACTATCTTCCATAGTTACACCAAAAGAGATCTTTTCGTAAGGTGATTAAACCTAATAAAAAGAGGACTATTTGTGTGACCAGTTGACAGTGCACCCTGGGCTAAAACTACTTGAAATAGAAGATAACACCAAATTGAAATTTTATGTTTCTAATTTGAATCCATGCTAAAACAACAGGTACAAAACCCAATATACAAGGAAAAAATCCACTAATGATAAAAATCTCAGGCCAATGAAAAATTGGTAACGACTTGCATACCACTATAACTCACACCTTACCCTTATTCCACAAATTTTTAAAGAGACATGGACCTTTGTAAGGACAAAGATAATCTCAACACACTGATGTCTTGATCAAATGATCAACAATGTTTCCTCGAACTAAATCAAAATTTGTCATCATTTCACTCTTAATGAAACCTGTAATGAACCACATGATCACAAAATCTCCAAAGGATTATATATCCTATGTTTAAAAGAAATATTAAGATGAAAAAAGCATTTTATAGATTACCAAAATTTACTTTTTATTTGATATCGGTCAATGTAAATTAAGGTTGATCAAGTGGAAATAAGAGAAAGAAGGAATTGGAAGAACAAGGATGGAGTAGTCTGATTTCCCTAAAAAGGTTTGAGTTCTACAAAATGAACAACAAAAAAATATAGACTTCTATTAATTTTTTTCTTGAAAATATATTAAGCCCTACGAAATAGAAATGCAAAACCGGGTATATAACCAAGAAAACCCATGCTCCAACTTGTTTTAGCAAGGAAATAATGCGTAGGCTAAAAAATCCCATTAGAAAACGTGTTTTGGAAAAGTATCTTTAATAAGATATTTTCTTTGTACAAAAATGATTTTGCTAATAGCCTTCGTTGACTATTCGCTACAGCAAAGGATCATCTTCACTGGAGCGAGATCTTAGCACAGCTTATTAGCGATATTTACTAATCATTTTCTACGAGAAAAGAAAGCAAGGTCGTGACCCCCGAGATATTTCCTAGAAGTCAAGTCTTGCTTCGCTTCTGCGAGATATCAATTAAGGAACTCGTGGATACCTTCAGGCATTTTCCAAAGGATCTCAAAGAATTCATGACTAGTGAAGGTAAACCTTCATTGTAATGAATTTTTTTGGACAACACCCAAATGCCTTATAAACATATATTTTCATTGACAAAATACCATGACATTTGGAAACAAAGAAAACACAAAAACATACTATAAGATTTTGAAAAATATTTCACCGCTTTGCTTTTTATAACTATGATAGTAAAGTCCGCTAGGCCACATTTACCTTCATCCTAAAATGATCGATTCGATAACGGGATGAAAGAACTCGGCTTCAATATGATGGTCGTTGAATTCTCTAAATACCTCTTTCACACAATGTATTTTGAAAACCATAATAAGACAATCTATCCAAGCGAGGTAAAAACAACTATACTATACTCTTACAAAATCTACCAAAAAGAAATGCTTCATTGTGGTGACATGTTTTTGCTGCTTGCAGAGTCGCCCATCGCTTTTTGGTGACTTACATTATTGTGGCCTAACTACAGTGAACACAAGCAATGAAAAAAAATCTATTTTCGTTAGGTGCAATTGTTTGTGAAAAAATGTACTTTTTGGATTAGATATTAGGTATCTTTTATGAGAGTGCGTGCAAAACCAAAACTTTATCCATATTTGTGTGACATGAGTGTCTAGGTATCTTTTATGGGATACTCTTACCTATTTCCCCCATACCTTTTCATGTAAACTAGTGTATACACTTTGGTGAGTTTTTGTTCACACTATAAAATATATGCCAAAAGCATTGAATCCATAAGAGATAATAGGAAAAGTTAAGGATTTCTAAAAGATAAATTTTTTATGAGAAAATTCCTTTTGCTTTTATTGTTTTTCCCTCTTTTTACTTTTGAGATACTATTAGTATTTTACTTCGATGTAAATATCATTGAAGCAATTTATTTATTTAACTTTTAAAACCATAAACAAATTCCTATGTAATTTGTTCTTAAGTGATTTTATATTTTTAAGGAAGCCAAATTCACTTTAAAACCTTTAGGATTCTCACACCATAGAAAGTGATATTCATACTTTAGTGTTGTGGCCATCCCCCCAGGATCCTCGCAGCAGGCAGGTGAGAGCGTGATGGAGTATCCAAGGTCCCGCATGTCCCTCTCAGGAGTGCTTTGGCCGACATCATTTAGGTGAGACGTAAAAATGTAGAGAGATTAGTGTTGCCAGTTTATTTTACTCAAAAAGGACAAAAGAAAGGGAGCCATCCTGAAGGACAGCATCCAAAGACATACTGATGCATACGAAACCAAAATGATTCGAAAAGAGTTCGGAGGCTAAGTTACGAAATGGGAAGGTATTAGGCACCCATTCCGCCCTTTCGATCTCTCATGGATTTTTGTTATTTTCCCCCTGATATTTGTGCATGTGTATATATAGTGGAGATTGGAATCCTCGACTTATATCATGGAAGAGATAAAGCGAGTAATCCGTTGGAAGGTATGAAAATAATATTAGAAAATAGGATTTACGCGATTATCCTTACGTTGACCGTTATGATGGAACGATAATGCATGCGGAATAATACGCCACTAAGAACAAATATATGTGTATATATAATATAAGAGTGTGGAGTTTAGATAAAAATAGAAAATGAGAGAAAAAAATCAAAATACCCCGAGATGCCTACGTAACCTATAGAGGCATCAAAGTCCACGTAGTTCGCATGAAAAATGAGGGGTGGGGTTTATCCCATAAATCCAATCGGGGGAATTCTCTTATTTGTGTGTGTGTGTGTGTGTGTGTAGAAAAAGTGTTTTAGTTGTGAGAAAAGTGTAATAAAAGTATGAGAATTCCTGTTTGGAATCTATGAGCAAACCCTCTTTTTCTTATTTTTTGGGTTTTTATTTATATGAAAATAAGGGATGTGCAATAATATTAAATAAAAAGTATATTAGGACGTGTGATATGAGATAATAAAACTGCTAAGTAATCAAACAAGTTATTGCAAATTTATGAGAATTTAAGGAGAGAGTTAAGAAAATTGAACCTTCTTGAGGATCTTGAGCTTGATCTTGAATGTTAAAGAGAAACCCTTAGACTTGGATGATGATGGAGGGTAGTGAATTCACCAAGTTTGATGAAAAGGATGATGAAAAATGAAGGTTAAAAAGGGATGTGGCTGTGGAAATCACGTTGACTTCGAGAGAGGTTTTTTGGATTTGCTGAGAGTGATATCTATCAGATTTGGGCTCTCCTTTGCAAGTGATGTCAGGCCTCCTTTTTATAGGCCCAGGGAATTTTCGATCGTCATAGCCCTTTTCCTACCAATCAGTAGGTGCATTTAGGCACACTGCCGATAGGTAGGGTCTGGGACCTGCCGTTTGGAAGTGTCTTTCAGGACTTTTTAAAAAATTGACCACAGAACGCAAATCGTTGCTATGAATTGTGCACGGGGTGGACTGTTGGAAAGGAAATCAAGAGACTTTTAAAATTCCTTTGGACTTCTCCCAGGTTTGGGAGTTGACTTTGGGTCAAATATGGTTTGGAAGCATTCGTCAGTCCATTTGATGGGGAATCGTCGGATGAAAATGGATCATTCATCCGCATAGTATGTCAGAATCGTGCATGGGGTGAACCGTTAGAAAGGTTAGGAGATATACTTCGACATTCCAAAGAGTTTAATCTAGTTCAGGGAGCTTACTTTGGTCAACCAGGCCCTGAAAGCATTCAGTGACCTCTCAGAGTAAAATAGATCGTTCATCCGTACCATAAGTTGCAATCGCGCACAGGATGGACCGTTGTAAAGGGGTTTTAGTTCCCTTCAAACATTCATTTAGTCTCGGTCGAGCTGAAGAGTTGATTTTGGTCAAATGGAGCTCGGGAGCGCCCGGTGGCCTCCTGATTGAGTTTTGGGGGAAAATAGGTCGTTCGTCCGCATGGTAAGTCATAATCGCGCACGGGATGGACCATTAGAGAGGGGTTTTAGTGCCCTTTGAAGATTCATTCAGTCTCGATCGAGATGAAGTCTTTGACTTTTGGTCAAACGGAGCCTAGGAGTGTCCGATGGCTTCTAGGTTAGTACTTGGAGTATGAACTGGGTTTGTAGTGATGAAGGGAGGTGCTAAGGACCTAAGGAGAGTTTAGGGGGTAACACAATGGGGTGTCTATAGAGACCCTCAATGGGTGAGTTTGGAACAAACAATAGCCATCGAATAGACACCGCATGATGCTTTTGAGGGAGGATGACCAATTCAGAGGGTCGAGGCCGCGAGGATGACCAATTCAGAGGGTCGAGGCTGATTCTGAGGACCTACGGAGTGTGATGGGGATAACCAATTCTATGGGTAGAAGCCACTTCTACGGGCTTAAGGTGAGATGACCAATTCTGCGGGCTTATGTAGAGATGACCAATTCTATGGGTCGAAGCTAATTCTGCGGGCTTATGGTGAGATGACCAATTCTGTGGGTCGTAGCCAATTCTGCGGGCTTATGTATAAATGACCAATTATGTGGGTTGAAGCCAATTCTACAGGCTGATGGTGAGATGACCAATTCTGCGGGTCGAAGCCAATTCTGTGGGCTTATGTAAGGATGCCCAATTCAGCTGGTTGAAACCAATTTTTTGGGATTATGTAGAGATGACCAATTATGTGGGTCGAAACCAATTCTATGGGCTTAAGGTGAGGATCCAAGACCGAGGTCAATTCTGACCTAAGAAAGCTGGCGACCGAGGATCGAGGTCAATTCTGACCGAACTAAGGTAATAATCCAAGACCGAGGTCAATTCTGACCTAAGAGAGGTGACGACCGAGGACCGAGGTCAATTCTGACCTAAATAAGGTGAAGATACAAGATCGAGGTCAATTCTAACCTAAGATAGGTGACGACCGAGGACCGAGGCCAATTCTGACCTAACTAAGGTGACGATCCAAGACCGAGGTCAATTCCGACCTAAGAGAGGTGACGACAGAGAATCGAAGTCAATTTTGACATAACTAAGGTGATGATCCAAGTCCGAGGTCAATTCTAACCTAAGAGAGGTGGAAATCGAGGATCAAGGTCAATTCTGACCTAACTAAGGTGACAATCAAAGATCGAGGTCAATTCTGACCTAAGAGAGGTGACGACTGAGGATCGAGGTCAATTTTGACCTAACTAAGGTGACGATCTAAGACCGAGGTCAATTCTGACCTAAGAGAGGTTACGACCAAGGACCGAGGTCAATTCTGACCTAACTAAGGTGACGATCCAAGACCGAGGTCAATTCTTACCTAAGAGAGGTGACGACCGAGTCCCGAGGTCAATTTTGACCTAACTAAGGTGATGATCCAAGACCGAGGTCAATTTTGACCTAAGAGAGGTGACGACCGAGGACTGAGGTTAATTCTTACCTAACTAAGGTGACGATCCAAGACCAAGGTCAATTTTGACCTATATTTACTTTGGGACAATCTGGGATTCTGCTGGGGGTAAAGATTAGACTTTGGATTCTGCTGGGGAATAAAGAATGAGCTGGATAAAATGTAGTGTCCTCCGAAGTTTCGCTGGGGAAATCCTTGTGATTTGGGGGATTTTACGGAGGAAAGGCAAGTTTAATGCCGTAAACTCCATTGGGGAAGTGATTAGGTGGTTCAGTGTTTGGATGTATTTCTTGAGACCTTTGGGGCATAGGGGGTGATCTTTAGAGATCCTCCGGGTTAGGCCTGTCAATGGGTCGGGTATAGACCCAGACCCGACCCGAACCCGATCCGTATAATAGAGTCTGAGCATATTTTTTGGACCCGAAGACCCGTTTATTAAACGGGTAGGGTCTGGATCTTATACAAGACCCGGACCCGAAGACCCGACCCGAATTGTACATTATTATTTTTTAAATATATATACATATACTATAAATTTTTTGGTATTTATAAATATATCTTATCAATATAACATGCAAGTAATATATATAAAAATATATGTTTATGTATATAATAAATATAAATAATATATGTTTTATTTATACTAATAATATTCTATAATACATTACAAAATATTTTAATTTAAGATTAAAAAATAAAGAAGGGGGTTATATAAAAAAATGTATATATTTGGCCGGACCCGGACCCGGACCCGAACCCGAGACCCGAAGACCCGAACGGATCCGGGCCTGGATCCAATATCGTAGACCCGATGAAGACCCGGAATCGGACCCGAACCCGATGAAGACTCGATTACACGGATCTGGATCTCCCTAAACCCAACCTGGCTCCGACCCGTTGACAGGCCTACTTCGGGGACGTTCCCAGGAGGAATTTTACTTGGTTTTTGAGAGTTCCACTAGGGAAATGGGGGTTCCGCTTGAGGGAGTGTGAAATTTTCTTGGTGAAAAATGTTCTAAATCCTTCCTGGGATTTTTAGGAATTTTCTGAGAATTTTTCAGGGCTTTCTAGTATTTTCAA
This sequence comes from Sambucus nigra, assembly GCA_949130495.1. Taxonomy (NCBI): domain Eukaryota; kingdom Viridiplantae; phylum Streptophyta; class Magnoliopsida; order Dipsacales; family Adoxaceae; genus Sambucus; species Sambucus nigra. Next base: position 160,845,297 of record OX422217.1, read on the forward strand.
GGAATTTTTGTACAAAATTTTAAGGGGGGTGCCGGTCAGCATGGTTCAGAGGGTGCCATTCGGTAGTGGCACGGACTTTTGAACTGCCTCGGGAAGGTAAAGGGTCAGTGCAGATTAGTGGGTGGGGGTCAATGCTGATCGGCATGACCCTTGACATCCTATATAAAGGGGGAGAATTCCCCTCATTTTTCGTAGCTTCTTGCTTTCTCTCTTTTTGGGATTTTCCTCTGCAAATCATTCTAGCATTCCGATCTTTAAGAAATGGACGCCTTTATGAGCACTGCAACGCATAGGGAATGGTTGACTGTTGATGACTGGGCGAACGTGGAGTGGAGGGACAGGGCGCCTCTTGCTTTGGGGAGTGAGAACTCCTTTAATCCGTTCGAGCCGATTGTGAATGAGCGGACCTTGCGGCGAGAGCCGTCGCATCAGCACTCCTCGAGGGTGGTGAGCCCTGGCAATTATGTAAGTAACCTGACTTTTGGCATTCTTCTCTTTTTTGTGATTTTTCCTTCCTTATTTAATTTTGACAAGGTTTCTTATTTCGATAGTCTGATATCTCTTTGAAGAACATGCGTGCCTATGGGACGACGGGGCTTAAGGATGTTTGGGAGCATCTTCCACCTGTGGTGCGTTGGGTGGTATCATCAGCGGGTTTTGGGAGGTTATCGTTTGCGCGGGATGAGACGCCTCGGTCAACAACAGTCTTATGCGCTCTGGGGGAGAGATGGTGGGATACTACCCACACCTTCCATTTCTATTTTGGGGAGATGACCATGACTACCGTAGACGTGCAATAGCTGTTGGGGCTGAATTATGATGGAAAGCAGATAGAGGTGGATCGCTCTCTTAGGGTGAGGCCAGAGGCGGTACGGGCGGCGCTTGGTGACGTAGGGAGGATAGTCTGTGGGGATTCCAGCTGGTTGTCCTTGCTGAAGGATATTCTACTGAGTAGGGTGGTTGTTGTGGAGGACAGGCTGCAGGTGAGGCTGATGGCCCGGTTGTTCATTTTTCTGGTGCTGGGTGGTTTCATGGTGGCGTCGAGTGGCGACGTCATCCATTTGTGGTTCTTGTCGTACTTAAGGATGTTTTCGAACATCCATCTCTATGATTGGGGGAGCCTGACTTTGGCGACCCTCTATTTTTCTTTGGATTCATTCAGCCGGTGCTGCCGATAAACTTTTACTGGAGTCATGTATCTTCTTGAGGTACTTCTTTAATTTTGTGCATTTTTCCTTTCATGCATTCGCATTTTCCTTATGCGTCTCTTTTTTATTGTGAATTCCTGTCTTTGGAAGATGTGGTTCTACGAGGTGATTGGGTGCATTACCCAACTGATTGCCTTAAAGGATGAGAATGCTGGGGATTTCTGTCGATTGTATCGATGGTGGAAGGCCAATCGGCAGTCAAGGGATTCCTCTCTCTGGAGGAGGTGCGTCAGGTCTTGAATGGCCTGACCAGTGGTAGGGTAAGACTTTTTCCTTTTCAACCTTGAGTTTTGGCATGTTCTAATTTTGTATTGACTTATGCTTGCCGAGGATTTTCAAATGGCCTTTTACCCTTGGGATACAACCATTCAGGATACGGGGGCGACCGAGGTGAATACGCAGATGAGGCATTTACTGGCGCATGAGTTCATACATTCCTGGTATCTTAGGGAACGGGTGGTTCGATAGATTGCTGAGGAGGAGGTGGTGGTGCCACCTGCACCACCTCATATGTCTATGAGGCAGGAGAGGCTGCTGCTGGAGAATGCGAGGATCGCGGCGATGATCGATGAGTCCTACTTGTTGTATACTGATACGGCCGCATCGTATGACTATATGGACTTTGTGACGAGCTGGTTGATGGTGCCCAGCATATATGATGCCTTGCCTTTCCCTCCCGCGGGTTCAAGTCGGGCGATGGGGTCCTCCCACAGCGGCGGTGGTCCGTCGGCGTCTACGGCGGAGGCGACTTCAAAGGTTCCCTTTGTGCGATTGCGTACCCCTTCGTACAGCATTCGTCGGGTTGATGGAGGGATAGTCCCCATGTTGCATCGTCCTCATGCGATGGATCCGGAGGAGTTGGGTTTAACAGAGGAGGTTATTCGTCCTGCGGTATACCTTTCTATTCTTTTCCTCTTTTTGGTTCCTTTTCTATTTTGATCCTTTTTTTATACTGATTTTTCCTTCTTCTTACAGAAAATCCGTGTGTCGACCACTTGGCTGAGGGACATCAGAGACTAGATATCTTCGGCGACTGCCCATATTCTGGATGCAGTCCCAGTTCTTTCTTATTTTGTGTCGTCTGCTTTGTTCGGGGAGGACTCTGGCTCGGGTAGCGGTGGTGCGTCATCTCACCGTAGGGTAAAGAGAGCGCGTCATAGGGGTGGAAGCTCTTAGAGAGAGGGGGAATGGTAGGTGAGAGACAATGTGGGTTCGGGCTGAGTCCCATTTTTTTTTCTTTTCTTTTATTTCCTGCAAAATTTAATGTAACACAGAAGAATATATAAATACAATGCAATGGTTTTTTTTTATTATCCTTTGTTAATGATTAATTAGTGAATGCATGCACGTGCGCTTTTTACTTTGCTGCTGAGACCGTAAAAAGAGATATTTTTGGGATTTTGAGTAAAGTTTTAAGAATGGGAAATTATATAGGGGTGGAAAAGGATTTTTGAAATTCTATTGAGAATATTAATTCATTTTTATTGATCTTCATATTTTGACAAAAGAGGAAAAAGGAAAACTTCCAAAAATAGGGGGTTGTTGATCGGCAACCCCTTATCCTGCCTATCGGCAGTCAAGTCCAGTCCCATTAATTCAAAGCTTTGATTAGTGCCCTCTTCAGCTTCTTGGTACTTTGTGGGGTAGGATTCCCTCTGATTTCTCCAGGGATTATGTCTTTTGTGAGGGTTCTCAAGTATAAAAAGGGGTAGGGGTGGAGTGTTTTCATCACACCTTCACATTCTTACTTACTTTCCTACTATCTCTTAGTCCTGCAAGATGGCTCTCCCTGGTAGAATTGATTTTGCTAACTACCTCTGAGCCTTGGAAGCAATGTGCTCTTATAATGTTGACTATGATGCTTTCAACATGCGTCGAGTCTCTTTGTGGCGCAATCGGTCCATTGAGTGGAACATGCTGATGGCGGTGGTATAATTTTGGTACCCCAAAGACCATGTAATCCGCTTTGGGTTGGATGAAGTTTGTCCTACCTACTAGGAATTTTCTGCCATGATGGGGATAGATCCTAGTGTTGCTGCCGCTTTACCCGAATTTTCTCGTTCTCCTAGGAATTTACTGGTGGGGATTCTTCGTATTTCGCCTTCGGTGACTAGATCACTGGTTGCTGGAGGAATGATCTCCCTCCCGTCGGTGTTGCAGTCCATCCATTTGTGGGAAGTAGGTGATGCTGGTTATGCTGGAGCCGTTGCTCTGGGCCTGGTTTCAAAATTACTGCAGGTGGCTGGGGAACTACTGGGTGATCTGCAACTTGCATCCATTACCTCATGGATGTCATACCATTATAATCCTGCAGCGGTGATACTGGAAGAGACCCGTAATGGTCTGGATGCCTGGTGAAAAGGTCGTTCTGACTTCCTGTGGGGTAGCGTCGTGATGATGTTCATGTGGTTGTGTGAAAGAATCCACCTGGTGACTCTTCCAGAATATCCTTTATCGGTTGTACCCAACTTCTTTTCACGTCACTTATTTTTTTGGATATTAAGAGCTGGGAGAATTAGCTTGAGGAGCATGGGGCTTAGAATTTGTACTGGTCAGTGCTTTGGTGGGGACAATTGTTGTCTACTCTTGAGCTAGGAGAATACCCGTATGTGCAGCTGGTTGGTCTCAACAAGACCTCTTTTTATTTCCCTTGGCGGATTCTACGATAATTTGGTTGGGCACAGGTCGTGCCACCTCGAACACTAAATTTCTTTCCGGTAGAGGATTTGACAGAGAGTCTGCACCTGCAGCTTGGCTCTCTGTGGGAGAGTCGGCGTCCGTCGACCCGTCCCTCTCAGTCTGTTGGGAGAATTTGGCATATCCCTAGGGATTATATGAAATGGTTATGGAGGAGATTGGTTCGCAAGATATTGGCAGTGGAGACTGGATAAAAGTGCCTTGTCTCTTTTGACAACATGGAAGGAGGTATTGTAGTTTTTTCAAAGTTGGTTCGAGCTTATCGGTCCATGGAGTGTCTGCGACACTCTGTTCAGGCAGGAGAAACTTGGGGACCCCAGGATGCATGCACTAAACGGAATTGCGTCACTATAAGAGAGTATTATTCATTTAGACTCCAACAAAGAAAAAATGAAGCAAAAACTCTATTAATGGGAGGCATATTATTCCAATAATTTGTTGTCGATGTTTATACATGCATAGAAGAAGAAATGTTATGTTGGGTTTGCGTTAATCAAACAAAATTACGAGTAAAGTTATATAAAGGGATTAAATATTCCATCTTGGAAGGAGATTCAACTCCGACAACTGTTGGGAAACGTACTATCTTTCCATCTTCCTTTACATCAGGTCCATGGAATATGTCTCAGAACTTCTAAGATATGATGGCTATTTACCGATGGTTTGGTAATCTAGATTTATTTCTCACGTTCATAGAAAATCCAAAATGGCCTAAAATATAAAGATTTTTTTACCACAATTGGCCAGCTTCTCAATGAAATACCAGATATTATGATAAGAGTTTTCAAGATCAAGATTCATAATCTTATGGATAACTTGATATATCAAAGGCATTTCAGTAAAGTATTACTAGGTTTGAAAACTTTTAGCTATTTGTACCCGTACGTAAACTTATAACATTTTTTTTACATCTATATCATATGAGGAGATTATATATATTTTACCTGGAAGTCCCTTTTTTACAGCGATATATACAATTGAATTCCAAAAAATTGGCCTTTCGCATGCGCATATACTTCTATTTTGCACCCATATAATAAATAACCAACTGTTGTCGATGTTCAATAAATCTTCTCTCCTGAAATTCCTTATTATAAAAGTGATCTAATCGCTCTTAGTTTATGATTCACAGTCCTTGCGACCATACCAACACAAAATCTCCATGTATGTTAAAAAAAAGATGCTCGAAACATTTTCCAAAAAGATATTGCGACCAAACAATAATTGACGAAAATGGGTTCCCTATATATAGAAGAAGAGATGGTGGTAGATATGTTAAGAAAATGGGGATCAAGATTGATGATAGATTCGTAATACCGCATAATATTGACTTAGTTGTCAAATACCAAGCTCATATAAATGTCGAATGGTGCTACAAGTCTAAAGCAATTAAATACCTATTTAAGTATATCAATAAAGGCCCTGATAGAACTAGAATGGTGTTGGAGGAAAACACATCTACAAGCGCACAGAATAGCAATCAAGAGGTAAAATAAGTTGATGAGATAAAAACGTTTATGGATTGTCTTTATTTATCGGCATGCAAGGCTTGTTGGAGAATATTTCAATTTGACATACAATTTTGCAGTGTTGGTGTCGAATATCTTAAATTCCATTTAACCGAGCAGTAAATTGTTACTTTAAAAGACTCTGACAATTCAGACACAGACATTGATAGAATAGATATTGAGAATACTATGTTCATAGAGTGGATGTCAACAAATGTCAAGCTTGAAGATGCCAAATATTTAACTTATGCTAATTTCCTTACAAAATAGGTGTGGTAATCACTAGAGAAGTAGTGGATAAGAAGAAAGTCAGGTACATGCCTCGGTCGTATCGTATATGCACATCCAGCTTCAGGAGAAAGGTTTTACCTTCGACTTTTATTAAACGTAGTTTAAGGATCTAGAAACTATGATGAGGTTAAAACTGTGAATGGAATTGTATACCCAGTGTGTAAAGCTGCATGTTACCCACGTGGGTTGCTCAAAGACGACAGGGAAGGGAACAATGCCTTAACCTAGGTTGATTTACAGTGAGATACTGGACAACAATTATGTGAGATCTTTAGAGTTTTATTTTGATTTACAGTGAGATACTGGACAAAAATGCCTTAACCTAGGTTGATTTACGTCGACTTTTATTTTGATGTTTTTCAAGCTAAGCGATCCTCAGAGGATTTGGGAAGATAAATGGGAAGTATTATTTGAAGACATTCTTTATCGGCAAAGAAAATATTTGAATTTGCTCGAACTAATGTTGAGTGAAGAACAGTTAACGAACTACGCCCTTTATGAGATTGAAGTGATTTTAACAAAAAAAGGGAAGAGTCTCAAGGATATCCCCCCACTACCACTTTCAGATCCCTCACTAACTCGTGAACGTGACAATCATCTATTAAGGGAGGAACTCTCACAAAACACCGATGAATGTCAGTGTGAACACATTAATCTTTTTAAAGGGTTAAACAAAGACCAACTCAATGTGTACACCATTGTCCTCGACTCGGTATACAAAAATAAGGCAGGCCTATATTTTGTTCAAGGTACTGGTGGAAGAGGCAAAATGTACTTATTGAAGACAATTATTTCCCATTTAAAGTCAGAAGGAAAAATAGTTCCTGATTTAGCTTCCTCAGGGATGGCCTATTTACTGTGACCAGGAGGTCGTACAGCCCATTCTAGGTTTGCTATTCCCATTAATATCAACACGGATTCAACCTGTCATATTCACCGTGGAACACAACTTGCAGAACTAATAAAAAGGACCAGTTTGATCATACGGGATGAAGCACTGATGGACCATCGCCATGCATTTGAGGTCGTTGACAGTGTAATACCCCTTCCCGATAAATATATTTAAATTATATGTAGAATTTATACAAAGAGGAACAAACTATAATTTTAGGGAATTATGGGTACCAAATTGATTTATAGAGAAATATTAGGCCTACGGTTTTGTATGGAATATATATAGGCACTTTTAATTAGGCTGAGTTGATGTCCCTGTGAGAGTTAAAGAAACTAACGGACGAATAAGGGAAATAAAAATTCCCCTCTTTTCAAACAATGAAAGGCCCGAAACCCCAATCTCCTATTTAAATTAGTGCTATCTGAATTAGGAGAAAGGGGATAAACAAATATATAATGAGGGTATTAGTTGAAAGAGGATATGAATTGATGGTATAAATAAAAGGATATGTACATACATAGAGAAGAAACGAACTGTGAATGTTGTCATTCGAACGACGCATAGGTCGTTCGAACGACGCCGGATAATTCAGCCTCTCTACGTGTGTGGTCAACTGCCCACTCTCTTAACATCATTCACGCTAGCTCTTGGGTCGACATCTGCAGAGGAAAATCGTGTAGTTGGGATGGGAGAGACGGTGAGGAATTGTGACATGTATAGTGGTTCTGTCATATTATTCATCATAGATCTCAAACTTCTCCATCAGTACTTGGGCCTGACGGTGAGGATTAAATGCAAGAAGTGGCTTAGGGTTCACATGGGTATAAAGAGAGATATGGGGATATAATGCACACGGCCAACCCTTCCCTCTTTAGAGACCCGCAGATTCCCATCATATATGATGCACTGCCTCTGGCCAATTGGAAGTTTAGCATACACAGTCGCACTAAAGATACATATTCTCAACCCCTATTAAGGTATGACTACAAAGCATAAGGAGATGTTTGTTGGGATTTCATAGAAGATAAGTAGAATGTATTACTCGGGGTTTTGTAAAGGGTTTTAATGGACCTTTTCTTAGAGTGTGTTTGAACTTCCATGGAGGCCTTTTTGGTGGAGATTTTGTGACTCCTTTTTAGGGCCAATTTTTGGAGGTGGGGGAGTCACCCATCTTCATCACCACCACCACTTTGGAGCCATTTAGGTGGGATAATATACTCCTACATTTAAGACTTTATTTTGATGTATATTATAGTCTTACTATTATTTAATGTTAAGGATATGATTGTTATGGTAATAAAAATGTAAGAAACTATTATTTGTGTGTATTTTCTAATAAAACTGAAAATGGACATTATTATGGTAATAAAATGTATAAAAATGCTATTGTAATATAATTTCTAGTAAAACTATTAATGGACATTTTATGAAATAAAAATGTAAGGAATTATTATTCTTGTTGAGAATAAAAGAAAAATGCATCCTAGTTACAAATGCTATAAATTCTAAAATGAATGTATGTTTAAACCATGAAAAAGGATTCTAGAAAATTAAAGTCCGCTTTCTCATGCATATAAACTTGTAGTATTTTGACAATAAATATGTTGACAAGTTTAAGGAAATTCTTTATCAGGTCTAAGCATCTAATAAGACAAATGGAGATTTTTACTCTGAAAAGAATGTGTGAAAAATGGAAGTTTATTATGTAGAGGTGTTATTTACATATTCAAAGTGTAAAAGTGTCTAGTGCAAGAGTTGGGTAATAGTGTGGTATGAAACAAGTGTCAAAATGGCTAAAGATGTTTTAAATATTAAGTTGAAAACTTAATAACTATTTTGAGAAATAATACTTGTTAAAGGACTAAAATGTAAGTTTGGTAAACAAAAGGTAAATTGGTAATTTACTTGAAGAAGAACATTTTTAAGGAATAAAAATGTCGAAGAACATCTTTACACTAGTATGGGTGAAATTGAATTAAGTCCTAAAGTGTGAATGATTTAGTATAAAATCACGTGTGTGTGAATAAGGGACTTAAAAGAAGCAAAGAAATAATTTTCCAAGTGTTAATGGAAAAACAGACGGTTAAGTCCAGGTTTTGGATTCGGCCGGGTAAAAGTAAGGAAATGAAATAATGTGGATAATTCTAAAATGTTAAAACACATGAAAGGAACTCGTATGACACCGGTATAAAGCAAGAAGGGCCCGGATCCCTTAGCTGAAAAGCCCTAAATCACTGGCCAGAGCATATGGTGTGCATAGTTGTCGGTGTGGAGCACGTGTAAGTATGAATTTTATTGGAAGATTTCGAGAAAATGTTAAGTGAAATGTGGAATGTATCAAGAAATTGGTTGTGTGGTAAATGTGTTAATACAACCTAACTTGAATGAATGTCATAAATGTTCCTATAAAGGTGAAATGGACAAGTAAATGCATAAATCTAGTAATGTCTATAAAGGAATCAAAAGGGTTAAAGAAAGTGGATAAATGGGTGGTTAAGAAACCTAAATGGTTAAACACTGTAATACTCCGCGATTTTCAGGACTAATAATTTAACTATTTTGGGAGAAATAATAGTAATTCAATTGGAGAAATTTTAAATTGGCAATTGAGGTCAAAATTTGAGGATGTTAGAAAGTATTTCGAATGTCGATTCTGAGTGTGCGGTTGATCCCAGAAGGGTCGAGATAGTTGAAATGACTGTACTTGGGTCTTATTTGGGTTATGGAATATTTTTAGGTTTTTTGGCTCGAATTGGAGTAACCGAGTCATTTAAAGTGTGTATTATCATTTAAAGTTGGGTATCTTGGACTTAAGGCTTAAAAAGACTACGGGAGATAACAATCTCATTTGGAGAGAAAGAGAAAGCCCTAGAGAGAGAGAGAGAGAGAGAGAGAGAGAGAGAGAGAGAGAGAGAGAAGAGGAAAAGAAGAGAGAAAGGGAAGAAAAGCTTGGAGATTTCGGCCAATCCGTGATTTCAAGGAAGATTCAGACTCTACAACTTTGAGGCAAGTGATTAAACTAGCTATATAATTCTTGTGCATCTTTTATTTCATGATTTGTAGATAAAATTATGGATTTTGAGTTAAATATATAAAACCTAGATATTGGGAAAATCTTGCATTTGAGCAGTATATATGGATTTAAAGGTATATAAATGGTTGGGTTGAGTTATATAATGAGTTTTGATGTTATATATATATTTGGGTTGAATATTTATAGGGAGAATTTGATGTAATTGGTTTTTGGAAATTTGTCTTTTGAAGAAAAATAGCCATTCCCGTGGCTCTGAACAGGCCGAATCGATTCAGAATGTTCCAGCTTCCCAGGTCTGAGTGATCGAATCGATTAGGACCCAAAGCCGAATCGATTAGGCCTAAGACAGATTCCTGGGTGTTTTGGATCGAATCGGTTTTCTTTGGAAGACGAATCGATTCGATGGCCCAAATCGATTCGGATTGGGCCCGAATCGATTCGAAAATAGGGCAGTTTTGAGTGAGGCTATTCTAGAGCGAGTTTCATTATGTTTCGTTTGGTTTTATCTATAAAGAACCCTTATATGAGTTATGAGGAGTATTTTTGGAGGCTTTTAAGGAGTTTCTCTTAGGATGAGTCGTTGGGGTCATATTGTATTGTTCTGAGAGAATACCGATTAGCGATTATCGTATAGACTAGTGAAAAATCCCACTATCATCGAGTTTTCCTTTTGGAGACAAGTATAGGTCTATAACAGAGAGGCATTATGCGTTTAGCGAAGTTGGACTTTAGGATTGAATCACGAACTGTGATAACGTTAAGGGTTCTACGATCGATTGAATCATAATATGGATTGGGGATGATGGTTGTTGATCGGTGTGTACTCGGATATAGATGATATCCTTAATATCGATTAAATTGTGAGATTAATCATACTAATAGAAGTTATGTTTGAGTTTCAAGTGAGGGATCATATCGTGTATATAAGTGAGGAAGGTATGCCAGTTAGCAACGGTTAGTATAATGAGAATTATATACTAAATGAATTCACTTCCTTTACATACGAGCGTAATTTTGTATGTATATCTATATGGCTTAAGTGTATATACCTTTTGTGATGGTTTGTATATCTATGATGAGATTGTGTGTATATATAGTGTGAATGATATATATACTTATTGTGTGAGCATACCCAGCACATGCAATCATGGGAGGTTGCGCGATGTGGGTGAGGCCCCTGGCTTGAGAAGCAGGGTGCGTATAGTCCCCAGGTCATAGTCGTCCATTATTTATTGTGTGATTTTATTTAGGGGTGAGAAGTTTTGGGTATGATACATTCTCACTTTTCAATTAGGAACTATGACCGTTTCCCATACGTTGTGATTTGTTTTATTACCACGGCGGTGTGATAATAGTCCGATATATGGTAACCCAGGATAAAGTGAGTAATTCCTGGAAGATGGTAGCAATGTGAAGTATTTTTATATCCATGTGTGATTGTATTTTGGATAATTACACGTACACTAAGTGTGTTATGTGTACTTGATTGTTAGGGTTGTATGGTTGTGCTTTATAACTAGAGTAATGTTATAGACCCCTAAAAGGGTTCGGAGCATTATCTTATTTATGTGATTTGAGATTATTGCTCCTTATATGTATTCATAGTTATGGGTGGGGTACCGAGGGCATAATGGATCTCAACGACCAATATTGTCAAGGAGTAGTGTATCGGGGGGGTTCCTTGTTTGGATTTCACTTGCGAGACGTCCCACACAAGAAATGCAGTGCAATATTGGGAGTGGGGAGAAGTTTAGTCCTTAGTACTCAGATTTATATGTTATAGAGAAACAAGGTTTCATGAATATTATCTGTAGTAATATATTAATTAAGTGGATGATGTTATATGCATCATACACTGAGGGCATAATGAATCTCGACGATCAACAGTGTCAAGGAGTAGTGTATCGGGGGGTTCCTTATTTGGATTTCGCTTGCGAGACGTCCCACGCACGAAATGCAGTGCACTATTGAGAGTTGGGAGAAGTTTAGTCCTATATATTAAATAAGTAATTTGGGGTTATATGCATCGTGCATTGAGGGCATAATTAATCTTGATAATCAAAACTATCAAGGAGTAGTGTATCGGGGGGTTCCTTATTTGGATTTCTCTAGCGAGACGTCCCACACACGAAACGCAGTGCAACATTGAGAGTTGGGAGAAGTTTAGTCCTTAGAATTTAGATGTTAATAACTCTTGTAAGTAAATATCTAGAATCTGATAATTCTATTAAGAGGTTATGTAAATGTATATTTAGAAGTTAATATAATTTTTAGATACATGGGGTAGGTTAAGTTAGGAAGTTATGAATTGGTTTTAGATGATGGGTTACGCAAGTGTGGATTTAGGCGTAGGTTAGATGGATTTTGTCCCTAGAAGAGTTGGGTAGCCATTTGAGGATCATGTGCATATGTTTAGGTGCATGTACTAGATGAGGGGTGAGTTGGATTTCCTGGAGAGTGCTACTCCACTTTAAATCATGTTATATTGCATTTATAATTATTATGCATTTTAATGCACTTGCTATAAAATGTTTTCACACCTCGGTCTCTGACCCGTTTATATTCTCCTCTTGCTATATATATATATATATATATATATATATATTAGGTGTTCCTCCGCAAGGACTCCATTGATGTTTTCTACCCAGTGTATACGTGGAGCTGTAGCAGTTGCGGGACTTTGTTATAGCCATTTCCTATCCTTTTGTAAATCTAGTTAGGATTCCGTATGTATATCGGGTTTACACCCCAGTGTTGTAGGTGTAGCACTTTTATATTTCTTTTCTCTGGATTATTGTATTGTCTGTGACCCGACAACATATTCGGGTATTTTATTTTGTGAACATCTGTTGTAATTTAGAATTACTTCTTTTAGTGTCATCGTGCGCTCATGATATGATGCTTCTGTTGTTATATTGTTGTTGGTTGGTTATTATTTTGTATGTTTTAAATTTTTGGCACCCTCTTTTTATAGTATCGGGAAGTTAGTAATGTTTTTATTGGTATCGTCAGTAGATGCTGAGAATGATCCACTTGAGATTCCTGATTAATTATAGTATAGGGCTAGCCACCCGTTATTATTTTAAGCGGGGTGTCACAAACCCATACTTAACACAAGAATATGTTATTAAAAAGGATTTTTGAAAGGATTAAATAATCATTTTCTAACACGTTGAATGCGTGTGTTGACATGGTGATTTTCAATGAAAATACTAAAGTGTGTAGTAATGAATGAAAGGGGTTAAATTTCAGAAAAGGAATGGATTGGGTAAATCAAGTGTAATGGTTTCAAGTGTTGAATTCGGTGTGTTAAATAAGGTGAGAATGCAATGTATGAATGAAGAAAGCCTTTAATAAGATTAAGGTCAATTAATTCGGATAAGTAAGGTTTTCGAAAGTAAAATGATTAATGCATTTGAAAATGTGTTTTCAAGGTATACATATGTAGATATATACATATTTTGCACGCATGTACTTGTAGCGTGTGAGTTTTGAAAACCTGTCACTTAAACCGTTTAATTTAAGATTAAACTGTCTAAGTAGCTCCGAGCTATTTTTTTGGAGAAACTCTTTTCTTTAAATCAAAATAGATTAACCACAAGATGTGTTTAATAAAAAAAATGTATGAGATATGATCAAGATTATGTAACTAGTTTTGAAAAATAAAACTAAAACAGTTTATATAAGTACACCAACAAGAATGAGATGAGGAGATGTAGAAATATTAAGTACGCACAGTTTTTAACGTCGTAAAACCTCGCCCAACTGAGGAAACATCCACGCTGACTTCTAAGCCACAAACCAAAAAATCTACTAAAACAAAATATACAGGTTACAAGCTATTTAACAGACATGTAAACAAAATAGACCTATACAAGTTTAAAATATGTACCCATTGGTTGATTCTAACTTTTCTGCAGTTCTGATGTTGATGTTGCTTTCTCATCTTGCTAACTTCTCTACACTTTGTTTCAACTTTATGTTGACTCTTGATGTTTCAAGATCTTATACCCAACACTTCTTGTGTTGTAGTGTGACAAGTGTTTGTGAAAGTGATCTAACACATGCATGCACACACGCACACTTATTTATACAAACAAGTCCTATCAAATTACAGAAATATCTAAATGAATAAGTTTTTCAGTTTCTCTCTTATTTAGAAATAAAGAACTTTCTTGATCTTTAAACTAACCCGGAATCCAAGGTTACCTTGCTCGAAATACGGTTCAAGGTCTTAATCAATTTCAAAGGGTTCTGAAAATATTTTTGAAATTGAAAACCACCGATTGCGATTACAACTAGATCAGAAGTCTTGTTTCATAAGAACTAGAAACAAAAAAGAATTTGCTGATTCTAGAGTTGTGAAAAACATTTACAGAAAGATAATCAACAAATCTGATTTTTCAAGATAAGAAACGTAAATATGCAGATTTAAGTGTAATATAACATAAAATACCAAGATCTACGGTTTCTATAAGAAACAAATAGAGATCAAACTGAAATGCTTACATGGTTACAAGATCTCAAACTCAGAGGATTCAAACCACGAACTGCCTTCAAACCATTACCAAAATAACTCTCAAACATTCAGGTTTGGATTTGATGAAAACTAATTTTGGAAAAAAGAATTTAGGGTTTGAAAATGAGATTGGGGTTTGAACGATTTAGGGTTTCCTCTCTCTGGTTTCTCTCTCTTCTCTCTCTTCTCTTTTTCTCTCAGTTTGGACGAATTGGAAAAATCCTAAAATGCTAAGACTTAACCTCCTTTTATACTACGCAAGGAAAGTTCGAGAATAAGAGATCAAATCCAATGGATGAGATTTGGTCATGGACTGTTGACTCTCATCCAACGGTTTAACATCAGCGGTGGATTAAACATACGCTGATTGGTCTCAAAGAGGTTCACAGGGATTGGGATAAAACGCATGCAGATCGTTGATGAAAACAATCCAAGGGCTCAGATTGCAAACAGGAACTAAGTCTACCAACAAACACAAATCAGGTCGGTATAACAATGACAGGTGTAGGTCTCAGATTAATCTCAAACGCGTGTTTTAAAATAATTACACACGCACCCTTAAGTCTGAAGCACTTTCGAATTCTACCCAACCAAACATTCAGCAAGTTAAGATAAAACCAAAAATTACAAAATGACCCCAAAAGTTTATAAAACCAACTTTTCTTATGAAAGAAATCATTTTAAAAATTGTTTAAAAATTCCCAAAAATATTAAAACCTTATTTTAAAAGGGAATTAACTCACACGAGCAATTAATGCACTATATATGAATGTATGCAATCCTAGTGTGTGTGTGGAGATGAGATATTTACCTTTGAAAGAATTAATTGAGGCATCGAGTGTAGTATCTGAGGTTCTTTGGTATCTGGGGGATGGGACTCAATATTTTGGCACAATTTCCAAACTAAATGAGCACTTATACAATTTAGACTCAAGTAAGTCAAGATTATAAGGTGCTTCAATCTACCCCTTTGAAAATATGAGATAAAATCTCCTTTGAGTCACCTAGGACTCGTAGGGATACAAAAGAATGAAAAACCTTGTTCCTATACAAAATTTTATCTACCCATATCCTAAAAGAAAATTACATAACTCAACTAATTACAAACCAATACTCTAATAACATCTGTTGTAGACAATGATATAGATTCCTGTAAATAAGACTAAGATCAAGATTTTTAGTAATATGTAAGAAAAAATAAACTCATAAGACTCAAATTTCTCCTCCATTTTGTCTCAAATGGACGAAGGAAAAAAATTACTTAAGCCACACGAGTTTATTCAGCACAAACCATTTCTATCGATTTTTGCAAAGAATAAAATCTATTATAATCCAAAGGTTTTGTAAACATATCTGCGAGCTGCAAATCAGTAGGAAGATAAATAATTTCTAATTCCTTAGTCACAACTAATTCGCGTATAAAATTATGTCTAATTTTAAATGTTTTGTTCGCGGGTGTTGAACAGGATTTTTAGAGATATTGACCGCGCTTTGATTATCACAATAGAGATGCAGTTGGTATTCTTTAATGCCATAATCATTTAGAATTTTTTTAAGCCAAAGTAATTGGGCACAACAACTACCAACAACTATGTATTCAAATTCAGCTGTAGATAAAGAAGTGCAGTTTTGTTTCTTACTACTCCATCCTACCAAATTGTTACCAATATAGTAACACGCTCCTAATGTTCTCTTACTATCATCAGTAAACCCTACCCAATTGGCATCAGTGTATCCTATTATAGTACTAGTAGTATCACTGGTGTACCAAAGTCCCAAATTTAGAGTGCCTTTTATGTATTTAATGATTCTTTTTACACATACTAAGTGGCTCTTTTTAGGATTATTTTGATAACGGACACACACGCAAACTGCGTACATAATATCAGGATGCGCGGCAGTAAGGTATAGTAAACTTCCAATCATACTACGATATAAAGTAGGATTTATGGATTTTCAACTCTCATCTTTTGATAATTTGACCGTAGTACTCATAGGAGTTCTAGCTTCTTTGGCACTTTCAAGACCGAATTTTTTAACAATCTCTAAAGCATATTTCGATTGGGACACAAATGAACCTTTTGAATTCTTTTGACTTGAAGACCCAAGAAAAATTGAAACTCCCCCATAAGAGGCATTTGAAATTGTTTATGCATAATTTCATAAAAAGATTTAACTTCTGAAGGGGAAGTGGATCCAAAACTGATATCGTCGATATAGACTTGAGCTATAATGATATCTTTGTCAAAATGTTTGACAAAAAGAATTTGATCATTTTCGCCTCTCTTGAAACCTTTATCTAAGAGAAAGTTGGAAAGACGCTCATACCAGGCTCTTGGCGCTTGTTTCAGACCATACAATGCCTTTTTAAGACGATAAACATGATTTGGATACTGAGGATCAATAAACCCTTTCGGTTGTTCAACATAGGTCTCTTCAGTCAAGATTCCATTAAGAAAGGCTGATTTTACATCCATTTGGTAAAGCGTAAAGTGCAAGTAATAGGCTATTGCAAAGAGAAGACGAACAAATTCTAAACGAGTGACTAGAGCAAATGTCTCGTTAAAATCTATTCCTTCAATTTGAGAGTATCCTTGAGCGACTAATCTGGCTTTGTTTCTAATGATTATCCCACTTTCATCATATTTTCTTTTAAATATCCAACGTGTGCCAATAACCTTTTTATTATCAAGCCTAGGTAAAAGATACCAAGCATCATGAATAACAAATTGAAGAAGTTCTTCCTGCTTGGCAGAAATCCTTTGTGGGTTATTAAATACCTCATTTACATTCTTTGGTTCCAAAAGGGAGACAAAAAATGAATAATGAGCATATTTTCTTAATTGAGATCTTGTACGTACAGGCTCACAAGGGTTACCAACAACGTTATCTATGGGATGATCTTTAGAAACCCAATTAGGTACTTCAGGTGTCTCAATTGGTAAAGAATCATCTATTTCTGGAGAGTCATTTTCTAAAACAATTTCAGACTCTTCCACAATAGTTGGTTCTCCAGTCTTACTCTCAACAGTAGTGTCACTTATAATAATATTTATGGATTCCATCAAATTCTATGTGTGAAGATTATAGACACGATATGCTCTACTGTCAGGTGAATATCCTAAGAAGATAGCTTTATCTCCACGAGTCTCAAATTTGGATAAGTGTTCTCTGTCTTTGCAGACATAACAATTACTACCAAAGGTTCTAAGGTATTTAAGATTGGGCTTCTTCCCATACCATAGTTCGTAAGGAGTTTATTTAGAATTCTTCCTAAGATATACCCTATTAATGACACAGTACGAATTGATTCTTCCCAAAAATATTTAGGTAAACACTTAGCGTGAATCATAACACGTGCCATCTCTTGAAGGGTACGATTTTTTTGCTCAGTAATTCCATTTTGTTGAGGAGTTTTAGGATCACTAAACTCATGTTTGTAACCATTATAGTCACAATACTCTACAATACCCGTATCTATGAATTCGCCTCCTCTATCACTACAAATTATATTTACTTGAGTGTCCTTCTCATTTTCAATACGAAGTAAGATTTTCAAAAAAGTTCTGAAAGTGTCTGACTTTTGTTTTAAGAAGGCTACCCAAGTAAACCTGGTAAAGTCATCTACCATAACTAGAATGTAATTGTGTCCACATAACAGTATGAGAATGACCCATTAGGTCCATATGGATGAGTTCCAAGGGTTATAGGTAAGGATATCTTTAACTTTCTTATGAGGTGACTTAATAATTTTTCCTTCCTGACACGATCCACGGACAATGTTAGAGATAGGTTTGATTTTTGGAATTCCTTTAACTATTTCTTATGAAGACAATCTACTAAGGATATCGTAATTTATGTGACCCATCCTATTATGCCACATTTCATTGTCATCCATTTTAGCAACGTTACAGATTTTAGTATTGTTCATGACAGTATAACAATTGTCAGGAGTCCTGAATCCTATAATTATGGACTCACCTTTTTCATTTAAAATCTTGTAATTATTCTTTGAAAAGGTGATAGTATGATTTGAGTCACAAAATTGCGAGATACTAAGTAGATTATCCTTAAGACCTTTTACTATAAGAACATTTTCAAGCACAGGCATTCCTTCTTCTTTGAGCATTCCTTTGCCAATGATTTGAGATGATACACCATCACCGAAAATAACTTTTCCTCTAGCAAAGCTAGTTTTGTCTAAAAGTTTTGTATTATCCCCAGTCATATGCTTTGAACACCTAGAGTCTAAATACCAACCATAAGAGGTGTGTTCATCTTTCAAAGCAGTAATCACAATATTACACTTCATTTGGGGCAATAGATCATCTTTTCTAACCCAAATAGCTCTTGTTTTTGTTTTGTGCATATTTGCTCTTATTTGATAAAACTTGCGAGCATTAGATTTTTATTGAAAAATATTTTGCGCATGCATTTGAGTTTTATGGAGGATATGATCATTTGGTTTAGAAAAGTGCCTAAGAATCCTTCTTGTAAATGATCTTTTAGTTTTGGTCTTTCTCTTTCTATAGTTAGAGTTTTTGTCTGGTTGTCTAGGTAGAACATAATTGTTACGGCTTCTCTTAGAGTAGTTAAAGTTTTGAAATAAAGGAGTATTATAGACAGGATTAACTAAACGTCTAGAGTAGAAACCTTCAAAAGAATGTCCGAATATATCACAGTAAGAGCAATACAAATTTCTTGAAGAAGGTATCTCTATAGGAAAGTCTCTAAACATAGGTTTCATGGAATTTTTATTTTGAACCTTATTACTAGGGAGTACAGTTTTAAACGCAGAATCACTCTTCCTTATATGAGGGAAGACGTATTTAGCCTTAGGTGGACTTTCACACTTAGAGTTACTTGATTCCCCAATATCTAACTTTTGATATTTTTTATCAAACTCATCTTTTAGTGATTGAAAATCTGGACAGGTTTCTATAGGTCTTTTGCCACCTGACACAAACTTGATTGATTCAAAGTTTTTAATTTGTGTCTTTAAATTTGGGCAAAATCCTATCCCAATTTGATCATCAGAATTGGTTTTTGAATCAGCAACAAAATCATCAAAACAATTGGAATTATTTTCAAACTTAGCAAAATTTTTTAAAATAATTGCCGTCTTTTCTTTGGCTTGTTCCAATTCTAATAATGTCCCTTTATATTATTTTCTCCAATGTTTCATTTGTTTCAATCAAATCTTTCAATTTTTTATCAAAAATTTTGACTTCATTTTGATGAGTTAGACATTGGGTATTGTACTCTTCAGCGTTAAGTTTAACCATTAGACTTAGGTCTTCTAGTTTCTTAGTGAGATCTTTCACTGTCTTCTCTAGTCTACAACTTTTCTTAAGAGTTTTGGCATAAAGTGTGTGAATATCAGGAAGGTCTTCAGTGTCCGAAACACTAAGTGTAATGTGTGAAGTGACCCCTAAGGATTCAATTCTTGAACTCACACACACATTGACATCATCATTATCACTTTCCTTTTGACTCACACACCCCGCTTTAGAACTAGTAACATTCTCAAAAATTAAAGCATCTAAACCAGTAGCAGCATGATTCATAACAACAGAAGTAGAGCTACTAGCATCATTCTCATACTTAGGCACATTCATATCATCATTATAGATTATCTTAGCAAAGAAATACATGCAAGGATCAAAAACATCAGATGACTTAAGTTCCTCATTCTCAGTGTCACTTGAATCATCCCATATTTTGCAAATGTTGGCCCTAGTATGTTTATTGGTTGTGTTCAAGCTAACTCTACAGTCTTGTGCTATATGACCCAATTTTCCACATCTAAAATATTCAATATTCTTAAAGTCTTTGTTAGGTCTCATATGAATGTCCTTGTGATGTTTGTCTTGAACTTTCTCATGAGGTTTGTGATTAGACGGAGTTGGATAATTTGGCTTGCCTTGTCTGGTTGCCATTTTGTTTCTAAATTTCATAATTTTCTTAAACAACTTTGACATCAAGGTAATTTGATTATCCAAACTATCTATATCACATTCCTCATCAGAATAAGAATCATTATTGGGAATGCTAAGCTTAGGTCTTATCAGTTTAGAGGAAAAACTCAAATTTGAACTAGTTTGTTTCATATGGGTCTGTGTTAATTGTTTCTTGAATTCTAGTTCCATTTCCACAGTTCTCAGTTTACTACTGAGTAATTTAGGAGTGAGATTTTGATCACTCATTTCCTCAATAGCATATATTTTGTTATCAAATTTCTGTGGAAATGACTTAGAATATTGAAGACAATTTCATTTATGTCATAGGTTATCCCATTAGAATGAAATTTGGTCACAATGTCAGTAAATTTCATGTAAAAGTCATCAAATGATTCAGAGTCTGACATGATTAAAGAGTTATACTGCTGGATAAGCATCTGTGTTTTAGCAGCCTTAAATCTAGTGTCACCTTCATGAGAAGTAACCAGAGTATCTCAAGCTTCCTTAGAAGTGGTACAAGATGAGATCCTTTTGAACTCTTGTTCATTTATAGACATAAAGATGGCATTCTTGCCTTTGTTATTGTTTCGAGAGGCTTGCTTCTCTTCTTGAGTGAATTCACTTAATACTTTCTTAATCCTCTCATTGCTTCCTTTAGTGGCTAGTTTTGTAGGATAAGTATATCCATTTTCAACAATATCCCAGACATCATATCCCAAGGTTCCTTGTATGAAAGCAACCATCCTTACTTTCCAGTAAGAAAAGTTGTTTCCATCAAAGAGAGGAGATCTGGCCAAGTTACCAAATCTTTCATTTTTCTCGTCCATTGTTTGATTTTCAGAAAACAATTTTAGAAACACAAGATCTTTAAAATAAATTTCCAAGCTCTGATACCAATTGAAAAGCTTTCATTTAAGCCATTTAATTTAAGATTAAACTGTCTAAGTAACTCCGAACTATTTTTTTGGAGAAACTCTTTTCTTTAAATCAAAACAGATTAACCACAAGATGTGTTTAGTAAAAAAAATGCACGAGATATGATCAAGATTATGTAACTAGTTTTGAAAAACAAAACTAAAATAGTTTATATCATCACACCAACAAGAATGAGATGAAGAGATGTAGAAATATTAAGTACACACAGTTTTTAACGTGGTAAAACCTCACCCAACTGAGGAAACATCCACGGTGACTTCTAAGTCACAAACCAAAAAATCCACTAAAACAAAATATACAAGTTACAAGCTATTTAACACACATGCAAACAAAACAAACCTATACAACTTAATAATATATACTCACTGGTTGATTCTAACTTTTCTGCAGTTCTGATGTTGATGTTGCTTTCTGAGCTTGCTAACTTCTCAACACTTTTTTTCACCTTTACATCGACTCTTGATGTTTCAAGATCTTATACCCAACACTTCTTGTGGTGTAGTGTGACAAGTGTTTTTGAAAGTGATCTAACACATGCATGCACACACGCGCACTTATTTATACAAACAAGTCCTATCAAATAACGGAAAGATCTAAATGAATAAGTTTTCCAGTTTCTCTCTTCTTTAGAAACAAAGAACTTTCTTGATCTTTAAAATAACCCAGAATCCAAGGTTACCTTGCTCGAAATACGGTTCAAGGTCTTAATCAATTTCAAAGGGTTTCGAAAATATTTTTGAAATTGAAAACCACCGATTGCAATTCCAACTAGATCAGAAGTCTTGTTTCATAAGAACTGGAAACAGAAAAGAATTCTTTCATTTTATAGTTGTGAAAAACATTTACAGAAAAATAATCAACAAATCTGATTTCTCAAGATAAGAAACATAAAAATGCAGATTTAAGTGTAATATAATATAAAATACCAAGATCTACAATTTCTATAAGAAAGAAATAGATATCAAACTGAAATTCTTAAGTTGGTTACAAGATCTCAAACTCAGAGGATTCAAACCACGAACTACCTTCAAACCACTACTAAAATAACTCTCAAACACTCAGGTTTGGCTTTGATGAAAACTGATTTTGGAAAAAAGAATTTAGGGTTTGAAAATGAGATTAGGGTTCAAACAATTTAGGGTTTTCTCTCTCTGGTTTCTCTCTCTTCACTTTTCTTCTTAGTTTGGACGAACTGGAAAAAGTCCTCAAATGCTGAGACTTGACCTCCTTTTATACTAAGGAAGGAAGGTTCGAGAATAAGATATCAAATCCAATGGCTGAGATTTGGTCATGGACTGTTGACTCTCATCCAACGGTTTAACCTCAGCGGTGGATTAAACATACGTTGATTGGTCTAAAAGGGGTTCACAGGGATTAGGATAAAACGCATGCAGATCGTTGATGAAAACAATCTAAGGGCTGAGATTGCGAACAGGAACTGAGTCTACCAACAAACACAAATCAGGCCGGTATAATAATGACAATTTTAGGACTCAGATTAATCTCAAACGCGTGTTTTAAAATAATTACACACGCACCCTTAAGTCTTAATCGCTTTTGAATTCTACCCAACCAAACATTCAGCAAGTTAAGATAAAACCAGAAATTACAAAATGACCCCAAAAGCTTATAAAACCTACTTTTATTATGAAAGAAATCATTTTAAAAATTGTTTAAAAATTACCAAAAATATTAAAAACTTATTTTCAAAGGGAATTAACTCACACAAGCAATTAGTGCACTATATATGAATGTATGCAATCCTAGTGTGTGTGTGGAGTTGAGAATTTTACCTTTGAAAGAATTAATTGAGGCATCAAGTGTAGTATCTGAGGTGCTTTGGTATCTAGGGGATGGGACTCAATATTTTAGCACAATTTCCAAACTAGATGAGCACTTATACAATTTAGACTCAAGTAAGTCAAGAGTATAAGGTGCTTTAAGTTTTCATTCTCTGCCGTTCATTTCTACATTGTTTGTATAAATCCCACTGGGCATAGGCTCACACCCTCACTTTGTTATGGTAGGTTGGGTACGGGTTCGTATTTTGAGGGCATTATACAGGTAAGTGTGTTGTATTCATTTTACGTTAATAGCTCGGTTTACTTGGACTCAGGGTGCTCCCTATGGGTCCTACACGTAGTTTATCTTGAAACTGGACTCGCATGCTAAACTAGTGGAACGTTAATTTAAAATAAAACTGGACTAGCAACATTATCTAGGTTGTTTCATTGCACTTCACACCTAACGTTTAGTTTGAAACGGATTGACTCATGGGTAATCCATAAATTCGGGTCGGGGCCTTACAGACAGAACACTAAAAGATATAATGCAATTTGAAGGAGAAATCTCCTCCGATAAACTTTTTAGAGCAATCACAGTCCTCTTAGGCGGAGATTTTAGACAAATATTACCGGTTATGCATAAAGGAAGGATAAAGGACATTAAAAAGCCTCCAATTAACAAGTCAAGCCATGGGAATTATGCCATATTTAAACCTTAAAGAAAAACATGCGTATCCAAGATTCAAGTTCATTTAGTGAATGGGTTTTTGCACTTGGTGATGGCAAATTACCTGTTATATGTTTTGATAACGATGAATATCCATGTTGGGTCAAAATACTAGATGAATACCTTATTCCCGAGTTAGATGACCACATTGCTTATATTATATCTAGTATATATCCCAATTTTCTTGAAAGATATTGAGAACCCGATTATTTGAGAAGCATAGCTATTTTAACACTTATTAATCAAATGGTGGATGAAATAAACGATTATGTTTTAAATTTATTTCTGGGGGAATCTACAACATATCTGAGCTCTGATTTTGTGTGTAAACTAATGGGAAGGATTGTAGATTAAGATATCATGTATCCTACTAAATTTCTAAATACTTTTAAATTCCTAGGTATACCAAACCATTAGTTGGAATTGAAGATAGGATCTCTAATTATGCTTCTTTGAAATATAAATCAAGCGACTGGCCTTTGTAATGGAACTCAATTAATCTCAACCCAGCTAGAAGCAATGGTGATTGAACGCATAATCATAACAAGATCTTATATAGGAATAATGGTCTTCGTCCCTAGAAGAATAATGTCTGCATCTGATTCAAAATGACCTTTCATTATGAGGCGCGAATAATTTCCTGCTCGGGTGTTGTTCTCAATGACTATTAGCAAAAGCCAAGTTCAAACACTTGACCAGTTTGCATTTATCTTGCAAAGTTAGTTTTCAGCCACGGCCAACTCCATGTGTTTCACAAGTTAAATCTCAGGATGGATTAAAGTTTTTTATTAAAAACAAAAACCCAAATGATTACAACTACACCAAAAATATTGTCTACCGTGAAATACTCGACTGCTCAATAAATGGTAACCGTTACCTAATGCAATATAACTATTTATGAAACAAAATTTTCATGTATATATATATATATATATATATATATATATATATATATATATATATATATATACAGCTTAATTCTCCTTTGATATTTCTTCAACTGAAAAATGGCTAACATAAAATATTACAATATGATTAGAGAGTTGCACAAGGGAAAGGATGATTGGACGCTGAAAGTACGTATGACTTGCACATAGGCGTCAAGAAATTTAAAAAATGAAGATGAAAAAATTTCTGATGACATGTTATTGATTAATGAAAACGTAATATCTTCACTTCTTATACTAAATGTTTATTTTATCCATACCTATTTCATCAATTATTACAGAGTATATAGTTCTTCAATTTATGTTTTAGTAAAATAGAGTTACTTTTGTCTTTCTAACAGGGTGATGTCATGCATGCTTGTGTTAGACCTTATTTATTTCAGAAGTTTTCAAAGCACATTTATGAGGGGAAAGTCTTCACTATAAAAAAAATATCACGGTGCTAAAGAACAAACTAAGTTACATGCCCATACCTCGGGAGCTCATGCTACAATTCCTACCATTTACTTCAATCATAGAATTGCAGGAACAAAACTTAGTAATCCCTGTACATCACTTCCTATTCGTGGAGTATGATCATTTGTGTGATCGTAAAAATAATGACACTCATCTAATCGGTATATATCTAATATAAATCAATGTACAAGAAATGTCAACCATACTATGACTGACTAAAAAGGAACTTATATATACAGATGTTTTGGGACACATGATGATCATCACACCTTTTAATGATCAACTTTCCAAAGAAAGAATCGTTGATAAAGAGTCATACATCTAGAAAACAGCACGTAATATAGAAGACAACTTATTTTTTATCCATTTATTTATTTGCCAAACTTTTAAGAAACATTTCCTACATGTTTATGAACATGGGGGAAAGATCGGTATCACTCTTTGAGTTGATCGTGCATCGGACATCAATGAAGAGATATGCGGGAATTCAACAAAGACATTAATTGTAATTGTCACTTCGACAAGAGTCAAAACTTTCAATTGTAAATTCCTTTCCTTGAGTTGAAATGAATATATTTAATATATCTGCCTGTTAACTATTACTAATACCATTAATCACATTTACATTTGAATTATAATATGCAATTTACAAAATAGGCTGGTATTCTCTGTCTACCATGAGTGCATTGAAGATATATGTAAACCTTGACATTCCAGATGTGGCATGATTAAGGGTGAAAAGTAGCATCGCGTCAAAACACTAATCGTTGAATTCGTTTCACCGCATTAATACAAAAACATAAATTACGACTGCACTTGCGATACAAGTATAGCGGTAAGTCGGGTATCGAAAATCCACACAGACGAGTTGCTAGAATTTATAGGATTTAATACTCCTAAAATAAAAGTGTAAAAGTTGATAGGTTGGAAATAAAGAAAAGGGAAAAATTAAGAAGTTAAGTCTAAATTAGAATTAATAAAACGAGAGTCGGGATCGTGTCCCCACCATGGGCTAAACAACTAATAATTAGAATTTCGGTTCGAAAACATTTAATCGAGCATTTTCAATTAAGTATAAACATCACACAATAAGGAATTTAACCCAAAGTTGCGAGATTAAACATTTAACAGAAAATGGTCACACGCATCTTAAATTCGGATTACCGCTATAAACACTAACGTTGCGTGACAAAGAAAGTTAAATGCATAATAATCCGACTTTAAGACGCGAGGTTTCAATTAAATACAATTTTACACAAAACCTAATTTTTGGAGATCAACACCCATCAATGGAGGAAATGCAATCCCAACCCGTTATCTACTGACAATACATGGATTAAACTACTTTAAACAACAACTAAACTAATTAAAGCAATAAATAACAACAATAAACTAATTTGAAAGCGAGGAAACTAGTTATCAAAGCAAGAAATCAAGAAATACAACTATATAAATGGAGAGGATGATGAATAGTTCACTTACAATCCAAAAATGAGGCAAACCCAAATGAGAGAGAAAATGAGCTCTCAAAACCCTAACCCTAACCCTAACCTAAAAATGAAAGATATATATTCTAAGAAAAGCCCCAAACATTCTATTAATACCCCAAAATAAACCCCCAACAAAACCAACCCCAAAAATCCAAAATAAGCCAATTTTCGTCCATATCTGATGGGACCGATCGACCTCTGTTTTGGAATTTGCCTTGGGTCGGAGACAGACCCTTTTCCACTTTGAACCAATTTTGACGAGTTGCACGGAAACGGCTATAACTCCCTCATACGGAATCAAAATGAGGCGTGGTCAGAACTGAAGCGAAGCTAATTCAATTATCTACTTGATTCTGTTTTGAAACCCTCCAAATTATGCACTATGAAATTACCAAAATGCCCTTGAAATAGAAAAAAATATTGAAACCTTCCAGAAATGAGCATAACTTCCACATACGGCGTCAGAATGACGCATGGTTAGTGGACACGAAAAGATAATTTGATGATCTACATGTTGGAAAATTCATTACATAAAAAATAGTGAGTTTGAAAAGACCAAATTGCCCTTGAAGTAGCATTCGACGACGGAACTTCTCTTAAATGCAACCAAACCTCACTTTTAGCGTTCCAATACCTACAAAAGCACAAATAACCCCTGCAAAGCATGTATATATCCAAATCCAAGGTTTTATGGTTAATGAGCATAATTATAGGCATTTAGGACCGTAAAAGTGCTAGAATGCATAAAGATAACGGGCGGAAATATGCAATATTCTATACAAATCATGGCACATTTTCGATCAGGGTATTATCTATCCTTAATCAATCCAATTCATTATACGATACATATACATGAAAATTTCCTTATACATAAAATTTTTTAGGATATCGATAAATCTAAAGACATCTCATACTTTCAAACAATAAATGCTCCTATTGAAAAGGACGGAAAGTTTGCAAAAGAAATAAAATCCATCGCTGAGATACTAAACTTGTGTTGAAACTAAGTGATGAGGTAGGCATTTCATTTATCAGCAAATAACTATCATTACCACTCTCAAATAACCACACCTATATATTTATTAGATAATTTATTAATATGATTAGGTCAAGATGATTACTTTCATGGAAACTATAAAAGCCATTGAGACGGAACGTGGATGGTATTATATCTCATGCACATTGTGCAATAAAAAATCCATAACATAAGCACCCCAATGTGGTGCCAAATATTCAATGTTGAGGTCAAAGACCCCAAGCTGAGGTAATTAAATTATCTCTACTTTCTAACACATACGTAACGAATACATCCTTAACTTTTTATTGTTAATGAATATATTCCACTACAAACTTATTAACATCGACATATACGTATAATGATTTCTTGAAATATGTATAAACACGTCTAAGTTACAAATTTATGTCCAAGATGACACCGCTTGCACAACATCCGTACTCTTCGACAAGATGGCAGAGAAATTATACTTCAAATCCCATTATAGGATGTGATAAACTTATCTAACGATGACAAGGTATGTAAATTTGGCAATTACAAATCAATGTGTACAATTATAGTAAATTCATTAATCTTTCTTTAATAGCCACCCAAATTGTGACAATAGGAAGAGATGGTAATCGTGCCTAAATTTCTTGAACGATTGGTTGGAAACACACATTTTTCTAGCTAAGACTCACTCACCACAACTTATTAATCGGGTGGAAAAATTATACGGTCAACAACATTCTGGAGCAAAATGCCATGTCAAACACAAATATTTAGCAATATTCAGGAAATAGGGTCAAATATCCATACTTTACTAAGAAATAAATAGTAAGAAAAATTTATTCTACCTATTATTTTTACTCTTACTTTCATCACGGAATACAGATTGGTAATGAGGATCGCAAAAGGGCAAATGTCGATATGCATATAAACTATCTTCGTGAGGCCACATTGGATTCAATGATCACTACCCCAAAAGATTACACGGAATACTCGGATAATAACCCAAACAAGGAATCAAAGCGGATTAAAAGAACAAGGTAAATACTATTAAATATAGAAACTTAACTTACTTTTTATTTACAAATCGTTCTTTCCTCTTTCAAACTACAACAATCAAATTATATTGTTACACATTAAATAAAATTAATCTGTTCTGGAAATCACCATAATTCAATGTAAACTTGGGTTCATATTGATTCCTAATACAAATCAATGTTTGACAACAAATATTAACATAAAATAGTATAAACTATATTCATATTCACTTTTATATATGTTTAAGTAATATTTTAACCCTTCTCATATAATGAATATAATTATTCATATTCAGAAATAATTCTCCTACATATTAGATTACCAAATTTTTATTATACTAACTTTCAGGAACAAAGCCAAGGTGGAGGACTAATGGTATATCATGCACACGTCTACAATAAATGCAATTGCATATGAAGATCATAGGAAATAAAGTTTTTTCATCGACCCCCTACTCTTATAGATCCTTAATGAACTCTACATTTTGTTTATTGATTTTATAATTTAGGAATTGCGTGGATATTGGTGTCTCTTCATAAATACAATACACGATATATACCTTATTTTACATTTATGTCTTGCATACTACATATTTGCTGCTTCTAAAAAGAATTCATATTTGGCCTAAATTTAACTTACTATATATGTATTTTCGCAATTCTTAATATGCACACTTCATTTCACATATATCCTCTACTTATTCTGTTTTTTATTAATACAGATAAAATTCTATGTTAATCAAAAATTTTATTTCATTAAAAGTAAGACTGCAAAGTATTTTGCTCATATTATGGTATTTTTATCTACTAATGTAATCTTTCACAAATTATATGACAGTCTTCAAATAAAATTCACGGTAAAATGTGATTTTTCCTTCTATTATATGGGATATGGAGTATGCAAAATATAGAAAGTGAGTATTTATAGGATGCTGAACATTACGAGCTCGGCTGTTGCCTAACCTACTAAATTTTAATCGCGGTCATATTAGGGTATGTCCTTTACATGAATTAAAATTAACTTGCATTTATTAAATTCAAGTTTAAGGCCATAAATAGACTCATGCGTAATGCATCATGTTGAATAAACAATACTACACTTGCATTCAATTTTATATTTAGTAAGTAAAGTTTTATAGAGTATTATAATGTTCGATTTACAAATTTAATTTTATAACACATTTGACAACAACTTATGCAACAATATTAGATTATTTATTTGGTGTTTCAGGATATGCCTCCATTGATACTTCATAATTCCACAAATTCCTCAACATAAAATGATGCGGAAAGGCTCCAATTATCAATGGCAATACGTGCGGCAACTGGATCAAAGAACATTCTATGAATGAGTCAAGTTCAAATTCTATTGCGAACATAATTGAATCAACTATGACGTATATTTGTGCAGAGCATGTTATGCCCACATCTCAAGTAAGTGAAATCTTGAACTTCGATCACGTTTGCCTCACTTTCGACATATCATTTCAGTTGGTATTACAAAACACTTTTTTTCCTTGAGGCGTGAAGTTTTTAAAACTGCATCACATTGAAAATTGGTTGCTACACAGAATTATAAATATCAAATAGTTAATTAAGTTCTCCCATTCTACTTCTTATTTCATAATTACAATTCTTACATTTCTATAGAGTTTTTCTTATGTCTACTTATTTTACGTATTTAATTATATTCCTAACTAGCAAAGTTTTATATAATACAATCTCACATTACTGAGTTTTACTGTCCACACACTGAAACCTTTTCATTTATTACACTTGGACACTTTTCTTTTTGGTTCCTACTATCGGCCAAAAATAGATGTAGATGAAATAGTATTGCTCTCATTTGCACAATTTTGACAAATAGTTTCTTATCATAAATTGTCACTACACATTTACACTACCATTATCGCCACATTGTTTACACTCCTTCACATCATACATTGTACTGCTTCTTTTGGATGCTCGTTGGACAATATAATTTCGACAAAATATGGAAGTCACAAGATGCCTGCGATCTAATTATAAAATTATCATGATGAAAAGCCATCTATTTCAACAGAGAAGTCGCACGTCAGTTAAAAATAAATCATTTAGGACCAGGTATGTTTTCAACAACATACCTTCTTTAAATTTGTGTGTTTTCTTTTCTAAATTCACTATTATAATATAGCTATCATCTACGAATATGCTAAATCAATACATCTACTGCATATTACATATGAAGGTGTTGGGATAAAATACAGATAACACGACGATGATGGCAGCGCAGCTGTGTCATTAACAGCTCAGTTATTAAAACATTACATTATCGGTAAGATCTTATCTTTCTCACAATGTTAGTTAAGCTTCAATGGATAACGTATCATATTTCTAAAATACTATGGCGATTTTATAACATCAATCTCATAAACATAAATGTTTTATTCCATGAACTACATTCAAAAATAATAAATATATTACCTGGTCTAAATAAGAGAACAGACATCTTTTGCACTGCCACTCTTACTTCATTTGAATGAAATAAAATTAAGTTCATTACACACTATACATATTGACATCTAACCAATTTCGCATATATTTCAAGTAGTTACATTAACATATTCCAGGTAATATGTAATGTCTCCATTATGCGTAAATAAAGCTTTCATCATTTATGTTATAACTTCAAAAGTGCAAAACTCTTACGAGTTACAACTCGAGAAAAAGGTAACTTGTGATATTCCATTTATGCATTCATTTATATACTCAATTACATTTATACTTGGACTAATTGGGTTAACAGATCTAAATTTTAAACGCTACAATGCTTCTCATTACCGTATTTTCAACATTTATTTATTTTACATTAATATTTATACAATATTCAAAAATTTTAACATTCGTAATTAACATACTATTGTAGGTGCTAAATGTTCATCTAACGGAACCATAATACATTGATTACACACTACTGCTTCATTAAAACGATGTGTACTACATTATGCAATTTACATATCGCCATCATATTCAATTATCCTTTCGGCCATATTCACACCAATCTATCGGCAGATGTTGTCTATAACAGAGTAGCACTAATGGTTGCTATTGCAACAATAATCTACGACCTACATTTCAGGACAACAATATACATCATCTCAACGTGATACCATTTATTACTCTACGGCGCATATTAATGAATTTGGGATTGTTAGACTCAGTGCCGCGTCAATTTTAATTTTTCTATGTCCCATCTTCGACTCAATCATCCGCCTTTTGTTGTATACAAAAGCGTTATAAGACAACAAAAAATCCACAATGGCTGCTATTTTAAGAACCGGGATCAATACTCAATACCATAGTTGTATATATTTTGTAGCATGCATTTTGGAACCTCATTACAAAAATAAATTGTATCAAGATTTACTTCATAATTTATTGTAAATATAGTTTTGGGAATTCATTGTTTTATGTTTTCTTCACCCGTTTATACCACTGCACAAATAAATAGACTAACTTTACACATATCGTAATCCATTTATCATTTATGTCAATATGTTACACCTAGCACACCCACGCATCGAGCGGGTTGTGTGCTAGTTTCATTTAAAAATGCTAGAGTATTCATTTAGAACTCATTTAATCATACCCTAATTGAATGGTTATAGCTTATAATTGGAGGATTCAAATCAGGAAATGAAAAATTAATTGTTTAAAGACCACTACTCACAACTAGTCATTTTTTCCATCCATCTGTAAACGAATTAGGATATAAAAATTATTTAAAGCATATATGATAGTGATGTATAACCAAAATTTACTGAATCATTAACACATACACGGATAAATGAAATGTTATCAACGCTCCATAATAATAATTTCTTAGAGGTGAATGAGAGTGCATATAACTAATTTTGGAGTGCTAATAATAATATGTAGAAAATAAAGTATAGAAAATATAGATTTTAATTCAACATTACATAAATATAGCTCTCTCTACATAATATTACCAATAATAGGAGATTGCTCGATTGAAATTTTATTTGTCGTGTACTTTTGCCTACAACCCAAAATAAACTAAAGAAAATGTAGTTTATATTAATTTATGAACATTAATTAATTAGTTTTTTTTTGCTCTCTCTCTCTCTCTCTCTCTCTCTCTGTTTGTGTGTGTGTGTGTGTGTGTCCAATATATATATATATATATATATATATATATATATATATATATATATAGGCGGCTCCCTGTAAGGACTTTTTATGGTGCAGATCTCGATACATGCCCTTTTTAAATAGTAAAAATATGAATTTTTTTATGAACACTTCATGGATATGATCTCCATAGTGAGAATATCATCTCTAATTTTTTCATCAAAAAATTTAATAAAAAAAACGTTGAGAGGACATGACATGTAAAAAATGGTATAGATATGCATTTTCGATCGTTGAAATTTTAGCGATCATCTCACATACTTTTTGATTGAATTATCCGATGAAACTTCATGGATATGATCTTGACAGTGAGAAAATCATATCCATAAAGTTTCATCAAAAAATTCAATCAATCAAGTGACTGGCTCAAACACACACACATATATATGTGTGTGTGTGTGTGTGTATGTTGGGGGAGGTATAAATATGATCAATGAAAACATTTTGAAGTAAGAATTTATAAGCACGAAATTGCGGCAATTTATAGAGTTGATGTCAATCTGATTTGAACTTTATTATTATGTTAATAGAATTAATTTATTAATTCGAAACGCAGAAGAAATACCATCACATATACTCATTTATGACCTGTTTGGGAACTCCAAGTTTATGCTTTGGAATTAGAATTTGAAATTTTTAAGTTCAAACTTTTTAATATTGAACTGAAAATTTTTCATTTCTAATTTCAATTTCTAGGACAATAAATTTAGTTCCCAAATACACCTTTAAAGTAACAAGTTAAAGATTCACTATACGATGGCATGATATTGACAAATCATTTATAAGAAAAATGAGAAAAAACTAGTAGATTTAGCTTGACAATCAATATAAAATTGACATCTTACAAAGTACAAGAGTGGTCAGATATAAAAATTCATTTCAGTGGCATAATTGGTGCACACGTGTTAACAATTTTTGCGATCGCATCCGACGGCGCCATTTTAAAGGAATTTTTTTTGTGTGTGTGTGGGGGGGGGGGGGGGGGTGTGAGGCGATAGATGGACAATTGGAGGTGGCCACCAATAAAAATAGAATAAAGATAAATACATCAACTCTTATTATTAATCTAATACCGAATGTGTTTTAAATACATTTTATCAAAGTGTGGATCACAATTTCGTACATTATATATATAAAGCATATTCGGTATTGAGATCCACTTGTAAAAATAGGAGAAACTTTTTAGGGGCCAGGTCAGTACATAATAGAAATTAGTCATTGTCTCAAATTGAAAATGATTTAATAATTTAATCTACAATTCATAATTAGCTAAAACTAAACTATTCCAAAACGTATCTCTACAACAAATTTTATGTGTTTGCGTGCCATCACCATATAAATCGCAAGGGACCTAAACATATTTCTGTACTAAGAAGCATGAAAGAATGTTGTCATAAAAAAGCCAATCGATATAATTAGAAAATCAAGTCGATTTTGCGGAGCCAAAAAGCAATAGATTCCATACCCACCGTTGATACCAAGCATTTGTATGCCCCCTATCATCTTTCTAAGCTCTTTTCTTTATCTTTTCATGTTATGTCTTTCTCATTTCAAAGATAGAATAAGGCTTTCTCTAAACACACAAGCTAAGGATATCCCTTCCAACCTGTGGCTTTAAACTCATGTCATACCCCTGAAGGTTAGTTTTGCTTTTCACTTGTATGTATGCTCGAACTAGAGATTCACTTGATTACAATAATGCAAAACAAGAAAAAATTTAACATACTCATTACCTATAAAATGCACACAAAATATCACATCAATCAATAGTATATTCACGAAGATATGATAAGTATAGTTACATTTTGATTCTGTTAACCCACAAATTTACTTTTTAAGTTTATAATAATGATGAAGTATCTCTTAATCCCTTAATTTTCAACCACTTCAATTTAATTTTTTTTTTTTTTTTTGTATTATATCACGTGGTATTCGGACAAGCATTAAGTACATCTCGACTAATTCATGTTCGCGGTTCGTGGCTTCCGCTAATCAAACATTATGTTGACAGTGTCAGAGATCGAACTGAAAACCAAACTCAATCCACCTCCAAAACCGTTCCAGTAGCAGATTTATATTATTGGGTCAGGAGACTTAGTTACCACTTAAAATTTTGAACAAACACAAATATTGTAAAATAACTGTTACGAGATTCGAGCTTTATAATTTTCCTAGTTTCACACAAAATTCAAAAAATAAAAAATAAAAACTACCACAACCCAAAAAATAACGATCTTGATGAAAATAAGAAATGCCCAGATATGTAGTTGGATCAGATTCTGAATACAAGCAGGGGAGAGATTTTTTTTTTTTTTGGGGGGGGGGGGGGGGGGGAGGGGGGTGTTAGAGATGTTGAAAGAGAATAAGTATAGGTTTAAGGAAGAAAAAAAAAATAAAGATATAGAGACGGTTTCAGTTGGGGGACCGTTGAGAAAGGAGAAAGGGAGGTGGTCGTTTTTTTCGCGCCACCTACTCTAATGACTGCATGCGTCATGTGCGCGTGTATCGGTTATGTTTTCATCTTGTATTGTACCATATTTACCAAGTGCGGGAACAGTTATTAAAGGTAGTTTTTTGCTGCGAGTGGGGGTGTTGAAGAAGGTTCTTTTCTTTTCTTATATTTTTTTTAGGTGGTTAGGTGGCACTTTCTTCCTCGGGGTTGAGATTAAGGATGGAGTTATCCGAGTTTTTTATTAAAAAAATGTACTTTAAAATCTTGAATTTGCGCTGATGGCGTTTATCTTTTGAATTCACTACTTGGCAACAATAAATTCAGGTCCGTTTTGATTCACGGTATTATTTTGAACTAGTTTTAAACCCCGCGCGATGCGCGAGCGTGGTATAATTTTATTCGTAAAATATATGCCACATAAATAATATTATCATTACATTTAAACTAATGTTAATATGAGATGAAAAAATGAATAAAAAATTTGGGACATATGAATATGCCTCTATTTTAAAATTACAAATCAACTACATATTTATATTTTTTTAGTAGAGATGGTAGTTCTATACACTAAACACCGAGATACTTTTTTTATTTAAGACATAATTATATTTTTATGTCTATTTGACACATTATATAAGTATTAATTAATAATAGATGGAGAGAAAATGGACACTCATATATAATCACGATAATTACTATCATATATATATATATATATATTTCAAAATATTTTACTTAGGCACTTAATCAACTTTACATAAATTATACTTTAACCCCTAATTTTTGAAAAATATAATGAATAGTATCATGGACATGATAGACAGAAATGACAAACAATTAGAACTTGTGTGTTAAGAAAATAAAGCATAAAGGTTATAATTTGTATAAAAAAATCTGAAAATGAGTCAAAATAAAAATATGAAACCTTAAAACAAAGCACAAAAATAATTGTGCAATCATAATATAAAAAGAGAAAAATCCAAAAAGGAATATTATATATTTTATTTAAAAAACAATGTTATTAAACATGGAAGCATACCTCACTTCCTTTAAAATAGAGCAATATACACCATATGCTTCTAACTAACTAAATTCACATCATATGCTTCTAATTAATTAAACTCACATTTCTATATAAAGATTCAATCGAAATTATCTTAAGAAAAATACTATTTCAATCCTCACATAACACATTCTACTTAAACAAAATCACAATCTATTCTATGGCTCCTTGTCAATTTTGTAAGGATCTTTTAATATTTGGGGTCCAATAGTTATTTAGAGTTTTATTCCATTTGTTTACATTCTACTCGTTTGGGATTCAAAATCGACAAAAAACGTTAGTTAGTTAGTTTGATGGTCAGTTGACTCATTTTCCAATCAAAAAGACCATTTTACCCATTATTATAAGTATTTATTAGTGTATTAAAACAAATTTTACATTATATCTTATTGTTTTAAATAGTAAAACTTTTTTTACTAACACTTTTTTATAAAATGAAAAAGTTTTATAAAATAAAAAAGTTTTATACACTTTTTTTATTAAGTATTTTTTTTTTACATAAAAAAGTTTTACAAAATCAAAAGGTTTTTTTATAAACTTTTTTTAGCACTTTTTTTTACAAACATTAAAAAATATTGTTTTTATAAATGTTGAAAAAACTTTATATAAAAACAATCTTATAAAAAACAGTTTATAAATGTCAAAAGTTTTTTTGTAAATTGTTTTCAACTTTTTTCATAAAACCAAATCTTTTTATGAATAAATTAAAATTGTAAAAAACACTTAATATAAAAACATTAAAAGCACTATTTTTTAACTATTTTTTGTATAAACGTTAAAAAAAATTATGTAAAAACACTGTTCTTAAGAAAAAGAACTCTTTTAAAAAAATATTAAAAAATGGTTTATATAAAAACAACATTTTTTTTAAAGAGAATTATAAAACTGTTTTTGAATGTTTATAAAAAACAGTTAAAACTTCAGTGTTTTGTAACGTTTTTTAAAAACAGTGTTTTTTCCTTAAAAAAATAGTGGTTTATATAAACAGTTTTTTAACATTTATAAAAAATAGTGTTTTTAACATTTTTATATCAACTGTTTTTGAATGTTTTACGTAAAAAATAATTTTATAAAAAAAGTTAAAAAAATTGTTTATAAAAAAACCGTTTAACGATTATAAACTGATTTTTTTAAAAAACATTGATTTTATATAAATTGTTTTTTGATGTTTATAAAAAACAGTGTTAAAAAAATAATCCAAAAAATAGAGAAAGTAAGAATAAGAGAGATAAGAGAGAGAAAAGCTCTTATAGTTTATATAAAAACACTTTTTGTTAAAAACACTGTTTTTTAAAAAGGTTAAAAAAACACTATTTTTTTATTGTTTTTTATATACGTTAAAAAACTGTTTATACAAAAACCTTTTTTTTTAAACAGTTATAAACGTCAAAAAGTTTTCTAATAAACTCTTTTTAACTGTTTTTTATAAAAAGACATCAAAAATGTTTAAAAAAAAAGTTTTTATCAACTATTAAAAACAACTTTTTATATGAACAGTTTTCATATAAAATGTTAAAAACATTAAAAAAAATAGTATTTTTCAACGTTATTATATAAACTGTTTTTTAACATGTTTATAAAAAAAATTGATATATAAAAAAAAACGTTAAAAAAGTTTTATAAAAAAACATTTCACGTTTATAAAAAAAAAAAATTTAACATTATTTTTATATAAACTGTTTTTTTTAAAAAAGTGTTTTTATATAAAAAAAAAATTAAGTTTATTAAAAAGAGTGTTTTTAATGTTTTTAGTAAACAGTGTTTTTAAAAAAAAAAAAAAAAGCGTTTTTATATAAAATGTTTTTGACCATTTGTAAAAAGCAATTAAAAAATCAGTGTTTTGTAACGTTTTAAAAGCGGTGCTTTTAAAAAAAATAGTGGTTTATATAAACTATTTTTTAACGTTTATAAAAAAAAAGCAGCTAAATATAGTGTTTTGAACGTTTTTATATCAACTTTTTTTTTTAATGTTTTTAACGTTTTATGTAAAAAACTAATTTTATAGAAAAGTTAAAAAAATAGTTTATAAAAGAACCTTTTAACAATTATAAACTGTTTTTGTTTTTTAGAAAAACATTGCTTTTATATAATATAATGGTTATAAAAAAACAGTGTTAAAGAAATAACCCAAAAAAGAGAGAAAGCAAATGGTTTATCAATTGTGGGGAACCTCCAAACCTTACTAATTTTAACTAACAAATTAATCAACGAAAGAAAAGAAGGAAATTACCTGCCGAGAACTTTGGCGGCGATTTAACATACGTGCAACCC
The DNA here is from genome assembly GCA_949130495.1 of Sambucus nigra. Lineage (NCBI taxonomy): Eukaryota > Viridiplantae > Streptophyta > Magnoliopsida > Dipsacales > Adoxaceae > Sambucus > Sambucus nigra. The sequence continues at coordinate 160,883,766 of OX422217.1, forward strand.
TTTGTTCAGGAGAAGGTTTTGGTCTTTGGAGAAGTTTATGGTGATGACCATGGTGATTGGCAGCAGTTAAATATAATGTTTATATATTGGGACGAAAGAAATGTATCATTCTTAATTGCTTTTGACTTGGTTTCGTAGTTGGATTAAATTGAAGGAGAGGGAGAGAAAACTCAATAGTTCAATGAATCTATTAAATTGCTTGTATAGTATTTTATAGAAATATAAAATATAGAGTGCCACGTGGACACTCTTAATGAGGAAAGAGTCTTAAATGCTCATAAATGTCTTATTTTGCATTTTATAATATATAGAGATATCTAGAAGTTTATTTACAGAAAAATAATTATTGAGTGGTAAAATGTATTGGTTACACGTGTAAATGCCCTCTATATACAGCTGTGTGTTTGCGTTGTGTACACACACATGGAATGGCTTCATCTATTAATTATTTTAAAGCTGAATCTGATAGCCTTTTTCTGCTCATAAAGTCACAACGAGAAGTATCTTCTTAGAACCTCGAGACACAATAAACATTTGGTATTAAACATAAAAAAGATACTGTTGATGAGACACTCGAGGTCAGAGAAGACAAAATAAGAAAGTAGAGGGAATAAAGCAAACAAAGATGAATACTTCGGTGGGTGTAGGATTCTACAGGAGTAAATTCCCTAACCAAAAAGGGGAATCAAGGACATGACAAAAAGGAAGAAAGGAATCCTTTAAATTCACCACTAAAAACACCAAAACCTTATCTTAGTGAATCAAACTAAAACAAGCACTTTTTCGCTTCTAAGAGTGATGATTGAGTGAGTTTGAAAATTGTATTCTTTAAATATGGATAAATATATATTGTAATGTTCTAATAAAGATGTTAATGTAATCTTTTGATTCAAAATGTTACAAATGACAGATACATTTTGAAGCATATAGTTGATTCGTTTTCACACTTAAGGGTCCTTTTGGTTCGTGATGAAATAATTTTTATCGCGTTAAAAAATAATTCACCTAGGTAAAATATGTATTTGGTTGGACATTTAACATGGTGAAATAAAATGGATATGGTGAAAAGTGAAGTAAAACTTTAACCATTTCAAACCATGGGTAAAGTAAATAATTTAACAGATAAAAACAATGGAATTTATCTTATTACCGGACTAACCTTTTTTATTTCCACTTACAACAATCACACATCTATTTCTCTCTCTCAATTAACACGATCATTAAATATTCATTTTTTAAAAAAAATCAATTTCATTTTTAATTTGATTTTTTTATTTTAACAAAATTAAAAAAAAAATGAATAGCTATTCCTACACGCTCTATGTCTTTCCCCACGCCCTTTTTAATATTTAAAAACTAAAAGACCAAAAAACCCTCTCTGCATTTATGATTTGAACAAATATAATATTTTGCCCAAATATCTATTACTTAAAAAAAATATAATATTCTGAAAAAAATAAAAACATAATATTTTGAAAATAAAAATCCTAATATTCGAGAAAACTAAAATTTTAATATTCTGTAAATATAAAATTATAAAAGTTATTTTTTCAATTAAAAAGCATTATGTTATTTATAAAAAAACTTATTTTTTTTATTTAAATGGACGTTGATAAAAAACCTATTTCGTTATTTATTTAAAAAAATGGACATTCTTTTTACCATTTCTAGTTAAAAACTGTTTCTTTTATTTATTTAAAAAAAAGTTTCATTATTTATTTTTTCAGTTAAATCTATTTATTTTACTATTTAAAAAACAATATTTTTACTATCTAAAAAATGGTCCGCGTCAGCGGTATGGATAGGCAGTCCGACCAACATATTAGAAAAAATGCTCTACGGCGGTATGTATAGGTGGTCGGACCGCCTATACATACTGCTGCAGCGGACCATATTTTTTTAAAATGGTAAAAACAATTTTTAACCAACAATAAAATTTGTAAACAAAAAAAAATTAAGAAAACGGTTTCTTAAGAAAAACAAATTTTACGTTTTATATACAGTTTTTTAATAAAGAAAATAGATAAGATTTTACGTTTTATACACCGTTTTTTATTGAAAATATAATTTTTTGTTTTATATCAAATGTATTTATTTTAGTTTGAGGTTCAAAAAATTGGACATTTAGATTTTATAAATCTAAGGGCAGAATTGTCATTTATTATCCAAAGGGTGTGGAGAAAGACATGAAGGGTGTGGGAATAGTTATTTGTATAAGAAATTAAAAAAATTAAAAATAAATGAATATTTGTTTTGTACAAGGTAATGTGTTCGGAATTTTTTTACTAATTGGGACGTTTTCATTGTTGGGACTTTTTTTTTCATTGGGAATGTTTTCTTTAAATTGGGGCTATTTTTTTCAATATGGAAAACTTTTTTTTTAATTGGGACTATTTTTTCATTGTTGAGAACTATTTTTTTTAATTATGACTACTGTTTTTATAGTTGAGACTCTTTTTTTGTAATTGAGATTGTTTTTTACAATTGGCTGTTTTTTTCATTGTTGGAAAGTTTTTTTTAAATTGAGACTGTTTTCTTTTTTAATTAGGACTATTTTTTTTTTAATTGGCACTATTTTTTTAAACTTTTTATACTTATTTGTTTTGCGTAGCCAAATATGAGTAGTTATGTGGAGGGGTGAATTGTATCAAAATTTGAGTTTGAGGTAAATGAATATTTTTTAATGGTCATTGACACTTGTGATGAAAATCAAATAGTTAAATATAACTATTTTTGTGTGCATTTGAAGTATGGGGTTAATATAATCATTTTATTTTTTCACCATATTCATCTTGACTATCTAAACAACAAATGGTGAAAAAATTAAAATTTTCACCTAGTGAAAACTCGACCATCCAAACGGAGATGGTGAAAACAAAATCACCAAGCTTATAATTTACTTTTTACTTTTAACACAGTGTATTTCACCACGAATCAAACGAATCATAAGAGTACAAAGTGGTAAAGGATAAATGTATTTCCAATCAAGCAAAATATAAAAAATCTATAGTTTGACAAAGTCGGCCCTTCCCAGTCTATTGGTTTGGGCATTGTGCATTTTGGGTCTTTTAAACAAACAACATTTTCTTTTGTATAAACTTGGGCCTATATTTGTATAATTTGATGCCTGCAAGAATATGTATTGAAAGATTTATCAATGGGCCATAACGTTAAAAAAAATACAATCTGCTAATCAACTGATGCATGGTATTACCATTCAAAACAATAATCATGCAATTGAGAGTTGATATTTCTTCCGGGAAAACCAAGAGACTGTGACGCAAGTTTGAGGTGATTTTATTTTGGGTTATTTTGAGACTCATGAACAATCAATAATATAAACCCAAGATACCTTACTTAACGTATTTATGAATATTTTTATATTTTTTTAAAATAGTAAAAAATATATTTTTCGACCAAACTCGGTATATATAATCTACATAATAAGGAGATCATTTACAAAAAAATAATAAAAAATTCAACCTCGAAGTGGATGAGATGATGACAAAATTTAAACGATCGAAAATGCTTATATATATATCTACTTTTCATTTCACCCATTACGGGTTGAATTTTTTTATGATTACTTTTGTAGATGATCCCATTATTATGGAGATCGTGTATACAAAATTCGGTCGAAAGCTACATTTTTTTACTATATTAAAAAAATGTATGTTTAAGAGGCTGACTATTTATACAAGTATTCAGATACTAACCAAATATATGTAAGTTATCAAATCAACATACAAGGAATTAACTCCTCAAATATCTCAATGTCTCAAACACTCAACTAATGGAAACTCAATAAAATGTAGCAAAAATATTAGGGACATTTTGACTTTACCAATGGTTTAGCTTTATTATTTATCTTTAGCCACTATTTTGTTTTTCTTTATACTTTAACCACCATTTCGACTTTTAACACGTAAAAAGGATCGCAAAAGTGAAAAAAGTGTCACTAAAAGTAAAAATGATGGTTAAAGTCTGAAGGAATATAAAATGATGAGTATAGTCAAATATGATAACTAAATAGTGGCTAAAATCAAAATGACCCAAAATTATCACTAAATTATCTCGGTACATACACGAGAATGTGATTTGTGAAATAACTAAACAAGAAAACACCCAAGTTGAATGCATAAACAAAATATTTTCAATTGGATTGGGTAATCAAGGGGGCTTAAATTATTGACTGAAATGTTTGGGTTAGGTTTAACTTAATGAAAATATTTGGAGTGAATGAAAGTGTATTGAATTCTGTTGGGACGATAGGTATCAAGAAAATTTATATATGGGGGTGGACTACATCCTATGTTCGCCCATCCTTGGCTCCACCCTTGACATTTTCCATAGGCGGCAATATTAACACTTCGAGCGACAACGATTATGTCGCCCATGAAATCAAATTTTAAAGAAAAGGAGGAAAAAGTCGAGGTGACAAAAAAAATGCCCTAACTAAAAAAAATCAAAATAAAGTGGAGATGGTTGAGCCGACAGAGCCCTTGTAATACGTCATATTTTCGTGCTAATTATTTAATTGTTAAATTGATTATATTTGTATGTGACATGTGGTATGTCACTCATTATATGTGTTGAATGTTGGTATGTGTTATATGTGGATGTATATGTGTTTCACGAATTAACATTGTACTACACGGTAATTCATTAATTAAATATTGTAAGTGACTTAGTATTATGGACGACTATGGAATGATAAGAGAATAGGCACCGGGGGTTTCTATATTTGGATTATTCCCTCAGTATCGGGTCCCACCAATCGTGAAGTAGTTTCTTATAATGTCAAGTCACGCATAACAGTTTAATAATTAAGTTTTAACTTAATTGCCTCATACCGGTTTAATAAAGTAACTTATTGAATAAATTATTATTTTATAAGTACATTGTATTAAAAGAAGTCGCCTAAGGGGTGGGAACCCGTATACAAGGTATATACAATGGCTTAACAAGCCCAAAAAAACTATATCAATGGGGAGAGGAATAGAAGAACACTCCCAAACATTCTTCACCACTAATGCCCACCTTAAAACAAAAATAATTAATGCCTCGTCTCCAATACCTCCAAAGAAGTTAACAAGCACTCGATAGTAGAATGTGACTCCTCCCTGAACCACACATGCAAAGAACTCAAAAGAGTATATCTAAGTTGTCCAGCCTCAATCTCTTCCCCCATCAAAGTACCTCTTATACCTTTTGCCCCAAAATTGTCCAAAAATGCATAAAGAGGTCATTCTCCACACTCTAAGAGAAAGTTTTATGATTGCTCATTATGTTTTAGTTTGACACTTTCCTTTACACTCCACTTCACCATCATGTTCATTCTCAAGACATCAAGTGAAGACAAGTTAGGGAACAAACGCAACAATTAAAGATCGAAGATTTAATTTCATCGCTACGATAAATGGAAAAGGTATATGAATTTGATTTCATGTAAGCATTATTCAGTGGTATTTTGAAAATATTTGAAACAAAAAAAATGTTTTTTTTAAGTTTTAAATCAATAATTTCATTTTTAAGGAAGTTAAAAAATCGTAGGAACGAGGTGTGTGATATCGATTTAAAATTATTCGCAAGTTTCAAAGTAAACCTTATTTAATTAAATTATATTTTTAAACCAACTCAATTCAGCCCCTAAACTTACAACAACGTGTGTGCGTGTGTCAACCCATAAATAAATAAAGTATGTGACACAAATATTCAGAAAAAATTCCCGCATGGCAAAACCTTTTATTTCTAGAACTTTGAAGAATTTACAAGACCATTGACTTACATACAACCTGATAATCGCCCACAAGTGTAATGCATGGTGTCTTCGTCAAACCTCTAAAGCAACGGCTAGGAATCTGCAGTGGTTCACGCGCAGCTATACCACAAGGACCGCAGCCCAAAACACTCCGTAAAGACTCCCTCCACAATAACACGCAGCTCTCCGGTTGTAGATTTCTCCCCACGAAGGTAATTAGCAAAAGTTGTGTTCTTGAACACCAAAATAATTCACTAAAGCATATGGGAGTTTTGTGAATTGTAAACAAAATAGGGATTAAACCCTAAAAGGAAGAAGCCAAAAGAATTCTGCTTTCATAGGGTTTTTGTTCTGTAAAATGCTGGGACTTCTTGAACAAAACGAAATCATATAATGAGTTTTTATAGAAAAACACGTCGCCTTTGAATACGTGCTCGTTCGAACGAGATAAGGGTCTCGCGCGAACGACGTATAAATGTCGTTCAAATGACATCTCGCAACATCATGTCACTCGAACGAGATACCTATCTCGCTTGAACGACTTGGGTGTCAAAATCGAGGTACGCTTCAATACTTAGAAAAAATACTCATTCTCAAATTTTGACGAAAAAGTTCACTCCAACATTTAGAAAATATTTTGTAAAAATATCCCAAAAACTCTAAGTGAAAAGTTAAGGTATTAAAAGCATAACCTTACCAAAGTAAACTTCGCGGAGACTTTTTGACGAAAAACTTGATTAATTTGGATCCGTCTTAATGTAGATTACTCTTTAATGCTCTTCGACGATGTAGCAGTATATGACATAACATATTGATAACGGACTTATAAAAATATGTCCTTACAAATCTCCCCCTATATTTATACCAGTACAAACATAAAAATATCCGAATTATCAAAAACCAAAATGCCTATACAAATCTACCCTCCCATGAATAAATTTGCAAGATCTCAAATTGTTCTTCAACATCTTCATCAAATCTGAAAGCTTCTCTCATCAGGGTGTGCAATATAATGATCTTCAATCTTTGTACCTACACACATGAGATAAAGCAAAATACCTTCATGACGCATCGAGTTTGAAATGATATAAGAATAAAGCATTAATAATCAAATCTCCCCCATAATGCAAAAACTCGCCCATAACATGATAATTCTTTCTCCCCCTTTTTATGATGTCCCTAAGTAGACAGATAAGAAGAAACAATCAAAACATGGAGTGTCGTGATAAAATGCATAGCAAACATGGATTAAGCTACGCGCATGCAAAGGTATGTCTCAAAAATTTCACAAACTATTTTTGGATTTTTTTATTTTTTATACAAAAATAAGATACTAAAAATCACATTATGGATTTAAACTCAAACAAACAAGTCATGAAAATGGAAAGTATGGGTGTGAACACATTCGATAGGTAAATCAACTCAATCAATCATATGTGCATGATGGATACGTGTACCCCTAACGAATGAACATCAAAAGTATCCTTTGGTGTAAAAATTGTTGAATTTAGATGACATCATCGTATGCAAATCAACAAATCAAAGTCAAAGTGATTTCCACACCAATAATGTCCAAAACTATTTAGCGCTTTTTCAAGATTTTCAAAAACGTGCAAACCCGTTTTAATTCTCCAACCAAACTCCCTCATATATATTTTCTTTTAGAGGTGTTAAACTAAATTCTCAAACTTTGGATAATCGGTGCAAAAACCTAAATGGCACATAATTGGCATGAATTTCTTTTTATTGCCTTTAAATTTATCCGGGCTCTTTTAAACCTCTTTGGACCCCGGATAATAAAATTCCTCAATTTTTTAGGTCCAATTTAAACGGCGGCTTAATCGCAAAGGATAAATGAAAATCTTTCGTAGCCCTTCACCATTTTTAAACAAAGCACACAAACTCACAAACGGCTCTTACATGCACAACTTTCTTATTAAGTTTTATCGCGCTTGGTTCATTTTAAGGACAGGATTGAACTGAAAACACCCAACCAACATGTGATCAGACAAGCACAATAATTAAACAAATCCGTGTATGTGTGCAATAAATGAAAACATTAGTCAAACATGTAGGAAGTAACACTTAATTACAACTTAATGACTCTAAACATTATAAAGCACATGGATGAATTGACCTATTGTCTCAAAACACAATCAAATAGTCACATGAAAAATGGAATGATGTTGTGACTCGGTCATCCTAAATGTCCATCCATATATGGTGTAAACAAAATACAAAAATCTTTTTGGATTTTTTCAAAAATTTTATCAAAATAAATTTTTTCTAAATTTTTCAAAAGAAAAAATTTATACAAAAATGCTCCATACTAGCAATAGGTAAATAATGTCATCATGAAAAACATCCTATGCTAGTAAACAAGTCAAACCTCAATCGTTAGGTGTAGAGGGTTTTCCAAAGGTGGTGCCAACTTTTGAAAAACCTCCATCAAATATTGTGAAGTTTTGACTAAAAACTTAGCTTGCTTACCTAAATGTGCAAACTCTCTCATGTATTCTCCGGGAGCATGTAAAGTATCATGTGTGGGTGCATGTGTGGCAGAAACACGTGTAGTAGAAAAACGTGATACAAAACCCAACTTAAAAAAAAAATCCCCAAGGTTCCCTCTCCTTTTGTAATGGGAACAAACATATATAGGCCTAGGAACACCTTTCTCAAAAACTCTAGGACGCGCTCTCCTAATAGGAACGGGACGCCTAGGGGGTTAGGGTGAGACTCATGTGAATTTAGAACTAAAGTGGGAACCGGCTCGGGTGCTAATTGGGAAGTAGAAGCACCGTCATGACTTACTCCTAACTTTTCACCTTTACCCTTAAGAACCACCTTTTCAACCTTCTTAGATGCGTTCTCAAAATTGACTTTGACTTCCCTACCACGTTCGAGATCACTCTCGAGTTGGGATACACTTGTCATTAGACTAGACAACGTGTTGGTCAAGTCACACTTCTCCTTTATTAAAACCTCCTTCTCTCTCTCCAAATCTAAAACCCGACGACCTAAATCTCTATTATACTTCTTTATTTTCAAGGTCTCGGTGTACAAATCTCTAAATGCTTTTTGAAGCTCACTTTCACTCTCGCTTTCTCCCTCACTTGAAGAGCTTAAATCATCACTATCGCATTTGTGTGCACTATTGTGGGACAAAGTGGGTGTGCTCACACGACTCTAAAAAGCTATAAATTTCTCACCACTAGTCTCATCACCCTCACCTTCACTACAATCACTAAGTGTGACGGGCATAGCTACTTTCTTTCCTTTCTTTCTAAGCCATGTAGGACACTCAAACGACTTATGCCCCTTACCGCCACATTCAAAATAAGTCATGTTCTCAAACTCCTCCTCACACTCCTCATCTGAGTCATTCTCTTTTTCCCTTTCACCTTTTTCTTTGGCCTTTCCTTTCTTTTTATTTTTCTAAAAAAATCTCTTTTTGTTGGAAGTATTTTCTTTAGAAATTTTGAGAAACTTTTTGAAATTTTTCGCAAGTAAGGCCAAATCATTAAAGTCTCCCTCAGAATCGGACTCACAAACTTTTTCTTTTTTTTTTCTTAAAATGACTCTTTAAAGCAACGCCTCTATCCTTAGCCTAAATGGTTTGGGGAAACATGTCAATCTCATAGGTTTGAAGATCTCCTACAAGTTCTTCCAACTTAAGTGATTTCAAATTTTCCAAAGAGTTCAAAACAGTGACTTTAGGAATAAAGAATTTTGGAAGAGATCTCAAAATCTTTTTAACGACACGCGTGTTTACAAATTCACCTCACCCAAATTAAAACATGTGTTAACAATGTCCGACAAATGTGCATAAAAATCATCAAAGCATTCAGACTCAGACATGGTGATAGTCTCAAATTGGGTGACCAAATTTTGTAACTTAGATTCTTTAACCGCGTTCGTACCATCATATGTCAGTTTTAAAACATTTCATGCCTCTTTAGACGTGGTGCACGTCATAATTCGGCAGAACTCGTCGGGAGTGATGGCTCCAGAAATAGCACTCAAACCACGAGAATTAAAATTAGACATTTTATAATCATCTTCAGTCTAGCCCGACACGGGTTTTAAAGAGGTGATATTATCAACGGTGACCGTGGGAGGAGTCCACCCATTTTCACAAAGCAACCAAGCACGCTCGTTAATAGACTTTAAACCAGATTTCATACGAGCTTTCTAGTAGGCATAATTAGACCCGTAAAAAACAGGCATCATATTAAATGAATGTTCCATTGGAAAAATTATGATTTTTCACAAAACTGAATTTAAAAAAAAATCAATATCACACGATTTTGCGAAAAATAGGAATACATGATAAATTAGCGCAACCCGATTTGATACCAATTTGAAAAATCGTAGGAACACGGTGTGTGATATCGATTTAAAATTATTCACAATTTTTCAAGTAAACCTTATTTAATTAAAGTCTATTTTTAAACCAACTCAATTCAGCCCCTACACTTGCAACAACGTGTGTGCGTGTGTCAACCCGTAAATAAATAAAGCATGTGACAAAAATATTCAGGAAAAATTCCTGCATGGCAAAACCTTTTATTTCTATAACTTTGAAGAATTTACAAGACCATTGACTTACATACAACCTGATAATCGCCCACAAGTGTAATGCACAGTGTCTTCGTCAAACCTCCAAAGTAACGGCTAGAAATCTGCAGTGGTTCACGCACAGCTATACCACAAAGACCGCAGCCCAATACACTATGTAGAGACTCCCTCCACAATAGCGCGCAGCTCTCCGGTTGTAAAGTTCTCCCCACAAAGGTAATCAGCAAACGTTGTGTTCTTGAACACCAAAACAATTCACTAAAGCATATTGGAGTTTTGTGAATTGTAAACAAAATAGCGATTAAAACCTAAAAGGAAGAAGCCAAAAGAATTCTGCTTTCGCAGGTTTTCTGTTCTGTAAAACGCTGGGACTTCTTGAACAAAACAAAACCATAGAATGAGTTTTTATAGAAAAATACGCTGCCTCAGAATACGTGCTCGTTCGAACGAGATAAGGGTCTCGCGCGAACGACTTATAGATGTCGTTCAAATGACATCTCACAACATCATGTCACTCGAATGAGATACCTATCTTACTTGAATGACCTGGGTGTCAAAATCGAGGTATGCTTCAATACTTAGAAAAAATACTCATTCTCAAATTTTGACGAAAAAGTCCGCTCCAACACTTAGAAAATATTTTGTAAAAATATCCCAAAAGCTCTAAGTGAAAAGTTAAGGTATTAAAAACATAACCTTACCAAAGTAAACTTCGCGGAGACTTTTTGATGAAGAACTTGATTAATTCGGATTCGTTTTGATGTAGATTGCTCTTGAATGCTCTTCGACGGTGTAGCGGTATATGACATAACATATTGATAACGGACTTATAAAAATATGTCCTTACAGAGGCTCATTAAAACGAGGTACCATAGGTCATTTGAACGAGATTCCTTATATCGCTCGATATAAGTGGTTCGAACGAATCTTCTAATGACCCAATTTCCTCGTCGCTCTGGAATTTTATTAGATTTCTCATTCGATGTCATTCCAACAACTGGGCATAGGTCGTTCGAATGAGGTCAGTTCGTTCAAACGAGTCGTTTAAATATTTATTTTACTTAATTTCAAACGAAATCCTTTCAAGTCTATCTCTTGGATATTTTTTCTCCCCAGTTAATGAGATGCATATTTGCACTTCTTTATAAGCATTTTACACATATGTTTGTGATCAAATAGTTTGATTTTTTACATACAACCCCTAGATGTTTTTTGATTACTTTATCAAACCTTGAGGAACACATCTATTATTCTAATCCCTGAGGAGTTGATTCTTCACTGCTGAAAATAGTAAAGAAGTTTTTTGAGGCTTATCGATGGACATTGAGGAAAGTGGAGCTTACTGTAGAGCTCTGTTGGATCTGCATCGCTTTCTGTTATTAAAAATAAAGGAGACATAACTACGATACTTAGTGGATTCTAAGTCTATAAGTATATATGAGTCATTCTATAATGCCTTAGTTGTAACAGTGCTGAAAAGGAGTTTTTCTCGAAAGGATTTTTTTACTCATATCTCTTGTTGCGGTTTGTTTAATTATGTTTAGATTCATTATCTCGCATTTTAAGTTTTACCTAATTAATCAATATTAAATTAAATTTCGTTTTGCTTGTGACCTACTCTACGGATCCTACATTTGACCATATAACCAGATAACTTTACATGTTTTTAAAATTAGTATCAGAGCTTATTTTTATAAGTTATTTAGATGAATCCTAGGATATAGAGAATTCGTACAATAGGCCACCGTTGTTTGATGGCACAAATATTACCTATTAGAAAGTTTGGATGAGATTATCTTTATAATCCATCGATGGGCGCGTTTGGCTTGCTATTAAAAAGGGTTGAACTACTCCTACTTTGACTAATGAAATAGTGTTAGTCTTAAGTCAGTCACAAATTGGACTGAAGATGATTTTGAGTTGAGTAAATTCAACTCTCGTATTTTGAATGATATTTTTGGTGTTTTCACACCTAACAGATTTCATCGTATCATAACTTTTACCACATCTAAAGAATCCCAGCTCACTCATGAGGGTACCAATGTTGTCAAATCCTATAAGCTTCAAACTGAAACTTTTGATGAATTTTATGCTTATTTATCTTATATTCTGAATTCTAGTTTTAATTTAAGTGAGTTCCGAATACGAGAGTTGTTACAAAAATTTTGAGGTCTCTTCTATCTTGTTTTAGTACAAAAGTTACCATCCTTAGCCCTTTGGGAATATAGCCACAATTAAGCTAGAAGATCTTGTAGGTGATCTCCAAACTTAATAATTAGATATGCACCCCATAACCCAAAAGATAAAAGGAATAGATTTAAAAGCTAAATCAAAAAAATAAGAGGGTTCTGACTTTGATCCTCAATTTCATCAAGATAATCTTTCCATGTTTGCTAAAAAGTTAAGAAGGGTTTATCCAATTCAAAAATAAAAATTCATCCAAATTGGAAAATAAAAATTTTTAGAAAAGAAAAAATTTCAAAGAGGGTAAGATTTTTAATAAAAATGATCAAAAGAAAACTAGAGGTGAGTATCCTATGAATCGAAGAAAGATTATGAGTGTCAAGGGAAAGGTCAAAAAAACCATGAATGATCGGCTAGGCTTAAGAGAAGGGGTAAAGAAAAATCCTCCTATAGTGCCACTCTAAGTGATAGTATTGTTTAGTCGGTGGATTCCAGGAATTAATCACCGCATGGACGCAATTTCACTGCCTTCATGGATAGTCATGTTAGCACTTCAAGTATGTCTCACGCCGATGAGGACGTTTATAAAATGTAATCACTTTGACAATGAGTTGAATCATTTCATATGGTTTGAGGGTAATGATCCAAATAAGGAAGAACATGGTCCTCAATAAGCTTACTCCAAACTTTACAACTGAGATGTTAAAACTAAAATGTAAAATAAAATTTGACACTTAGGGTGTTATTTTTAGCAAATAGTTAAAAGGTTTGAGAGAGAGTGATGCCTCGGTAAGAATACCTTTGAGTGAGAAATTTATTTTGGTGGGCAGGGAGAAGAAAGACTTTACCAACAAAGTGGCTAATCTTACCAGAGATCTTCAAGTATCATTGGAGACTCCTGAGAAAATTTAAGCCTATGTTTCCTAACTCGAGAAAAATATTGAATATACCTAAGAGGTCAAAGTCACCATAGAGAATGCATCCAAGAAAGTTGGAAAGTTGTTCCTAGCTCCCCCTTTAGGTTTTAAAAAGTGACAAGTCATAGGTTATGAAGGTGAATCCACTTTTAATGTCGTACCCGAACCCATTTCAAAGTTTGTGTTAGATCCTTATGGGCCTCCACCTAACCCACCAAGCATAACTCGTCCTTGGTGTGTTAACCAAGTTTGACCCAAATAAATCTGTGTGTACCCATTGCAAATGAAAAGGTCACCTAGGGAGTTTTGCAACAAGCTAAGAAGAGTCTCGCATACACTTCTCCCACACACCGCTATATCGATCTATCTAATATTAGAGATCAGGTTAATTTCTAGTCAACACTCATAAAAGTTTAATGGAAGAATTTAAAAGGATGTCTATACCTTTTGAGAAAACTTCCAAACTATGACTAGTGACAACAATGATAAGGTTAAGAGAAAGATTACCACCACTTGGATACCTAAAAGTGATGAAAAAGCCCTTGTTATTCGATTACTCTTAATGTTCAAGATACTTCGCAATGATATTTTGATATTGGGTGCTCCAAGCACATGAACAGTGACAAGTAACATTTTACCAACCTTGTGGATCGCAGGGAAGGAAAAGTCACCTTTGGAGATGGGAGTAGGTCTAGAATATTAACACGAGGTTGCATGGAGATTTTCAAATAATGTGTTGTATGTTGAAGGTTTGAAGGGTAACTTAATAAGCGTATTCCAACTTTATGATGCTAACTTTGCGATAAAGTCTAAATGGTCAAAGTGTAACATTTTTATCAATCCGGTGAACTTTTCTTATAAGGTGTGAGGACTACTAACAATCCTTACTATATCATTCCCAATACCTATTTAGTATGCAATAATACTAAGGTCTCCACCATGGAACTTTGGCATCAATGACTAAGTCAGGGCAAAGTTAGATATCTTGTGAGGTTGGTTAAAAAAAATACCTAGTTTGCTTACCGTCTCTTAGAAAACCAACTTCCTCGGTTTGTAGTCCTTGCCAACAAGGGAAACAAATCAAGAATCCCCATAGGAGGTTGCATACTATTACCACTTTACATATGTTAGAGTTAACATTCATGTATCTTATGGGTTCAGTGCACACCGAGAGCCTTGGTGATAAGTAGTACATTTCGGTGATGGTCGATGACTTTTAAAGATAATCCACTGTTGGATTTCTTAGGAAAAAGTTTCATGCTTGTGATTTCCTTACAAATAAGTGTAAGAGAAAGTTTTATAATTTTTAATTATCTATATTAGTTTGGCATATTCCGTTACATATTCATCATCATGTACATTCTCAATAGATTTAAATGGAGACAAAATAATTATGGAAAAACAGTCAAAGATTGAGTGAGTTAAGATCATCTCTATAATCATCGAGAAGGTATATGGTTTTAATTATGCATAAAAACTTTATTCAAGGGTTGCTTTAATAAAATGTTCAAGGATTGTTTTGAAAATGTTTTATCAAAAGAAACTATTTTTATTTTTAGTCATTTGAACGAGTTTATTTCTTCATTAGAATGAGATTGGGAGTTCATTCAAACGAACTTTAAAGGAACATTAAATGACTTTTTCTGTTTAGAGAACTAATAATGTTCGAAGGTCGTTCAAAGCCGATTCGAACGAGATTCGTTGTATGTTTGAACGAGGTTTCTCTTAATTCAAACAATGTTTTATTTTTATTCAAACTATATTTTTTGAAATTTATGTCATCTCAAAATTTGTGTTTTCTATAAAAAAAAAAGAGTCTTGGGATCAACTTTTCTCAAAACGTTTGGCAAAATTTGTTTTCCCATACATATCCAAAAGCTCTCCAAACCCTAGTTTGTTTAAAACTCTTTTATTTTCCAAATTCAATCCCTTTGATGATTTATTGATCATTTATCAAACCCTATAAGAACACGTATTATGTTCATGCCACTATAGAATTGATTGTCTACTACTGACCATGTGGAGTTAATCATCTACTGCTGAAGATAGGAATACTGATTGGTGGATACTGAGATAAGTGAAGACTATTGTCGGCCAGGGATGGATATGCATTGTTTATTGTTTCTCTAAGTTTTATAAGTATGTATTTTTCGTTCAGTAATACCTGATTGTAAAGAGTGCTGAAAAATAGATTTTGCCCGAAAGGTATTTTTCCTCATCTCCTATTTTCTAATTTTAGGTATTGGTGTATTCTCATTTAGTTTCATTATCTTGCATGTTTAGGTTCACCTAATTTAACAAGATAAAATTTGGGCTAAATTGAGTTTGGTTTGTGTGTATGTGACCCACTCTACAAATTATACATATAACAGGACCACTCTGCATTTTTTCAAATTGGTATTAGAGATTATTTCTACAAGTTACTTAGATGAATTATGGTGATTATATGGATAACTTGTGCAATAGGACACCTACGTTTGATGGATCTAACTGCCTATTGGAAATCTTGAATTAGGTCAGTCTTAAAATGGATTAACAAGCGAGTTTGGATCGCTATTAAAAGGGGCTGGACTCCCCCCACTATGACTAATGAAGATGTCATTAGTCTCAAACTTGTCACTATTTGGACTGGGAATAATTTTAGATAGAGTAATATTAACTCTAGAGGATTAAGTATGATTTTTGGTATGGCATGTACCATGTCTAAGGAAGCATGGGATATCCTCTAACTCACTCACGATGGTACCAATGTTGTAAAGCATCTAAGCTTCAGAATCTCACCACTCAATTTGAGACCATACGCATGAATGAAACTAACACTTTTGATGAATTCTATGTGTGGTTTTAGTTTTAATTTAGGTGATCGACATTCTGAAATGAGAGTGGTTAAGAAAGTTTTAAGGTCTCTCCCACCTCATTTTAGTGTGAAAATCACAGTTCTAAATTCCATAGGAATTTTAGACACAATTAGGTTAGAATAACTCGTAGGTGATCTTCAGACTTATGAAATAGACATGTTCCTCAAAAATAAAAGGAAAAGGGAAGGTATAGCTTTAAAAGCTAAATCAAAAGAAAAAAATTTGACTCCAATTATGAAATTGTTCTAGATGATCTTTCCCTGTTTGTAAAAAAAATCAAAAAATTTCTCAAATTAAACGAAGAAAATTCTTCTAAAGTAGAAAATAAATGTTTTGAGATATTTTTGAATGTGATATCTTCGACAATATGTCGAACTATTCTGGAGAAAGTGAGGGTGATGAAGAGAATTGGGTGAGGGACAACATGGCCTTTAGCACGCCTACACCGAACTTTACAATGAGTCTTTAAAAATCAAAATGCAGAATAAATATTTGACTCTTACGCTATTGGCTTTAAAAAAGGATTTGAAAGTTTTGAAAGAGTGTGAGGCCTCTATGAATCAACTCAAAAGGTTAAATTTCTTTGTGTGAGCAACTTATGATGGTTGGTAGGAAAAAGAGTGACTTGACCAACAAAGTGGCTAGTCTTATAATAGATATTCAAGCATCATGGAAACTTGTGAGAAACTTCAATCCTTTATTTCCCAAGTCGAAAAAGATCTCGAACGTGCCCCGGAGGTCAAAGTCACCTTAGAGGATACATCGAAGAAAGTTGAAAAGATGTTCCTAGGTTCCATTTTAGGTTTTAAAGAAAGGCCTAGGTTTGTGTTAGATCGTTATGGGCCTCCACCTAACCCACAAATCATAACTCGTCCTAGGCTTGTTAACCAAGTTCGAACCAAATAAATCTATGTGTGTACGCATTGAAAATGATGATATTACCTCAGGGAGTTTTTTTTCAAGCTAGGAAGAGTCTCTCACAAACATGCTCCCACACATCGACATAAAGACTTTTCTAGTCTTCGTGGTCAAGTGGAGATTTCAGTCACAACTTCTCAATATTTGATGGAAGAATTTCAAAGGATGCATACTCCCATTGAGAATACCTCCCGAACTAATAATTGAGGTCAAGACCTGTTTCGAGTATAGGGTGATTATCATATTGCTATCTTTTGTCCGTGTTATTAGATTGCATCTCTATGTTTATATCTTTTGAAAAATTCGAAAAGATTTTCTTTTCTTTTAGAAAAAAAATTTAAGTTTCAAAAATATTTTATTTTTGATAAAAAATTCAAAAATTCAAAAAGATTTTTGTATTTTGTTTTACACCACATATGGATGCGTATTTCAAATGTTCGAATCACGACTTAGCTCTAGTTCTTTTTTGTTCTTACAATGCATGTTTAGTATTTCGTTGTTGTTTAATGATTATTTTCTCTATGCTAGACTCTTTATATCACATTTACTGCATATATACACGAACCTTTTGAACATTGCATACGTCGAATACGGTGTCCTCATCTCAATCACTATTAATAATGAACCAAATGTACTTGGAACTTATTGTTGTTGTAAGAACCATTGCCCTGGTTTCTTTTCGAGGGAATTTTTTGTATTTTAAACAATGGAAAGGGAATAGGAAATAAGAAACCTTCTTTGCATTAAAGGCCACCATTGGCAAAGCCTGAAAGATAATTTTGGCACATAAACACAAAAGTGTCAAGGCTAATATTTCCTTCATTAATGCTTCACTATCATGAGCATTATGATTACTTCAGAAATTTTGAGAGTATATGTTTAAAATGTGAGATTTTAAGGGTGTAATAAGTTGAAAATCAATGGGTTTGCATAATAAACTTCACTAAAAAACATTAAGTAGTTTGGCATTATTGATTTGAGAAGCATTAAAATTCATGATATTTTTCACAAGTCGAGTTAATTTCATTTTGTTCAACATTTTTACACCTAAGGTTAAGTTGAGTTCTTTCTTTAGGAATATCCCTTTGACTCCGTGCACCTTTACTTCATATGTCTATGTTGAATTTTCCATGCTTTAAGTTCACATGTTTTATTTTATTTCCATGATTCGAATATTTCATGCTACTCCATGTTGTGACTGTTTCATATGAACATATATATACTTTTTATACATAAAAAATTTAAAAATTTTCAAAAACTTTCAAAAATATTTTGTTGGGTCGTTGGAGTCTCATCGCATATGATTAATTGTTTATTCTTTGTGATGATATTTCATATATGGATTGACATGATGCTACCTTTTCAGGATTAGTTTCTAACCCTTTGTCTATTTCAGGGGAAAAAAGGGAGAACATATTGTAAGGACATTTTGTCCAACATACTTGTATATGTCATTAGCCGTAACACCGTTGAAGAAATTCATGTCCATATCGTCATCAACGGAATCCGAGTATCGAATCAAGGAAGGAATCAGAAATCCAGTCAGCCGGACTGGTCCGCCTCAATAAAAAAGGAACCGATCCGCTAACAGCCCGGATCGGTCCGCCAAGAAATTAAAAGAACCGATCCGCTTCCGGACCGATCCGCCTTGCATTGGCCAGTGGATCCCGGATCGAATGAGAACCGAATCTGCTTCAAATAAAACGAACCAATACCCTATCGGACCGATCCGCCTCAGGCCCGGACCGGTCCGCCCTGGATAGAATTCCCAGATCGTGTTGCAGATTTTTTAGGGTTTTGACTCCTTATTTAAACCACGATCAGTAGCTAGTTTTCTAAGACTTTCCCACGATTTTCAGAGCATATCAACTCTAAAGTCTTCACCTATTGAGTCCTATGATTCTAGGTTTTTAGATTCACACATCTTCCATATCTATGTGAATCAAATTTGGTAACCCAAGAACACCATTGATGTTGTTCAACCCATGTGAAGTGGACCGCTTCTTCCTCTTCATTGCAACCCTACTGGAAAGGGATATTCCAGCCGCGACTACAGAATCCGATACCCGAGGGTAATTCTTAGTCAAAAACTTGTATTTCAGTGTAATCCGATTGTAAGCCGTTTCTCTTACAAATTATAGTGATATACAAATGGTTTTGCCCCTGTGGGGGATTTTTCCTTAAACTTTGTGTGTTGAATAACTTGTGCATGATCTCATATTGTTTCATTCACACCTAGTTGCATGCTTAGGGTTTATTTGGGTTAAAAATGGTATTTATTATATTATTTCTTAATTGAATGCAAGCGCCAACTCTTTCACATATTGAGGGGGAGTTTTATGTTTCTTTAAACTCCATGCATCACGGTATTTATTTTGCATCATGTGAGTAGGTATTTTTTGCCTTTGATGATTTCATGGACTACACAATGAAGACTTTCAGTTGAAGACAATACCACAAGTGTCTTTTCCTTTTTGGGTTTGGAAGGGAATTAGTTGTACTTGTCTTAGGATTATTGATTTTCGGTTTGTGTTTTGTATCGGAATAGCCAAACTAGAGATTTCTAAGAGAAAATTTTATAAGTGTGCATCATTTATTTTAGTTTAAAATATTCCTTTGTATCTTCAATATCATGTACATTCTCAAGAGCTTCAAGTGAAGACGAGTTAGTGACCGAGCAACAATCGGAGCTCGAATGAGTTGCGATTGTCACTACAATCATCGAGAACATATATGATTTTGATTATGCATAAACACTTTATTCAGGGGTTACTTTTATAAAATGTTCAAGGCTTGTTTTAAAAAAATCAAAAGAAAATATTTGTATTTTTAGTCATTCGAACGACTTTATGTATTCGTTCAAAAGAGATTAGGAGTTCGTTCAAACGAACATCAAATAGCTTTGTTCTATTTACATAACTAATATCGTTCAAATCTCATTCAAAGATGGTTCGAAAGAGATTATATATTCATTTGAATGAGGTTTCCCTTGGTTCAAACGAGGTCATGATTTCGTTCAAATGAGATTTCTTGAAATTTGTGTTGACTCAAAATTCCTGTTTTCATTAAAAAAAAGGGTCTCGGGATCATCTTTTCTCAGAACTTTTAGAGAAACTTGATTTATTAAACATATCTAAAAGGTCTTCAAACCTAGTTTAAATCCAAACCCATGGATGATTTGTTGAGCATTTATGAAACCCAAGAAGAACACATAACCTTGTAGAGTTAATTCTCTACTGCTTACCTTGTGGAGCTGAAACTCTACTGGAAAGATAGGAATACTGATTCCTAAGGCTAATTGGTGGATACCGAGGAAAGTGGAGCATGTTATGGGGTGGTGTTGGGTATGCATCATTAGTTATTGTCAATAAGGAGTGAAGGCATTATTCCATCGCTTAGTAGAGCTCAAAGTTTTGTAAGTCTGTAATTGTCATTTTGTAATAATATTGGTTTGACCCGAAAGGGATTTTTACTCATCTTTAATATTTTATTTGTAGGCTAGGGTGCATTTTCATTTAGTTTCATTATCTTGCATGTTTAGGTTCGTCTAATTTACCAAGATAAAATTTGGGCTAAATTGAATTTTATTTGTGTGTGTCACCTATTCTACGAATTATACATAGAACTGGACCACTCTGCATTTTTTCACCACGTGTCGTTCTTCAAAATCAATACAATGTTTCCATCAATAGATTGTGAAATGACCATGGAATAGAGTTTGGGGAATTGAGAAATCATATCATTGTGTATTAAACTCTCATTTTCTTGTGTAGATGACTACACGTCGTGGCAGGGCTATGTGATAACCCGCTCACCAAAATATGGGGTGGCCAGCCCGATACTCCAATATAATAGGAATCATGGATGGAATCATTCTCAGCGTCACAACAATTTACAAAGTATACAGGATAACCACTCCATATTTCAGAAAAACGGGTTGTCAAAAATTTTGATTTTAAAGTTAAAGAAAGAATTTAAACAACACAATTTAAAAAGAAAGTGGAAACCCAGAAGAAATTATACTACATACACATTAAGTATACAATAAGCGACCGAATATGCCGTCAGTCAACAGACACATACAATAATACTAAACAAGTTTAGTAAATTATATAATACATTACATTAAACAATTACAAAAGCTTGGGCCTCAAGCCCGAGTAAAAGACCCGATCATAACTAGAGTACAAGGATGACGGCGTCTATTGCAATATGTCCCGTAATACCCGCAAAGCATCATGGCTCCCAGAATCACCGGAGTAGGAAAGTCAGAACAGGCGTCCTTGCGGCGGAGCACCTGAGCGGATACAAGATGCATGCACAACAAGAAATATGAACGGGTCAGGGCCCGATTTTATATGATCACCAGATGAATAAAAAGTATGACAGTTATGAACAGTAAATCATGACTACTAGAGATAAGAATCTACCTACACAATTTAAAGCATAAGCTAAGACATTTTAAATAATCATGAATCTAATTTAGTTATGCAAGAAAAAGAATAATTAATATTAATTTAAGATCCTTCATCATGAACACTAATCCATTACATAGTTTCATTCCTTATCAGGAAACATAATCATAATTTTAATCTCTTTATGGCTTTTATCTCAATCATATGCTCTTTATGTCATTCCATTCCTTATCAGGAATATCATCATTATCATATGTTCTTTATGGAATTTACCATACATCAAGTCCCACTTGATTAAGAATTATTATATTCATATACATATAACGATTCTAAGACCACCCCTCCGAGTTTCCCCACTGGGTACGCCCCTAAATGACTATCATCTTCTAGGGCCTATCAAACAAGACAACCTGGGCACCAAACGCAAGACGTCGGGAAGCGGCCATATGCCTGTAGGAGAGTCATGACCACACCCGGAATCACCTCACCAGTGCAGAAACATACAATAATCGCTCATATGGCTTAGGACTATATCCACCCTGCATTCATTAGCCAGGGGGCATCACCTCACGCGCGAACTTCCCTTATTATAGCATTTAGAGAGGTGTGTTTAAGTAAATTATCATTTACCATATTCATGATTAAGTAAATTATCATTTACCGTAATCGTTACCATTTCCATTTCATTTTCATTTACCCTTTTTCATATGTATGTTTCATTTTATCCGAAACTATAATCATTTACATTATGTAAATAATTCACATTTTATCCGGAGCCATACGTAATTCATATCGTCATTGCAACCTCAAAGAATAAGTGAACTCCCAATTTAATTCTCCCAACACCCTTTTGCGGTGTTATACTATTAACC
This sequence comes from Sambucus nigra, assembly GCA_949130495.1. Lineage (NCBI taxonomy): Eukaryota > Viridiplantae > Streptophyta > Magnoliopsida > Dipsacales > Adoxaceae > Sambucus > Sambucus nigra. The sequence goes on from OX422217.1 coordinate 160,906,269, forward strand.
ATCAAAACTAACATAACTAAATTGAGCTCCTAAAGTCTCCCAAACATAACACTATAACTCCTAGTTTCATAATAATCAACTAGAAGAAAAGAATGCCCTAACATCAATTGGCATATCCCCGGAAAAGTCCCCACATAACGCATTTCTAATGTAGGGTAGTTAACTAACTCATCTAGGACTCTAGGACTCTAAGTTTACTTCATACAAGAAGGTTCCTGGGTCCTAAGCCTTAAGAAAAAGAATAAAAATTGAGTTAGAAAAACAACTCAAAAACAGCCTGATTCCGAATCGATTCACCCCAGGCAGCGAATCGATTCGCCCAAAAGCGAATCGATTCGGATGACAAAACCAACATTCTGCAGTTGGCCGAATCGATTCGGCCCTAATCCGAATCGATTCGGGTTTTGCAGAACTGTAAGCTGACCTGTTAGCAAATCGAATCGCCCTAGGGCCGAATCGATTCGCCCCTGCGAATTTGCTAAGAATGGCTTACAGGTTCTAAACCCTAGTTTTTCCCCAAAACTCAAATCTCTTCCATTTTTACACACATCCAACATCATTAATCTACCCGAAATAATTCTACATGATTATTAACTACTATAACTCACAATTTCATCATCATAAACTAAGATTAGGGTTTAAACACCATAAATTTCATTTTTGATCCATAAGTGCTAATACACAACTATCACACAATTTACTCATCTTAAATCATATATTAGCAAGTAGAAAACTTGCCTTGAGGTTGGAATTTCATATTTCTTTGTGGTAGAAGCAATCCCAATCTTCAATCTCCAAATCTCTCTTTTTTCTCCTCTTTTCTCTTCCTCTCTCTTTCTCTCTTTTTTCTCTCTATGTTTAAGACATATAATAGAGAAATTAGGGGATTTAGAAGAACAAAATCGAGGCTTAAGTCTAAAGTTCCCAACTTAAATGGTTAATACCACATTAAAATGACTCTCGAATATGCATTTAAGTAAAAACCAGTCAAAGTGCCCAGAACCTAAAAATACAATATGGTACTTATTTTCACTGCCTCCACATTCCGGGACTAACTACGCCCTCTAAAATGGCATCCGGTAATTTTATAATTCATTTTAAGTTCCGATTTCATTTAGACCATAATATCTTTTAAAACACATGACACTATAAAACATGCAACATGATGATATTTACTTACACATACAGTAAATATGCAACGATCTAGTAAATATTAACTTTCAACTCATTCAATTAATATTTACGCCCGTTCCAACATTTTATATAATTACTTCATACGGTGAATTAATATAAAATGAGTCTCCTAAAAGCGAGGGTTGTTACATACTCCCCCCCTTATGAGGGAATTTTTCCCTCAAAATTTGGGCGTACCCTAATCACATGAAAGGTATACTATCCTAAACCATCGTTCTATCATCCCTAACAAGCCCCTCATTATGATGGTGTCCCAAATGGACTCGGACTAAGGTCATCACTATCGATCTCAGCCTACATTCTTTATGCTCTAACATAGCACCAAATAGTCCCTCACGAACTATCGAGCCTACCATTCTACGGAGGAAGAAGATACCCAAATAACTCGGCATAAATTGCCTTCTTCCTGAATCACGTTACATTCCACCTCGGGGATACCTACACCAGCGTTCAATTGCTTAACACCAACACTACTCAACTTCTCTTCGCATAGGCGTAGCCCCTCAAAGTATACGGCTTAATAAGCCCACTCATTAAAGAAATGCTCCAGGACCACTCCAAGTCCAAGGAACCTATTGTTCGCTTGTCTCATCCAACGAGTATGTGAATTATTCAACCGGCTACAAAAGGCCACTCACGGTGCCATACCTTCGAAAATGATCTGAATTCTTGTACGGGAAATTCCTTCCATATAAGCTATTGCTCCCGTCCATCCATTTAGCCTAAGGCGCACCTTCAAGATATGCCCTTCGACATTAGGTTAACTTCCTCTATTCGTTCATCCACTCTAGGGTGGTAAGACATACTCCATTTCTATACGGTTCCCATTACTTCCTGGAAACTTTATCCAACCTACGGCACGAATCTCTAGTCTCGATCCACCACTATTTTGATAGGCACTTCATATGATTCTACCTATCCTCCATAAAGAGTGGGGAGTACTCTTCTACATATAGTCCGCCTATAATGGCCGGAAAAGCAACGACTTGGTCGAGCGATCAATAATTTTCTCAAAGAGGATCATGACCAGATCGGTGCTGGCAATTTAATGAAGAAGTCTATGACTATACCCTTCTTCGTTCCACCACTATTCTCTTCACACAAGTGGGTGAAATGGTCAGTCACAGACATGAATGCTCTTGCTCTAAAGTCTTCCTAGTTGTGCTCATTCGATTTGGCTTTTCGTGCCATCACTAATTTTTTTTTTCGATGGGTCTTCTACTTGACGCATCTATTACCTCAATCCCATTCTCTTAGCGAAAAGGGACTGTCCAATTGATAGTCCTTTATGAACTCCATACACCAACTCTATTTCTCATAGCATATTGCAACAACTTGTTGCTCGCGAGAAAGACCAAATTTCCTGCCCAGTAAGTAGTGCCTCCAATACTTTAAGGCGATTGCTACCGCAATAAATTCTGAATCAAGCATGGGATAATACTTCCCACAAAGTTCGAGTTTGTAAGATGCATAAACAATGGGTCCACAGTTCCGTATTACCATTTCCCATTCCCGACAGAGACTTGTTTGTTAAACCCACTCTCGGGCTCAACAACATGGGCTCAGGAGTAAAAGTCAACTCATCTTTTTAACTCCCCAAAATTTAGGTTACCAACGTAACATTCTATCTAAGAGAGGCCTCATATCCTTTGGTCTAACCTTCCAAACCTCTCGAGAATCCATACTTCTCGTTCCTAGGGACCTAATCCATCTTGTAGTTAACACTACACCAAAACTGTCAATCTGGCACACTTAGACAAGGAGAATCTGGCACGGTTTTAAACCGTGCAAAATTTGGCACGGTTTCTTAAAAATCTGGCACCGTTTTAAACCGTGCCAAATTTTGGCACAGTTTAAAAGCGTGCCAAAATCGTCCCAAATTTAATAAGGTTAAATAAAATAAATAAAATTGTTAAAGTCAAACACTTTTCATTTTGATTTGGTCCTGCTCACTCTCGCGCCATTCACTCAATTCTCTTCTCCCGCTCTTCACCCAATCTCGATTGTTCGACGAACAGATATCTCTTCTCAGATTCCTAAGCTAAAGCTCATGATGGTACAGGGATGAACATAAAGGAATTTGTTCCGGTGAATAGAGATCGTCTTCCACCATTTTTCGACGATCTCTGCTCAACAGAGTTATGGACGACACCGGAGATATAGGGGATGAATAGAAGGGAGGTGATTTGTCGCAGTTCCGCACTCGTCAACTACTGTTCTAGGCCTTTGCTCCGGTATTGATAGCACCGAAAAAATAGTGGCAGACTTGGCACTATAGGTATCTACTAATACCCTTTCGATTGTTTGGAATTTCTTCTTCTTTGGTTTGGATTTAGAATTAGGGTTAACGTTAAGGTTTAGTTGAGGTGTAGGGTAAGGAGATATTATATGTTAGGGTCTGAAAAGGTCAGTTTCCCATTTTTTATGTTGTGTTGTATATGTAGTGTTCGTTGAAATGACTCAGAGAAATTTAGAGCGAAACAAATTATAGCTTCTCTATGATTTGAGTTTCTGTATAGATGCTATATTCAGTATTTTGTTTTCAATTTTTCATTTCCCCTTTTATTATATCATGTTTTTATGTGTTTTGTTGTCAAACCACACAAAACACACTGTTGTAAGAATTACTAACATCCCCACCATACACACTGATGTATTTCTGAGAATGAATTATGATATAGGATGCATAGTACATGAATAATGAATTTTCGTAATAACCCACCAACAAATTGAGATGCCCAATCACATGTATGCAACTGATTCTTAGTCTACTATGTTCCACTCTCTCATATGCAATTGATCATGGTCCCTTTTTAACTTCAAAATGGAAATATGCAAGCACGTTGAATTTGGGCAATTAAATACAATTGACTTTCATATGAATGCACTAGAGGTGCCGTGTTGGGGTGAACATTTAAACATTGTTGAGGTGATCCTTAGCCGAATATAAAAAAATAATGATAAAAAGAAAAATTACTATCAGACTCAATGATTTTTCGGGAATCGGCCCAATATTCCCTTGTGGATCAACGTCCTCTAATCCGTCATTGAACGCTCTAATCACTTCGTTCTTCCAAAAGCTTCGCTGTTCTTCCGAGAGAAATTCCGAGCTCTCCTTCTGCTCGGTGTTGGGAGAACTATCGAATTGGTTGTTGGGAGTCGTGGTCGAAGTAGATGGGGACGGAAACTGGGACGAATTTGAAAAAAGGTCTCGTTCTGTGCTTTCTGAGCTTGAGGCATGACCCTCAAGAGAAGTAGAACGAGACGAGGACCCCGGGTCTCCCTCCGGAGCGAGTAGTAGTGGCGTTGGGGTTACGGGCACCCCCGAACTAGAGGCTCCCGAATATCCTGGTAAGCAAGCAAGCAGTTATGTAGGCGCCAACTCCCAGCTCTTTCTCTTCTTTCTTTTTTAGTTTAGTGACAATTCATCAAAAGAATTGTCCAAGATTGCTAGATCGAGCACGCGACGCGCATAGTCTTAAGTCCAAGAGCGGGTTGTATCCTCTTCAACATTTCTACGACTTCTTTGCCTCCCCCTTTTGACTCCTTGTTCTCTTCCCAGATTTTCCTCCATACCTTCGCCGCCTTCTTCATCATCTTGTTCCATCCTTCAGGGATGTTCGGTAGGTGTCCGGGCCTCCTAATAAATCCTTCCGACAAGAATGCTTCTTGAACATTGTAAGACATGGAACCGTCTCACTCTTGTGAACACTGATCATAAGTGGCAAAAGCCGCATACTTTCGTTATGTGACACTATTATGAAAATGCAATTATTTTATTCTTACCTGACATGTTATCGATATGTGTGTTAGAAAACCCATCACATGTGAATACTTTCGAGAAAGGAATATCATATCTTGAAAAATGTAGGTCCGCTTAACATCATGTGTATAGCATATTATGATTTTCTTAAGTAATCTACTGTACATTAAAGGCTAGGCCCCTCAAAATACTCGTACATGTAACACTATTAATCAAAACATAAAGTAGATAGCATGAAAGTGTTTTCACATGTAACACCAATGGACATTTTTTGTTCAAGAACTTTACTAATGCACAAGTAAGCTATGGAACAAATAGCACAGCATAAACTCACCTCTATGCTTATCAAGACACCTGACACAGAAGTTGCATTGTTTAATAAAGCCAAAAACTCTGTGCTAATGTGAAGCTACAACATATGATTGAAAGAACCTGCTTTAACTCTTTAGTGAAGCTCTATTTCTTTTGGAATCATGAGTTGCTTCAATGAAAACGATAGGTGATACTTTTGTTGTCATAGCGATGCCTTTAATTTTAATAACTTGGTTATATGGTTTATTTTATGTTTCCCGTATCAGTCACCTCTGTACTTTGGTATATGCTACTGCTTGCAACTTTGTTTCTATTTTGCAAGGTTATGGTTTCTACACATATGCCATAGGGCTGCTTCTTATGATCATCAAGTCTTGGACTTTCCATTGTAGTGTTTGGTTTTGTTGGGGTATTTGGACTTTGATCAGACCTAAGTAGAAGACTATTGATATACATGGTTTTCCTCACATGATGTGCTTCACTTGGGCTTATGCTTGCATCTATGCTTATCTTACTAGAGTTTATGATTATATTCATATGTTCAACATTTCAAAAAAACCCATTTTTCTTATTTTTCTTCTTAAAGTTGGGAGTGTGACCAACTTAGAGCTATTGTATATTTGCATTTGGATGTTAAGGGAAATACCGTGAAACACCGTATATCACTTCGCACACTTATTCGAAAGAGTGCAGATCTTCTTAGTCCTTGTTTGCTGGTATGTTCACATTTTTTTCCAAGGGGAAAAAGGATTTGTTATACTATATATGAAAATTAAATCAATTATAAACATCTACCATTCCCATTACAAAAACTTCAGCTCGTATTTCTTTCCAAAAGAATGACACTAATAATATCCGTCACCTCTTACTTAACTGAATCGTAAGTTAATTGTCACTTGGACGATGGCACAGAATTGGACTAATGGCAGCTTTGAAATCTTCATAAAACTTCTGCTCGAAAAACATGTCGGCCCGTCTCCTTGCAGCTGCAGCCATCTCAAGTCTCTCATTTTCTGGCATCCTTAAAATCTGCAAAATCGCATCTGCGTATTCTGAGACGCTTTCGGCAAGAAATCCGGTTTGCTTTCCATCTTCTGCTAACACAATGTCCATCTTCGGCCCAGCAGAATTATGAGTGAAAACCGTGGGGCCGAAAGTCACGTTTCACATTAAGTTTGAAAGGTCAAAAGCCACATGCCCATTACGTAAAACAGGTCATTGGAAATGCCAACCAATTGGTATTGCACCCGCAGCCATATACTCTACAACATTTATCCCAAAATGTTCATTTATCATGGAATGGATCCCAGCAACAGCACCACCCAAAAGTCTCACCAAATCTCTGTACATGAGATTCTTGTAGAACTTCACATCCTCTTCCACCTTCAGTCTGATATCTAGTTCTTTCAAGTTTTGCAACCTCTTTTCATCTGCCTCATTCCGGCAACTGCCCACAAATTGGAGTTTCGGTCTAGGAAAGACTACATCTAATTTCTTGATGGCAACTGCAAATGCTTCAAGTTGAAGACTGTGTGCCTTCTCGGGACGAAATTGAGCCACAAAAATAATTCTTGGAGGTAGTGCTAGCCTTTCCAATGGAATCGCCTGGAGCCCTGAAGTATCACAAGGAGGATAGATTCTCTTGGTACGACTTGGAATTCGCCAAAGCTTCTCAATATGAGATTGTGTTCATGAAGAATTTACCATTACAATGTGTGCACAAGAACCAACAATCCCATAAATCCAACTAAAAAATGCATAATAGATGACTTTGCACTGGGAGAGCAGAATGCTCTTAGCAACCAAGGCATCATTATTGTACATTGAACTCCGGGAACGAACTCGAGATAATATGTCTAAACTGATTGTTGGGTAGTGCCTGTAACAAATAACTTTGCACCCAAACATCCTCACAACAGGATAGGTAAAAGCATATCCACTAGTATCAAAATAATATACAGCAACAAACTTGCATAAATAGTTGAACACGTTCTGTTTCTGTTTCTGCGACCGGATAGGTACATTGTACATTTCTGCGACCGGATAATGTACAGCAACAAAATAATAAACAGCAACAGGATAGGTACATTGTACATTTATGTTTCTGCGACCGTTCACTATAATCGAAATTATTCTTAACCAGATTAGGATTAAAATAGTTGAACACGTCATAATCCAAATTACAACCCCATTTGCCATTTAACCTAAAATTCGTTTCCAATTTTGGGATCAAACCAGGATCAGTGTTAGCTCTCATCCGCCGTCGTAATAAATTAAACCTTTAATCCGAGGCACCACACATTAGCGAAATTGTATCCATGTCTGAGTTAGAAAAGCGCGTGTGAACTCGTTCACATATATATTCCGACAAGAGCTTTTATGTGGATGTTCTTTGATTTTCTCCTTTAAAAATGTTGGTGTTCTTTAACTCTTTAATGTGGACCATATTGTACACCTAGATCACGGGAGATATGAAAGGTGCTGCATTTGGTGGGCTGTTAGAGTGCCCCCTAAAACCTACTGCCAAGAGAAAGTATCAAGTAAGTCTCCAATTGTCATTATGAAATTTGTATAGAAAATTGGTACACGCAAAGCCTATTACTCCACATTTCTCATCCTTCTTTGTTTTTTATATTCAGTTGTGCCAAGGTTTAACTCTTTGGAAATTATTTTTTTCCTGATAGGGAACAAATGAAACCTTTGTGTTCACGACAATATATGGTGAATCAAGGCTTTTTAGACCGACTGGTAAGCATATTATTTGCAGGGAGACCAGATTTTCTAGTTGAAATGGCAATAAATTGGGTTTCGGATGGGCAACTTTTTCTTAAATCTGATCCGTGAAGAAGGAAAACCATCCTAAAGTTTGGTTGGGGTGGAATGGGGCAAAGTGTTAAGAAGCTTGAACATGTGTGAAAGAGTCGTACTTGCAGTGAACACATTTAAATGTTGGCATTGCTCGAATACACCTAAACACTTGGTAAACTAAAAGTAGAGTTCTTCATCTTCAGGGAAAGAGCATTTTCTCATTAGAAATATAAGGCTTTAGGTTTATTTCCTTTTCTAATTTTGGGTTTATTTGTCCGCTTGTACTCTTCTTTTTTGTTTTAATAAATTTGGTCTCTACTTTCTTTCCATAGTTTAAGGCATTCCTTTAATTGTGTTATTTGCACTGTTTGAGAGGGTTTGAAATGTGACTTACTCGAGTTCTTAAAATAATAGTTGGAGCTTGTATTACTTCGATACAAATAAAGTTTAAATCGAATCTAACGGTTGTTCTACTCCTATATTAGTTTTTTCTATGATCTCTCTTGTTCTAATATGATTATTCTAATCATGTTCTGCAGGCTGTATTCAAAATTGTAGCTAAAATCACTCATGGGAAGATGAAGAAAAATGAAACCTTAGACGTAAAGTAAGGGTATGTATATAGTTTTCTTTGGTATGAAAGTGCATGATAATATTATGTACAGAGAGTAATTTGAAAGTTCAAATAACAGTGAGGATGAAAGTAAAAAAATTATTCATATGTTGATCAATGTTTTCTTCGTGTAGATTGTATCGGAGATACGCAAGACAATGGAATCTATAGGCTTTCGTGAAATCGACACACCGGTTCCACAGGTTTGTAAATTTCTTATGTTCATGTTTGATTGATTCATTTTGTGGTAATAGTTGTCTGATTAAAGCGGCTAGAAATATTAGAAAACATATTTAGATTTAGGCTTAAAAAAAGCCGTTAAAAGGTGAAAACTCAAACCAGTCCTCAAACGGCCCCGTACGAGTCACACACACCTCGCACGGGACCAATGTAACTTATAAGAAATAACCGCGTGTTCGTGGGTCTCCCGATTTGAGAATATGACGATAATTTGGAAATATCTATATTAGGCTTAAAAACAAGTCGTTTGAGGGTAAAAACCCAAACCAGTCGCCAAACGGTCCCGTAAGAGGCACGAACACCTCACACGGGACCAATGTAACTTGTACGAACTTACCGCGTAGTCACGGGTCTCCCGATTTGAGAATATGACGATAATTTGAAAAAATAAACACTTAAACTTAAAAACAAGCCGTTAAAGGGTGAAAACCTAAACCAGCCACCAAACGGTCCCGTAAGAGGCACGAACACCTCACACGGGACCAATGTAACTTGTACGAACTGATCGCGTAGTCCCGGGTCTCCCGGTTTGAGAATATGACGATAATTTGCAAAAATCAACACTTAGACTTAAAAACAAGTCGTTAAAGGGTGAAAACCTAAACCAGCCACCAAACGTCCCCGTTAGAGGCACGAACACCTCGCACGGGACCAATGTAACTCGTAGGAACTGACCGCGTAGTCCCGGGACTCCCGGGTTGAGAGTATGACCCGAATTTGCAAAAATCACACTTAGACTTGAAAACAGGCCGTTAAGGGGTGAAAACCCGAACTAGCCCCCAAACAACCCCGTAGGAGGCACGAACACCTCGCACGGGACCAATGTAACTCGTAGGAACTGACCGCGTAGTCCCGGGTCTTCCGATTTGAGAGTACGACGATAATTCGCAAAAATCACACTTAGACTTGAAAACAGTCCGTTAAGGGGTGAAAACCCGAACCAGCCCCCAAACGACCCCGTAGGAGGCACGAACACCTCGCACGGGACCAATGTAACTCGTAGGAACTGACCGCGTAGTCCCGGGTCTCCCGGTTTGAGAGTACGACGATAATTTGCAAAAATCACACTTAGACTTGAAAACAAGCCGTTAAGGGGTGAAAACCCGAACCAGCCCCCAAACGACCCCGTAGGAGGCACTAACACCTCGCACGGGACCAATGTAACTCGTAGGAATTGACCGCGTAGTCCCGGGACTCCCGGTTTGAGAGTATGACCCGAATTTGCAAAAATCACACTTAAACTTGAAAACAGGCCGTTAAGGGGTGAAAACCCGAACCAGCCCCCAAACAACCCCATAGGAGGCACGAACACCTCGCACGGGACCAATGTAACTCGTAGGAACTGACCGCGTAGTCACGGGAGTCCCGGTTTGAGAGTATGACGATAATTTGCAAAAATCACACTTAGACTTGAAAACAGGCTGTTAAGGGGTGAAAACCCGAACCAGCCCCCAAACAACCCCGTAAGAAGCACGAACACCTCGCACGGGACCAATGTAACTCGTAGGAACTGACCGCGTAGTCCCGGGACTCTCGGTTTGAGAGTATGACCCGAATTTGCAAAAATCACACTTAGACTTGAAAACAGGTCGTTAAGGGGTGAAAACCTGAACCAGCCCCCAAACAACCCCGTAGGAGGCACGAACACCTCGCACGGGACCAATGTAACTCGTAGGAACTGACCGCGTAGTCCCAGGACTCCCGGTATGATAGTATGACGATAATTTGCAAAAATCACACTTAGACTTGAAAACAGGCCGTTAAGGGGTGAAAACCCGAACCAGCCCCCAAACGACCCCGTAGGAGGCACAGACACCTCGCACGGGACCAATGTAACTTGTAGGAACTGACCGCGTAGTCCCGGGTCTCCCAGTTTGAGAGTATGACGATAATTTGCAAAAATCACACTTAGACTTGAAAACAGGTCGTTAAGGGATATAACCCCAACCAGCCCCCAAACGATCTCGTAGGAGGCACGAACACCTCGTACGGGACCAATGTAACTTGTAGGGACTGACCGCGTACTCCCGGGACTCCCGGTTTGAGAGTATGGCGGTAATTTGCAAAAATCACACTTAGACTTGAAAACGTGTCGTTAAGGGGTTAAAACCTAAAACAGCCCCCAAACGACCCCGTAGGAGGCACGAACACCTCGCACGGGACTAATGTAACTCGTAGGAACTGATCGCGTAGTCCCGGGACTTCCGGTTTGAGAGTATGACGATAATTTGCAAAAATCACACTTAGACTTGAAAACGTGTCGTTAAGGGGTGAAAACCAAAACCAGCCCCCAAACGACCCCGTAGGAGGCACGAACACCTCGCACGGAACCAATGTAACTTGTAGCAACTGACCGCATAGAACCGGGACTTCCGGTATGAGAGTATGACCCGAATTTGCAAAAGCACACTTAGACATGAAAACAGGCCGTTAAGGGGTGAAAACCCGAACCAGCCCCCAAACGACCCCGTAGGAGGCACGAACACCTCACACGGGACTAATGTAACTTGTAGCAACTGACCGCGTAGTCCCGGGACTCTCGGTTTGAGAGTATGACCCGAATTTGCAAAAATCACACTTAGAGTTGAAAACAGGCCGTTAAGGGGTGAAAATCCGAACCAACCCCCAAACGACCCCGTAGGAGGCACAAACACCTCGTAGGGGACTAATGTAACTTGTAGGAACTGACCGCGTAGTCTCGGGACTCCCGGTATGAGAGTATGATGATAATTTGCAAAAATCACACTTAGACTTGAAAACAGGCCATTAAGGGATAAAAACCCGAACCAGCCCCCAAACGACCCCGTAGGAGGCACGAACACCTCGCACGGGACCAATGTAACTTGTAGGAACTGACCGCGTAGTCCCGGGACTCCCGGTATGAGAGTATGACGATAATTTGCAAAAATCACACTTAGACTTGAAAACAGGCTGTTAAGGGGTGAAAACCCGAACCAGCCCCCAAACGACCCCGTAGGAGGCACGAACACCTCGCACGGGACCAATGTAACTTGTAGGAACTGACCGCGTAGTCCCGGGACTCCCGATTTGAGAATATGACGATAATTTGCAAAAATCACACTTAGACTTGAAAACAGGCCGTTAAGGGGTGAAAACCCGAACCAGCCCCCAAACGATCCCGTAGGAGGCACAAACACCTCGCACGGGATCAATGTAACTTGTAGGAACTGACCGCGTAGTCGTATATGCAATTTTTCTTCTTGTATATGCAATTTTTTTGCTTGAATATTTTTTTAAAAATGACTTGGTTACTAATATTGTATCTTTTTTGTGTCTTATTTTTTTTGTAGGATGACATTCAATCGTTAGCTTTTATCCACTTGGAACGCACGAAGAAGTCAATGCTTTACAACAGGGGGATTGTGTATTTAGTGTCGTTAATATTCAGGATTTTATTTTTTGTGTTATGGCCGAGCAGGCTTCCGTAGTTTTATGGTTTATTTTTATGGTCGTGCTGGCTATAGTAGTTTTATTGTTGACTTTTATGGCCGTGCGGGCTTTATATGGGCAGATTTTATGTTTGCAAGTTTTGGAATGCTCAAAAAATAGAGGAAACTCTGCCCAATTTTTTTTTTATATGAGAACTATTAACTCTTGTAATTTTTTGAAGTTATTGTCGACTTTTATGGTCATGTGTTGGTTTATATTGGTATTATCTCTTGTAATTTTTTGAAGTTTGTATGCACATTAGTTTATCAACAACCTGCGATATTCATAATTTGTGAATTTTCTTGATTTTGTTTTTGCAAATAATAAATATTTTTCCTACTGAATTTGGAATTTGCAGATTTTCCAGATTTGGTTCCTATTATTATTTTTTTAATCAACTGAAAAATCTGGCACGGTTTTAAACCGTGCCAAAACCGTACCAATGCATAAAAATGAGAATGCTTATAAAACAATCTGGCACGCTTTATAACCGTGCCAAAAGCGTTCCAGAAAATAGATAATTTGGCACGGTTTTGGCGCGTGTCAAAAGCGTGCCAGATTTAACATCTGGCATTGTTTAAAAGCGTGCCAAAAGCGTGCCAGATTAAAAAACTGGCACAGTTTAAAAGCGTGCCAAAAGCGTGCCAGATTTTCCAATCTGGCACGGTTTTAAACCGCGCCAGAAAATCTGGCACGCCTGATTCTGGCACGGTTTGAAACCGTGCCAGTTTCCTGTTTTTGGTGTAGTGTAACCGTCAACCTATTCACGGTCAACTCCCTACAGCCTTCCTAAAACAACGTCACGTGCCCTTAAGGCCTCACGTCCTAATAATCCTAAGGTCAATATATATATATATATATATATATCCTAGTCGAGTCGTATACGTATTATACTAAGTATATCCCTAGTGCCCAAGACCTTTCTCAACTTCCGACATTCGCTCGGTTTCATACGTGGGGCATCTCGCCAAGGTGAAATCCAGATAAGGAACCCTCCCATTACACTACTACCTCGCATCGTCGGTCATCAACATATAGCGGTCTAAGACACATGATCGGAACCGGAAAAAAATTTCTAACCCTCAACCCTACTAATAAGATTCTATTTCTATGTCTTACCATTCAAATAACTGAGGATTTCAACGAATCGGACATTTACTTCTCGTAAAGTCTTACGAATATTTAACCCACTATATACACAACTTTTTAAATAGCCTTCTTATCATGGCATAACCAGAAGTCTCAATTCGACTTCATATCAGTCTCCCTCACATCGATCAGAGGAGAGAACTATATTCAGTGCCTCTATCTCTCTCTTTAATATCCCTTAATCACTCAACTACGTGATTCTCGGCTAAACCTTTTAACCCAACTTCTAACAACAAAATAAAATAAAACAAAAGAAGAAATAATAGCATCTCTCCAATCCCAACAACGTTAAGTGTTCATGCGCGGAGTGTCTCGCAAAACGAAATCCAAATAAGGAACCCCTCCGACACATGCCTACTTAACTTGTTGGTCGTGGAGATAAGGCATAACAAACACAACAAAGCAAACAAACAATCAAACACTCAAGCAAGATAACACAACAAGTAATGAAAATCTCCTACCTACCTCAAACCACCTCTATAAAATCTCAACCTGTATCCAGGAGAGATATTATAGGACAACTAGTTCCATCCTGAAACTAGAAGAAGGACAGCCTCGCAATTTATTTGCTTGCTATCACCCCAATCAAACAAAAATATCTTTACTCATATAATACACATCATACAAGTCGCACATAATACTATAAAAAAATATTATCACTCACTTTATAACGAGTGAAGGAAAATATAAAACTTCCCTACCACGGAAGTCATATAGTTACCCTATTTATAGTAGCGTCGATACTACCACAAGCTCAATATACACACCCGATTCTAGAGTAAACACAATACTACTCTATCTTATCATAAGAATTGCACCACCCACTACTAAGGTGGAATTTCTGCTAACACTCTTGCCAATCAACCCGGGTCCATCCTAGTGGTTCTCAGACACCGTATTCGAGTCTTATTCGAACCAATATTACTTCCATCAATGCCCCAACCAGGCACCTTATCTTTGCCCTTATTATCCAATCCACATAATCAAAATGAGTGGTTCTACACTCCAGATCATAGCCATTGTTCCGTCCCTAGCTGTCAAACAATTGCCCACTCAGTCCCTTTTTACTTTCTCAATAAAAGAGGACATGCTACCGACCTCTCCTTCCTTAGTTCAATGAATCCTCCCCGGGCGGACATCCACCAATGGGGTTTCATGAACATGGTTCCTTCAGAAGTGTTAACGACACTTATTCTGGAGCCTATCATTCCACTGAAGGGCTATTTCTTCCTTATACCAACTTTGTTTTGGTGCACGGCCTCCCTAACCGTACAACTCTTTATTCACTGTCGGTCTCTGACCGAACCTCGTGTGAACATTTGAGGATCTACCTTCTCGTCATTTCATCTATCCCAGATAAACTCGTTGTTGAAAACGTCCCTCAGGTTTCTCCATGGGTAAAACTTCCCACACCCACAAATATGATGACTACGTTCCCACCATTTCAACACTACTCCTACGGGTGAAGGATTTTCCTCCATCCTTTTCATCTGGGCACTTCTATACCCTTCTCTAGGACAAAACTCCTGAACCTTATACTTCTACCAAATGAGGATGCATCACCTCCATCTTACTTCGACATGTGGCCCTTATCATGGGCTCTTCTCAACTTCGATTTAATGTCACTCGGAATCCCAAGCTTAGTACCACCCTCTGCTTCTAGCGGTACTTGGAAAACTATATCTACTGTAATTAGTAGTCGTAGTAGCAAGATAAGAAAATACTATAAAAGGGAGCGACCTCCAAAGCGGTCCTCATCCCCGACCATAACTTATAGTTCCTAGTAATTCCATCTCGCGACGCCTTCACAACAACCTTCCCTGGTGCCCTTCTTCAATCGACCTACTAAACTCACACGAACGCGCAACATATTCTATTGGTTTTACCTCATGGCAGGAGAACGAAGTCTCACAAGAGAAATCAACGATCTTAAACCTAAGGCTCCATGTCCAATCAAAAGCAACGACGAAAGTGTAAAGCGTTCACACAGACTCCTAAAGACTCTAGAACCTGATGCTCTGATACCATCTGTGATAACCCGCTCACCAAAATATGAGGTGGCCATCCCGATACTCTAATATAACAGGAATCATGGATGGAATCATCCCCAGCGTCACAACAATTTACAAAGTATACAGGATAACCACTCCATATTTCAGAAAAACGGGTTGTCAAAAATTTTGATTTTAAAGTTAAAAAAAGAATTTAAACAACCCAATTTAAATAGAAAGTGGAAACCCAGAAGAAATTATACTACATACACATTAAGTATACAATAAGGGACCGAATAGGCTGTCGGTCAACAGACAAATACAATAATACTAAACAAGTTCAGTAAATTATATAATACATTACATTAAACAATTACAAAAGCTTGGGCCTCACGCCCGAGTAAAAGACCCGATCATAACTAGAGTACAAGGATGACGGGGTCTATTGTAATATGTCCCGTAATACCCGTAAAGCATCACGGCTCCCAGAATCATCGGAGTAGGAAAGTCAGAACAGGCATCCTTGCGGCGGAGCACCTGAGCGGATATAAGATGCATGCACAACAAGAAATATGAACGGGTCAGGGCCCGATTTTATATGATCACCAGATGAATAAAAAGTATGATAATTATGAACAGTAAATCATGACTACTAGAGATAAGAATCTACCTACATAATTTAAAGCATAAGCTAAGACATTTTAAATAATCATGAATCTAATTTAGTTATGCAAGAAAAAGAATAATTAATATTAATTTAAGATCCTTCATCATGAACACTAATCCATTACATAGTTCCGTTCCTTATTAGGAAACATAATCATAATTTTAAGCTCTTGATGGCTTTTATCTCAATCATATGCTCTTTATGTCATTCCATTCCTTATCAGGAATATCATCATTATCATATGCTTTTTATGGCATTTATCATACATCAAGTCCCACTTGATTAAGAATTGTTATATTCATATACATATAACGATTCTAAGATCGCCCCTCCGAGTTTCCCATTGGGCGCGCCCCTAAATGACTATCATCTTCCAGGGCCTATCAAACAAGACAACCTGGGCACCAAACGCAAGATGTCGGGAAGCGGTCATATGCCTCCGGGAGAGACATGACCACACCCGGAATCACCTCACCAGCGCAGAAACATACAATAATCGCTCATATGGCCTAGGACTATATCCACCCTGCATTCATTAGCCTGGGGACATCACCTCACGCGCGAACTTCCCTTATGATAGCATTTAGAGAGGTGTGTTTAAGTAAATTATCATTTACCATATTCATGATTAAGTAAATTATCATTTACCGTAATCGTTACCATTTCCATTTCATTTTCATTTACCCTTTTTTATATGTATGTTTCATTTTATTCGAAACTATAATCATTTACATTATGTAAATAATTCACATTTTATCCGGAGCCATACGTAATTCATATCGTCATTACAACCTCAAAGAATAAGTGAACTCCCAATTTAATTCTCCCAACACCCTTTTGTCGTGTTATACTATTAACCATCAAAACTAACATAGCTCAATTGAGCTCCTAAAGTCTCCCAAACATAACACTACAACTCCTAGTTTCATAATAATCAACTAGAAGAAAAGAATGCCCTAACAGCAATTGGCATATCCCCGAAAAAGCCCCCACATAACGTATTTCTAATGTAGGGTAGTTAACTAACTCATCTAGGACTCTAGGACTCTAAGTTTACTTCATACAAGAAGGTTCCTAGGTCCTAAGCCTAAAGAAAAAGAATAAAAATTGAGTTAGAAAAATAACTCAAAAATAGCCTGATTCCAAATCGATTCAACCAAAAGCGAATCAATTCGGATGACAAAACCAACATTCTGCAGTTGGCCGAATCGATTCGGCCCTAACCCGAATTGATTTGGGTTTTGCAGACATGTAAGTTGACCCCTTAGCGAATCGATTCGCCCTAGGGCCGAATCAATTCGCCCCTGCAAATTTGCCAAGAATGGCTTGGGGATTATAAACCCTAGTTTTTCCCCAAAACTCAAATATCTTCCATTTTTACACACATCCAACATCATTAATCTACCCCAAATCATCCTAGATAATTATTAACTACTATAACCCACAATTTCATCATCATAAACTAAGATTAGGGTTTAAACACAATAAATTTCATTTTTGATCCATAAATATACACAACTATCACATTATTTACTCATCTTAAATCATATATTAGCAAGTAGAAAACTTGCCTTGAGGTTGGAATTTCAGATTTCTTTGTGGTAGAAGCAATCCCAATCTTCAATCTCCAAATCTCTCTTCCTTCTTCTCTTTTCTCTTCCTCTCTCTTTCTCTCTTTTTTCTCTCTGTGTTTAAGACATATAATAGAGAAATTAGGGGATTTAGAAGACCAAAATCGGGGATTAAGTCTAAAGTTCCCAACTTAAATGGTTAATACCACATTAAAATGACTCCCTAATACGCATTTAAGTTAAAACCAGTCAAAAGTGCCCGGAACCTAAAAATACAATATGGTACTTATTTTGACTGTCTCGCACATTTCGGGACTAACTACGCCCTCTAAAATGGCATCCAAAAATTTTATTATTCATTTTAAGTTCCAGCTTCATTTAAACCATAATGTCATTTAAAACACATGACACTATAAAACATGCAACATGATGATATTTACTTACACATACAGTAAATATGAAACGATCCAGTAAATATTAACTTTCAACTCATTTAATTAATATTTACTCCCATTCCAACATTTTATATAATTACTTCATGCGGTGAATTAATATAAAATGAGTCTCCTAAATGAGAGGGTTGTTATAGGCTAGCGGCTCAGTGAAGAGTGAGATTAGACGCATGGAGTAGGTCGTGCGTTAACTTGCAGACTCCATCTTGCAGTAGTAGAGGGCCAACCATAATGGAACTGTTGAGATCACTACTTCGGTCTCCATTATAAAGGAGTTCAGGAGGATGCACCCACCTTTAACGGGGAAGAAAGCCCCGACGCTGCAGAAGAGTGTCTTAATGAGGACACTAGGGTTATGAAGATTGTTTACATGTCAGTTGGGCACAAATTCAAGATAGTGACTTTCCATCTCACAGAGCAAGCACAGTGCTGGTGGAGCACTTACTCCACCAGTGTGACAAAGATGATAGACTGGGACAGCTTCAGGGTCTTATTCCTAGATCGATACTTTCCCCAGGCATTTAAGGATGCCAAGAAGGACTAATTCCTTCATCTGATTCAGGGGAAAACATTAGTGAATGAGTACCAGGTTAGATTCGAGATCTTATGCAAGCATGTGGATGCAGTGCAAAAGGATAAGGCCGATAAGACAAGGTTGTTCATCAAGGGACTTAACCTCGATATTAGGCAGATCATGGCATGTTTGGATCTTCCAAACTTCATAATAACGGTGAACAAAGCCACAGGCTAGAGTTAGAGGCAGAGGATGGAAAGTCCATTAGGGAGAATAAGTGTGATCCTAGTGAGTTCGAGGGCAGTGGTCATAAGAAGTCCAAGAGCGAGGCTCGGGGCTTCTTTATGAAGATGAAGGCGCTATGGGGAGTGGTTCATCATTTGCCCAGTGTACCAGCGATTAGAGTCCCAAGGCCTATACTGAAAGGACTTTTTTTCATGTGGGTCCCCCGATCACTTCAAGAGGTCCCCTCATCGCTAGGCCCTTGCCAAATAGCTTGGCTTAGTCTTTTTTAACTTAATAAAAAAGGATTCCCGGGGGATTAAATAAGACTCTCAATTCCTTCTTAAAAGGAGATGGGATCCTTTTCTTTATGTTATATTGTAGAACCAAAGGAAAGAAAGGCAAGTTTACTAGTACACCTATTGTGATTCCAGATATAGGAGTAAACCTAGGGACAAGTATATATATGATCCCATAGACCTCTTTTAAGGATTCCTAGATTTTTTATTTTCTTCATCTTGCTTCCCATACATATAAGAAACTTTAGAAACTTAGGTATTCTTATAGCGTGTCTCTATAAAGTGGAATTCATCCTTTATTTTTCTCTTTCCATTCACTCGGATCCACAAAGAGCTTTGAGTAATCAACAGGTCAATTAGCAAACTGTCAAATATGCATCGGGCAAAAAATTTAGCTACACAGGTCCCACCCAGCAGTAGCAGTAGTAGTTTTCCTCTGGGTATCACCATCCAGTGAGGCATACCATGAATAATTCATGTCCTACTCAGGGGTAGAGTAGCCATGGGCTAGGTCAGGTGCCCGATGGACAAAGCAGTAGGTTTTACCCTAGATGCTCCTACGCCATGTCACAGTTTGTAGCCCATTTCGGTGATCCTTTTGTGATCGAAGGTATGATTCTTTTTTTCAGCACATGTGTAAAGGCGTTATTTAATTCAGGCACGTCACATTTGTTTATCTCGAGCTCATTATCACTCATTTTGGGATTATAGGTAGGTCAGCTTCACCCTCCTATCTTCATAGGACTTCCAATTGGCATCAGTATAGTTCTCGATAGGGTTTGTCGTATTTGCATTGGAATGGATGGAGAGTATGTTCTGGAGTATGACTTGATTTTCATGGACATGGGTGGGCTTGAGGTGATCCCCCATATGGATTGGCTGTCGTGTTTTGACGCAACCATCGAATGTCATCGGCATAGTGTCTCAATATCTCTTCTAAATGGGTGGCACCATTATTTCAATAGCGGGCAGGACATTAGTTATCCTTTCAAGTTTTCCACCATGAATGAGTAGAAACAGTACTTCGGTTGGTTGAGCTGTATGGTAGATTGGGATGAGTCGGATGGTATATTATTAGGATACCTAGTGGTGCGAGAGTTTCCTAATGTGTTCCAAGATGATCTTACCAATTTACCTCCACACCGAGAGGCGAACTTTGCCATAAAGTTGCATCAGGGCATCTCGTCCATGTCTATACCACCTCATAAGATGGCTCCGACAGAATTGTAGGAGCTAAGGGTTCAATTGGAGGAGTCGAAGAGTAAGGGATTCATTAGCCCTAGTGTATCCCCCTGGGGAGATCCATCCATCTTTGATAAGAAGAATGATAAGTCCCTGCAGAATTGCATCGATTACAGGCAGTTGAACAAGGTAACAATGAAGAATAAGTACCTTATTCCCTGTATCGATGATTTTTTCGACCAGCTGCGTGGGGTAGGTAGGTCTTCAAAGATTGACCTCTGATTCGGGTACCATTATTTACATGTCTAAGAGGAGGACATTCCTAAGACAGCATTCTGAACTCTGTATGGGCACTATGAGTTTCTAGTGATGCCCTTTGGTTTATTAAATTTCCCGGTGATGTTCACGGATTTGATGAACCTTATCTATCGACCATTTTATAGTGGTCTTTGTGGATGATATATTGGTCTACTCGGCATCGAATGTGTACCACAATGAGCACCTTCGCATGACTTTACAAGTGCTCAAGGAGAATAAGTTATATGCCAAATTCAGTAAGTGTAAATTTTAGATGATAAGATCAAGTTCCTTGGCCATATGGTTTTTGACGAGGGCATTTCCGTTGACCCTTCCAAGGTCAAGGCCATTCTAAGTTGGGATAGGACAAAGACAGTCACGGAGGTGTGCAGTTTGTACAAAACTTCTTGAGGGTTGTGTTTATCCTCACTATGTTGACTCGAAAAGATGTACACTTTGAGTGCTCCAAGGATTGTTAGTCGGCCTTTCAAGAGTTGAAGGTTAGGTTGACTTCTTCTCCCTTTCTTATTGTTATAGAATGAAAAAAGGATTACACCGTGTATTATGATGCTTCCAGGTCAGGGCTCGGCAGGTTATTGATGCAAAACAGTCAAGTAGTCGCTTGTGCATCCCGTCAGCTAAAGGTGCATGAGAGGAACTACCCTACCCATGACTTAGAGTTGGTTGTTGTTCTATTCGTACTTAAGAGCTGGAGGTACTACCTAAATGGGGAACGGTTTTAGGTATTTTCTGATCATAAGAGCCTCCAGTATACTTTTACATAGCGTGACCTCAATCTTCGTCAGAGAATATGGATGGAATTGATGGAAGACTACGATTCCTCCTTAGAGTATCATCCTAGCAAGGCCAATGTGGTGGTCGATGCTCTTAGTCGAAATTCTAGCCTTACTCTTTTCGCGACAAAGTGTCACCGAGCAAAGATGTTCGACAAACTGCATAAGTTCAATTTGCATCTCCAGTGGGGTTATGATGGGGCGTACCTTTAGGGTGTGGTGGCTAGGCCACTCATTTAGAAAAAAATTCTAGACCCCCAGTAGTGTGATCCAGAGGTTTCACATTATCATGAACGTATTTAGAACGGTGAAGTGTTCGACACTATTACCATGGACAAGGATAGTGGTGTACGGAACAAGGTCAGGTTGATTATCCCGGTGATTAACGAGCTTCAGGATGAGGTGATGGTAGAGGCCCATCACTCGCGCTTCAGTATACATCCCAATTCTATGAAGATGTATAAGGACCTATGTAGAGATTTCTGGTGGTTCGGTATGAAGAAGGATGTGGTGACGTATGTAGCCAAGTGCTACACCTTCCAGCAGGCGAAAGCAGAACACAGGAGGCCAACAAGGCTATTGTAACCATTACCCATAGCAAAGTGGAAGTAGGAGCATATCACAATGCAATTTATCATAACCTCACCACAGTCGGAGCATGGCCACAATGCAATATGGGTTATAGTGTATTGGCTCAAGAAATCCGCGCACTTATTACTAATAAAGGTCATGGATAGCGTGGCAAAGATGGTGAGGTTATATATTGGAGAGACATTCTGACTTCATGGTGTTCCACTCTCTATTGTCTCAAATAGGGATCCTCGATTTGTGTCTCGATTCTGGAAGAAGTTCTAGCTGAATTTAGGTACCGAATTGAGCATGAGGAAAGAGTATCACCCTGAGACAGATGGGCAATCAAAATGAACCATCCAGATCTTGGAAGGCATGTTGAGAGCTTGCACGCTTAAATTTCAGGGCAGTTGGACGGAGAATCTGCATCTGTCAGAGTTTTCCTACGACAATAGTTATCAGGCGAGCATTGAAATGGCTCCCTATGAGGCTCCCTGCAGGAGTTCATATCTCTCCCTAGTTTTTCAGGTGGAGATGGGTGAGAATCATTTCACCAATTCGAGTTTGATCAGATAGATGATCGATAAAATTTTTGTAATTCGATAAATGCACATGACACTTCAGAACTTACAGAAGATTTACGCTGATGAACGGCGGATACCTCTGGAGTTTCAGGTGGGTGACCATGTTCTACCGAAGGTTAGGGATAGGACCAAAAATTAGCGGTTCAATTAAAAGGAGAAGCTCGCCCCTTAGTACATTGGTCCTTTTTGAGATCCTAGAACGGGTTAGGGATGTATGTTATTGCTTGGAGCTAACGCCTCAATTCCTAAGTTCATAACATGCTCCACATCTCTATGTTGAAGAACTATTTTCATGACCCTCGGCACATCATCAACTAGAACCGCATTAAAATAGAGGGAGATATTACGTTTTTGACGTGACATGTGCCCATCTTGAACTGCGAGGATCGAGTCTTGCGCAACAAATTCATTCCATTGTTTAAGGTTCTTTGGGAGTTTTAAGGTGTTGAGGGTGAGACTTGGGAGCGTGAGTCGGAGATACAAGAGAAGCACCCAAAACTCTTTGCTTAGATTGGTTATCCTGATTTCGAGGACAAAATATCCTAAGAAGGGGAGAATGTAACACTCATGCCTGAGATTTGTACCTCAGTCCTTGTAATTTATATGCCTTTGGGACACGAATTGTATATTATAATTGGATGTTAAGTTTGAGCTATCCTTATGGCCTTTATGCAAGTTAGATTGGAGTTTTTATGGCCTAAAGTTGAGATGCAAAAATTTGGACGTCGTTCGAACGAGTGTCCACGTCATTCGAACAAGAATGGTCCAGTCATTCGAACGAGGTTCGAATGAGTTTCTAACGACTAGAACTTGTTTATTTTCCATCGCTCCTTGGACTCTCATTGGAATTCCCTCGTTCGAACGAGGTGCATTGTCCTTCAGGCTATTTTATTTATTCTAATTCATCCCAAGTTGGATATTATATGTGTTGTACTTGTATATAAAGATGGATATTGTGTAGTTGAGATTTTATATTCCGGAGTTGGATTTCTTCCTTATGGTAGTGATTGGTATCAAAGATGTTGTATTTGATTCGGTAGTTGTTATCTAGTTGTATATTTAATTATTTCATTTTATTTAGTTTCATTATAATAAGAATGTTAACAAAAGATTTTATTCTCGTGATTTTTGTATTAGACTTGATAAATCTATTTATGGATTTTACGGGGTATCACAATTAATATCAGGGCATTCTAGGTTTTGGTTTCCTATGGTCTTGAGTGCATTTGTCGCCTTTTTGCATTGTGTTATTTAATTACTTTAAAGCCTTACCATTTAGAGTTTGTACTCTTTATAACAACAACCGCTTGTGGGATTTCGTGCAATTATTCCAGATAAATGATTCAAATTAACCTGAGTGTATCGAGAGGGATAATTTTTTATTTCCTTTGTGATTTCCCCCACACGTGATGTTTATTTCAGTCGGGAGTGGTGACTTTGGGAATGATACCTTTAGTAAGTGTTTAGCATATGGGTTGAGGGGAAGTGTCTTCCACTCAGCGTCTGTAACATAATAAGGAAAAAGTTTCTGAGACCTCGTCTGGGCGATTGCATGGTAGCCAATATGAGGGGAGTTCAACTATCTTTATTTTTCTTCATTGGTAGAGATTAATACAGAAAAGAAGAAAAACTTTTACATTATCTGCAACCACATGAGAAGATTTATGAAACACCTCGCGCGCTCAAAAAGAGACACGCTGAGTGCTACTACGATAAAAACTAAACTAAAACCATCAATAATGAGTATAAAGCATTTAAATTTCCACAATTTAAAATATAACAAAACCACAATTCTTCTATTTTCACAATAACGATTAAAATAATGTCTCTCAAATACAAAATTCTCCAACTAAAATTACACCATTAGTTTATACATTAAAAAAATAAATCTTCCAAGCTGCGCTCTAAAATATTTCTCCAAAATAGCCCATAATGTCCCAATCCATGCTAACCTGCCAACTAAAAGAAAATACAGGGAAGTACACAATATGACAGGAATAGATGCTCAAAAATAATTAGCACGATGTATAAATCGCAACAATACGAATCGCATATACAAATCAAATGCATAACTCAAGCATTTTATCAATATCAATTTCTCAACAACACATCAATGAGTCACCAGGCCTCACCTCACCGCGCCTATGCATTCTTAAGCATATCTGGATTTTGGACTATTGGCGGGTGCCTATTATCCATGCCATATTAAAATCTCATGACACGACGCTCAAATCACAATATAATATATCAGAATGAATCAATATTTAGATTCCAATAATTTTCAGATTCCAAATGAATATCACAATTCAACATGAGTGCAATCGACACAGAAAAACAAACGGAATACTCTCGAGAGAATTTAGGAGCATATTTTGTAAGTCCCGTACCTCAAAATCATCACATGAATCGACACATAATTTCATCCTCAAAATCTGATCGCACCATCACATTCCTCTCACAAAAATAATCCAAACTCGTTCTACCCCCAACATGAGATAACCCCAAATAAGTCTCCAAATCTAAGGTTGAACATTGAATAAAATAGGGGCTAGGGTTTGCACCTAAAGGGAGAGGAAAAATAAAGGGTCTACTGTATAATGGAGATGGTAAAAGTTGGTTCAAAACCCTCACCCACGACCTCTATAAATAAGGAGAAAAGAAAGAATTTGAAAGGAATCAAACTCTTCAAAAACAGGTTGTCGACTCAAAATCTGGGCATAGTCGATCGATCGACTCCCAGGGTCGATCGATTAACCCAACAGATCTCGCAACAGTTCCCCCACAAAATGCCTAAAAGGCAAAAATTAAAAACCTTATAAAAACTGCATTTTAAATCCGATTTCAATTCTAGTTGAAGTTTTATTCTTCTAAAATCAAAACCAACAAAAATTATTAAATCCAAAATTTTATTTTTCTCAAATTTTCCAAAATTAATTCTAAAATACCCTTTTAAAAATACGAGTTGTTACAATTTAGTGTGTTAGCAAAATATTTGAGTTAAATAACCAGTTGTCTTTTTAAGATGACCACCCTTCACCACTTATGTCTAGGTGGTGGAAGTTGCCCTCCTACATCAACAAGATCATCGCAACTATCTAAAGGATAGAGTTTTTAATATTGAAAAGAATGAGGTTGAGTTAGGTTCGAAAGACTGGTGTAGCATTATCCCCATCAAGGGAGGACCTCACCTGCAGAAAGAACCGCACTAGGGGAGAAGACCCTAAGAGGTTCCACGAACAGACAATCAGGGTTATTATGACTATTAGAGCTAGGGTAATTATGGTCAGTGGAGTAATGAAGAATGAGAATAGGGTCGTATTTAGCATAATCGATCGTAGCATTAAGGTAAGCAGGGACGACATTTCAATAGTTCCTTTAGAAGAATTTATTACACTTGTGGTGAGTGAGACCACTTAATTAGTATATGCCTTTTGGCAACTAGCATTATTGGGGGTTACACCAGGAGATTGTTATAATAATGTTGATGGCTCGTGCATACAAATATTATTATGGCATCGAGGATTTCTTGTTCTACTATTAGTAGTGTGTTTACAATGATTTTTAGATATAGTGATTTTTATCACTGAGATTTCTTTATGTGTGGATACCTCAGCTGGTAGGGGTGTTGACTTATGTTGTGACTGTGGAGACGTAGCAGTAAGTTTGGTTAGCTTGGTGTTTAGTCCCTGTAACACCTGTGACCGAGATTTGTATATTATGAATGGATGTTAAGTTTCAGCTATCCTTGTGGCCTTTGTGCAGTTTAAATTGCAGTTTTTATGGCTTAAAATATAAATGCAGAAATTTGGTCATCATTCGAACGAATGACCATGTCGTTTGAACAGGTACTTGTTCATTTTCCATTGTTCTCAGGAATCTCATTGGAACGAGAATGAACAAGGTGCACTGTCATTTGAATGAGAAATAGTTTCCCGTTCGAACGAGGTAGCTCCTTTTAACCATTTAAGCCTATATTTCTCCCTCATTGTAACTCTCATTCGAATGAGGAGGGATCTCATTCAAAGGAGGTTCAAGTCATTCGAATGACCAAACGCGGATCAAGATTTTCCACACATTTTAATGAGTTATCACGACATGAGGCGTTTGATTTGCAGAGTTATCGAACTCTCAGCGGCTCAGATTAAAATATGGGCTTCACCTTTGGTTAATGGGTTAAGTGTTAGACGGTTTAAATAGAGGGGAGAAGGTAGGAGAGGCCATTTTCATCATATTTTATATCTCTCTCTTTCTCTCTTTCTTTCTAAAGCTACATTGTCCTATTCCTCACCCATTTTCCAAGGTTTCCCCTTCCACCGTAAGCATTTTCCAAGTTGTTCCAAGGATAAAACACCCATCTCAAGACTAGTCAAGGAAAAAGTTGGGGTTGAATAAGCAATTATTGGAGCTCTTGAAGAAGTTGGAGCTTTCTTGGAGCATAGGAGTTTTTAGGAACTTTCAAGTCATTCCTTTTAGTTTTTCCTCTTCAAATCCGAGGTAGGGTTTTCCTCCAAGTGTTTTCAAGATTAAAATCTATTAGGATACATGTTAGAAGGGTTATTTTGCAAAAATATTTTCTAGTATGTTTATTTAAAGGTTTTCCTGCAAAAATGGGATTTTTGGTGAAAACTATGTTCAAAATGACTTGATGAACAAATGGTGTTTTAATATTTTAAAAATAAGGAAATAAGAATGAAAATATATTTTCAAGTTAATATCATGTTTTAGTTGCATATTTAAGGGTTTCTAGGATTGAAATCCTCCAAAAAAAATGCTTAAAATGTTGTAGTTTGTTAAATAAGGATTTATGGACATGATATGTGGAAATAAAATGGATTTCTTGATGAAATAAGGAAGTTGAAAATATTAACCCTAAATATGTTGTAGAAATGAAAAGGAAATGACATTTATTGTAAAATTTGCGTATAAGAGTAAAATGGACATTTTGTAAAATGGTCTTTATGATATTAAATAATTTTCTTGAAAATGAATATGAAGAAATGGTATTTTCTTGGAGAAAAAGAATAATGTATGATTTTTTGACATAAAATCATGAAAGGTGGTTTTGAATGTAAAATGACAATTTATAATATCGTGATGAAAAATGTGATTGTCATAAGGTTTCAGTAAACGAAGGGTAAAAAGGTAAGAGACGGATATGAGATCACACTATATGGTTGACTTACTTCAGTATGTACCATATAGGAGTTCCAAATAGTTTGGATATGAAGACAAAATAGGATAGATTTCTTTTTTAGCATCTTCTCCATGGTATTGCAAAGCTTCAACAACATTGATCATGTCCAAGACATCCTCACTGCCTAAAGGGGATGTAATATGTTGCACTGAACACACTTTAGGACACAATTCATGCATATTATAGTGTGTGTGTGTGTGTGTGTGTTAAAATAATTTTAGGAATTTTTTAAAACATTTTTAAACATTTAAAATGATTTTTTTAATATTTAAAATCAAGGTTTTAAAATGTTGTGGGCAAAAATAGAATTATTTTTTATTCCGAAAAACTTCTCATGGTAGAATATAAAACTGGCTGAGACTTTTGGAGTGGAAAGTTGAATTGTTTAAAACTCTAAAACATGCATTTTACAACGTGTAATATTGCCCCCGTGTTGTTCTCTAGTTGGTCCCTTTTGTGTTTATTGCCTCTCACAGTTCTGAGATCGTTTGGTAACCGTTAGATCAAAATTAATCTACGATTTGCATATCATTTGAGGGGATCCTTGTGAGGTTTGTATTCACCAATAAGAGAAAACGTTGTGTAGTCCATCAAACACGATTAGATTAGAATTCAAAAGGACGTTTTAATCTCAGTCTTCCAATTTCATTCGACTGTCTATAAATAAGACCCCTTGGTTATACATTTGAGAACTTTTGGAGAGGTCGTCATTTTGAGAGGAAACAAAAGAGAAGAGAGAGTAGAGATAGAAAAGATATAGGTTAGAGAGAGAGAGTTATGTGCTATCAAATTCATATGTTCTCTCCCAAACACTAACCCAAATACTTTTAGAGTTAAATCAAATCAGAAAACCTTCGTTGAGTGTTAGGATATTTAGATTTTTCTTTAGGGTTTGGGTGCTTGTCAGCCTGAAGATCACTCTTCACACTTTATCTTTCTTAGGAACCCAATCTCGTTATAGATCTCACTTTTCTTCCTAGAAATTTTTATATATATGTTGAGATATATTTTTCACGTATATTTAGGGTTTATTTACCTTCTCTTATTTGGATCTGCTTTTGTTTGTGTATATTCTTTTAGATCCATTCTCACTTTCTATTTTCTTGAAAAAGAAACTTCAAAACAATGAGGTTTTTGTTTTGAAAACTAAGTTTTACAGTTTGTGAAGCTAGTTTGTGTATCAATAAAGTATTTGAAACATTTGATCTAATTTTTGAAAGATTCTCTTTAGATTTCAATTATTCGTTTTAAAAACAGAAGTCTTATTTTCTTGAAAACTGAAACTCTGCATTGCGTATAGAAATTTGTAATTCATTAATATTATCTGTATAAATAACTTCAGAGACGTGAGTAGCATACTGCATGTGTTTTTGCACTTCACAGTCACCAACACTCTCACATGAACACCTAGTAAAAGTGTGGTTCCTTAGAGAGGTTTTGTGTTGACTGAGTCCATCAAAGCAAGGAGAACGGAGTTAGAGCAAATAAACTGCCAGGGGGATCAAAGTCAGAATCAGAATACCATGGAGGAAATTTTCGCTCAATAGGTATATTTTTGTTCTTTAGCCTAGGGTCTTGTGTTGCATGTTATATTCTTGTAACTCTTGTACAAATTGTTTATAGTGGATTTTTTGGGTTGTTGTGTAGAGGTCATCGTGGATGTTTCCTCAAATTGAGGTTTTACCACATTAAAAATCATCGTGTCAACTTACTGCTTTAGTTCTTAATATATTGCATGGTTTGGTTTCAATACAAAGAACTAGTATAGGTTTTTTTTATTTAAAATCTAAGGTAATCAGGATATTAAGTCTAACATGCAAATAAATCAGTTGGATACATATCTTGTGTTTTAAGATTTTAAAAGGAGTTTCCTCAAAGAGTTTGTTTTCAGAGTTTACTTAACATTTTAACTTTGTGTTAAAAACCTTAGTAAATAATTTTTCAAGTGGTATCAGAGCGGGTTTATCAAAATATTTTTTATCCTGAAATTCCAAAAACTTCTTTCTGAAATATTTTTCTAAAAATGGATGAGAGATTTGAGAAGCTAGGTAACTTGTCTCATCCACCCCTCTTTGATGGAAACAATTTTCCTTAACTGGAAAGTAAGGATGATTGCATTTGTCCAAGGGACGTTGGATGATGACGTGTGGGACATGATTGAAAATGAATATATACCATCACACAACTAATCCTTTGTTTGAAACCAACACTAAAAGCATTAAGAAAAATCTCAGTGAGTTTACCAAAGAAGAGAAAAAGATGTCACTTGACAATAATAAGGGAAAGAACTGTATTTTTATGTCCATAAATGAGCACGAATTTAAATGTATATCTTGTTGCTCCACTTCCAAGGAAGCCTTGGACACTCTCGTCATCGTCCATGAGGGTGATGAACGTGTTAAGGATAGAAAAACCCAAATGTTAGTCCAACAATACAATACTCTGATTATGGATGAAAATGAGTCATTTGATGATATTTATATAAAATTAACTGATATTGTCACAAAACAGTATGCTAATGGAATAACCTATGACATAAAGGAAATTGAAAAATCCTAAGATCATTGCCTGCTAAATTTAACAATAAATGTTATGCCATAGAAGATATGGATGACCCAAACCTTACTCCTGAATTACTTAGTAGTAAATTAAGAACTGTAAAAATGGAGTTAGTCCAAAACAAAAGATCCTCTGGGCCTATTGTTGTATTTTCATCCCTAGTGATTGTCCCTAAATTGAACCCACTGGACCTTAACCTTAACTTTAGCGAGGATTGTGATTTGGATAATTTGGATAACCAGATTTATCTTATGAGAAAACAGTTTAAGATAATCACTAAGTTTAGAAACTCAGTGGCTTCTAAACAAGGTGGACCTGGTTATCAATATTATCAAAATCACAGACCTCGTGACAAAAACGATGACAAACAGACCAATGATAACAATAGGTCTAAGAATGATAATCACCACGTAAAATGTCATCGTTGTGGGAAAATGGGGCATTATGCTTCTAAGTGTGTTGAGCTAATATATGCAAAACACGAGACGACTCAAATGATTCTGATGGAGATAAATTAATATGACACCCATCCTAATTAAATACCGGGTGCTCAGTCCTTTATCTAATTAAAATAAGAATCTCAACTGGTTCATTCTTAGCCTCACTGTCGAAAAACTATTTAAATTACTAACTACCTATGTTTTAAATAAACTGGTGTCAAATTTTATTTTTCTATCAAACAACAACATGCGTAAATAAACACAATCACCAAACCATCCACGTAGTAGTAATATGAATCCATCACAAGATAAATATTGAATAAAATAATACCGAATAAACCATCAGTTCCCAAGTCTAATATAAAGTCCAAGAAGATATAAACCTGAGTACACAGTCTGAACTGAAATAAAAGAATATAACTGAAGGGGGCCACACGCCCAAATAAAATAACTGAATTGCATCCTACTCTAGGAATGAAGTGACATAACCGTCTAATCCAAATATTACAAGCATCCACAAGTGCAGCAGCTACGCATCGCTGGAACAGATCATCAAGTTAGGTATCCCTGTGGTTGGACACCTAAAAGGTTTTAAAAATATCTTGCACATGGGTCAGAGCCCAAGAAAACCTTTTGAAAATATTTTATAAGTATTTAAATCAAAGTTTAAAATCAGTTATTGATTACACATGTTAGTTCAACGTACACTCCCTTGAGTTCCTTACCTCTAAACTAATGTGCACGCCTAACATCATCTACCTAGCTATGATACCCAAACCAACTAGGTATCATCAATAACTATCTAACCCTAACAGGTTTAGCTCCCTTGTACCCCCCATATAGTACACCACAGTATACCATTAATTATCTTTATGTCCTTAGTTAAATTTTTCTTTAACTCCCCCGTACCGCCCATGCAGTGTGTTATCGCAATGCTAATACTTAACATTACCCGTGTGTTATTATCCAACTATAACTAACATTTTCACATATGTTATCATTAACCCATAATAAACATCTCACATATGTTATCATTAACCCATAATTAACAATTCGCGTATGTTAGCATTAAAACATTTCATTAAGGTGCTTTACTTAATTCATCTTTAGATATAAGCTATTTAACTTTACTCCTATCACACACTAAGTAGAGTATCTCATAATTAAGTTATTGTTAGATATACACTATCTATCTTTCCTACATCACACATAAGTAGGATAATCACATTTGTATATATTTATCACACATATAATATATACAATTATAGCATCTCTGAAATGGCCCCTAGTGATGCGGCATACTCTGCTATCAAATCCATGTACCTTTCGTACCAAATTAAGGACTATTAGTTCGTCATGTCTCCACGAGCCCGCATTCAAATACACATAATGGAGGCGAACATAGTTCTAAGCCTTTGGTCTACGCACATACCTAACGTACTCAAATGACCTGTTAGTCCCACTAATACGCACACATAATGGGTCACCCTAAGTTCTATAATCTGGGGAACAAATCAAGACCTCACTGGAATCGTCAAGGTGGGATTGCCATCGGCGCGGGACCTCTGTGATAGCAAACAGCGTAGGTATGTTCACACATAAGAAAGCACATAATAGGTATACATACAGCCATAATCCATATGTCGCATATAGGCATATAAACAACCAATAAATATAATCTGTATAGGTATACACTCAACCTATAGACATAATACGTATAGGTATACCCTCAACCTATAATATAATCCGCATAGGTATACACTCGACCTATAATATAATCTACATAGGTATACACTCAACCTATAATATAACCCCTACGTAATATGTCTCTCGAATACTCAACATACTAATCCACGTACAAATATAACCCTCTATCGCATTTTCCTGAGTATTATTCTTTACCCAAAGGTCCCTAGTAACCCCTTGATTAAATATCAGTAGTAAATACACTCCTACGTTACTGGTCGGAATCATAGGTTCACTCATCTCTCCGTGATCCGTTCTTATTCTCCTGAATTCACTCGCATTGTAACTTATGTTAGATTAACCATAGTTTTAATTCTCCTCACTTACGACTAAGCGCATACCTTACAATTGGCCTACTGGTGATTGTTATATCCCTCACTATAATTTAAAGGCATCCTAAAATTCCCCCAAGAATTTTACACAATTTCAAGGCTTAAAATGGGAAACTGCCAAAATTTAGGAATCCGAATCGATTCGCCCAAAGGCCGAATCAATTCAAAAAGTGTCAGTTCTCTTTTTCCTTCCGTTTTTGCAATTTTTCCACCATTCCATATTCCTAAATTCTTCGTGAAACTTAAACAAATTTCAAACCAACATTTCTCAACATTATATAAATGTATGTGAATAATTTTCAACGTAAATCTAACATTAAATCATCACGTATTTAATCCAAGAACCGATTTTCTTTTAAAAATCCTTAAAACCCTAGTTTTCATTTTTTTTCAACTCTTTCAATTAAAAACCCAGATTTATCCCATTATTATCATCATATATATTCTGATTTCGTATTACTCTCATACATAGGTTCAATCTACATGCAATCCTACCCAAGATCATGTGTTTAAATCATCAATTTTCCAAGAACCTCATTTAAAATCATCAAATTATAAACCCTACATGATATGGGTATTATAACCTTTTAGGAATAAGCAAGATAAACACTCGCCTTCGATTACGATTCCGGCAACTTTGGTGGGGAGAACAAGTGTTGCACCTATAAAAACTCTCTTCTCCTCCTACCTTGTGGCCTCCTTCTTCTCTAATTTGGTTTACCCTGGCCTCTAACTCTAAGGGGATAATATGCCCTTTTAATTTTCGGTGTTCTCTAAACCACAAACTCCCGAATGACCGAAATGCCCTTAAAAGGTGTCGGGTTGGTCAGAAATTGCCCCGGGACCCAAACTATACACCTGGGTATACTATTTTGTCTATTGCGATCCTTTCAAAATCAATCGTGGCCTTTAAATCATCGTCCGAGTCACTTTATACAATCATCTTATTTCCACCTCAAAATACGGCACACGTGAAATTAAAATTGATCGAATTAATTTATACTCTAAATCATCGAATTAAATAATTTCTCTGAATTAAATAAATTCCAAATCACCGATTTAATTAAGTCTTAAATCAACAATTTAATTAAATCCTATATCCTCAGAAATACGGGGTATTACATACTTCCCCCCTTACAAAGGAATTTCATCCTCGAAATTTGGATAAGACTAGTAGTTCAAGGTTTCTACATTACCTTAATCATGTATTCTTAAGATCACTACATATATCTCTACCTATTTTAATCACGGATAATATTAGAATAATTCAATTTCCCAAGGCGTCCGTACACCTTATACCCGTGCATAAATGTCCCAATGTTACCCAACTCCACTAGCCTCAAATTATAACATAGCTATCATACCTCAGATATAACTGCATAAATGTACAATAACTACGGTACTAAACTCGTGTCCTAAAGACCAATCATCTCCCTAATTTTAATGTTGTGCTAAATTTTATGCGTGGGATGTCTCACAAAGAGAAATCCAAACAAGGAATCCCCCGATAAACCACTACCTAACATTGTCGATCGTCGATATCCGTTAGGCCCCCAGTCCATAGTTCATACACTCAAATCCCCATCTCTTGATATAAAAGTATACTCGTCCACTACCATGTTACAAAAGACAACATACACCATGTCTCTCTTACTATCACTAGTTTCATAGCGTGAATAAATCACAAGTTATATCTCTTCGCTCGATAATATTCTAATATACCCTGAATCAAATCAGAAAACCCCTACTCACCGGGATCAAAATAATAATACAACTATATTCTTATAAGTCCAATATGCAACACACTATAACATATATGCACATATATATAGGCTAAACCCTCCTTTAGCTGATACCTAGCAAAATAAATCATACCCTGGAACCACAAATCCAAAGTCCTACTATGACCGTCGACCATTACTCAAACCATCGTTAACCAGTCGAAACTCGAAAAATAATCTACTCTATTCTCATAATTCTCGAAAGTAGTAAACTAACACGTAATGAAACCATCCTCTTAATGAACACACCCTCTCTCTCATAGGTGACACCAAAGAGCTTGGCTACCAAACGGTAAATACATTCATAATAAGGCTGATACTGCCAACGAACCCACTGAACTCGACTCGCACACGAATTGTAGTGTTATTAATCAAATATAGTGACTCACCCATGTCACCCAAATTAATCCCATACTCATACGGATAACAAATATATATTACCTTCATTTTTCATCTTCCTTGCCTAACCGTTAGGTCCCTGAACGTAGCTCTCGCACCGGAACTGAACTATGAACTGTTGCAAAGGTTGTACATACCGGATCTCATCCTGTAGTTGAACCTTACCTCACTTTGGGGTAATACTTCTTCCTGTGGCCTATCTCTCCATAAATGTGACAACTGCTGGAGAGGTTCTCCTGTGTCCGGCCCTAGCCCTACTGGCCTCCCACGCCCTTCCCTTGGCCCTAGCAGACCTGAAGAATGGGATACCGCAACTGGTGAGGACCCTGTTGTTCTGGCTTGAACCCACTATTCTCGAGTTGATAACCTTTAGTCCTAAATATCTTAGCTTGATTCCCTGTCGAAAACCTCGCTCCTCTTACTGATGTGCCCAACTGGCACCATTCCTATCTACTTTCCCAATCTGACCTATCTCACTTTATTATTGTGGACATGTACAATATAGGTGGCCCTACTCTCCGCACATAGGATACCTTTCTATGCCATCCCCTTGTCTCTGGCCCCACTGACCATGTCGAGGTTTCCTTTTCTCGAACCTGGTAGTCTTTCCCCGATTGCTACCCCTTGTTATCCCTTTGGCTTCGCTGGCCCTATAGAACTCGTTGTTGGCCTCGACGGCCCTGATTGAATCCACCGTCACTTGGTAGGAATTCGATTTAATTTGAATCATTTAAATGTGCCCCCTGATGGGTATACCCTCCTGGGGGTTTCATAATCACCCTTAAATCCAGCCTTGCTCTTTGTCTAGATTATTTAACCCTCTTGGCTCCCTTCTCATGGAAGCTTTGATGTAAACTCATAAATGTACGAATTTTGATGACCTCAACACTAGTCACCCTAGACATATTTCCCATCCATTCTTGCATATTCTATTCACGAGTCCATTATCAACTTAATAACCCTTTATATTCTCTGCATCCCCTCCGTCGGGTATGAAGTTCGCTAAACTAGTCAACTTCTCACTCACGATCGATATCTATATTACCTATTTGATAAGTTTCGAAACTCCATTCGCATATCTATCTGAACAACAGATGGAAGATCCTATGGTCAAACCGTACCCAAATTTACCATTTAATAATGTGTATACTTCTCTATATGTGGTGACTGACTCTCATCACTCAACGCTGCTCCTATGAGCTAAAAATTCGCTCAAAATTTAATCATGGGTGCCGATGCCCTCCACCTTAAAAAATTACCCTTGGATTCTCTCCTTCCATTGTCCCATAACACTTTTTCTCTACCCCGAATCCTTATATATGGCTCTTTAAAAGAGTTCTTCTGACTTCCCTACCCCTCGCCGACTAGCTGGGTGAGTTTGAAATTACACCGTCGTTATATATGACACTGCTTGAGGAAGTTATTACTCTCGAGAGATTTTCCTATTATCGCCTGCCTGAACAATTATTATGGTGACTTCTATCGCGATCACCATTTCCAGAATGCTCTATGTCTTCTGTTGAGTATCCCCCCCCCCCCCCCCCCCCCCGCAGTCCTTCTAACGGCCTTCGTTTGTCATCCTATAATGTTCGGTGTAAGAATACCAACCGAACTCGTATATGAATAATCTCAACTATACTTAATATCAGGAGAACGTAAGTCGCATAAGTAGAGGAATACAATAATCCTATAGTAAGGTTCTATATCAAATAACATTACGTTGAAACGTAAAAATCTACACAAATCCTAAGGACATTAGAACCTGATGATCTTATACCATTTGTGACACCCTGCCTAATTTAATACCAGGTGATCAGTCCTTCATCCAATTAAAATAGGAATCTAATCTCATTCATTCTTAGCATCACTGTCGAAAAACTTTTTAAATTACTAACCACCTTTGTTTTAAACAAACTGGTGTCAAATTTGATCTTTCATCAAACAACAACATGCGTAAATAAACATAATCACCAAATCATCCGCACAGTAGTAATATGAATCTATCACAAGATAAATACTAAATAAAATAATACCGAATAAACCATCGGTTCCCAAGTCTAATATAAAGTCCAAGAAAATATAAACATGAGTACACAGTCTGAACTGGAATAAAAGAATATAACTGAAATGTCAACACGCTCAAATGAAATAAGTGAACTTCATTCTACTCTAGTAATGAAGTGAACTAAGCGTCTAATCCAAATACTGCAAGCATCCACAAGTGTTGCAGCTATGCATCCCTGGAACAGATCATCAAGCTGGGCATCCCTGTGGGTGGACACCTAAAAGGTCTTCAAAATATTTTCCACACGGGTCAAAGCCCGAGAAAACCTTTTGAATATATTTTGCATGCATTAAAATCACTGTTTAAAATCAGTTATTGATTACACATATTAGTTCAACATACATTCCCTTGAGTTCCTCATCTCTCAACTAATGTGCACACATAACATCATCTACCTAGCTATACTATCCAGCCCAACTAGGTCTCATCAATAACTATCTAACCCTGGAAGGTTTACCACCCCCGTACCACCCATATAGTATGCCACAATATACCCTTAATTCCTATCAAGTCCTTAGTTAAATTTCTCTTTAACTCCCTCATACCGCCCATATAGTACGATATCGCAATACTAATACTTATAGTTACCTGTATGTTATTATCCAACCATAATTAACATTCTTATGTATGTTATCATTATCCCATAATAAACATCTCATATATGTTATCATTGACCCATAATTAACATCTCACGTATGTTATCATTAAAACATTTCATTTAGTTGATCTACTTAATTCATCTTTAGATATACGCTATCTAACTTTACTATAATCACATATTGAGTAGAGTATCTCATAATTAAGTCATTGTTAGATATACCCAATCTATCTTTCCTACACACACAAGTAGGTTAATCACA
Organism: Sambucus nigra; assembly: GCA_949130495.1. Classification (NCBI taxonomy): domain Eukaryota; kingdom Viridiplantae; phylum Streptophyta; class Magnoliopsida; order Dipsacales; family Adoxaceae; genus Sambucus; species Sambucus nigra. Next base: position 160,944,317 of record OX422217.1, read on the forward strand.
TCTGTATATAGATTTATCACACATATAATATATACAACTATAGCATCTCCGAAATAGCCCCTCGTGATGCAGCATACTTTGCTATCAAGTCCATGTAACATTCGTACAAAATCAAGGACTATTGGTTCATCATGTCTCCTCTAACCCTCATTCAAAACACATAATGGAGGTGAACATAGTTCTAAGCCTTTGGGCTACGCACATACTTAACGTACCCAAATGACCTGCCAGTCCCACTAATACACACACATAGTAGGTCGTCATAAGTTCTATGTTCTAGTGTATAAATTCAGACCTCACTGGAATCGTCAAGGTGGGATCGCCCTTTGTGTGGAACCTCCGTGATAGCAAGCAGCGTAGGTATGTTCACACATAAATAGGCACATAATAGGTATACATAAAACATAATCCATATGTCGCATATAGGCATTCACATAACCCATAAATATAATCTGTATATGTATACATTCAACCTATAGACATAATCCATATAGGTATACCCTCAATCTATAATATAATCCGCATAGATATACACTCACCTGTAGTATAATATGCATAATTATACACTTAACCTAAAATATAATACGCATAGGTATACAATCGGCCTATAATATAATCCGCATAGGTATACACTCAACCTATAATATAACCCGTACGTAATCTGTCTCTCGAATACTCAACGTACTAATCCACATATGTATATAACCCTCTAGAGCATTTTCCAAAGTATTATTCTCTACCCGAAGGTCCCTAGTTACCCCTTGATTAAATATCAGTAGCAAATACAATCCTATGCTACTTGTCGGAATCATAGGTTCACTCATCTCTCCGTGATCCATTTTCGTTCTCCCAAATTCACACGCATTGCAACTTATGCCCGATTAACCTTATTCTTAATTCTTCTCACTTATGACTAAGCCCCAACCTTACAATTGGCCTACTGGTGATTATTATATCCCTCACTACAATTTATAGGCATCCCAAAAGTCACCCAATAATTTTACACAAGTTTTAGGCTTAAAAGGGGAAAACTGCCAAAATCTATGAATCTGATTTCATTCGCCCTTGGGCCTAATCGATTCGAAAAGTGTCAGTTCTCTTCTTCCTTTCATTTTTTCGATTTTTCCACCTTTCCAACTTCCTCAATTCTTCATGAAACGTAACCAAATTTCAAGCCAACATTTCTCAACATCATATAAGTCTATAGGGATGATTTCTAGCGTAAATCTAACATTAAATCATCACGGATTCAATCCAAAAATCGATTTTCTTTTAAAAATCCTTAAAACCCTAGTTTTCATTGTTCTTCATTTCTTTAAATTAAAGAACCGTATTTCTCCCATTATTATCATCACATATATTCTGATTTCGTATTACTCACATACTTAGGTTCAATCTACATGCAATTCTACCCAAGATCATGTGTTTAAATCATCAAATTTCCAAGAACCTCATTTAAAATCACCAAATAATAAATCCTACACTACATGGGTATTATATCCTTTTAGAAACAAGCAAGATAAACACTTGCCTCATGATATAAAGGTCTGATTTCATTTCTAAGATGATGGAGTAGATCCCTCCTCACTCCGATTACGATTCTAGTAACTTTGGTGGAGGGAACAAGTGTTGCACCTCCCAAAACTCTCTTCTCCTCCTCCCTAGTGGCCTCCTTATTCTCTAATTTGTGTTTACCCTAGCCTCTAATTCCAAGGGGGCTGATATGCACTTTTAATTTTCGTAGTTCTTTAAACCACAGACTCGCGAATGACTGAAACGCCCTTAAATGGTGCCAGGTTGGTCAAAAATCGCCCCGGGACCCAAACTATACACCCGGGTATACTATTTTGACCCTTTCGGAATCAACCGTGACTTCTAAATCATCATCCGAGTCACTTTATACAGTCATATATTCCCCTTAAAATACGGCACACGTGTAATTAAAACAAATCGAATTAATTTAAACTCTAAATCATCAGATTAAATAATTTCTCCAAATTAAATAAATTCCAAATCACCGATTTAATTAAGTCTTAAATCACCAATTTAATTAAATCCTATATCCACATAAATACGGGGTATTACAATTAAGTCAACCAACGTTGATGAATCATGCAAGTCTTTTTATGCCAAGATCATATACTCTGATCATAATGCATGTTTATTTGCTAATGATTGTATTATGTCTATTGATGTTGATGTCATTCCTGCTAGTGATATTCCTGTATCTACTCATGTTGAAAATAAAGTAGAAAATTCTAGCTTATTGGTGAGTCAAAGTGAAAACATTGTTGAAGAATTGAACGAGTGTGTGAGTTCCACTACACCAAATGAATCGATATGGGAAACTACACACAATTCACTTAGCGAGTTCGATGATGACCTACCTGAAATTCAAGAGTTGTACACCAAAACTCTTCAAAAGAGTTCCAAACTAGATAAAATGATTAAGAAATTGACTGAACGTGTTGAAAATCTTAGTAAAACTATTAGGAAGAACGCAGAAGATTACACTACACAATGCATTGCTTATGAGACAGAGACAAAAGAGTTTTCTTTAAAATTAAAAGGCATGTTTGAGAAAATGTTATCCTAGAGGAAAGGTATAAGGCAGATTTAATTGAATTTAGAAGAATCCAAATAGAAAGTTTCAAATGTTTTTAAAAATGTTTACATTTTGAAACGCAAGCTAAAACCTATAAAGAATTGTTGTTGGAAGTAAAACTGATTCTAAAGATAAATATGGTCTAGGTTTTGGAGAAAACGTAATTACCAGCAAAATAATTGTCTCCCCTAAAAATGTTATTTTTGTAAAAGAAAGCCAGAGTGTCAAAACACCTCAGAAGGAAAGTTTTCCTGTTAATGTCTCTAAAGCAATGCAGACTAAGTGTAATCAATAGCCAAAACCTAATGGAAAAGTTAAGTATGTATGTCCGCCTACAAGTGACCTCGGATAAAATACTAGGACTTTTGGTAAATGGACTAGTGTGTCTTATAAGACCAAACCTATCTTTAAGTACTTAAATGATATGTTCAAACCTACTTCGCATAAGTATTGTTCCTCTGCGATGTCTATGGGCACCCCATTACTGAATGTTTTCAAAAAAGGTTGTGTGAACCTACTTATCAAAAATTTAACTGTTCGAGAAAGAGTATTAATACTTATATTCTCTCAAAGAAGACCACACACAACCCTAACTATAAGAGAAAGGTAGGACCTAAAACTAAGAAAAAAACATTTGGAAAGACCCGTCAGACCTTTTCTAAGTCAAAGTGTGGCCATCCCCGATCCTCGCGGTGGGCGGGCGGCTTGAGGGAGGATCCTAGGTCCCGTGCATCCCTCTCAGAAGCGCTTCGACCGGCGTCATTTAGGTGAGATGAAAAATGTAGAGAGATAGAGTCGCCAATCTATTTTACTCAAAACAGACAAAAGAAGGGGAGCCATCCCGAAGGACAGTATCCAAAGACATACTGATGCATACGAAACAAAAATGATTCGAAAAGGGTCCGGAGGCTAAGTTACGAAATGGGAAGGTGTTAGGAACCCATTCCGCCCTTACGGTCTCTCATGGGTTTTTGCTATTTTCCTTTATTTTCCTCGTGATATGTGTGCATGTGTATACGTAGTGGAGATAGGAACCATCGACTTGTACCATGGAAGAGGTAAAGCGAGTCATCCGTAGGAAGGTATAAAAATATTTAGAAAATAGGATTTACGCGATTATCCTTATGTTAACCGTTATGATGGAACGATAACGTATGTGGAATAATACGCCACTAAGAACAAATATATGTATATATATGTAATCTAGGAGAATTGAAGTTAGAGAGAATATGACATGAAAGAAAGAGTAAAAATAGGACTCGAATCTCGGATTTTACCTCGCGACGTATACGTAGCCTGTAGAGGCATCAAAGTCCACGTAGTTCGCATGCAAAATGAGGGGTGGGGTTTATCCCATAAATCTACTGGGGACTTCTCTTATTTGTGTATGTGTGTGTGTGTAGAAAAAGTTTTTTAGTTGTGAGAAAAGTGTAAGAAAAGTGTGAGAATTCCCGTTTGGAATTTATGAGCAAACCCTCTTTTTCTTGTTTTTTGGTTTTTTATTTGTACAAAAATAAGAGATGTGCAATGATACTAAATAAAAAGTGTATTAGGATATGTGATATGAGAGGATAATAGTGTTAAGTAATAAAACAAATTAATGCGAATTTATGAGAATTTAAGGAGAGAATTGAGAAAATTTGACCTTCTTGGAGATCTTGAGCTTGATCTTGGATGTTGGAGAGTAGCCATTGCACTTGGATGATGATGGAGAGTGGTTAATTCACCAAGTTTGATGAAAAGTATGATGAAAAGTGAAGGTTGGAAAGGGATTTTGATGTGGAAATCACGTTGACTTCGAGAGAGGTTTTCTGGATGAGAGTGATATGCTTCTGATCTGAGCTCCTTTTGCAATGAGGTCAAGGCCTCCTTTTTATAGGCACGGGGAATTGACTATCGGCATATCCCTGGTCCTTCCAATCGACAGGTATGTTTAGGCACACTGCCGATAGGCAGGGTCTGGGACCTGCCGTTTGGTAGTGTCATTCAGGACTTTTTAGAAAATCAGCCGCAGAGCGCAAACCGTTGGTCCGAATCGCACATGGGGTGAACTGTTAGAAAGGTAATTCATATACCTTCGAAAGTCCTTTGGACCTCTCCCGGGTTTGGGATTTGACTTTGGGCCAAATGTGGCTTGAAAGCATTCATCGGTCCATTTAATGGGGAATCGTCGGACCCAAATGGATCGTTCGTCCGCATGGTAAGTCCGAATCGCGGACGGGGCAGACCATTGGAAAGGTTAGGTGATATACTTCGACATTCCAAAGAGTTTGATCTATTTCAGGGAGTTGGCTTTGGTCAATCGGGCCTTGGAAGTATTCAGTGACCTTTCGGAGTAAAAAGGATTGTTCGTCCGTACCGTAAGTCAGATTGCGCACGGGGTGGATCGTTGGAAAGAAGTTTCAGTGACCTTTGAAGATTCATTTAGTCTCGGTCTAGTTAAAGAGTATACTTAGGTCAAACGGAGCCTGGGAGCGTCCGGTGGCCTCTAGATTAGGTTTCAGAGAAAATGGGTCATTCGTCTGCATGGTAAGTCAGAATCACGCACGGGACGGACCATTGGAAAGGGGTTTTAGGGACCTTCGAAGATTCATTCAGTCTCGGTCGACCTGAAGACTCTGATGAAAAACGTTGCTAATTCCGTTTAATACAAGATTAAATTGTATAAGCAACTCCGAGATGTTTGTTGAAGAAACCCTTTTCTTTTGAAAATAAAACTTATAAACAACAAGATGTGTTTACAAAAACTTATGTACGAGAGTAACCAAGACTTTGTAATCAGTTTTAAAACTAAGACAGTTTCAAAAATTCAGCACACTATAGAATGAGATGAGTAGATGAAGATAATCAGAACACACAGTTTTTAATGTGGTAAAACCTCTCCCAATAGAGGAAACATCTACGGTGACTTCTAAGTCACAAAAGTAAAAATCCACTAACAACAAATAACAGTTACAAACAATACAACATACATGCACACAAATCAACCTATTCTAAGTTTAGGAATATACCCCACTTGGTGTCCTTCTAACTTCTCATAGATCTGATTGCTGATGATGTTCTTCCAGTTTGATAACTTCCTTTTGCTTTAGATTCCTTGCGTCCACTCAATAATCTTTGATCTTATTCACAACACTTCCAGTGTGGTAGTGTGTTAAGTGTTTGTGATGTGATTCCTATCAACATGCATGAACTCACACACACTTAGTTTTACAGACAGTCCTAGAAAATTACATATAAAGACTATATACTGTGATTTTCTTTTCTTTCTTTCTTACAGAACTAGAAACTTTTTTGACCTTTAATATATCCCAGATTCCACGGATATCTTGCTTCTAAATCGGTCAAGATCTTAATCAATCTCTGTTTTAAAAATACTTTTGAGATTGAAAATCTCCAAGTGTGAATCCAACTAGGTCAAGGTTAAGTTTCGTAAGAATAGAAACCATAAAATATTTACAAAACTAAATCAGTAAAGATTTTCTTAAATCGAGAAAGAAACATGCAGATCTAGTGAAATATAACATGCAAAGTGTAGATCTACAATTTCTATGAAAAATAAATACAAATCTTCACACGAATGTTTAAGTTGGTAATAAGATCACAGATCAAGAGGTTACAGCTTCAATATGAACAAACCAGTAACACCACTCTCTCTCTAACACTCAAGGTTGTGTTTGGGGTTTTGAATATACGAAGGTTTGAATCAGAAATGAAGTGTTTAGGGTTAGGGTTAGGGTTTGGCTAACACAGTTTTCCCTTTCTCTCTCTTCTCTCTTTTCTTTTCTCTCTTCTCTCTATTTTTTCTCTCAGAAATGACGACTGCCAAAAGTCTTGAAAGGTTGAGAATTAGAGAGCTTTTATAGGAGTGGAGGAAGGTTCTGGATAGTCGAAGGCAATCAAGGGCTGAGATTAAGTCTTCCTAATATTTGACTTGATCTAAGGGTTATAAAATAGCGGTGGTTAAGTTGAATGTGATTGGTCCAAAGAGATAGCACAAGGATAGGTTTAAAACACATGCAGGCCATCGATAAGGATTGATCTAACGATCAGCAAACCACCAGGCAACCCTCTCACATAACAAACACAAATTGATACATCAGGAACGTGACAAGTGTTGGCATATAAGAGGCTTGCAAACGCGCGTCAAAAATAATTACAGGCAGCACCCTGAAGTCTCTAGCGCATTTACATTCTACCCAATCAAACATTCCAATGAAAAATGATATTTTCAAAATACCATATTAACCCCACAAAGTTTATAATCACACTTTTATTAATGTAAACATTATTTTTAAAAATGTTTAAAAATGTTTAAAAATTCCCAAAAAATATTAAAACAACATTTTAAGGGGAATTTAACACACAATCAATTTTAAGCAATATATACACATGTATGCACTTCTAATGTGTGTAGTGTGATTCAATTTATACCTTCTTGGATCATTGAAGAGGATTAGAGAGAATAATTCTGAGGTTCTTTGGATTCTAGGTTAGACAACCAATTTTGTCACTATTTCCAAATTAGTTGAACACTTATACAGTATAGACTTAAGTAAGTCAAAGGTATAAGGTGCTTCAATCTCCCCCTTTGGAAATATGAGACAAAATCTCCTTTGAGTTAGTTTAAACTCTTAGGGAACCAAAAAAAATAAAAACTAGTCCTATACAAAAGATACTATCTACCCATTTCCTAGAAAGTCAAAAATTACATAACTCAACTATTTACAAAATTTGTACACTAGAAATGGTATACAATCAGTAGAAGAGATTCCTGCAAATATGCACACTAAGATCAAGCAGTTTAGATGAAATGTGAACAAAACATTGAACCCGTAAGACTCAAATTTCTCCCCCATTTTGTCTCAAATGGACAAAGGGTAAAAATTAAGGTCTTCAGAGTTTAATCGGCACATACCATACCTATAGAATTACGCAAATACAGAAATCTGTTATAGTCTAAAGGTTTAGTGAACATGTCTGCAAGTTGCAGATCAGTAGGTAGGTAATGGATTTCTAACTCCTTAGTTTCAACAAGTTCGCGTATAAAATGATGTCTTATCTTAATATGCTTAGTTCGCGAGTGTTGAACCGGGTTTTTAGATATGTTAATAGCGCTTTGATTGTCACAATACAATTGTAACTGATCTTCTTTAATCCCATAGTCGCTTAACATTTGTTTTATCCATAACAATTGAGCACAGCAACTTTCAGCTGCTATATATTCGGACTCAGCCGTAGATAAAGATGTGCAATTCTGTTTTTTGCTACTCCAACCTACTAAATTATTGCCGACATAATAACAGGCACCTGATGTACTTTTACTGTCATCAGTACAACCGGCCCAATCAGCATCAGTATACCTTATGATGGTACTGCAGGTATCATTAGTGTACCTAAGTCCAAGATTAAGAGTGCCCTTTATGTACTTTATTATACGTTTTACACATGATAAATGGCTCTCTTTAGGGTTATTCTGGTAACGAGCACACAGACATATAGCATACATTATATCTGGTCGTGAGGCAGTTAGATAGAGTAGGCTACCAATCATTCTACGATAAAGTGTGGAATCAACTAACTTTCCATTTTCATCTTTACATAATTTAACAGTAGTACTCATAGGAGTTTTGGCAACTTTAGCATTATCTAAACCAAATTTCTTAACGAGATCTAAGGCATACTTAGTTTGAGAGACAAAAAGTCCATCAGAATTTTGTTTCACTTGAAATCCTAAGAAAAGTTGTAGCTCCCCCATAAGGGACATGTGAAACTCCTTATGCATAATAGCAGAAAAAGATTTGACTTCAGATGTTGAAGTAGACCCAAAGATGATGTCGTCTACATAGACTTGGGCTATAATAATGTTTTTGTCAAAATGTTTGGCAAAGAGGGTCTGGTCATTTCCTCCTCTCTTAAAACCCTTATCCAACAAAAAGTTGGAAAGGCGTTCATACCAAGCTCGAGGAGCTTGTTTTAAGCCATACAAAGCCTTTTTTAGACGAAAGACATGGTCTGGGTATTTTGGGTCAATGAACCCTTTGGGTTGTTCTACATACGTCTCTTCGGATAGAATTCCATTGAGGAAGGCAGACTTGACATCCATTTGATAAAGTGTAAATTTTAAGTGACACGCTATGGCGAAAAGAAGTCGAACAGATTCAAGACGAGTGACAGGGGAAAATGTCTCGCTAAAATCTATTCCTTCTATTTGTGAGTAACCTTGAGCAACTAGTCTAGCTTTGTTTCTAAGGATTACCCCATTTTCATCAGATTTGTTCTTAAAGATCCAACGTGTGCCAATAACATTTTTGTTTTGAGGCCGCGGTACAAGATACCAGACATCGTGAATGACAAATTGTAAAAGTTCTTCCTGTATTGCAGAAATCCAGTGTGTGTCATTCAATGCTTCATTAACATTTTTCGGTTCCACAAGGGAGACGAAACATGCATAATTAGCATAATTTCTTAACTGGGATCTAGTACGAACTGGCTCATTAGGATTACCGACCACGTTGTCAATGGGATGATCTTTAGAGACCCAGCCAGGTACTTCTGGACTCTCAATAGGTAATGAGTCATCTATTTCTGGTGAATCAGTTTTGAAATCATTTTCAGATTCAACCACAATAGGTGATTCAGATATCTTATTTTCGACAATAGTGTCGCTTACAATTACATTTATCGATTCCATAAGGGTCTTAGTACGCAGATTGTATATACGATAAGCACGACTGTTTGGGAAGTATCCTAAGAAGATGGCTTTATAACCACGCATCTCGAATTTAGACAAATGTTCTCTGTCTTTACAGACATAACACTGACTTCCGAAAGTCCTTAGATATTTCAGATTAGGCTTCTTATTGTACCACAACTCATATGGGGTTTGTTTAGTGTTTTTCCTAAGGTAAACCCTATTAATAATATGACATGCAATTCTAATAGATTTTACCCAGAAATACTTAGGTAGGGATTTGGCATGCAACATGACACGTGCCATCTCTTGAAGAGTTCCGTTTTTCCTTTCAGCAACACCGTTCTGCTGAGGAGTCTTAGGGGCACTGAATTCGTGTTTGTAACCATTGTAGTCACAATATTCAACTATTCATGTGTCTATGAACTCTCCCCCTCTATCGCTACGAATGCGATTGACTTGTGTGTCCTTCTCATTTTCAATTCTTAGTAAAATTTTCAAAAAATTCTGAAACGTGTCAGATTTATGTTTCAAGAAGGCAACCCAAGTGAATCGTGTGAAATCATCAACCATGACAAGGATATAACTGTGTCCACAAAGACTAACATTTCTAGAGGGACCAATAAGGTCCATATGGATGAGATCTAAAGGTCTAGAGGTGAGAATGTCTTTAACTTTTTTATGCGAAGTCTTAACTATTTTTCCTTCCTGGCAATGACCACAGACAACACTGAAAATAGGTTTAATTTTAGGAATTCCTCTAACAATCTCTTGACTAGACAATCTACCAAGGATATCATAACTTAGGTGACACATACGATTATGCCAGATTTCATTGTCATCCATTCTGACAATGTTACAGGTTTCAGAACCAGTCTTGACAGTATAACAATTGTCAGGTGTTCTAAATCCGGTAATAATGCATTTACCTTTATCATTTAGAATTTTACAATTGTTCTTTGAAAAGGTAACTGTATGGTCAGAGTCATAAAATTGTGATATACTTAGGAGGTTGGCTTTAAGGCCTTTAACTAATAGTACATTTTCGAGAGTAGGCATTCCCTCTTCTTTTAGGGTTCCTTTTCCTATGATCTGGGATGAAACTCCATCGCCAAAAACCACTTTCCCTCCAGCAAATCTGGATTTGTTTAAGAGTTTGGTTTCATCTCCTGTCATATGTTTGGAGCATCCTGAATCTAAACACCAACCAGATGAAGTGTGTTCAGCTTTTAAGGCAGTGATAACAATGTTACACTTCATTTGGGGTAAAAGATCATCTTTTCTAACCCAAATAGCTCTAGTTTTAATTTTGCGCAAGTTTGCCCTCATTTGATAAAATTTTCGAGAAACAGCCTTTTGTCGAAAAACATTTGGAGCAACAAACTGATTATTGTGGAAAATTTGAGCTTTTGGTTTAGCAAAGTTTCTGGGAGCCTTTCTCTTAAATGAACTCTTAGTTTTGGTCTTTCTATTCCTGTAGTTAGAGTTCTTGTCAGGTTGTCTTGGAAGGACATAATGGTTACGATTTTTCCTAGAATAGTTAAAGTTCTTGTAGACAGAAGTGTTGTACACAGGGGTGTTTAGACGCCTAGCATAACAACCTTCAAAAGAATGACCATAAATGTCACAGTAGGAGCAATATTGATTGCTTGAGGGATGAACTTCCTTAGGAAAACTTCTAAAGATGGGTTTAACAGCATTCTGTTCAGAAGTCCTATTCCTAGGAGGGATGGTTTTAAAGGTAGATTCAGCCTTTCTGATCAAAGGACAAATGTATTTAGTCTTAAGTGTAGTCTCAGCCTTAGAATTACTAGACTCTCCAATGTCTTTCTGTTGTTGCTTTTGATCAAATTCCTTTTTAATAAAATGAAAATCTGGACATGTTTCGATTGGTCTTTTGCCCCCAGACACAAACTTAATAGATTCAAGATTTGTAGTTTGTGGTTTGTTCTTGAAGAATCCAATACCGGTTCTATCATCAGAATTGGTCTTGTTGGAGTCAACAACAAAGTCAATAAAACAATTTGAATTGTTTTCAAACTTAGAAATTTTTTTGAAAACAGTAGATGTCTTTGTTTTTGCTTCCTCCAGTTCTAATAATGTTCCCTTGTATTTCCAGGGTTTCATTAGTTTTAGTCAACTCTTTTAATTTTTTATCAAAAGTTTCAATTTTAGATTGATGAGACAGACACTGGTTAGTGTACTCTTCGGCATTCAGCTTCACAATAAGACTTAGATCATCTAATTTCTTAGTCAGGTCTCTAACAGTCTTCTCCAGTCTAGTGCCTTTTTTGAGAGTTTTAGCATACAAAGTATGAATATCTGGGAGGTCATCAGTGTCTGAGTCGCTAAGTGAAGTGTGTGTAGTGACCCCTAACGATTCAGTTTTAGTACTCACGCACCCATTTACATCGTCGTTATCGAGATCACTTTGACTCACACACACGGAACTAGAGCTAGCAACATTTTCAGATAATAGAGCATCTAGGCCAGTCAAAGCAGTATTCACACAAGCAGGAGTAGGAGCATCATTATCACACACAGGCATATCATCATTGTAAATGATCTTAGCAAAAAAGGACATGCAAGGGTCAAGTCCATTTGATGACTCAAGTTCCTCTTCATCAGAGTCACTTGAATCATCCCAAGTTTTACAGACATTGGCTCTATTGTGTGTGTTGGCTTTATTCAGATTAACTCTGCAATCGTGAGCAATGTGACCTAGTTTCCCACATCTAAAACATTCAATCTTTTTAAAGTCTCTGTTAGATTTGAAGTTGTTGTCCTTAGGATGTTTGTCAAGGCCTCTCTCATGAGGTTTAGGATTAGACACAGTAGGATAATTAGGCTTGCCTTGTTTAGATGCCTGTTTGTTTCTAAATTTAACAATTTTCTTAAATTGTTTAGACATTAAGGCAATCTGATTATCTATTTTGTCTATATCACACTCCTCATCAGAGTCACAGTTGGTCAGATTAGTTTCAAGCTTAGATATTTTAGAGGAAAAACTCAAGTTAGAGTTGGGCTGTTTTCTTTGAGACTGATTTAATTGTTTCTTAAAGTCTAATTCCATTTCCACAGTCCTAAGTTTTCTACTGAGTAACTCAGGGGTAAGGTTTTGATCACTCATTTCCTCAATAGCATACCTCTTGCTGTCAAACTTTTGTGGTAATGATCTTAGAATTTTAGAAACAATCTCATTCATATCATATGTTATACCATTAGCATGCAACTTAGTAACTATATCAGTTAAGTTCATGTAAAAGTCGTCAAAAGACTCAGAGTCAGACATAATCAAAGAGTTGTACTACTGGGTAAGCATTTGAGTTTTAGCAGCTTTAACTCTTGAGTCTCCTTCATGGGCAGTGATTAATGTGTCCCAAGCTTCCTTAGAAGTGGCACAAGATGAGATTCTCTTGAACTCATACTCATTAATAGACATAAAAATGGCATTCTTGCCTTTATTGTTATTTCGAGAAATAGTTTTCTCTTCTTGGGTAAACTCACTTAAGATTTTCTTTACCCTTTCATCACTTCCTTCAGTGGCTGGTTTAGTAGGATAAGTATATCCGTTTTCAATAATATCCCAGACATCATCTCCTAAAGTCCCTTGGATGAAGGCAACCATTCTTACTTTCCAGTAAGCAAAGTTATTTCCATCAAAGAGTGGAGGTCTGGACAGATTACCAAACCTTTCATTCTTCTCGTCCATAGTTAGGTTTTTCAGAAAACGATTTCAGAAACACAAGATCTTTTTGAAATAAAAGTTTACAGGGATCTGATACCAATTGAAAAACGTTGCTAATGCCGTTTAATACAAGATTAAACTGTATAAGCAACTCCGAGATGTTTGTTGAAGAAACCCTTTTCTTTTGAAAATAAAACTTATAAACAACAAGATGTGTTTACAAAAACTTATGTACGAGAGTAATCAAGACTTTGTAATCAGTTTTAAAACTAAGACAGTTTCAAAAATTCAGCACACTATAGAATGAGATAAGTAGATGAAGATAATCAGAACACACAGTTTTTAACGTGGTAAAACCTCTCCCAATAGAGGAAACATCCACGGTGACTTCTAAGTCACAAAAGTAAAAATCCACTAACAACAAATAACAGTTACAAACAATACAACATACATGCACACAAATCAACCTATTCTAAGTTTAGGAATATACCCCACTTGGTGTCCTTCTAACTTCTCATAGATCTGATTGTTGATGATGTTCTTCCAGTTTGATAACTTCCTTTTGCTTTAGCTTCCTTGCGTCCACTCAATAATCTTTGATCTTATTCACAACACTTCCAGTGTGGTAGTGTGTTAAGTGTTTGTGATTTGATTCCTATTAACATGCATGAACTCACACACACTTAGTTTTACAGACAGTCCTAGAAAATTACATATAAAGACTATATGCTGTGATTTTATTTTCTTTCTTTCTTACAGAACTAGAAACTTTTTTGACCTTTAATATATCCCAGATTCCACGGATATCTTGCTTCTAAATCGGTCAAGATCTTAATCAATCTCTGTTTTAAAAATACTTTTGAGATTGAAAATCTCCAAGTGTGAATCCAACTAGGTCAAGGTTAAGTTTCGTAAGAATAGAAACCATAAAATATTTACAAAACTAAATCAGTAAAGATTTTCTTAAATCGAGAAAGAAACATGCAGATCTAGTGATATATAACATGCAAAGTGTAGATCTACAATTTCTATGAAAAAGAAATACAGATCTTCACACGAATGTTTAAGTTGGTAATAAGATCACAGATCAAGAGGTTACAGCTTCAATATGAACAAACCAGTAACACCACTCTCTCTCAAACACTCAAGGTTGTGTTTGGGGTTTTGTATATACGAAGGTTTGAATCAGAAATGAAGTGTTTAGGGTTAGGGTTAGGGTTTGGCTAACACAGTTTTCCCTTTCTCTCTCTTCTCTCTTTTCTTTTCTCTCTTCTCTCTATTTTTTCTCTCAGAAATGACGACTGCCAAAAGTCTTGAAAGGTTGAGAATTAGAGAGCTTTTATAGGAGTGGAGGAAGGTTCTGGATAGTCGAAGGCAATCAAGGGATGAGATTAAGTCTTCCTAATATTTGACTTGATCTAAGGGTTATAAAATAGCGGTGGTTAAGTTGAATGTGATTGGTCCAAAGAGATAGCACAAGGACAGGTTTAAAACACATGTAGGCCATCGATAAGGATTGATCTAACGATCAGCAAACCACCAGGCAACCCTCTCACATAACAAACACAAATTGATACATCAGGAACGTGACAAGTGTTGGCATATAAGAGGCTTGCAAACGCGCGTCAAAAATAATTACAGGCAGCACCCTGAAGTCTCTAGCGCATTTACATTCTACCCAATCAAACATTCCAATGTAAAATGATATTTTCAAAATATCATATTAACCCCACAAAGTTTATAATCACACTTTTATTAATGTAAACATTATTTTTAAAAATGTTTAAAAATGTTTAAAAATTCCCAAAAAATATTAAAACAACATTTTAAGGGGAATTTAACACACAATCAATTTTAAGCAATATATACACATGTATGCACTTCTAATGTGTGTAGTGTGATTCAATTTATACCTTCTTGGATCATTGAAGAGGATTAGAGAGAATAATTCTGAGGTTCTTTGGATTCTAGGTTAGACAACCAATTTTGTCACTATTTCCAAATTAGTTGAACACTTATACAGTATAGACTTAAGTAAGTCAAAGGTATAAGGTGCTTCATCTGACTTTTGGTCAAACGGAACCTGGGAGTGCCCGATGGCTTTTAGGTCCGTACTCGGGGTATGACCTGGGTTTGTAGTGATGAAGGGAGGTGTTAGGGACCTAAGGAAAGTTTAGGGGGTAACAGAATGGGGTATCTATAGAGCCCCCCGATGGGTAAGTTTGGAACAAACGATAACCGTCGAATAGATACCGCATGATGCTTTTGAGGGAGGATGACCAATTCAGAGGGTCGAGACCGATTTTGAGGACCTGAGGGAGCGAAGATGACCAATTCAGAGGGTCGAGGTCGATTTTGAGGACCTAAGGAAATGAGGATGAACAATTCAGGGGGTCGAGGTTAATTCTAAGGACCTCAGGGGTGGTTTGGAGGAAAGGTTTAGGCCAATTCCTGAGGAGGTGCTAGGGATGACCGATTTTGGGGGTCGAAGCCAATTCGGAGGGCTTAAAGATGAGGGTGACCGATTCTATGGATCAAAGCCAATTCTGAGGGCTTGAAGATGAGGGTGACCGATTCTGTGGGTCGAAGCCAATTCTGAGGTCTTGAAGATGAGGGTGATCGATTCTGCGGGTTGAAGCCAATTCTGAGGGCTTGAAGATGAGGGTGACCGATTCTGCGGGTCGAAGCCAATTCTGCGGGCTTAAGTAGAGATGACCATTTCTGCGGGTTAAAGACAATTCTATGGGCTTAAGTAAAAGAATACCAATTCTACAGGCTTAAGTAAAAGAGGGCCAATTCTGCGGGTCGAAGCCAATTCTGCGGGCTTAAGGTGAGATGACCAATTCTGCGAGTCGAAGCCAATTCTACGGGCTTAAGGTGAGATGACCGATTCTACAGGTCGAAGCCAATTTTGTGGGCTTAAGGTGAGATGACCAATTATGCGGGTCGAAGCCAATTCTGCGGGCTTAAGGTGAGATGACCGATTCTGTGGGTCAAATTCAATTATGAAAGCTTAAGTAAAAGAGGACCAATTCTGCGGGTCAAAGCCAATTCTGTTGTGTTAAGTAAAAGAGGAGCAATTCTGCGGGTCGAAGCCAATTCTGCGGGCTTAAGTAGAGATGACCAATTTTGCGGGTCGAAGCCAATTATGCGAGCTTAAGGTGAGATGACCAATTATGCCGGTCGAAGCCAATTCTGCGGGCTTAAGTAAAGATGTTCTTGGGGAAATCTTCCGGGGAGATTTATCTTGTGGCTTTGTTTTAGTCTGGGGAGCCGATTGCTTGGGGAAATCTTTTGCAAAAATTCCACTGGGGAGGTGATTAGGTAGTCCAGGGTTTGGATGTATTACTTAGGAAAAATTGAGACCTTTGGGGTATAGGGGGTGATCTTTAGAGATCCTCTGGGGACATTGCCGGGAGAAGTTTTACTTGGTTTTTAGGAGTTCCGCTGGGGAAATAGGGGCTCCGCTTAAGGGAGTGCGAAATTTTCTTGGTGAAAATATTCTAAATCCTTCCTGGGATTTTTAGGAATTTTTTGAGAATTTTTCAGGGCTTTTTGGTATTTTCTGGGAATTTTTGTACGAAATTTTAAGGGGTGCCGGTGGACATGATACAGAGGGTGCCATTCGGCCGTGGCATGGACTTTTGGACTGCCTCGGGAAGGTAAGGGGTCAGTGCTGATCGGTGGGTGGGGGGTCAATGTCGATCGGCATGACCCTTGGCATCCTATTTAAAGGGGAGAACTCCCTTCATTTTTCACAGCTTCTTGCTTTCTTTCTTTCTGCAATTTTCTTCTGCAAATCGTTCTAGCATTCCGATCTCTAGGAAATGGTTGCCTTTGTGAGCACTGCAGCGTATAGGGAATGGTTGACAGTTAATGACTGGGAAAACGTGGAGTGGAGGGCCAGGGCACCTCATGCTTTGGGGAGTGAGAACTCCTTTGACTCATTCGAGCCGGTTGCGGATGAGAGAACCTTATTGCGAAAGACGTCGCATCATCGCTCCTCGAGGGTGGTGAACCCTAGCGGTTATGTAAGTAAAGACTTTTGGCATTCTTCTCTTTTTGATGATTTTTTCTTCCTTCTTGAATTTTTGACAAGGTTCTTTCTTTTGACAGTTCGATATCTCTTTGAAGAACATGTGTGCCTGTGGGACGACAGGGCTTAAGGATGTCTGGGAGCATCTTCCACCTGTGGTGCATTGAATAGTATCCTCAGCCGATTTTGGGAGGTTGGCGTCTGCGCTGGATGAGACGCCTCGTTCAACAGCGGTTCTCTGCGCTTTGGGGGAGAGGTGGTGGGATACTACCCACACCTTCCATGTTGGCTTTGGGGAGATGACCATGACTCCCACAGATGTGTAGCAGCTACTAGGGCTGGATTGCGATGGGGAGCAGATAGAGGTGGATCATTCTCTGCGGGTGACGCCGAAGGCGATGAGGGCGGCGCTCGGCAATGTAGGGAGGATAGTGTCTGGGTATTCCATCCGGTTGTCCTTGCTGAAGGATGTTTTGTTGAGCAGGGTGATTGATGTGGAGGATGAGCTGCATGTGAGGCAAATGGCTCGGTTATTCATATTATTGGTGCTGGGAGGTTTCATGGTGGCGTCGAGCGGCGACGTCGTCCATTTGTGGTTCTTGCCGTATTTGAAGATGTTTTCGAACATCCCTCTCTATGATTGGGGGAGCCTGACTTTGGCGACCCTCTATTTTTTTTGGATACAATCAGACGGTGCTGCTAGCAAACTTTTACTGGAGCCACGTATCTCCTTAAGGTATTCTTTAATTTGTGCATTTTCTTTTCATGCATTCGCATTTTCCTTATGCGTCTCTTTTTTATTGTGAATTCATATCTTTGGCAGACGTGGTTCTATGAGGTGATTGGGTGAAATACCCCACTGATTGCCTTGAAGGACAAGACTATTGGGGACTTTTACCGATTGTATCGATGGTGCAAGGCCAATCGACAGTCGAAGGGATCTTTCTCTCTGGAAGCGGTGCGTCAGGTCTTGAACGGCCTGACTAGTGGTAGGGTAAGACTCTTTCTTTTTAGTCTTCATTTTTGCACATTCTGATTCTGTATTGACTTATGCCTGCTGGGGATTTTCAGGTGACTTTTTACCCTTGGGGGATAGCCATTCAGGATACGGGGGCGACCGGGGTGAATGCGCAGATGAGGCATTTACTGACGCATAAGTTCGGCCATTCTTGGTATCTCGGGGAGCAGATGGTTCGACAGATTGCTGAGGAGGAGGTGGTGGTGCCACCTGTGCAGCCTCCTATGTCTATGAGGCGGGAGCAACTGTCTCCGGAGGATGCGAGGATGACGGCGATGATCAGCGAGTCCTACCTATTGTATATTGATACGGCTCCGCCGTATGACTATATGGATTTTTTGACGAGCTAGTTGATGGCACCCAGCATATATGATGCCTTACCTTTCTTTTGCGGGGTCGAGTCAGGTGGTGGGGTCTTCCCACAGCGGCGGTGGTTCGTCGGCGTCTGCAGCGGTAGAGACTTCAGAGGTCCCCTTTGTGTGATTGCATACCCCTTCATACAACATTCGTCGAGTTGATGGAGGGATGGTGCTTATGTTACACCATCCTCACGCGATGGATTCGTAGGAGTTGGGTTTGACATAGGAGGTTCTTCGTCCTACGGTACACCTTTATGTTCTTTTCTTTCTTTCTTTTCTGTTTTGATCCTTTCCGCTTTGATACTGATTTTGCTTTTTACTTGCAGCAAGTTCGGGTGTCGACTACTTGGCTGAAGGATATTAGAGACTGGACATCTTCTGCTACTGCCCACATTCGGGATGTGGTCCCTGTTCCTTATTTCTTGGTGTCATCTGCTTCGTCCGGGGAGGACTCTGGCTCGGGTAGTGGTGGTGCGTCATCTCTCCGTAAGGGAAAGAGAGCGCGTCACAGGGGTGGAAGCTCTTAGAGAGTGGGGTGAAGGGTAGGTGAGAGAGTAAGAGAGAGAGAGAGAGAGAGATAATGTGGGTTGAGGATGAGTCCCGTTTCATTTCTTTTATTTCCTACAACATTGATGTAACATAGAGAACAAATATATATGCAATGCAACGGAGTTTTTTATTATCTTTGTTAATGATGGATGAGTGAATGCATGCACATGCGCTTTTTACTTTGCTGCTGAGACCGTAAAAAGAGATATTTTTGGGATTTTGAAGGAAGGTTTTAAAAATGAGAAATTATATAGGGGTCGAAGAGAATTTTTTAGAGTCTGTTGACAATATCAATTTATTTATATTGACCTTCTGATTTTGGCAAAAGAGGAAAAAGGGAAATTCCCAAAAATAGGGGGTTGCCGATCGGTAAGCTCCTTGTCCTACCTATCGGTAGTCAAGTCCAGTCCCATCAATTCAAAGCTTTGATTAGTACCCTCTTCAGCCTCTTGTACTTTGTGGGGTAGGATTCCCTCCAAATTCTATAGGGGTCATGACTTTTGTAAAGGTTTTCAAGTATAAAAAGGGGTAAGGGTGGAGTGTTTCCATCACACCTTCACATTCTTACTTACTCGCATACTATTTCTTAGTCTTGCAAGATGGATCTCCCTAGTAGCATTGAGTTTACTAACTACCTCGAAGACTTGGAAGCAATGTGCTCTTATAATCTCGACTACGATGCTTTCAACATGCATCGAGTCTCTTTGTGGCACAATCGGCCCATTGAGTGGAACCTGTTGATGGCGGCGGTACAATTTTGGTACCCCGAAGACCATGTATTCCTCTTTAGGTTGGATGAAGTTTGTCCTACGTACGAGGAATTTTCTGCCATACTGTGGATAAATCCCAGTGTTGCTGCGACTTTACCCGAATTTTCCCGTTCTCCCAAGGATTTGCTGGTTGGGCTTCTTCGTATTTCGCCTTCGGCAACCAGACCATTGGTTACTGGAGGAATGATCTCCCTTTCTATGGTGTTACAGTCTGTGCATTTGCAGGAGACTGGCGATGCTGAATATGTCGGAGCCGTTATTCTGGGCTTAGTATCAAAATTGTTGCTGGTGACTAGGGAACTGCTGGTGGCCCCATAACTTGCATCCATTACCTCCCGGATGTCATATCGACGCAATCATGTGGCGATGATACTGGCGTAGACTTTGAATGGCCTGGATGCCTAGCGAGAAGGTCATTCTGCCTTCCTGAGGGGTAGCCCCGTGATGCTGTTCATGTGGTTATCTGAAAGACTTCGCCTGGTGACTCCTCCAGAATATCCTTTGTCGGCTATACCCAACTTCTTTTCGCGCTACTTCATCAGCGTTGGCTTGGATATTGAGAACTGGGGGAATTGGCTTGTGGAGCACGGGGCTCTAAATCTGTATTGGTCAATGCCTTGGTGGGGACAGTTGCTGCCTATTCTGGATCTTGGAGAATACCCGTATGTCCGGTTGGTTTGTCTCATGGAGACCTCTTTCTATTTCCCTTAACGGCTTCTGCGTCAATTTGGCTGGGAGCAGACCGTGCCACCTTGGACACTAGACTTATTTTCAGTAGAAGATTTGACTGAGTGTCTACGCATGCAGCTTGGCTCTATGTGGGAGAATCGGCGTCCGCCGACCTGTCCTTCTCAGTTTGTTGGGAGAGTTTGTCATATCCCTGGGGATTATATGAAATGGTTGTGGAGAAGTGTAGTCAGCAAGATGTTGGCAGTGGAGATTGGACAAAGGTAGTTTGTTTTGTTTAATACTATGGAGGGAGGTATGGTAGTTTTTTCAAAGTTGGTTCGAGCTTATCGGTCTATGGAGCGTTTACGACACTCTTTTCAGGCGGGGGAAGCTTGGGGACCCCAGGATGCAGATGATGATGACGGAGCGGGCTCCTCTGGCAGCTGTGGTTAGGACTCTTGGAGAGTTTATCTTGTAATGGGGAATAAATGTGGGAGTTTTATTTTGGATTTTTTAGGAAGGTAGGGGGAAGGGAGTTATCCGTTCCTTTTCTTATGTAATCTGTACCAAAATTTCTTATTAGTGAAATAAATAAATTTTTGATCATCCAGCTGTGCCTTTTGATGAGTTTTGTATTTTTGAGCTATCTATACCGATCGCTAAGGCATACATAATCTTTTTGTTCAAGTGTATGTTAGAATGAACTGTCGTTCTTGGAGATAAGAAAAGAATAGTATTTTGTAAAAAAGAAAGGGTTGTGCTCATGTAAGGTGTGTGAGCTGCTTATGTACCTCTGGGGTTTTTGAAAATGGTTTTTTCAGAGGATCAGGCCCATGTAGTTGTGGGTAGAGGGAAATGAAGAGATTTTTTTTTAGAATAGAAGGGAGATGAGAGGAGTCGTAGCGCGCCGAGATTTCGGACTAGGGATAAAATATCTTAAGACGGTCTAGGTTGACTGGATGAGCCATCTCTTCCCCATCTAAATCAGTGAGCATGGTAGCACCGCTAGACAAGATCTTCTTAATAATGTAGGGGCCTCTCTAATTGGGCTTGAATTTCCCTCTGGGTCCCAGATGGATTCTATGATTTCTTTGAGGGCTAGATTCCCTTCTCGGACACCGCGGTCCTTGACTCTCTTATTGAATGATCGCGCTATTCGGTGATGGTACCCTTGTATGTGGTATAGCGCTTTTAATATCCTTTCGTCTAGGAGGGTCATCTCGTCAAGACGTCTTTGGCACCAGTCTTCTTCAATGACCTTACTTTCAAGCATGATGCGTAGAGAGGGTATTTCCAACACCACGTGTAGGACTGCTTCCATGCCGTAGACTAGAGAGTAAGGGGTAGCCCCAGTAGAGGTTCGAATTGAGGTTCGGTATCCCCATAGGGCATACGGGATCCGGTCGGCCCAATATCGACAGCTTTCGGTCATTTTGCTGATGATGGCTTTGAGGTTCTTGTTGGCAGCTTCAACTGCACCGTTAGTCTGAGGTCGATAGGGAGAAGATTTGTGTCTCTGAATCCCATACTCGTTGACCACTTCTGTAACTTCTACCTTAAAATTTAACCTGTTATCTGACACTAGCTCGTGTGGGACCCCATCTCGGCAGATGATGTTTTTTTGATGAATTTTGCCACTTTCTTGGCGTTCAGCAGTGCATATGACTTGGCTTCAACCCATTTGGTGAAGTAATCAATGGCAACTTTGGAAGCCTTCAGTGTAACCTTCCCTATGATGTCGATGCCCCAGGTGGAGAACGGTCAGGGAGAAGTTATGTTGTATAATTTGCGCGGAGGCAGATGATGAAGGTTGGAGAACTGTTGGCATTTGAGGCATCTCCGGACATAAGCGGTGTAATCCTGGGTCATGGTGGTCCAGTAGTAGCCTTATCAGATGATCTTCTTGGCAAGAATGTGACCATTCATGTGGGGTCCGCATTCCCCATTGTGGATCTCCTGCATTATCTTTTTAATGTTAGCGCCTGCGATGCAGTGTAGATGGGTTCCATAAAAGTTCCTTTTGAGCAGTGCTTTGTGACAGATGATGTACTGGGAAGCCAGTCTTCAAAGGGTTGCTCGATCTTTCTTATTGGAACCCTCAGGATACCTACCATGCTTGAGGAGGTGCCAAATATCATAGTATCAATAATTGGCTAGCTCGGGACCTTCTGTGGTGACGAGCTCAATGTGGTAGCAGTGGGTTAGTTTATCTTGCTTTTGAATCTGGAAGGGGGTCATTGTGATTCCTTTGGGCATGTCGACCATGGAGGTTAAGGTAGCAAGGACATCGGCTAGGTTATTCCTTGCTCGAGGTAGGTAATGGAAAGTGATGTCTTGGAATTGGGAGGTTAGCTCTTCTAAGTGGGCAAGAAAGGGTTGGAGCTTCTCATCATTCACTCTCCATTTTCTGAGCACTTGACCGATGATGAGGGTGGAATCCCCATAGACGTCTAGGCATTGAATATATTTCTCAAGAGCAACCTTGAGGCCTACCGTGCACGCCTCGTATTCAGTCATGTTGTTGGTACAAGGGAAATCCAGCTTGATGGAGATTGGAGTGTGGGAGTCATCTGGGGCAATCAGAAGTATCCCAATGTCGTATCCTGTTTCATTGGCAGCACCGTCAAAGAACATTTTCCATCGGAGATTATCCCGGGCGGTGCAGAGGATGCTTTCATATGGTAATTCAGAGATCCAGACATCGGCCTCATCCCTGGGGTAGTCAGAGATGGCTCTTCCTTTCATGGCTTTTTGTGTGACGTACATAATATTAAACTCGTCTAAGAGCATCAACCATCGGACCATTCGTCTCGACAAGTCGAGATTCTCCAGCAGGTACTTGATGGGGTCCATTCGGGATACAAGTTTGATGGGAAAGGCGAGCATGCAATATCGCAGCTTTTGGGTGACCCAGACAAGCGTGACACATGCCTTTTCGAAAGCAGTGTAGTTAACCTCATATTCGGCCAATTTGTGACTGGCATAATAGATGGCTCTTTCTTTGCAGGAATCTTTAAGGTATTGGGCTAGCAAAGCCCCAGCTGTAGTGTCAGTTATGGTTAGGTATAGGAGCAAAGGGAGATCAGGTTGTGGTGGCATGAGTATTGGGGGTTAGGTCAGATATTGTTTGATTCGGTCAAAAGCTTCTTGGCAGGCCTCATTCCAAACCTTAGTTGAATCCTTTTGAAGGAGTTTAAAGATACGTTCGTAGATGGAGGTTAGCTGGCTGATGAACCGACTGATGTATTGCAATTTCCCAAGGAAACCTCAGACTTCTTTCTCTGTTCAGGGAGGTGGCATTTCAAGTATGGCTTTCAGCTTGGAAGGATCTGCTTATATCCCTTTCTCACTGACCATGAATCCCAAAAGTTTTCCCTTTGTAACATCGAAGATGCATTTCTGTGGATTGAGTCTCATCTGATACTGTTGCAGTCGTTCGAAGAACTTTCGGAGAGCGGGAACATGACCTTCTCTAGTCTTGGATTTGATAATCATATCATCCACATAGACCTCAACCTCTTTGTGAATCAGATCGTGCAGGATGGTTATAGAAGCCCTCTGGTAGGTAGCCCCAGCTTTCTTGAGACCAAATGGCATAACAGTGTAACAAAAGGTTTCCTATGGGGTGATAAATGCGGTCTTTTCTTGGTGGTCTGGGTGCATTTTGATTTGGTTGTATCCAACAAACCCGTCGAAGAATGACTTGAGAGATCATATTGATCTTAGGTAGCGGATAATCATCCTTTGGAGAGGTTTTGTTCAAGTCTCGATAGTCTACACACATCCGAACTTTTCCTCCTGATTTCGGCACGGTCACTATGTTGGCTAGCCATGTGGGATATTCAATCACACGAAAGAAACCTACGTTCAACTGTTTGACCACCTCTTCTTTAACCTTGAGCTACCATTCGGTGCGGAGCTTTCTAAACTTTTATTTAACCGGGTTATAATCTGGGAGAGTGGGAATCTCATGCTCAGCTATTTCAGGATCAATGTCGGGCATATCATCATAGGACCATGCGAAGACATCCACGAATTCCTTTAGCAATTCTTCGAGTTGTGCACGCTCATGTTCATCAAGGGTAGCCCCTATCCTGATCTCGTGCAGTTGGCTACTAAAACCGAGGTTAATAATAAGAGTCTCTTCTTCATTAACTTGAATACGATTATGTTGTTTATTATTAACCTTATTTAGATCAGTTAAGAATTGTTCATTTATAAAATCATCATCATCAAAAGTTTGATTAGAATATACACGGTTAATGTAAGGCACAGTAAGATACTCAAAATCTTCGTTTATTTCATTGATAGGAAAAACAGCATTAAGAACCTCATCAAAGGAGATCTCAATTACAATTGAGCAAGGATAGACAACAGAACAAGAAATGGGGTAAACATTAGGATTAGGGGAGATTTTAGTAGGAAGAACTGGCGCGGCATGCCAGTTGAGGAGAGGTGTATCAGCAGTTTTAATCAGTTGGTACGGATCCAGTGATGTAGTGCCTAAATGAACCATGCAGAGTGTTAGCCCCAGTGTCTATAAGTTGAAGGAATCTTCGGAGTCACTTTCCTCAATCTCTTCGGTATCTTTGATGAGAGATTGTACATGGTGTTGGGAACTCTCGACCCATGGGTAGCTATCTTGGAAGAAGATCTCCATTCTAGGTTTCATCTTCTTGTCTGTATGGTCATACCATGGCTTGATGAATCGTCCATTCAAGGAGTAATGTGGGATCGTCTGGATGCAGTCTAGTCCTCTCTTTGGTCGAGACTGGCGGATCATTCTGAGCTCTTGTTCTGATTGTTGATACCCCAAACCACAAAGAGGGAAAGCTTTCTTCAGTTCAATCAACTCGAGTATCCCTTGTTGTCTTTGTCCTAGCCCCAGTTCGGGTATGAACTGCATGTTTCTGAACATCTAAATCATATTGACGTTGCCATGAGTGTCATATTCTAGACAAACCCTTTCTTTAAAGTCATCCCCTACCGGGAGTAGGAGTGGTTCAACTCAGAATCCTGATAGGAGCATATCATTAGACCCGGGTTGTATATCAAGAATTGGACTGCTGGTACTTGCACCCTAGGCATTATCATCGTCGCCCAAAATGGTGATGACTCGCCTATGAGAGAAGAATTTTAATTTCTAATGGAGTGAGGAAGACACACCCTTGATATTGTGGAGCCAAGGTCGTCCGAGCAACATATTGAAACAAGCTAGGATGTCAATAACTTGGAATTCGATGATAGGGTTTATAGGGCCAGCCCCTATTACAAGCTTTATAGATCCCATCGCCTACCGAAAGGTATTATCATAGGCACGCACAGTAGTAGAGCTTGGAGCGAGGTCACTTTCTTTCGGTCCTAAACATTTGAAGGTTCTCAGTGGGCAAACATTCAAGGTGGATCCATTATCGATAAGAGAGAGTGGTACAACCTTCCCAATAACTTCGACGGAGATGTTGAGTGCATGATTGTGGATTGGCCCAATCTTGGGGATTTTTTCTTCGGAAAAGGATAGCATTCGGGTAGAGGTCAAGGATCCGACCAAATTTATCGCTTATTTTGGTGTGGTAGAAGGAGGAACTGTGGGTCCAGTGAGCAACTTGATCAAAGCATTTTTGTATAGCTGAGAATACATGAAAAGCCCCCATAGAGTGATGTTAGCTTGAGTTTTCTTTAGTTGGTCGAGGATCTTTCTCTCCTCAAGGGTCATCTCTGGCATAGGAAGGTTTTCCATGCCCTTCCCTTTGTCATTGGCTAGTAATGAGTTTGGGATCTGGTAATCCTCTATGATTTAGTCATGTGATTTACTGAAGAAGGGAAGAACATGAATCCCATTTCCTTGTCAACCTCGCATTGTTCCGCCACCTTGTTTATTTCTCCGAGAAGTTCTTTAAATGATATCATCCCACACATGTCGGCTACCAAGCCAGTTTTCTCTGAAGCTTGCCCTTCATTCGAATCTTCAAATTCTTCCACCCATCCGGTGGCAACAATTCTATCTTTCCACGTAAAGTCGATACATTCCACAACTTTAACGGCTTCTTCATACAGGTCTTCCCAATCGGTGGGGATGTGTAA
The DNA here is from genome assembly GCA_949130495.1 of Sambucus nigra. Taxonomy (NCBI): domain Eukaryota; kingdom Viridiplantae; phylum Streptophyta; class Magnoliopsida; order Dipsacales; family Adoxaceae; genus Sambucus; species Sambucus nigra. The sequence goes on from OX422217.1 coordinate 160,970,786, forward strand.
GGGTGAAGGGACCAGGCGCCCTTGTAGCTTCAAAGTATCGAATAACTTGATAATACTGCAAATGTTATTTGTTTGTCTGAATAATTCTGCCATAATCTGGACAACATCATCCAGGATGACTTCATCGGTCGGTACTACCCAATTATCTAACTCTCAGGATAATTTTCGTTCTTCCAAGAACATCGTACTGAACCTTTGGCAATCAACGATCATCTGTGAGGGCAATTTTAGCCCGAACTCTAGGAGTTGGTTTAAGACTTCTGATAATTCCATACTTCCATTTTTGGAACGGGTACGGATGGCGATGCATGCTCTGGTAAGGAGTGACAGTGCCTGATCAGCGAGGCTAGCAGGTTATAGGAGGAAATATGGGCAAATTTGGAGAGGTTTTGGAGAGTATATGGGTGTGATTTGAGTTGAGGGATCAAATTCTGGGTTCCCTTCTAGAAAGATGGAATTAGCATGATTTGGGAGTGGGTTGTGAGTAGTGTTTGGCTTAGGATAGGCTGGTGGGGCGATGGTACCCCAGTCAATTAGACCTTGGATTATGTTTTAGAGGTGAAAGCATTGGTCAGTAGTATGGCCAGCTATTTGGTGAAAGGCGCAATGGGCATCTGCCTTGAAGTTTCTTGGGAGTGGATTTGGTAATGGACAGGGATCCTAGGGTTTGATAAGGTCTCGCCTTAGCAGGGCTTGATAAACTTTGTAGAGGGAGCATAGATCTCGGTGTATTCCTTTTGGACTGGGATAGGGCGGCTTTTTGGTTCCCATGAGGTGGTTGGTTGAGAGATATTATTGATGGTTGAGACTGTAGCACTGGCAGGTTTATCATACTTCCTGGGGGTGAACTATCCGGACACCTTCTTCGGTTCGACATCTGTTTTAGCAAGACCTTCCTCGATTTCTACTCCTGCTTCTCTGAGAGCTCGAAAATGGGGATAGTATTGTCCTCCCATCGTTGCTCGAACATGGGGTAAGAAGTTCTTCTTCACTATGCTGACTTGTTCTTCCTCGGAAGGTCGATTGGTCATGGTTGCTGCTTTTTGCCTCCATCGGGCTATAAAGTTACTGACTGATTCCCCAGAGTTCTGTTTGAGCAACTCCAAATCACGGCGGGTGACCTCAAGCACTTCATTGTATTTTTACTGCGACATGAATTCTCGAGCCACATCTTCCCAACTATGAATTCTGGACTCTTCGAGAGACAAAAACCATCGGAGGGCGCTATCCTTCAAAGTTTTCTAAAACAATTGGGCCATCACTTCTTCAGAAGCTCCTAGTATATTCATGGAACGATGATAGCTACGGAGATAAACAATCGGGGGTCCACTTCCTTTGAATTTATCGATATTTGGCATCTTGAACTTCTCGGGTAACCTCGCTTTAGGATAAGGATACATGTGGGTGTAGTCCATGTAATTCCTCAAGATTCTGACTTGGTCAAACTTCTTGGTGACCATCTTGAGGTCCTCTTTGACTTTGTTCAGCTCTTCTTCCTTCAGATCAATAATCATAGGCAAGTTAGCCCCGTGCTGGGCAAGATTCGATATCGGAAGCTGTCTAGGCGGTGGCCCATTAGCAGGAGGGGAATTTGGATCATTCTGATACTCTTTGGGAACCCAGTTAGGCTCGGGTGGACCCATAGCACAAGGAAATAGGGCCTCGGGCTCTTGAGGAATAGGAACCTAGTTTCGTTGCATTTCTCGGACCTCGGTTTGGAGGTTATCAATCTTGGACACGAGCTGAGCTAGGACGGCCGTCAGATCCGGTTGTACAATGGGGACTTGATATGTGTTCTCCATGGAAAGCGGATGGATACCAGACTCGGAAGAAGTAATAGGGGAACGGACGGAGCTCCGGGGTTATTTGACTAAAGATCGAAGCCAATAAGGAGCCAGGCTAAGGGTTTGCGACCGACCTGAGAAGGCGCAAAAATGGGATTTATTTTGAGAAAAAAGGGACGAAAATATTTTTGATATTTTTTTTTCTTTTTTTCTTTTTGAGATTGGAAAACAAAATATTTTTGGCTTTTTGATAAAAAGAGGAAAAAAAATTGGATTTTTTGGATAAAGAAAGGAGAGACGGTCTCAGCATGATTATTACAATTATTATGTTTTCACTTGTATTGATTCTCCTAAATGCAAAATGAAATTTCGAACGGGACCCGAGCCTGGAAAAATTGGGTTTGTAATATATGCAAAGCTATGGCTGGACTTGTGACCAGGCTCACGGACATGGTCCCGCTTTAAAAATCCATGAAAATTCAGATGGCATGCCGACCCAGAATTTCGATAGAGTTTATGTTTGAAACCGACAATCTTATATGTGTGTCCTAGGCTTGACACCTATATCCGGGTATGCAGGTTGTTGGGTGAATCGGAAAGGGTTCCCCCCTTTGGCGTGATTTCCACGATATACGTCTTGCTCTTGCGGGAAATCAGTACGTGTGGACAAGCCATTTGATATACCTGAGTGTACATGAATTGCCTCACTATATACCTCGTGGGGACGATACGTGTGAGAGTGAATTCGATATACTCGCCGTACGTGAACGAATTCCCTTTGATATACCTCCCATTATGACTTCGATCAAGCGGTATGATGTGGGGGAACCGTTCAATATACGTTGAAGGTACTTGGCCAATGGAAGGTGAGAGTCATATCGCTTAGGCTGACTGCGCCCTGCCGGACCAGTGCCCATCACGAAGTGACCTTCCAGTTACTGGGTAAAATTTGGTCAATCACAATGCTCTTTGGTGATGTCGCGTGAATCATGCATGATCCTCTTATTAGTATCTTATGAGAATGTATTTCTTGATTATGCCAACAAGGAGAAAAGTACAAGTACCAATGGCACACCAAGTATGGATGGGTGATGCGTGCAACATGTGGATATATGTGACCCTAGGTACACGTGGTGCGAAGTGTACATGGATAATTTTCTAGAAGTGTGTGAATAGAAGCATAAGCATGGGGTACACATGATTAATAAAGGGGGAACATGCAAATAGGGGGAAAATATAAACAAATATAACACTCATGTAAATAGAGTCTAGCCCTCACGAGTCCCCAGCAGAGTCTCCACTGTGTCCATCCCCGATCCTCGTGGTGGGCGGGCGGTGTGAGGGAGGATCCTAGGTCCCCGCGCGTCCCTTTCGGGAGCGCTTCGTTCGGCGTCATTTGGGTGAGGTGAAAAATGTAGAGAGAGAGAGTCGCCAATCTATTTTACTCAAAACAGACAAAAGAAGGGGATCCATCCCGAAGGACAGTATCCAAAGACATACTGATGCATACGAAACGAAAATGATTCGAAAAAGGGTCTGGAGGCTAAGTTACGAAATGGGAAGGTGTTAGGCACCCATTCCGCCCTTACGGTCTCTCATGGGTATTTGCTATTTTACTTTATTTTCCCCGTGATATGTGTGCATGTGTATACGTAATGGAGATAGGAATCATCAACTTGTACCATATAAGAGGTAAAGCGAGTCATCCGTAGGAAGGTATAAAAATATTTAGAAAATACGATTTACGCGATTATCCTTACATTGACCGTTATGATGGAACGATAATGCATGTGGAATAATATGCCACTAAGAAAAAATATATGTATATATATATATATATATATATATATATATATATATATATATATATATATATATATATATATGTAATCAAGGAGAATTGAAGTTAGAGAGAATAGGAGATGAAAGAAAGAGTAAAAATAGGACTCGAATCTCGGATTTTACCCTGAGACGCCTACGTAGCCTGTAAAGGCTTCAAAGTCCACGTAGTTCGCATGAAAAATGAGGGGTGGGGTTTATCCCATAAATCCAACCGGGGACTTCTCTTATTTGTGTGTGTGTGTGTGTATGTGTGTGTGTAGAAAAAGTGTTTTAGTTGTGAGAAAAGTGTAAGAAAAGTGTGAGAATTCCCGTTTGGAATTTATGAGCAAAACCCTCTTTTTCTTGTTTTTTGGTTTTTTATTTGTATGAAAATAAGACATGTGAAATGATACTAAATAAAAAGTATGTTAGGATATGTGAGATGAGAGGATAAAAGTGCTAAGTAATAAAACAAGTTAATGCGAGTTTATGAGAATTTAAGGAGAGAATTGAGAAAATTGGACCTTCTTGAAGATCTTGAGCTTGATCTTGAATGTTGTAGAGCAGCCCTTGCACTTGGATGATGATGGTGGTTAATTCACTAAGTTTGATGAAAAGGATGATGAAAAGTGAAGATTGGAAAGGGATTTTGATGTGGAAATCGCACAGACTTCGAGGGAGGTTTTCTGGATTTGCTGAGAGTGATATGCTTCTGATCTGAGCTCCTTTTGCAATGAGGTCAAGGCCTCCTTTTTATAGGCCCAGGACATTATCGATCGGTATAGCCCTGGTCCTACCAATCGGCAGGTGCGTTTAGGCACACTGCCGATAGGCAGGGTCTGGACCTGTCGTTTGGCAGTGTCTTTCAGGCCTTTTTAGAAAATCGACCGCAGAGCATAAACCGTTGGTCCGAATTGCATATGGGGTGGACCGTTGGAAAGGTAATTCAGAGACCTTCGAAAGTCATTTGGACCACTCCCGGGTTCAGGAGTTGACTTTGGGTCAAATGTGGCTCGAAAGCATTCATCGGTCTATTAGACGGGGAATCATCGGACGCAAACGGATCGTTCGTCCGCATGATAAGTCCGAATCATGCACGGGGTGGACCATTGGAAAGGTTAGGAGATGTACTTCAACATTCCAAAGAGTTTGATCTGGTTCGGGGAGTTGACTTTGGTCAACCGGACCCTGGAAGCATTCGGTGAACTTTTGGAGTAAAATGGATCGTTCGTTCGTACTGTAAGTCACAATCATGCATGAGGTGGACCGTTGGAAAGGGGTTTCAGTGACCTTTGAAGATTCATTTAGTCTTGGTCGAGCTAAAGAGTTGACTTAGGTCAAACGGAGCCTGGGAGCGTCCGGTGGCCTCTAGATCAGGTTTCGGAGAAAATCGGTCGTTCATTCGCATGGTAAGTCGGAATTGTGCACGGGATGGACCGTTGGAAAGGGGTTTCATGACCCTTCGAAGATTCATTCAGTCTATATCAAGATGAAGACTCTGACTTTTGGTCAAACGGAACCTGGGAGTGCCCGATGGCTTCTAGGTCAGTACTCGGGGTATGACCTGGGTTTGTAGTGATGAAGGGAGGTGCTAGGGACCTAAGGAGAGTTTAGGGGTAACAAAATGGGGTGTCTACACGAAGGCCAAGAAAATTTTTAAAATAATGCCTATTTGGATTTGAAAATATGACCTATTACCCCAGCTCAAGTGAAAAGTGGTGATAACTGGTTTTGAGGCGTAACGCACCTGAGTTGGTTGATAGTTGGATTTCGGGTGTTCCATGCATATAACCGGGGACGAAATAAAATGGAAGAACAAGACAGACTTCCTTCGAGGTAGTGTCCTATTTGGAGATTGCGTTTCATTTCATATCAAAGGTAAGGGAACACTTTGTGAAGAAGGCCTCCCTACTTTAAATGATGTCCTCTTAGTTAAAGGTCTTAAGGCTAACCTACTAAGTATATCTCAATTTTGTGATTCCAATCATACCGTTACATTTTCAAAAACTAATTGCAAAATTTTAACTGAAAATGGTAATTTTATCCTTTCACGAAACAAAATTACGGATAACTATTACACAGTGATTTCAAAGACTTAATCTTGGAAGGTTGCCAGACTAGATGATTCTGATTTATGGCACAATAGATTGGGACACATAAATTTTTATAACCTTCATAGGATAAGTTCCTAATAAATAGCCAGAGGCCTACTCAAAATCAAAAATACTTTTAACTCTGTTTGTGGTCCCTCCTAAGAGGGGAAGATAAGTAAATCTGCTCATAAGAAAGTTAAAGATATTTTAACCTCGAAACCTCTTGAATTAATCCACATGGACCTTATAAGTCCCTCCAGAACTGTGAGCCTATGTGGTAACAGTTATATTTTAGTTATAGTGGATGATTTCACACGATTTACTCGGGTCGCTTTTATGAAAAATAAATTTGACGCCTTCCGTGAGTTCTTAAAAATCCTTTCAAAATTAAGAATAAGAAGGATACCCAAGTATATCGCATAAGAAGTGATAGAGGTGGAGAGTTCAAAGACTCAGATGTCATAGAATATTATGTAGGTAATGGATATAAACACGAGTTTAGTGCATCTACGACACCTCAGCACAATGTCATTATTGAACGTAAAAATAGGACCATACAAGAGATGGCTAGGGTGATGTTACACGTAAAAGTCTTCCAAAATGCTTTTGGGTTAAGGCTGTACAGACTGCATGTCACATTATTCACCGTGTATACCTCAGAAAAAATACGAAAGAGACTGCATATGAACTATGGTACAATAACAAGCCTAACTTAAAGTACTTTAGAACTTTCGGGAGTTTTTGCTATGTATGCAAAGATAGAGAAAAACTTCCAAAATTCTATACCCGGGGTGATAAAGTCATTTTTCTAGGTTATTCCCAAACAAGTAGGGCTTACCGTGTTTATAATATGCGTACCAAGGTCATTATAGAGTCTATTAATGTAATTATAAATAACACTAGCATAGAGAGTGGTGACAATCAAACAGTAGTCCTGGATTAGTCTGAAACAGTTTTTACCCCCAACTCTCCTGAGATAGTTGATTCACTGCCACTTGAGAGCCCTGTGGTACCAACCTGGGTTTTTGAAGACCACCCTCTCAAGAAGGTTGTTGGTAACCCATCTGAGCCAGTACGAACGAGATCACAACTTCAAAAAGTGGATACTTTTGCATGTTTTGTTTACCTAGTAGAATCAAAAATTGTAAACGACGCCATGTGTGAGTCATTCTGGATTAATGCTATGTAAGAAGATCTTGTCTAGTTTTAAAGTCATGATCTTTGGTATCTCGTCCCACGACCTGAAGACAAGAATGTTATTAGCACCCGTTAGATTTTTAAAAATAAAACTGAAGGGCATGGGGTTGTAATTAGAAACAAGGCTAGGTTAGTAGCATAAGGATATTATCAGATAGTGGGAATAGACTTCGATGAGACTTTATCCCGTGTCACTCGACTCGAGTCTATTCGTCTACTCCTTGTTATATCGTGTCATTTCCAATTCAAGCTTGTTCAAATGGAAGTTAAGTTCGCATTTTTGAATGATATTTTGACAGAGGAAGTATACGTAGAACACCCTAAGGGCTTTGTAGATCCCTCTCACCCTCACCATGTCTATAGAGTTAAGAAGGCTTTGTATGGCTTAAAGCAAGCTCCTAGAGCCTGGTATGAGCTCCTCGCGACCTTTTCAGTCAATAAAGGGTTTGAGCAAGGTGGAAATGACTATACATTGTTTATTAGAAATATAGAACACCACATCTTAATTGCACAAGTTTACGTAGATGATAACATATTTGGTTCCACCTCCCCTCATCAAGTAAAAGATTTTTCTAATATAATGCATGTTGAATTCCAGATGTCTTTAATGGGGGAATTATAGTATTTTATAGGTTTGCAAGTTAAACAACTAAATGATGGTCTATTTATAACTCAATCTAAGTATGCTAGTGATCTTGTTAAAAAGTTTGGGCTTGATAATTCTAAAACAGCACGTACACCCATGAGCACATTCACAAAAATATCTAAAGAAAAAATGGGAAAGACGTTGACCCATCTATATAGAAGCATGATAGGGAGTTTGTTATACCTCACTGCATCTAGGCCAGATATTTCCTTTGTTGTATGTGTTTGTGCACGATACCAAGGTACACCTAAAGAAAGTCATATGTTGTGTGTAAAATGAATAATTAAATACGTTAAAGGCACAATAAATTTTGGTATTTGGTACACAAAAGACACTACTAGCGCTATAGTTGGCTACACTGATGCCGACTGGGCAGGATGTTCAGACAATAGTAAGAATACGTCTGGAGCCTATTATTATATAAAAAAAATCTTGTAGTATGGAGTAGTAAAAAAAAGAATTGTATATCCCTTTCAACCGTTGAATCATAATATATAGTTGCGGGTAGTTGTTATGCTCAACTTTTACAGATCAAATGCTTAGTGATTACGGTATCATTGAAGATAAATTCACTATGTATTGTAATAACCAGAGTGCCATTAACATATCTAAAAATATGGTACAACACTCACGAACTAAGCACATTAAGATTTGGCATCACTTAATCTGTGAACTTATTGAAACTAAAGAACTTGATATCGAATACATTAACACTGAAAAATAATTGGCTGACCTATTTACAAAATCTTTGGACATTATTAGATTTGAATCGCTTAGAAAATCCATAGGGACGATTGTACTTACTTAATATATTCTATTTAATTTTCATAACCTCAGCAGTTTCATGCTAATAATTGGTTTATGAGAATTTAGGGCAAAGACATTTCACAAATGACAAAAGACGCCTCCTTGATCTGTTTAATGTAAGAGACCCTTGATTCTGCCTTTGTTTATGACATTATTTGTGTAGCATAATTCTTTATATATCCATGTTTTTATATATATCTTTTACCCCATTGTATATTTGAGAAAAATTGGGGGAGAAGACCATGAGTAACTGGCTTTAGATTTAATATCTTATTTTATCTTAACTCAACTAAATGCCCATTGAGTGTTTCTATTTTAGGCATTCTCTTTACAAATCAGTTGTACATCTTTCCATAATTAGGATAATTGTCTATATAATGATTAATCAATGTATTTTTTCTCTTATTTTCGGTTCTAGGATGGAAAAGGGTAGAGTAGCTCTTTTGTGTAGAAGATCTAGGGTTTCTACTTTTTTTACCCTCGACTACAGGTTACTCAATGGAATTTTATCTCCAATATCCAAAGGGGAGATTGAGAACACACTATATGGTTGACTTACTTGAGTTTATACCATATCGGAGTCCTAACTAGTTTGGATATGAAGACAAAATAGGATAGATTTCTTTTGGAGCATCTTGTCAATGGTATTGCAAAGCTTCAACAACATTGATCCTGTCCAAGACATCCTCACTACCTAAAAGGAAAGTAATATGTTGCACTTAACACACTTTAGGACACAATTCATTCATATTCTACTATGGGTGTGTGTATATGTGTTAAAATATTTTTAGAAATTTTTGAAAACATTTTTAAACTTTTAAAATGATTTTTTAAATATTTAATATTAAGGTTTTAAAATGTTGTGGGCTAAAATAGAATTATTTTTTATTTCTAAAAACTTCCCAGGGTAGAATATAAAACCGGCAGAAACTTTTGGGGTGAAAAGTTGAATTGTTTAGAACTTTAAAACACACGTCTTATAACGTCTAATATTGCCCCACGTGTTGTTCTCTGGTTGGTCCCTTTTGTGTTTATTGGCTCTCATAGTTCTGAGATCGTTTGGTAACCATTCGATCAAAATTAATCTACGATCTGCATGTCGTCTGAGTGGATCCTTGTTAACGGTGGCAATTTCGAGCACGACACAATAACACGGCACGACACAAAATTGACCCGAAATTGACCCGACTTGTCGTGTTCTTGTTCGTATTTTTGAACACGAAGTCGTGTCGTATCATGTTCGGATCAAAAAATAAGACACGAAATTGACACGAAAACACGACCTAATTAACACGAAAACACAACCCAATTAAAATGAAATTAAAGACACGAATAACCTAATTTTTAACACGAATGGTATCTCAGACAAGCCATGATGATACGTACCCACTTGCACTAGTGTTTAATCCAAACCCTCCATTTTTTCCATTTGTCACCATCCCACTTTAAACAAATAAAAAGGACCTACCTAAATAGGAGACCCAAATTCAGTCGCACAAGTTAAAACACAACTCCATCTCTTTCTCTCTATCCATCCCTCTTCTTCCATCCCTCCATTCTCACCTCCAACACAACTCTAACAGCAAAAAAAAAGGTCTGACACCATGAATGTAAAGAAGAAATCTAAAGTCACTTTTGAACCAACAAATCATGTTGATATTGAACCCGATCTGGATGAAAATGACAAGGTAACACTCTCAAAATCTGAGCTCATATTTATTTATGTGCGTTTATTAAACCCGATCTCATATTATGTGCGTTGATATTGGCTGTATTTTTTTGCGTTGATATTGGGTTGTGCGTTGATACTTTTGTGCGTTGATATTTATTTATGACGACGTAATCTGATCTGGATGAAAACAATTATGTGCGTTGATATTGGGTGTATTTTTTAGAACACCATATCTGGAATATTTTTTGGGAATATATTTTTGGGGTGTATTTTTTGACAACCCGATCTGGAATAACAAACCCGATCTCAAATTTTTTGGAGTGAATATTATTTAGGACTGTATTTATTTTGTGTATATTTTTACAGTGTCTCATAGTGTGTATATTTTTTTTACAGTGTGCATATTTCAAATTTACAGTGGAATAGCAAACCAAATCTCATAGTGTGTATATTTTTTTACAGTGTTTTTTTTAGAGTGTATTTTTTTCGGAGTATATTTTTTTGACTATGTATTTTTTTTAACACTGTGTATATTGTGTTTTAGATGAAGGAGAGTGGAGAAGACGGCTCATACGAAAATGACAATAAAAATGCAGTTGAGGTTGAGGTGAAAATTGAAGCACAAGAGGAGCATGGAGTCAAACGTCAAAGAGAACGTTGGTCTGAGGTATGGAAGTTTTTTTATTTGCTTCCAATTGGGGATGATGGGAGGGAAAGGGCCAAATGTAAAAAGTGTGGAAAACATTATAGATGTAGTCCCGAAAACAAAAATTGGATGATAAATTATAATTCGTGTCAATCGTGATTCTAGTGTCAAATTGGATGGAAAATTATAATTCATGTCAATCGTGTCGTGTCGTGTTTTTAATGGGTTGTGTTCGTGTTAATAAAAAACACAAAGTCGTGTCGTGTTCGGGTTTAATATATTTTCGTCGTGTCGTGTCGTGTCAGGTTAAAACACGACCTAAATACCCGAATAGCCACCCCTAATCCTTGTGAGGTATGTATTGACCAATAAGGTCAAGCGGTTGTGCGGTCCATTAAACACCGTTAGATTAGAATTCAAAAGGACGTTTTAATCTCAGCCGTACAATTTCATTCGATCGTCCAGAATATTACATGCTTAGTATAAATTAGTGTTCTAAAAGGCGCGTCTATGAGGCTTGGAATAATTCAAAAACGATTTAGTGAAATGGCTTGAGAATTATGAAATTAAAGGAATAATGCAACAATTGGTAAAAATGTTAAAACATATTAACATGGACTCGGATGAGACCAAAAAATATTTAGAAGGGCTCGGAGTCCTAGGGTGAAAGATCAAAATCACTAGCCACGGCATATGGTAGCATAGTCGGTGGTGTAGAACCCGTTAAATTATGAGGATGATTGGAGGACTTCGAGAAAAGATAATGGAAGTAAAAATGAACTTGGTTGTGCTTACGGTTTGTAAATAAAACAACCTAATGAAACAGATAAAATGGAGACTACGGAATAAAATATGATTGAATAATCTCTCAATCGGGTAAAGGGTGATATGAAAGGGTTAAGTGTGAGTATGAGCACATCGCTCGAGTGCATTGCATAGTTTTTGCATTAATACTCATATTCACATCGCTTGAGTGCATTGCATGGTAGCTGCATTAATGCTAGCTTAATTGTTAAATGTTTTTGGAATTGTTTAAAATACATGTAATTTGTATAGTATTTTGTAGAAATGTATAGCTTAGTATTTCCCACCTTATTAAGCGTTCGCTCACCCCTGCTTTTTATGTTAAAGCACCACCCCCCTCACACCCTAGGTACATCGAGTAAGGACGTGAGTAAGGCACCGTAGGATAATAATCATCATTAGAGGCTCTGTAATTTAGTTAAACTTGTCTTACGAAACGTTCGATTTGAATATTTGAAATCATTTTATTCGGGCCTTTGGCTAGGATGTAGTAAAAATGACAAAAATAACCCTAGAATAGGGCCCATTTCCATCACTTTCCCCCTAAAAGACCAAGCTCATCCTCGAGCACTAAAAATCGAGAATTGTGAGGAAATTTCAAAAATAGGTGCCTAGGCAAGCTCATAGTGGGAGACCCACGGAGTCTCCCTCCAAAACAGTAATCAGGGCATGCTGGGGAAGCTCCTCGGATGCATCCAAACAGTATGGTGCATCATCCATTGTCAATAACACACAACGTCTTGGAAGGGAGCAGTCAGAAGCTCGGTGACCAACAATGCCACGGTTATAGCACTTGAATGTAGGAGGACCTAGTGGAGGCAGTACCAAAGTGGTGGTAGTGAGGACTAAAGCCGATATTATAAGAGCAGGAGTGGAGTCTGAGGTGAGTAGGGCTCGAGAGGTCGGAGGAGTTACTAAAGATGTGCGGTAAGTCTCAACCATAGTCGCGTACTCGACCGCCTTCAAAAAGGTCAGTATCTCCCTCAACCTGAGGTCGTGTTGCATGTGGGGATGAAACCCCAAGATATAGCGATTGATCCGCTGGTCCTCAGTCTCAGGGAGGCGAGCTCGGGTGCAGAGGAGTTGGAACTTGTCTATGTAATCCACTGCGGTAGATGAACCCGGCTGGAGGGACTACACACGGGCAAAAAGGTCGCGCTCATAGGTCGACGGTATGAATGTCGCCTGAAGAGCAACCTTCAGCTCAGGCCTTGTCTGAATGGGAAGTAGTCCTATCGTCGAGCGACGACAGCATAGATCATTCCACCACATCCGAACAAATCCCTGAAATTTGGTGGTTGTCAAGAGAATGCATGAGCAGCCCTGAACCCGCTTGTAATAAAAAAATTATCTCCATCGCTGCTAACCAATCCACTCTAGGACACTGCGGTGGGCATCCCTAGCATCAGAGGATGAGGAGGAGTCGGTATAGGGGAGGGAAAGATCATAATGGGAAGGGGTATGATGTGACGGTGGAGGAGGTGGTAATGGGTGTATAAGTGGGGGTGGGGGTAATGGGTCGGGAGTGGGAGGAAGACTGTGAGCCTCCATATAATGGTTGATGACCCCGGGATAGGTGGAAAATCCGAAAAGGGGAGATAGGCATTTTCATGAGGTATTGGGGCTACGGGGTGAGGGGGAATGACTCGGGTTGTTTGGTGGGCGGGTAAAATAGGGTCAAGTGATGAAAAGAGGTGGATGCCCAAAAAAAAATTGGGGATTGGGTAGGGTCTGTTCGGGATTCGGGTTTGGGTCTAAAGATGAGTATTTTGGGTCAGATTGTTGCGGGTTAAGGTTTAAAGAAGGTTGGGGTGTTATTTATGGGTCGACGAGGGGTTAGGGACAGGTTTTGGGGTCCAGTGGGTGGGGAAATGGGTGAGAGTGGGTCAGTTTGTAAGGGGATGGGTCAGAAGGGGGCTGGGTAGGTTTGTCGGAGCAGCAGGGTAGGGAGAGGGGTACCCCCGAGTCTGAACAGGGGTGGGTGGAGGAGTTTCTTGGGTTCGGACAGGAGTGGATGGGGAGAGGCTGATTGGTAGCTAGATCGGTTGGGGTTTTGGGATGTGCGGGGAGTGGGTTGCTTTTGTGCAGCGGGGTTGGGCAGCAGGGCTTCGTAGGGGCTAACAGCAGCCATAGGTGAGGGGTGGGGGTCTCTTCTTTATTCAAAGGGAAGGTATTGGTTGCCAGAGGTAGGTTGCCTAGTGTAGGGTGGGTTTTGGAGGGTGGAATGGGGGTGGTGAGGGGAGGTAGCCTTGTAGAGAAGAGATGAAGGAGGGTCTCAAATTTCTTATTGAAATCTAGGGGTTTGTTGATCCATTTTGTGCCCTACATCTTGCTTCAACTCTTGATATTCTTCATGTTGTTTGGATTTTTTTTGAGCCGTTGAAAGGTAGTTGACGATTTTTTTATAATCTACACACCAATAGACCAATCGGGGGAATGACACCTCGCTCTGATACCAATTTGACGTAAACTACACGTCAATGACTAAAAAGAAATATCAAACCCTAACTTAAGAGAGAGAATCAAATGATTTCTTATATTTTAAAATGGAGTAGTGTCCTCAATCTACATGGGTATTTAAAGGGATGAGAAGCTTAAACTCCAAGCTAAGGCACTAATTGCAAAAATACCATTACTGCTCCTTACCTCTAAATAACACAGCAAGAAAATGAAAATACAAATAACAAAAATAACGAAAATACAAAAGAAAATAAAAATAACAAAAATAACCCTAGAATATGGACCATTTCCATCATATTAGCTTGGGGACGGGTTTAGTGCGTACGGATATATTATGAATGTGCGTACATCAGAGGAGATTACGGTTTCATAGATGCCACACCAAAACAGCTCAACAAGAACGGCTTTAAATCATCCCAATTGAGTGCGTACTAAAAAAAATTCCAAATAGCTTTTGTCCTCCATTTTAGCTGCAAATTTGTGCCACGTGTCAAAATATTTGCCACCCACGTGTCCTAATAACATTTTGCCACGTGTCCAGTATGATTTAAATTAAAAAATATTTGGGATACTTTTGGCACGATTTTGAACCATGCCAAATTATAATTTATATCATCCACGATCCCAAAATTAAAATGTAAAGGAGTCGTGTGCACGGGTCAAATCCAATCCATATGAACGGTTTGTCCAAGTTTTGGTTTAGAATTCTCAGACTACTTAGTTCAAGTTAAGAAGACAATCAGATACCTAGAATTTGAACAGGGAAATGTTAGATGCTCTTACTAAATCTTTTAAATAGCCAAAACTCTTGTTCATCACTCTCTATTTATTACCAAACACATGTACTTCACTCACTAAGAAAGCCTTTATTTCTTTCAAATTTTTGGTTTTTTTATATGTCAAAAAAGTGAATGTCAAAAGAGCAAGAACAACAGCTCAATTTTAACAATTTAACTAAGAAAGAAAAGCAATGGTGAATAACAACAGTTGATCAAAGCGTAATCCATAAGTTTTATAACTATTAGTTTGAGAAAATCTTAATAATGGAAAGTACGTTAAAAGTCATATAGGCTGTAGAGATCTAATATGGATAGGGTAAAACAAAAGCCAATTTTTAATTTTTTTTCAAATTAAATAATAAAGTTTAACAATTTAACCTAAAGTAAAATGTTGCACCAATTTTAAACAAGTTATGATTAAAACAACTAACCAAATTTATCTTAACCTAAACATGCATCTAGGTGAGTAACGAATAAAATAAAGTAAATTAATCACAACACCCAATGTACGAGAAAAACCCACAATGAGAAGAACCAAGGATAACCCAACCACGCAAATTCACTATATATGGAATTATAAAGGACATGACAGAAGACTTGCAACACATAATTGACGCCCTCGCAAGTCTTAATTATCTCTGTTCATTCTACCTCCGCATAGCAACGCACAAGAGTCCACTTGCACTAACACAATGTGTGAGTCCACACATGCCTCAGTATCCATCGAATAACTTCGGCAACCCTCTACGGATCAAAAAACGAAGTCCATCGCTTCTTCACCACAATACTGCAAACAGTTAATATGGAGTCCACCATATGAAACAATTCTCACAAAGATGTGGAAAATAAACTTTGGTGCCTAAAACATGATCTTGAAAGCATATATGATGAACACTTGGATCCTAAGCAAATTAGATGCAAACTAGGTTTTTGAAGAGCTTTTTAGTAGAGTTCGGAAACTTGAAACATAAACTTTTCTCTCTTGATTTTTTTTTTTTTATTTATACTCCTATTTATAGGAGGTTTTCTAAAATCGAAATAAGGATGAAAAGCAATGTGAAAAATCTGAAAATTAACAAAAATTTATAAATTTGTTCGAATGAGGTATATCTCTTTAGAACGAACTCACATCTCGTTTGAACACCATTCCAATGACACTTCCAAAGAGATTCTAGCAAAGGGAAAATATTATCTCGTTCGAAGCTTCATTGGAATGTGAACATGATCTAACAAGGTACGCAGACTCGTTCAAACAACATACCTACTGTCGTTCAAATGACCTCACAAAAAATATTTTTCTTCTAAAAAATATTAAAAGGTTAAAATAATTTTAAAACATTTAAATCACTTTTATAAAATCCTAAACCCAAATATAAAATCTCCAAAGATCAAAATATGACCACGTCCACACCTGAGAGATCCTCATAATATGAAGACAGAAAAGATCACGAAACACGATATGATGATGTAAATCTCCTATCTTGGTTGCTACGTCTTCAATAAACCACGTGAAGGCTTTAAAGGTCACCACACTCAAATTCTAAACTAAGAGTCAAAGAGTTTTGTTCCAAACACGAAATAAAGCCAAAATATATACAAATTGACTCTATTTAAAAAATTTCCTTAAAAATCTCCCTCTCTGGCTATTTCGGGACAAAACTAAAAATACAAACTCCTATGGGCCATCAAGATCATCTAAAACTCAATCCCCAACCCCAAAAGGAAAAAGTATAACTTGGCTGACTCATAAACCTTGAGTAGCTTTGCACACTTGAAAAACTTTTCCACATGTTGTAAACCTGCACACTTTCAAATGCAAACAAAATATAACAATATAAATTTGCATATGAATAAAAACTCCCCTATGTTTAACAATTACCACCTAGGTAAGACTTTTCCCCCTAAGATAAAGATCTCTTCCTAAAACTAGAGTGAAAGATGCCATTTATCTCCCTTTTGTTTAGGAATAAACAAATAAGAACGCATAATAAACCTTTATCCCCCCCCCCCCCCCCCCCCCCGTGCATAAACCATATCTCCCCCAAAATGTGTGTAAATTGAAAATATAAAGGAAAGAATAATATTATGCAATGGTGTAAAGTGAAACAAACACATCATGACAACACAACCACAAATAATCCATTCAATTATCAATCAGTTCCAATATTAATGCAATAAATGATACCAACTTGAATACAAAATGAAGCATGAGATATCAATATAAACAAGCAGAACAAGAGACTAATATGATCATATATCATGCTAATTAGAGTCAAAAATAAATCAAATGGCAACATAAGACTCAAAAATAAATAATATCACATATATAAATATAAAAAATATACCAATGACACACAACCACATATATATATATATATATATATATTAATATCACAAAATGACACAAAACACATAAGCATTACACACTAGCATAGTATTGATGTGTCTCAACATGTAGGATGGAGTGAAGGGGCGTGAACTAGAAACAAAAAATTAAGACCCAATCACTCAAAAATGACCAAGGAGTTTTATTTAACTGCATTAACTTTATCAAATAAAGATTTAGCCTTATAGTGACAGATAAAGTGAACGCATAAATGAAAAACAAACACAATGAACACTAGCCTAGAAAATACTGATGATTCTCAAACCACTAGCGTCAAACAAGAAATAACTAGGACTCATTGTGCAAACTCATTGACCTTCAACTTGTAACACCCTAGAAATTATAGATATATCATATTTTTCACTCTCGTTTTCAAGATACCAATTTAATTGAAGAATCAGTGAAATGAAATTTTGGCTTGGCAATATTTTTTTCTTTTTCCTCTCAAGTTTTTAGGCTCTTGCCTACGGTGGTCTTTCACGCAAGAAAGATTTCTCCCTTCATAGCCCTTTTCCCGTGCGCACTCATATTTTCAATAAAAACACAAAATCATGGAAAATGGTTACTATAGGCACAAATTCCATACACAAATATTTATGTATAATAATAAGATTATTTGGAGAACATCTCACTTAGCTCATGTAACATATGAAATTAAAATCTAAAAGATCTCGTGCATGTGTGTGAGGAAGAATATGCAAAGTGAATCGATTAAGCAAGTCATTTTCAAACTACTCCATTCAAGCATGATTAAGAATAATTTAAGCATTAAAAATCATAAGCTAATGTCCTAGCGACATGGAAACATGGAATAAAGTGAATTCAAATACACCAATACGCTACACAAAACTTGTAAAACCAAACTACACATAAACGAAAAATCTTTTGAGTTATTTTAAAACATTTTTCAAAATAATACCAATTTAGAAAAAAAATAACTCAAAAGACAAACAAAATCTTTTTGTATTTTTCAATGAGACCCTAACAAATGAGAAATAAAAAAATAAAAGGCTCAAATAACATAACTCTAGCAAACACGTATAACATGAAGTACAAAAGCTAGTATATGTAAACATGAGAATACAATCAACTATTAGATTTAACAAGTATTAAGTGCAAGCATTCGAGAATCAACAAGTCTGACATGTAAAGACTCCAAAGATTTCCTAACCCCCGTAAATGTGACATGACACTATTGGGTTTTGAAAAACTCGGTGACTCTAAACTTAGACTTCCCAGTACCATCTCTAATATCAAAAAATGCCTAAGGTGGCCTTTCCTACCGCAATGTGTGCATGTGTAAACACGAGGAATGTTACTCTTGGGTTAACCTTGTCTAATGTCCCTAGCAATGGTTGACCTTTTAAAAATCATGGTTTGGGCTTCAGTAGAAAAAGCATTTGGAATATCAAATCCAATACCACAAGTGTCATCTTTGATTTGGATGGCGCCTAACATCTTATCCAACTTTTCTGACCTAGACTCCAAATTAAATTTGGTATTACTCAAGTATTTCAATCTATCCTCTAACTGCACTATCCTAGATTCGATCAAATGACTAGACTCTTCAAACTCGAGGGAGTCCATCTTCAAAATCTATATTAATCTCCGAAGGCTATCTCGCTCCCTCTAAATAAATGCTAGCTTTTCCCTAAGATTCTTCTCACGTACCCTAAGATCATCGATCAATATACTCTTATCATTACCTAAGGCACGTGGTTTTAACCTAGTTTCTAACTTTAAGTTATCCTTTTTCAACTTCATCATTTCTGCATATAACTCATGAAAGGCAACTTGAAAATCACTCTCCTCCTCATCTTCCTCATCTTTTTCTTCTTCTCCACCATCACTCACATGCAAACCACAAATAATGGACCAAAAATTTTCATGCTTAGATCTATCTTCATCGGAAGCTTTTTCATCAAGGCTAACATAATTATCCATGAACACGATGCAATTACGCTCGATAGGGGAATCAAGTTTCTCTTTCGGGTCAGTATCACTAAGGGTGGCATTATACACCTTCGATTTCTTACCCTCCTTCCTTACTTTAGTGGGACACTCAGTTGCCCTCTAGCCATAACTGTCACACCCCAAACCCAATGTCCATACTAATCATTTGTTATTAGAATAATTGGATCATAATCTTGAGCCCATTGGAATATAATTCATTTCTCAATATTTTTCTGCATAACGTGCATAATGAACATAATATTATTCTTATACCATAATGAAATCAATATCAGAGTCATAATTAAGCGGACATAAAATACTATGATTAACTATAATAAAATTTCACAATCATCAACTCAATCCATACTAACGCAATATATACAATGTGTGAGTATATTAAAATCTTCAGTGTGACAATGATAAAATCCCCATATTTAAACCCCGTCTCCTTCCAATGGTGCAACTCTCAAAGTTACCGGTCATATGGTATCCTAGCTGGCAGCGTATAAACCTTAAATTGTTAAAGTATGAACCGTAAGCATTAAGCTTAGTGAAGTACTCCTTCCCTACAATGAAATAAAAATTCTATATCGAATATGTGGATAAAAAATTTGAACAATCCTTCCCATTGCCAATAACAAATCCTGGATCATAAGATCCAAATAATTCTGCCCATTGGCAATAACAAATCCTAGAACATTAGTTCCAACAAATCCTTGTCATAAGACAAATCAAATCATTGAATCTTTGTCCAATTCCAATCCTGGATCATAACATCCAAACAAATCCTGGATATTTGAATATCCAAACAAATCCAAAATACCGAAGTATTCAAACAAATCCTGCTCTTAGAGCTATATTCATATATCTGTATATATGAAACAATCATAAGTACACTCACCATGACAGCTTAACTGGCTTTTCCCTTGCCTTTATCCGGTACTTGTTCAATCAGCTCTTCTTCCATTCCTATCATTCTTACAATATTACTATCATCATAAGAATATTAATAATCCAAAGAATGATTTAAACATAATTCAATCCATAAGCATCATATGATTTCATTCAAACCATTTATCACAATTGAAGTTCCATCCAAATTCATGTTAATATATTTAACATATCCAAATCATAGACCAAATATATATTCATTTATTCTTGGTAATTCAATCCTTATCATATTAGGATTCTAATACAAAAGACGGTGCATCATTTCAAATTTCCTAGAGCGAGATAGGCCCATTGCTTTACTACCTAGAAAATCTACCCTATAGGCTCCTCTATTGTTCAATCAACTTTCAAGAATTTTCATAATTTTTATACATCATAAATTTCTATGATATTCTGCCCGAACTTCAAATCATCACCCAAGGTTCATTTCTTAGTATTTACACATGATTTTCGGATATGTCACACATATATGAGTCCATGTTAATCTCCAATTGTAATAAATCAATTCCAGTAAGTATACAAAAAGATATGGAAGTTTGAAATGAATAAGGTTTCTAAACAAAGCAATTTTAGGGTTTTGTACATTCAACTTAACTTAAACTTTCATCTAACCATACATATATATCAAGGGATGAAAATTTAAAAAAAAATGATGATATCTATCATCTAAAACAGTAATATAAGAAAAATAACAAGATTTGCGATTAGGATTACCTTTGGGACTTTTACGTAATTTCTACGGCTTTTTCTCCAATTTTCTCCTCACTTTTTCTTCCTAACTTCCTAATTCTCTTTCTTTAAGCTTGAAATATCTCATGGCTGAATTTGGATGAATAAGGAAGTAATTTTAAGGGTTTTAAGTGGGCCAAAGCCACCACCCTTCCCTACCAATGAAAACAAAACATTTGTTGCCATAATAAGACAAAATACCACTTAACGGATGGAATGTTTTGCCCTTATTTCGTAGTTTTGGTATAACTTCTTACTCGAACCTCCGTTTAACACACGGTTTATTGTGTTACAACCCTAACTCACCTGTCTACAAATATCTAGCTTTAACCTCAAGTCAATTATTACGTTATAAAGGTCAAAACTAGCCTTAAATATGAGCATTCCTACCAAAAACTTCAAAATCTCACATTTGTAACTAATTCGATATTTCATGCTTTATGAAGCTAGGATTAGACTAAATAGAATGACTAAACATTATATATACTAATAACATATTATCCATATCACATAAGATAATCATGATTTAAACATAATTTATCATAATTATATTCGGGTTGTCACAATTCTCCCCCTGTTGGGAAATTTCGTCCCCAAAATTGACATACCTTGGTTGTCTGAATCAAACAAATACGGATAATGCATCTTCATTCTATCCTCACTCTCCCATGTAGCTTATTCCATGGAATTCCTTCTCCACACAGCTTTCACAAGTGGGATCACTTTTGATCTCAATATTTGTTCTTTCCTATTGACGATTGCAAGTGGTTCTTCCACATAGCTCAAATCTTACTTTAACGCAATAGGTTATTCCACCAATACATGTGAAAGATCCGCTACATACTTTATCAACATGGAAACATGGAAAACATCATGTAATCGAGCTAACTCATGTGGTAATGCTAACTTTTAGGCAACCATCCCGACTTTCTCAAGAATTTCATACGGTCCAATGTAGCTAGGAGCTCGGGTCGGGCATGCCCTTGATTCTTGCCGCTCATACCTTTTGCTTGCTTAGTTTAGATAATCCGCTAATCGTGAATCCCTTGCTGGCTTTGTTACAGTTCATCTTTCTTCTTCTTTTGTTGTTAAGCGAGGGAAATCCATAGGTTAATGAATAGCTTTATCTCATTTTTAAAATAAGAAATATGCGCCCCTGGTTGGGTCTGGCCTTCTCTGTTGAGTTCATCTCGTAGAGGGGGGCTATAGTTCAATAGTATGGGCATTTATCCTTATAAGAGGGAGGGCGTGTTAAAGCCATCGCATAGGGGCCTCCCACAAGGATTGAGGACTTAATTTACCTTTCTTTCCAAATCTCATAACTCCTTTCCATGGCGATATCCGAAGAAACACGTAATCCCCTTTCTGAAATTCTAAATCTTTTCGTCACTTATTCGCATAACTTTTCTGTCTGCTTTGAGTTGTTCTCATTCTATCTTGAATAATCTTCACTTTTTCAGTGGTGACTTCAATCAACTTTGGACCCTCTATCTTCCTTTCACCAACTTCACCCCAACATATGGGTGTACGACACCGACTACCATACAACGCTTCATATGGCGCCATACCAATAGTAGATTGAAAACTATTATTATATGCAAATTCTATCAAAGTCAAATATTCATCCCAATTTCCTTTAAAATCAAGCACACAAGCTCTAAGCATATCTTCCAAAATATGTATTGTCCTTTCAGACTGCCCATCTGTCTCAGGATGAAAAGTTGTACTAAACTTTAAGTTAGTACCCATAGCATACTACAAGCTATCCCAAAATCTGGATGTAAAAGTAGGGTCCCTATCTGAAACAATAGATACCGGTGCTCCATGCAATTGAATAATCTCATTAACATACAATTTAGCATACCTATCAACTGTATACGTAGTCTTGACTACTTAAAAATGAGCGGGCTTGGTCAATCTGTCCACCACTACCCAAATTAAATCTGACCCCTTCTGAGATCGAGGAAGCCCAACCACAAAATCCATTGTTACATGATCCCATTTCCATTCCGGTATTGGCAAAGGCTGAAGTAGACCAGTAGGTTTCTGATGCTCTACTTTCACTTGCTGACATATAAGGCACCTGGAAATAAAATTCGCTATTTCCTTCTTCATATTATTCCATCAATAATGCTCCTTTAAATCCCTATACATTTTAGTACTACCGAGATGCATAGCGTAAATGGAATTATGAGCCTCATCTAAAATTTACTCTTTCAATCCACCCACATTAGGCACAAATAACCGTTGCTTATATAATAAAGTGCCATCATTCACAATACAAAAATCTTCAAACTTACCATCTCGGACATCTTGCCGTTTCTTCTCAAGAAAGGGATCTTGACTTTGCAAATCACGAATACGGGTAGCTAACAAAGGCCTCACGCTTACATGAGCAAAGAACTTGTCCCCATCTGCTAGCTTCAATTCTACTCCCATCAATATCAACTCCATGATGTAGGAAACTCTAGCACACCGAATACAAGATAACCTGCCCGTATCCTTTCTACTCAGAGCATCTGCAACTACATTTGCCTTCCCTGGGTGTTAGTGAATTGTACAATCATAATCTTTAATTAACTCCATCCATCGCCTCTGCCTAAAATTCAACTCCTTCTAAGTAAATAAATACTTAAGGCTTTGATGGTCAGTAAAAATTTCACATACCTCACCATATAGATAATGATGCCATAATTTTAAAGCAAACACAATAGAAGTAAGTTCCAAATCATGTGTAGGATAATTACGTTCATGTGTACGCAACTGCCTGGAAGCATAAGC
This sequence comes from Sambucus nigra, assembly GCA_949130495.1. Classification (NCBI taxonomy): domain Eukaryota; kingdom Viridiplantae; phylum Streptophyta; class Magnoliopsida; order Dipsacales; family Adoxaceae; genus Sambucus; species Sambucus nigra. The sequence continues at coordinate 160,994,295 of OX422217.1, forward strand.
AATAACTTTACCATGCTGCATAAAAATGCAACCCAACCCTTGGTGTGAAGCGTCGGTATAAATAACGAAACCATGTCCACCATGTGGAATAGTAAGAATAGGTGCAGTTACCAACCTCTTCTTCAATTCATCAAAACTATTTTCACAATCATAATTCCATTCAAACTTAATATCTTTCAGGGTCAATTTAGTCATTAGCAAGGCAATTGAAGAAAATCCCTTAATAAACCTTCTATAATACCCATCTCAGAAAACTCCTCACCTCAATCACGTTATTGGGCCTCTCCCATTTTATAATATCCTCTATCTTTTTAGGATCAACACATATACCATCTCTAGAAATAACATGGCTTAAAAATACAACTTGTGATAGCCAAAATTCACACTTGCTAAACTTAGCATACAACTTCTTATCTTTTAATAGATTCAAAATAGTTATGAGATGCTTTTCATGTTCAACCATATCACGTGAATAAATCAGAATATCATCAATAAAAACTGTCAAATATGAATCAACAAAAGGATGTAGTACCCGATTCATAAGATCCATAAATACAGCTGGAGCATTAGTCACTCCAAAAGGCATCACCAGAAATTCAAAATGACCATACCGAGTACAAAAAGCAGTTTTAGAAATATCACTCTCCTTGACCCTTAACTGATGATAACCCAATCGCAAGTCTATTTTTTAAAACACTTTAGCACCCTGTAACTGATCAAACAAATCACCTATACGAGGTAAAGGGTACTTGTTCTTAATTGTATCTTTATTCAGTTGCTTATAATCAATACACAAACCCATGGTACCATCTTTTTTCTTCACAAATAAAACTGGTGCACCCCATGGAGATACACTAGGTTGTGTGAACCCCCTATCAAGTAAACCTTTCAACTGAATCTTGAGTTCTTTCAACTCAGCAGGTGCCATTCTATACGGTGCCATAGAAATAGGGTATGTCCCCGGTGCTAATTCAATACTAAATTCAACTTCTCTTTCTGGAGGTAACCCTGGCAACTCACTAGGAAACACTTCTGGAAAATCCCGTACAATAGGAACATCGACTAATTGTAAAGCCCCCTTCCTAGTGTCAAGAACATATGCAATAAAACCCTCACAACCCTTACTCAATAATTTCCTCGTCTGAATAGCAGAAATGATGCAACTGGGAACAATTTTCCTTTCCCCCATAAATTTAAATTCAGGCTCACCAGGCATATTAAAAATAACTTCCTTACAGAAATAATCTATAGATGCATGATATTTAGATAACCAATCCATTTCCAGAATTATATCAAAATCATAAATATCCAATGGAAGTAAATCTATAACTATATCTCTAACCCCCACAGTCAAAACACAATCATGAAAATCATATTCGGCTACAACCATATCCCCCATAGGCATATAAATACCCAACCCCACATCTAAAAGGGTACACGGTCTATTCAGGTATACAGCAAAAGCATAGGACACAAAAGAATGTGTGGAACTAGGATTAATCAAAACATAAGCACTTCTATCAGTAACAAAAAGTGTACCTATCACCACATCTGGAGTAATCTGAGCTTCTTTCATTGTAAAGACTCGTCCACCTGGCCTGGAACTACTAGCTTGCCCTCTGCCCATACTTTTCACTGCACTGTCTGGAGATAACACCCTGCTTGTTGCTTCACTAGGTGTTGCTGGAGTCTCTGCCAACTGCGAACAATTCTTCTTAACATGCCCCACTTGATGACAATGGTAGCATTCCACTCCTTTAAGCTTAGGACACTCGGATTTATAATGCCCCTCTTTACAAAAGAAATATGTAACAACTCTCGTCGGTGCCTCACCCTTTCTTGACCTCCTAACCAGACTAGAAGATTCTCCACCCCTAGTATCTCTGCCAAATATCCCCAGATCTCTACCACTATCTCCACCACCTCTCTGAAATTTATGAGTTTCTATCTTAACACTTCCACCCTCACCTCCCTTAGACTGAAATGCGTCAACTCTACTTTTCTTAAAACTCTCTCTACTCGCCACCCCTTGGTTTATTTGCCTTTCTGCTATTGTGGCTTTATTTACCAGAGAAGCATAATCTTCTAACTCATAAGTGGCCACTCTATTTTGATAGGCCAAATCAGTCCATCTTGAAACCTACTACATTTATCTTCTTCATTCTCCACATACTTAGTAGCAAATCTAGACAAAGCGGTAAATTTAGCCTCATACTCCCTCACAGACATTTTCCCTTGGGTCAAATTTATAAATTCCCTCAACTTCTCCCTCCTATAAACTTTAGGGAAATACTTAATATACAACGCTTTAATAAATTCAGCCCAAGTAATAACATCAGTACTTTCCATCCTGGGCACCAAATGGTTGTTGGCTTCCCACCAATGTTTGGCCTCTCCTTTCAGCTTAAACACAGCTAGATTCACTTTTTGGTTATCTGGAACCTTCATAATTGAAAATATAGTTTCTATATCCCTGACCCACATCTCAGCTTCTGTAGGTTCAACTGACCCTGAATATTTTGGAGGGTTCAACTTCAAAAACTTCACATGCATGGAATCCTTCATTTCCTTCCTTGCCTCTTTCTCAATCCTGGCCACAGTCTTTGATTCTAGATATCTAGCTTGTTGCTCTAACATTAATGTCATATTTCTTTCATGTTCTTATGTCATCCTCACTATTTCCAATGCCATCATTTGCATCTCTGTAGGTTGCTCCTGCTCTCTAGCCCTTCCAGCAACGCTCTGCTCTACTTCAGTATTGTCTGTACGAAAAGCTACTCCCTCTTCTCTATGTTGTCCATTCCCAGGTTCCATCTAGAATTATCTGTAATACAACAAAGTTCTAACAACCAATATAAACAGTTTATAATACTAAACTATTGGTTAGTACATAAATAATTCATAAATATCAAATCAACTCAATACTGCCATCTAACCGTCACACACGTCCAGAATTAATAACCACGCTCTGATACTACTAATTGTCACACCCCAAACCCAATGTCCATACTAATCATTTGTTATTAGAATAATTGGATCATAGTCTTGAACCCATTGGGATATAATTCATTTATCAATATTTTTATGCATAACGTCCAAAATGAACATAATATTATTCTTATACAATAATGAAATCAATATCAGAGTCATAATCAAGCGGACATACAATACTATGATTAACTATGATAAAATTTCACAATCATCAACTCAATCCATACTAACGCAATACATACAATGTGTGAGTATATTAAAATCTTTAGTGTGACAATGATAAAATCCCCATATTTAAACCCCAGATCCCTCCAACGGTGCAACTCTCAAAGTTACCGGTCATATGGTATCCTAGCTGGGAGCGTATAAACCTGAAATTGTTAAAGTATAAACCGTAAGCATTAAGCTTAGTGAGGTACTCCTTCACTACAATAAAATAAAAATTCTATATCGAATATGTGGATATAAAATCCGAACAATCCTGCCCATTGGCAATAACGAATCTTGGATCATAAGATCCAAATAATTCTGCCCATTGGCAATAACAAATCCTGGAACATTAGTTCCAACAAATCCTTGTCATGAGATAAATCAAATCATTGGATCTTTGTCCAATTCCAATCCTGGATCATAACATCCAAACAAATCCTGAATATTTGAATATCCAAACAAATCCTGAATACCGAAGTATTCAAACAAATCCTGCTCTTAGAGCTATATTCATATATCTGTATATATGAAACAATCATAAGTACACTCACCTTGACAGTTTAACTGGATTTTCCCTTGCCTTTATCCGGTACTTGTTCAATCAGCTCTTCTTCCATTCCTATCATTCTTACAATATTACTATCATCATAAGAATATTAATAATCCAAAGAATGATTTAAACATAATTCAATCCATAAGCATCATATGATTTCATTCAAATCATTTATCACAAGTGAAGTTCCATCCAAATTCATGTTAATATATTTAACTTATCCAAATCGTAGACCAAATATACATTCATCTATTCTTGGTAATTCGATCCTTATCATATTAGGATTCCAATACAAAAGACGGTGCGTCATTTCAAATTTCCTAGAGCGAGATAGGCCCATTGCTTTACTACCTAGCAAATCTGCCCTATAGGCTCCTCTATTGTTCAATCAACTTTCAAGAATTTTCATAATTTTTATACATCATAAATTTCTATGATATTCTGCCCAATATCAGTAAACATATTGAATAATACAAAATTAAAGTTTCCTAATTTTTAAGGTTCATTTTCTATGTCAACCAAAACATCGAACCTATGGTATGCATATTTACACTTTGGGGGCAGATTTCATACCCGAATATCAAATCATCACCCAAGGTTCATTTCTTGGTATTTGCATATGATTTTTGGATATGTCAACATATATGAGTCCATGTTAATCTCCAATTGGAATCAATCAAATCCAATAAGTATACAAAAAGATTTGGAAGTTTGAATGAATAAGGTTTCTAAACAAAGCAATTTTATGGTTTTGTACATTCAACTTAACTTAAACTTTCATCTAACCACACACATATATCAAGGGATGAAAATCTAATAAACAAATGATTATTTCTATCATCTAAAACAGTAATATAAGAAAAATAACAAGATTTGCGGTCAGGATTACCTTTGGGACTTTTACGTAATTTCTACGGATTTTTCTCCAATTTACCCTTCACTTTTTCTTCCTAACTTCCTAATTCTCTTTCTTTAAGCTTGAAATATCTCATGGCTGAATTTGGATGAATAAGGAGGTAATTCTAAGGGTTTGAAGTCGGACAAAGCCACCACCCTTCCCAACCAATGAAAACAAAACATTTGTTGCCATAATAAGACAAAATACCACTTAACGGATGGACTGTTTTGCCCTTGTTTCGTAGTTTTGGTATAACTTCTTACTCGAACCACCGTATAACACACTGTTTGTTGTGTTACAACCCTAACTCACCTGTCTACAAATATCTACCTTTCACCTCAAGTCAATTATTATGTTATAAAGGTTAAAACTAGCCTTAAACATGAGCATTCCTACCGAAAACTTTAAAATCTCACATTTGTAACTAATTCGATATTTCATGCTTTATGAAGCTAGGATTAGACTAAATATAATGACTTAACATTATATATACTAATAACATATTATCCATATCACACAAGCTAATCATTATTTAAACATAATTTATCATAATTATATTCGGGTTGTCACAATAACCCTCACGCCCAAAGCATATATCTGATTCATCCCTCTTACAATTACCATTATGATTTTTAGAGAATTTTATAGCCTTTTTAAAGTTGTTTTTCTCAAGCTTGTTTTCATCTTTCGATTGTTTTTCAAAACTTTGAAATTTTTAAGATTTCAAGATTTTTATCTTTCGATTGTTCCTCCTTTCAAGATTTCAAAGCAAGGCCCTTATCTTTCTTCATCTTTTAGGAGGAAAACATATCAAGCTCATAAGTTTGAAGATAACCTACAATCTCTTCAAGTTTCATAGAGTTCAAAGTACCCAAGGAATTCTAAACTGTCATTTTTTAAAAATACCTTAGGATTTCTTGACTATATGAGTTTTGAATATTTTATCTCCCAAGTTAAATGATGAGTTTACAATAGTTGACAGTCTAGCATATAACTTATCAAAGGATTAACTCACCTTCATCCTGATGGTTTTAAACTGAGTGATGAGGTTTGGGCATTGAAAACCTTAAAAGCACTAATACCCTCATGAGTGAGTTGGAGTATGTCCCAAACCTCTCTAGACATTTCACATATCATAATACGGTAGAACTCCTTTAATGTGACCTCACAAAACAAAGCATTCATGTTACGAAAATTATAGTTGGACAGTTTAAACTTATCCTCACTCCAATTTTCAATGGGTTTGAGAATCCTATAATCACCAACTTAGGTTGTGGGTGAGAACCAACCCTTAAATACCGTTTGTCATACTCGTTCATTTAACGACTTAAGTGTTGATTTCATATGCATTTTTCAGTACGCGTATTTAGACCCATCAAATAAAGGTGGTATAGAAAACTATTGGCAGTCCATATAAGAACCGTTAAAATTCATGTCTAAATAGGATTCTAACATAATAACTTTGTATTCTAACTCTGATACCAATTTGAAAGTCCTATAGGATGTAGACATATAATATGGATAGGGAAAAACAAAAGCCAATTTTTAATTTTTTTTCAAATTTAAAAACTTAAAAAATTTAACCCAAAGTAAAGTGTTGCGCCAATTTTAAAAAAGTTATTATTAAACCGATTAACTAATTTTATCTTAACCTAAATATGAATCTAGATTAGTGTAGGATAAAATAAAGTAAATCAATCACAACACCCGGTGTACGAGAAAAACCCATAACAAAAAAAAACCTCAGACGGCCCAGCAATGAAAATTCACTATTGATGATACCAAGATCATGAAGCGTATTCAACCTAGTTATGAGAGTTGTATAGGAGCAATATAACAGATTAATTAGCAAGTAATCTCATAGAAGAGATGAGAGAAAAGGATATCAACACAATGATTTAATTGGTTCAGCCTTCGATTACGTCCACTGTACAAAGTATGAGAGAGTTTTAACAATAATAGGGCACTAATGGCCATGGAAGACACACACACAAGCTCTCTCTATATATATAACAAGTTTAACAAAGTAACAGTAGGGTTTTTAGAACTCTATCCAAATGAAAAAGACATAGTGTGTCTTTTATAGGCAGAGGGGTGTGCAGTGTCATCCCCAACACATGTGTCATGCCCAGCTGAGGTTGTGGACTATGAAAGAGTGTCAGTTATATGTATATAAAGTAAGGTAATTATCATAAATATTCCATCACGTGGGTTTTTTATCTCCAATAACAATTTAATGTAAATATGATTGATATACCCTTGTCATGATTTCCACGCCTGGATGAATATATTTGTAGGAGGTATAATCCTAGGTGATACTGCAGGTATTGGCTCGGTCGAGACTATATGCTCCCTAGTTCCATGTTAAACATCGAGACGAGATAGGATGGGCATCTGTGCTCGACACACCTATCCCTTCACCTTAAGTCTAATAGCTTATAACACAAGTGTTGTCTGAGGATCACACCCAACAACTGGTATGAGCGATATTGCTCTCCACCTATGAGATGATACTACAGTGGTTTGCTACCACAATATTCCTAGTATAGATGAAAGTGTGTTCTCGTCTGTAGGATGAGACTAGTGGTTCGTTTGATGCCAGAGCATCATCTGGACGACACTATACTTATGTATATGAATTACTCCTAGACCTTAGACTTCGGCGTTCGTAGGAGGATAAGGTTTAGACTTGGTCCAAAGGCTTTAAGACTACTCTTCTTAGTGCCTCATCTCGTCCTAATGAATGGTATGAAGGTTACGAATTTGGGGCCTAGCTGTCAGTCGTACCTTGGGGATAAAATAGTCATATCGTCCGATGTAACGGTCATATAACCCCCATGTGATCTCGAGTCACTTCCCATTATGAGATATCTTTCTATTGTTGGTAACCATTTGGAAATTCAGAGGTGACATAATTTTGAAGAGGTTGGGCACGTTATTCAAGGCGCATTTGTCCCATGTGTGTCGCACTCTTATTATCCCATGCCTTAAAAATTATGATTCAACATTACCACGTTTTGAGGTTAAAAATAAGTTCAAACGGGTTTCCTTCCCTTTCTACCATTTTACCCGAACCTTTGGGCAAACAGAACAGAGATTCTTTCTCTTTCTAAAAATCTTCATTTTCGCTCTTTATGATCATCTTCCTCGGTGTTATCGATCGTTTCTCGATCACCCTTTTTCTCCAAGTACACTTTCGATCACATCTTATATATTTTCTCTTCATTGTTTCCTTCAATTTTTCAGTTTCATTTTTCTATGATTCTCAATTATATGCACCTCCCTCTGTGGTATTTGTTTGGTTTTGATTCTATGGATTTCTAGTAATTCACTAGTTGTGTTGGATTTATGATTAGGTTTTGATTAGGAATTAGGGTTTTTCAGCGAGGTTTGGTGAAGTTTGTAATTCTTTGGTGACTTTTTCGATTAGACTGTTAATTTATAGGTTTGGTGTTCTTGAGTGTTCTTCACTAAAAGTGATTTACTTTCCATGTTTAATCTTCCAAACCTTAGAAGAGTTTTAAGTAGAAGTTTGTGAACGTACTAGCTTGTACGAATCTTGGTTTGAGCTACGTCTCCTTTGCGCTCGTGTTCGCCGAAAGAAGGAAGAGTCTTAGGCCCAACTCAACTAAGACCGATCTCGTTAAGGGGGATTCCTTCCGACACCTCTAACTCTGACATCTCTAGAAGTAGTACTTCATCCCTTGTGTCTGACCAACCTCCCCAACCAAGACTCTACACTTGAATTTAATTCTCTATGTGTTTTTATCATCAGTAGTGATAGTATATCGTCTTACAAGGGTCATAGCCAATCTGAGGGTTCGAACCCTATGACCGAAACTACGAACTCCGATTCCTTTGATAGAGCCATGAGATTGATTATTGCTTGTTCATCCTGGATTGACTGAGATAATAGACTTTACTAAATCGAGTAACAGAGTTCATCATAGCACCTCATCTCATTAGTATGGGGATCCTGAGTCCCTAATTTATGATATTTTTTACAAAAAGACTAAAGATAGCATTCCTCCACCCCCTATGATGCCTAAACCACTGACTGCAATCACTGGAGAAGTTTATTTCGGCCAAGACCTACGTGGAAAGGCACATGTTGTTGTGGATGGAGAGGGATAAGTTTTGGAGGTTGACATAAGCGTTGCCTCGCCTTATAAGAGTGATGTCTAAGAGATCGATCTCATTATCTGGAGACACTTGTATGGAATTGCCCATCGATACCTATAAGAGTTCCATCCAAGGATGAGAGGCCCTATGACCTCAGGAACAGTGACGAGATTTTCATCTATGAGCAAATGTTTAAGGTAGGCTTTCGGTTACCATTTGGCCATAAATTAGGGGGATTCTTTCTGATATTGGCGTTGCCCCAATCCAACTTTCCTACAACGCTTGGAGGATTGTTATGGGGTCGGCCATACTTCAGTGGCTTACCTACAAGGAAGATTTACCCCCTGGACATCTTTCGAGCGTGTTATTCACCTGTTACTCTAAAATTCAGCCCTTATTACTATCACTTTATTGCCCGAAAACCAGACCGAAAGCTTTTATATGTGAACCAGACTTCCAACCATGACTGGAAGTCTAGGTATTTTTTCATTTCAATTTTGTGGGAGTTAGGCATCCACGAGATGCTAGTGCATAGGGAAATTAAGGCGCCCCAAAAGTGGGGCAAGATTATAGTCTCGGCTAAAGTAAACCCAGGGTTGAGTATAAGCAATAGGAAGAGAATTGACCAACTGAGAGAACCTGATTGTCTTATACTTTTTGAGGAGCTAATCAAGTCTGATATCCTCAAATTATTGGGGATGGGGTCATCCCCATTAGAGCCTCTTCGTAAGAATTTTTGCTGTTGAAAATTTCACTAATTTTTCTTGTCATCTCATTTTCCAAGTAATACTCTAACAATTATTGATATTTTTCATTTGCAGGTCGCCTAAGAATACTCCTAACCATATTTGGGAAATGGAAACTCCCATTAGTGTAAATATCTTGGCAAAGTTGAAGGGAAAGGATACTTCCAAGCCGATAGACCCTAAAAAAGCTACAACTATTGGACCAAATGCAAAGGGCTTACGAAAGAGGAAATAGGCCACTGGATCGGGGGTTGTCTCTCAACAGTAATGTATCGACGGCCAGATATCTCTCTCAGCTTGCCTTGAATCTCGAGTCTCTTTTTGGGAGCAAAACCAAAGCCTAAGAGGTCATCTCATCAGTGATCCCTCAATACAACAACCGTTTCTTTGATGCTCAGAGTAGCACCAGAGTTGCATTCTTTTCTCTTTATAGGGCCATTCAGGTAACAATTTAACTTCATATTTTTTACAAAGTGTTATCTGGTCACGTACTTCATATTAGTTGTGTTGTAACCTGTCATTTCTCTTCAGCAACTTCATTAGTGAATTATAGGGTCCGAGCCAAATATCAATCTGGCTGAGCAGGCCGAGCAAAAACTGGCCATATGCAAAAAAGATGGATGAACAAAAGGCCTCTCACGAAGAATATAAGCTCAAGATCAAAGATCGATATAGGGCTCGCCTTTTTGCTATGAAGGAAGACTATAAGGAAACCTAAAGCAACGGGATGAGGACGAGAAGGAGCTTCTAAAGACCAGTTGTGAGGAGGTCATGGAAAAGTTAAAGGAGTCTAGGGAGTTCTCCTACTACGCTATCCAATACTTAGAGAAGGGGAGCAAGACAACTTGCAGACGAGTGGTCACTCAATTTCCTAACCTCATCACGAAATACCCCGAAATGACTGAGACTCTCAACTCCCTGAGTTTTTCTGATCCTGAGACCATTGGTGCTCTGGAGGAGATTTTTGGTTGAGGGTGTTAATGAAGAGACTGTTGAGGCCGATGCTGGAGGTGATGAAATGACTCATATTGTAAAAGAAGAGAATCGTGTTGGTGACCAAGATGCCATCACTATTCAGGAGGATTCGACCATCCCTGAAGTTACAATTGCTGATGACTTGGCGATCGTGACCTAACTTGTTCTATTTTTTTATTTTTGAATGACCGTCTGTGGTCTCTGATGCCCAACTCTTTTTGTGTAAACCTATCTTGTCCCACATTTTGGGAATTTAACAATGTTAACTGTGTACCCCTTTGTTGAGGTGTTTTTGTCTATGATGATATGTGAATGATATTTTTCTTTGTTTTCATCATCATACAATTGTGCATTTTTTTTTGCTTTTTTATTCGCCATAAAATAATGATATTAAGGGTCACCATAAGAATAATGATGCTAAGTTTTTCCACCTCTCAAGGTTTATATTGAGACATGCCTAGGAGACGAGACTCCAAGTGTCCTCACACCACAAAGAGAGAGATTTTATTTTATTCATCACAGAATAATGATGTTAAGTCTCATCACAAAAATAACGATGTTAATTGTCACCATAAGAATAATGATTTCAAGTTTTCCACCTCTCAGGGTTTATATTGAGACATGCCTAGGAGACTACGGCTTCAAACATGGCCTGAAGCGCTTCCTCAACAGCTCCTTCCTTAAGAAGAATGTTCCTGGGGTCGTACCGAAGATATTATAGCTTGTTCAATTTCTTGTTTCTGTCTAACTATCCCAGGAGGGAACTCTAAAAGTCTTATTAATGCATCTGGATGCACAGCTCCCATTCCCCACCAGTATAAAAGTTCTCCCGCTGCGTCCCTTGGGCCTGAGACTCCAACAATTAGATTTAGGAGCGATAAAAACACTAGAAACAATAACGAGCATGGATCTACCCTAGCATGTGAATTCGTTCAAAAGAAAATCGACTTTGATACCAATTGAGAATTCAAGTGTGTAGTGCTCAAATGTACCTAGAGGGATGAATAGGTTTCTCTTTCGAATTTTCCCAATTTTCATATTCCTTTTAAATTTTAGCAACATAGTTAAACATACTACTAAGTGACGTTGTGAAATGAATGGATCTAAAATTCAACAAGTATTGAATAAGATTAAATAACAAAATCAGTTAATTAATGAATCAATTTCCAAATAACACTTATATTAGGTGATCTAACTCAATTCAGCTAAAAATAAACTATATCCACAACCAAAGTTCAATTTTAATAAATCAACTTAGATCCAAGTTAGATATGTGTTGTTTGTGTAAATAATGTGAATATAGTAATATTAAGACACACATTCAAACATAAGATAGATTTATGAGGAAAACTCCCCACTTAAGGGTAAGAAACCTCGATCCATCATAATCTCTCATTCAACTTAGAAAGGTTTTATACAATGCAGGAAGATACCTCTCTCTTGTTCTCTAACTATAAGTTATCTGATGAACATTAAACTTATTCCATTGATGATGAGTGATCCATCCAAAGCTCCATTGGACGAACAAAGAAGTTGCATTCTTTTCCTTGATATCACCCCACGATTGAATTCCCCAACAATTCAATGACTTCGTTTAGATCTAAGTATTGATATTTAATTATGATTTGGAATTATTGAAGTTAATTTAGGCCATGTGGACTTGATAACAAATCACTCAAAAGTTCCACACAAAATAAATCAAGGTATAGATCTAAAATTTCAATCAATTAAAATTTGGAGCAAGTACTTTTATAAGGAGAATCAAGATATAAGATCTCTGTTCTCGAAAATATGCTCTCGGTATAAGAGAAGTAATGAGGAATTTTTTATACTTTAAAATGGAGGGAACGAGAGAGTCACAATCAAAATGTGCCAGTCATGAGCACAATTGTATTTTTCTTCGTGCGCACACTTTTGAGGGGTAAGTAAAAATATGCTCAAACTGTACACTTCGTGTGCACGGGTAAAAATCTAATTGTGTGTATGGATATATAGCGCAGCCCCTTCCCTTTAGGTGTTCATAACACTTCTCAATAACAAAGTCACTTGAACATATTTAAAAGGATGTTTTCAAAGTTGGAAAAAAACTGAGTGGTTATTCTTCATCGGAGCAGCAACAAGATTCTTTTTGTATAAGAAATGTTCATAGATATCTAATTAATAAGACTCTATCCACCTATAACGTCCATATAAGAAGTCAAGCATTATGGCTCGAATATACATGACTTAATTGCTTGGACACAATAATAAGTCAAGCAAACTATATATACATGGATTACATAGATTTTGACTTTTTTTTATATTTCATCCACACAAAATTCAAAATGAATCATTGATTTCATCCATCTTGTGTTCCACATCCTATGCGATCTACTTCCTTGGAGAAGTAATACTAAAAAACAGTATCAAACAAACAAACACTGCAAATTTGTTTAATTATTAGTATTGCTTATATGTTTTCAATTTTCGTCAAAATTTAATAAATGCGTAAATTAGTACTTATGCACACACCCATCTAAGATTGAATTCACACACGCATGTGATGTTATACACACACACCAAGGTTCTAAAAAACGCGGGGTGTGATCAAGGCGTGAAGGTCAAGCCTCAAGTCTTAGAAGCGTGGGCGGTCCTTAAGCGTAAAAAGACGTTTAGGACTTTTTAATATTTTTTAATATTTTTTAACCATAACAGGGCTATTAAAATACTAAAATTGTACTTATCATCTGAATATTTGCAAATAAAAATACTATTTGATTATTTTGGATGAGATAATGGTTCGGTTTGAAAAAAAAATATTTAAAAGGCGATATCGTATCACTAAAACATTGTTGCTTTTAGAAGAAAAAAAAAGTACGCCTTAAGACTTTTACCAAGGACAAGGGGAACGTTTCTCCCAAGCCTCAAGCCTAGGCGCGGCTAGACGGGGCTTAGGAGGGTTTTTTAGAACACTGACACACACATACAGGCTCCACTACATAACAAGTATACATACCGATTTTTTTAAAATAGTAAAAAACTTATTTTTGAGTTGAGTTTTTGTGTGGTATTTAAACATTTCAAGGGACCCATATACAAAATTCAGCTCATAATAACTGTTGATGTAAAAAATTAGATTATATCTAATTATTTAATCACAGATAAAATAAAATGAGACAGAAATTTTAAAGTGGTTCACCCTTATAAGAATGGCCTACGTCCACTGTTTCTGTTATTGCTGACTGTTTGGGAATTCTCAATTACAAGTTTTCTCAAGAAATTTCGGTCCTCTAACAATGAGGATAATACAATGTATTTATAGCCCTAAGGCTGTAATGTGAAAGGGTAATACATTCAATGCCCCTTAAGCGTATACATCTGTATGATAATAAGCATTTAATGCGCAGTCAAACTGTTGGTTATCCTGCTATTAATGCTTTGTTCGAGGTGCAGCTCGGACCGCCTAAGTTCCTCGGTACTCAAAAGTTCCTCGGTACTCAAAAGTTCCTCGGAGAGTTCTTGTAGGTCGGAGCGTCTGAGTTGATCGGGGAAGCAGAGTTCCTCGTTGCAGTATGGTTCCTCGGAGTCAAGGTGTTGTTCGTAAGTGTTTGTCGTTGCCACGTAGATTGCCACGTGTCTTCACCCAATTGAGCTATGTCAGCAGACTAAATTTGGTATCAACATAATCCCCCAATGTTTCATAGTTCGAAATTTGAGGAGTGTGGAACATTCTTTCTCGAAATAAGGCGGTTTTAAATGGTCATCCTGAAATTTAGGAGTATTTTCTTTTGTATTTATTTCTCCTTCCAAATTCGTAGAATCGGTCTTTTTTGAATTTTTCTAACAGCTTCGATTCCCGCGCCCTTTTTGTCTTTTTAGCCGCCGGTAACGTAACCGTCTCTTTTTGTAATCATTACTTTTACCCATTCCCAAGGCAAAGTATTTAAACATTGCAGAAAATCCCATCGTCTTCTACTTTTTCAAATTTGTCTCTTTGAGTTTTCCATCGTCTCTCTCTCCTGTGCGTTCATCTCTTTCATCATTTGTTGTGAACAGACTCATCCCTTTCCTATAAGATTTTCTTCTTTCTCTTTGATTTCCTTCTTTCATCATGGTTTATCCTGTAGAATCGATTGATAAGTTTCTCTCTGATTTCTCTATTCCCTCATGGGTTATTTTGGAAGAGCTTTCTGAGCCTTCAGACTATTTTCGTTTGGCTGAGGGACATTGGTTCCCCAGTCTCTTTGTTGCTGAGTGTGGCTTTTTTTTTCCCCAAACCCTCTATGTCTGGAATTCTGTCAATACTTTGACGTAGTTCCTGCAAGAATAGCCCCCAATACGTGGAGAATAGTTAACAGTGTTTATAGATTAAATCAAATTCATGGAACTCGTATAGGAATTCCTGAAATTATGTTTTGTTATAGATGGGCTGTGGGCGATAATACTTTTTATTTAAAAACTAGGTTTTTACATAGAGCTTTAGTGGTCAATCTCCCAGATGCCAATAGGGACTACTTTGAGCACGGGGTTGTTATGAAAAATTGGCAACACCCTCCATTAACTAGAGATGATGTTTACCAAGGTCCCAGATGTCCTCCCTATGGCAATGGGATAGGTTGTTTTTATTTTATTTTCAAAATTATGCTTGCTTTGTGTTTGATAAAATGTGCCACTGATATTTTGATTTTGATTTATTTGCAGTTGACAGCAAAAGAAAATCTCCAAAAGAGGCAGACGTTAATATAAGGCATTTAAAACTTATCTGGAGTTTGCATCAGACTGTTGCCGACGAGCATATTAGGTCAGCTTCATATTTGCTGCAGTACAAGAGTTACACCTCCTCTTTTACTGCTCGTCCAGTGATAAGCGACGCAGAACCAATACCAGCCTCTACAAGTTCTTCGCCTGAGTCACATATTCCTTTGAGTGAAAGGATAAAGAAAATAAGACATCCTGCTCTTTTTGAGAAATCTGCCTCTCGTGCTGGAGAGGCAAAGAGAAGTAAACTTGATGTCCCAGGAGAGGGGATAAAGAAAATTGATGCACCTCCTTCGGCTGCTCCTGTGAAGGTTGTCAAGAAGCCCCCAGTGGCCCCGAGCAAGACTACTGCTCCAAGCGAGGTGATTGTCATTTCTCCGACTAAGACTACATCGTTAGTCGAGAAAGTTGATGCTACTCTGAGGAGACTGAAGAAAAGCTCCTCTATTAATTTGGCTGAATCCATCTCTCAGCCCCCGACTAGTGGTGTTCCCACTTTTGTTCCCCCGAGCTCTGCTATGAACTCGGTGAAAACTTGGATCATTCCCGAGATCCAAGGTAATGAAGAAAACCTTTCTCGGGACACTGTTACCACATTAGCAACTCGCCATATTGCTTCTGTAAGTCCTATAGTCTTAAATTTTCATTCTTTCCTTTTTGTATCTGTGCACTGACTTGCTTTCATTTTCTTTTCACAGTTGGTGAGCTGTTTTAATACAATTCTGAAGAAAGATGAAGCTATTAAAGCTTCAAGCTCCTCGTCTGGTGTAGAGGAAGCTTTGGTAGTCCTGGCGCAGTCTCTGAAAGATTCTCGTCAGAAATATGATGATGATGATAAGGAAATTTGGGAGAAAAGGCTTACTTCGACTGAGCAGGAGAAGGCTCAGGTTATTGAGGTCTCCAAGGGGTTGGAGAAAAAAATGAATGATTTGGAGAAGAAGAATAAAGAGCTCGAAGGGAAGCTCAAAAATGTTGGGGAGCTTGAAAATAAGCTCAAGGCTGCTGAGGAGGAGTTGGGTCAACTGCGGGAAGTAAGTCGTCAGAAGGAGGAAGTTGAGAATAAATTGAAAGTTGTTGATGATCTTCTTTCCGAGAAGCTTTCCTCGGAGAAGACAAAGAGGAAATTGGTTGTCAAAAAATCTTTCAGTGCCGGCAGGGATAAAGGGTGGAATAAAGGTTTGGCTGCCATGATGTCGCAAGTGGAATATGGCAGCCTCAAATACTTTAGAGATGGATGGGTCGCTGCTCTGAAAGATATGAAAGTTGATGAACATTCTGAACTATTTCAGCGACACATCCGTGGCCCCCCTCCAACTCCTGAAGAAGAAGAAGAAGAAGAAGAAGAAGAAGAAGAAGAAGAAGAAGAAGAAGAAGAAGAAGAAGAAGAAGAAGAAGAGGAAGAAGCTTCCTCTGAGGAATCTTCCATGGTGATGGAAGATCAAATTTCTCATCCCCCAGCTATCCAGCCCACTGGCGAGGAACTTCAGCTACCCGTTACTTCATCCGAGCAACCTCCAGCACTTTCCGAGCAACCCTCTGTTCCATCCGAGCAACCTACCTCCTCGTCCCAGCCTCCCTAGAAAGTTTTGGGAGACAAGGAAAAGGTGTAGAGTTGTTCGGATTTCTCTCTATTTTATTTTTCTTTGTCAAATGTAACTCTGAACATGTAACTCTGAATTTTGTACTTCTCCTTTATGATGTAATAAAATTTGAACTTTTGCTTATGCATACTGTTGATTCTCTTCTTCATGCTCTGTTTGTACTCTTATTGACTATTGCTTTTTCTTCCTTTACTAGTTTCTGGCCAGGATGGAATTATTGTCTGCTCATGATACAAAACTGTTAAGGCAATGCAATAAGTATTTCAAAGTCGGTCATACAGACATGAGTGCAGCTCAAATCACTGACATCCTCGGTCAAGGTGCTTCAGAGCAAGCAGTTGAATCCTATCAGTATTTGAAGTGCCTACTCGACCGTACAGTGGCTAACAACGTAGCATACTATGATATGATTGAGGATCTCCAAGGCACTCTTGAAGAACTTCATCAATAATATAAGGAATCTACTGCCCTTTTGCACGAGGGGTACGAGAAGAAGTATCAGCAAATCAGTGTCGATAAGGGATACGATAAACGGTTTGCTTCTTACGATGTGAGGGAGAGAACTTTGAAGGCTGAGGTCGAAGAGCACAGACAGATAGCTGAGTTATTAGAGCCAGAAAATAATAACCTGCAAAGATAAGTGTCTCAGTTGAAGTCTGCAGCTTCCACTTCCAACGCTTTGATCCCACTGACCGACGAGGGATTCTCTTTCTTGGAGGTCAAAAATGCCAACCTGAGGGATGAATTAGAAACCTTGAGGAGAGCTGGCCCTTCTCCGTCTACTCGGGGACGAGCAAGAGCTGCTCGGATTTCTGTCGAGGAACAAAGAACTCAATCTGCTCTAGAGAACCAGGCCTTCCAACTGACGGCAAAGAACCATGCATTGGCTGAGATGTCTAAGAAGATCACGGGTCTGGACGAGCAGCTTTCTGCGCAGAAATCTGTCTTGGAGAATAAAGAACTCTTTATAAAAAAATCTCCACGAGCAACTGAAAAGATTGACATATCAATTCCACAAGCAGCCCAGAGAATTCTAGATGGCTGGCTACAACGAGGCTCTCTACCATTTGGATGATCGTATCCAAAGTGCAAATAATGAGGGTTACAAACAGGGATGGTTGAATGCCTTAGGTGTGCTGCAACTGGAACAGGGTCATTACCTGTGGGATTACCATAATCCTGGGCTTCTCGACCTACCAGTGCCACCATTCAAGCTTGATATGAATTGGATCCCTGCTCGGGCCATCCCTCGGTGTCTGATTTCCAAATACCTTGGCGATTACAATCTCCATTCCAATGTTGAGATATCTCATCCCGAGCACCTACTAGATCGACCATCTGTGATGAATATCAGGATGCTTAAAGATCTTAACTTCATAAATTCCCCTCATGCTTTAAATGATCCATCGGCTGGCGAGGAACCTGTTTCAAAAGCAGAGGGGAAGAAACCAATAGAATAGGAATCTTGATGTAATAAATTTGTATTTCATTCTTGATGTATTTTGTTCTACATTTAATGGAATAATTTTATTTACAAATCTTGACTGCCATTGTAATTATAAAACACTTTACATCTGTGCATGTATATCTGTTAAAAAGATAACAACATTGTGTTATTTATTGATCAACTGGAGTTTTTTAAAACTTATTGTCGACTATCTTGAATTTGTGGTAATCATTTGATGACTAACCAAAATTAATGATACTTTGTTTCTCGACCAACTTGGTAGTAATTTAAAAAGTCACGAGTATCAAAAATTTTGCTCGATCACTTTCTCATATTCATAAAATGTTTCCGACCAACCAAGGTCGGTAAATTTTTCTTCTCGACCAACTACAGTTAGTGGGTTTTTATACGCGATCAACCATAGTGGATTTTTCTTACCGACCAATCTTTGGCACTTTTTGGAATAGTTTTTCTTCCTAACCAACCTTAGTTGGCATTTTTAGGAATAGATTTACTTCCTAACCAACCAAGTTTGAATTTTTAGGAATAGATTTACTTCCCGACCAACCTTAGTTGGCGTTTTCGGGAATAGATTTACTTCCTAACCAACCAAGTTGGCATTTTTAGGAATAGATTTACTTCCCGACCAACCTTAGTTGGCATTTTCGGGAATATATTTACTTCCTAACCAACCAAGTTGGCATTTTTAGGAATAGATTTACTTCCCGACCAACCTTAGTTGGCGTTTTCGGGAATAGATTTACTTCCTAACCAACCAAGTTGGCATTTTTAGGAATAGATTTACTTCCTAACCAACCAAGTTGGCATTTTTAGGAATAGATTTACTTCCCGACCAACCTTAGTTGGCATTTTCGGGAATAGATTTACTTCCTAACCAACCAAGTTAGCATTTTTAGGAATAGATTTACTTCCCGACCAACCTTAGTTGGCATTTTCGGGAATAAATTTACTTCCTAACCAACCAAGTTGGCATTTTTAGGAATAGCTTTACTTCCTAACCAACCAAGTTGGCATTTTTAGGAATAGATTTACTTCTCGACCAACCTTAGTTGGCATTTTCGGGAATAAATTTACTTCCTAACCAACCAAGTTGGCATTTTTAGGAATCGATTTACTTCCTAACCAACCAAGTTGGCATTTTTAGGAATAGATTTACTTCCCGACCAACCTTAGTTGGCATTTTCGGGAATAGATTTGAGTAGTCCGAGTTTTGCTGAGTAGTGTGTAGCACTAGTATTCCGCAAAAAATTTCCAACAAAAGGAAAGAACTGGGCAGAACATTGTCACTTTATTCATATTGATGAAACTGCATTACATGAGAGTTTACATTACTGATAATATTTGCGCAGGTGTTCTGCATTCCATGCATTCTTAAACTCCTCCCCCTCTAAAGTTTCTATTTTGTATGTCCCTGGTCGAACAACTTCCTTAACTCGGTAGGGTCCATGCCAGTTTGCTTCCAGTTTATTGTGCTTTTGAATCACCTTCTTTAGCACATAGTCTACTTCTTTTAAGTCGCACTTCTTCACTCTCTTGTTTTTAAACAAAGTTGTCCGTTGCTGGTAAGCAGCATTTCTAATGGTTGCTTCTTCCCTAACCTCCTCGAGCATGTCCAAGTATAACCTTCTCATTAAATCGCTGACAGGGGAATTAAAATTCAGTATTTTGTGTGTTAGGAGACCCAATTCGGCGGGTATAACAGCTCACTTCCAAATGCTAGCATATATGGAGATTCCCCTGTTGCTGCTCGGGAGGTAGTTCGATAAGCCCATAGCACTGATTGTAGCTCGTTGATCCAGTTCGCTTTCGCGTCATTCAGTCTTTTTTTCGAACCATTCAGTAGCGTTATGTTTGTCACTTCAGTTTGTCCATTGCTTTGAGGATGGCCTGGTGCCGAGTGGATCTTCAAGATATTTGACTGATGACAATAGGCAGCGAACTCCTCGTTATCAAATTGTGTTCCACGGTCTGTGATGAAGGCATGAGTAGGAAGACCATATCGACAAGTGATGTTCTTCCAAATAAATTGGTACACCTTGTCGTACGTCATATCAATGAGAGGCTCAGCCTCAACCCATTTAGTAAAATAATCCACAGCGACCACGAGATACTTAAATCTTCCCCTTGTCGTCGGCAGTGGCCCGACCAAATCTATTCCCCATATGGCAAATGGTCAAGGGGAAGTAATGGGTGTCAATAATGCTTGAGGAGTTCTTCGAATGGAGGAGAAGCGCTGACACTTGTCACATTTTTTGGCATAGGCTATACAATCAGCTCTCATCGCCGGCCAGTAGTATCCTTGAGTCATCATTCTTTGCAAAAGTCCGACCTGCTACATGGGCTCCACAGGACCCTTCATGGACCTCTTCAATCAAATCTTTCACCTCGGTGGGATGTACACATCTTTTCAAACCTGCTATAATTCCTCGTCTGTATAGAATACCATTAGTCAGTACATAACGAGCAGCCTTAAACTTCAGTTTCTTGGCTGCAAGTTTGTCAGTTGGTAATTCCCCTTTCTCAATATATGCCCTGATAGGATCCATCCATGATGACCCTAAATTGAGGGTATTAAAGTTTATCATCAGATCTTCATCTATACTTCGACCAGCTAAAACTTCAATTGGGATTGTTCTTCGTAGCTCGGTACGAGTAGCTGATGTTAATCGAGCTAAGGCGTCTGCTCTTGCATTCTCCATTCTTGGTATTCTGACCAGCTGAATAGCAGCAAATTCCGATACCAATTCCTTTGCCTTTGCATGATATCTGATCATTAATTCTCCTTTGGCTGCATATACTCCCATCATTTAATTTATGACCAATTACGAGTCACTAAAAACAATAACTTGTTCTGCCCCCATGGTTTTTGCCAAACTAAGACCTGCAATCATGGCTTCATATTCAGCCTCATTATTCGAAGCTTTGAATTGGAAACGTAGGGCGTATTCCATGTCGACCTCGTCCGGACTGTTCAAAAGTATCCCTGCGCCACATCCTGTAGTGCAGGATGAACCATCCACATACAGACTCCATATAGGTAACTCTTCTTCAAATTTCTGATCTGACAGAGTTCCTCGGTGGAAAATTTGTTGCTTCCTTTCACCATCCCCTGATATTTCTTGTTGTTCGTCGATCATCTTTTCTTGCCCTTTTACCAACCTAAGCTGGTCTGGGCTTGAATTTGATGATTCTGTAACATCTACTTGCCCTTTTACCAAACTAAATTGGTCTGGGCTTGTATTTGATGATCCTGTAACATCCACAGGTTGATCAGTGAGCAACTTTTGCTCCTCGGGGGTATCAGGATAGGTGAACTCTGCTATAAAATATGCTATCGCTTGCCCTTTTAGCGATGATCTGGGTTCATAAACTATATCATATTCACCAAGTTCTATTGCCCAGCACATCAATCTTCCTGATTTTTTTGGTTTATGAAGGGCTTGCCCCAATGGCATATCAGTATATACTACTATAGTATGAGCCTGGAAGTATGGCTTCATTCTTCTACTTCCCTCGATCAATGCTAGTGCCAATTTTTCCAGCCTTGGATATCTGATCTCTGCTCCTCGGAAGGCCTTACTTGTATAGTAGATTGGTTTTTGTACACTATTCTCCATTCTTATCAATGCCGAACTAACTGCATTCTCGAACACTGCCAGATACAAGTATAATTTTTCTCCCATCACTGGCCTGAATAACAGTGGAGGTGCTCCCAAATATTTCTTCAAGTCTTGGAAAGCCTTCTCACATTCATCATTACACTCAAAAGTCTTTCGGAGCGTCTTGAAGAATGGGAGACATCGATCAGTTGCTCGCGATACAAATCTATTGAGTGCTGCTTCTCGTCCTGTAAGACTTTGCACCTCTTTCTTCGTCGTTGGGGATCGCAGCCCTAACAGATCTTTGATCTTTTCAGGGTTAGCTTCAATGCCTCGCTGATTGACAATGTATCCGAGAAACATGCCTTCTCGTACTCCAAATATGCACTTCGTCGGGTTCAACTTCATTTGATATTTATATAGTTGATCAAAGGTCTGGCTTAAATCAACTAGATGATCAGCAGCTTTCTTTCTCTTTGTCAGCATATCGTCAACATAGACTTCCATATTGCAACTGATTTATTCTGCAAACACTTTGTTCATCAGCCGCTGATATGTTGCACCTGCATTTTTCAAACCAAAAGGCATAACATTATAACAATAAGTTCCCCTAGGGGTAATGAAAGAAGTACTCTCCCTGTCTTCAGGTTTCATTTTAATCTGATTGTAACCATAATAAGCATCCATGAAGCTCAGCAGCTCATGTCCCGAGGTAGCATCCACTAGTTGATCAATTCGGGGCAGCGAAAAGTGATCCTTTGGGCATGCTTTGTTGAGGTCGGTGAAGTCTACACAAATCCTCCATTTGTTGTTCTTCTTTTTCACCATCACCACATTTGCTAACCAGTCTGGATATTTAACATCTTCAATAAAGCAAGCTTTTTGGATCTTCTCGACTTCCTCCTGTATAGCTTGATTCTTCTCGGGAATGAATACTCTTCTTCTCTGCTTCACAGGCTTGATCTCCTTATTCACATTGAGCTCGTGACATAAGAAATTTGGGTCTATCCCGGGCATATCCTCATGACTCCACGCTAAAGTTTGCTTTCTGCTTCTTAGGAAAGTTATCAATTCCTGTTTTAGTGAGGCTTCCAACGACGAACCTACTTGAGTAGTTCGTTCAGGGTGCTCGTCGTCCAGAATGATGTTTTCAGTAGCTTCCACCGCTTGACCCTTCACGAGTTGCGACTCATCTCTAGGATCCAATGTTTTAATTTCTGCACCTTCATCCACTTGATAGGTAGTAGTCTTTTTCCTTGATTCCTCCAGTTCCTCTTGCTCGGCGGATGAATAATAGCATTCCCGAGCTACTTTCTGATCACCTTTCACAACTCCTACTCCAAAATTTGTTAGAAATTTCAGGCATTGATGTACCGTAGATGGTACAGCTTCAAACTTCTTCAATCCTACTCTTCCCATGATGATATTGTATGCTGATTGAACATTCTTATCCATCACGAAGAAGCGTATTCTTTCTGTTCGACAAGCAGGCCACGTACCAATGAATATATCCAACTTGATCGTCCCAAGTGGAAAAACTTTCTCACCAGAAAAACCGAGGAGGGGTATATGATAAGGCTCCAGTTGAGATAGCTTTAGATTTAAACTATCGAAGCACGAGTAGAATATGATGTCTGCCGAGCTACCATTGTCTATCAGTACTCTTGAAATCATTACCTCCTTCATCTTCATTTTGATCACCAATGGGTCATCATGAGGATATAGAACACCTGTGAGGTCGTTCTTTGAGAAATCAATGACCAATTTCTCTTTGTTTACCTTTCTCGGGCGATCCTCCTCAGCTAGATTTATTCGTTAAATGTATGAGCAAGCTTGAGCCTCACAGAGGTAAGCTTTTCTCTCTGCAGTAAGGTCTCCTCCTCCTGCATCTCCACCTGTAATAACATTACAGTCAAATGACCCAAAGCGTATTGAAAATACCTCACGTTCTGGCTGCCTTGGTCTCTTGGGAAGATCGGGGTCGTCTTCTGGATCAACTTCATGGTCTCTTTTCTTGTTCTCCTCTGCTCGACGAGGAGATCTAGACCTCTCTCTTGTTCGGTCGTTGTTTCTTCTTTCATTCCTTCAATCAACATACTTTGCCAGTTTTCCTCGTCTGATGAGTGTTTCAATCTCATTCTGAAGAGCTATGCAATTTTTGGTCATATGGCCATGATCTTTGTGAAACTCGCAATATTTTGCCTTATTTCTCCTGGAAGGGTCTGCCTTCATTTTCTCTGGCCAATTTAATTCCTCGTTGTTCTTGATTTCTTCTAGAACATGGTTGATGTCTTTCTTCAAAGGAGTATAATTATCAAATTTCTTCAATACTTCCCATGACGACCTTGTTTTTGAGTGTTTGTCACTACCATTGTTCTTATGCTCTTTCTTCTTAGCTTTATCACCTTCCACCTTGGTTTCTTTGGCATCCATATTCTTCTTTGCAGCCATAGCCTCCTCGGCATTCATAATCTTGGCCGCTTTTCCCATCAGATCTGACATGGTTCTAGGTGGATCTTTGGCCAAAGTGTAGTACAACTTGTTGGGCAGTAGTCCACTCATCAAGACGGTAATCGCTGTCTTTTCCTCATAATCAATGACTTCGAGTTTCTCGTTATTAAAACGAGTTATATAATCTCTGGTACTTTCACCAGCTTTTTGTCTAACACTTAACAAATGCGCTACTCTTTTAACTGGCTTTGCCCCAAAATATAATTCCCAATGAACAACTCGGCCAGTTGAAAGAAAGTTGAAATCTTACCCCGAGGAAGATTATTATACAATATTTGAGCAGATCCGGTAAGAGTTCCCGAGAACGCTCTGCATCTCATCTCATCTGGAACAGCATAGATGTCGGTTGCAGCTTGGTATTGTTCTATATGAAGGACAGGGTCGGTCTTTCCATCATATTTGGGGGTCACAACAGGTGCTTTGAACTTTGATAGTGTTGGAAAATCTACAATGGCCTGGACAAAAGGTGTTCCTTGAACAAATGTTCGTTGTAGAGGGTTCTTGGCTTTAGCCATTTCCCCTAATCTATCCTCCAGCCTCTGAATAGAGCCTTTCCACGCATCGTTTCCTTCCTCGGGCCTGTTGGTTCGAGCAACTGATCGCGTTGATGTGGCTTCCTGGGATCTATCTTGACGAGCAGCTGGTCGCGACTGGGCTGATCCTTCCCTTAAGTCTGATGGTCGTCGAAAACTCCTCGATGCGGCTCTAGGAGGACTTTTGCTCCTCCTAGGACCTAATCGATCAAAAGGAGATACTCTGCTTAATCTTTCTAGCGCACTAGTCCTTTCTGGAGAGAGAGTGATACGTTGTTCAGTATCTGTGGCTCGTACCGACGAAGTTCATCCAGGTTTATAAGAAAAATCTTCAGACTCCTCAGTACGATATGAATCGATGCGCCTAGTACGCGAAGAAGGTAAACGGGTATTTCTTTGAATACTTCGCGGTTCTGAATGGGTTGGTGCACCGCCATGGAGGGTTTGTATGAGTTGTTGCATAGTTTCTTGCATGACTGTCTGGCCCTGGGCCAGATTTGTCATTATTCCAGCCAGATCTGGAATATTGGGCGGAGCAGATGGATTTGGAGGGCTTCCAGCGTTTCGATTGCTGGGTTCTGGAATATCATCCATTTGTGATGAATTGTTTTTGATGAAAAACGATATTACCAGTCGCTTCCCACAGACGGCGTCAATTTGTTGATGTAAAAAATTAGATTATATCTAATTATTTAATCACAGATAAAATAAAATGAGACAAAGAAATTTTAAAGAGGTTCAGTCTTATAAGAATGGCCTACGTTCACTGTTTCTGTTATTGCTGACTGTTTGGGAATTCTCGATTACAAGTTTTCTCAAGAAATTTTGGTCCTCTAACAATGAGGATAATACAATGTATTTATAGCCCTAAGGCTGTAATGTGAAAGGGTAATACATTCAATGCCCCTTAAGCGTATACATATGTATGATAATAAGCATTTAATGCGCAGTCAAACTGTTGGTTATCCTGCTATTAATGCTTTGTTCGAGGTGCAGCTCGGACCGCCTAAGCTGCTCGGACCGCCTAAGTTCCTCGGTACTCAAAAGTTCCTCGGAGAGTTCTTGTAGGTCGGAGCGTCTGAGTTGATCGGGAAAGCAGAGTTCCTCGTTACAGTATGGTTCCTCGGAGTCAAGGTGTTGTTCGTAAGTGTTTGTCGTTGCCACGTAGATTGCCACGTGTCTTCACCCAATTGAGCCATGTCAGCAAACTAAATTTGGTATCAACAATAACATTTTTTGCTATTTTAAAAAAATTGATCAAACTTTTACATCATTTAAACCACTTTAAAAGTTTTTGAAGTTTGACCAATTTTTTAAAATAGAAAAAAAAATTGAATTGATTTTTTTTATATGAGTCCCTTGAAATGTTTAATACCACATAAAAAAATTCAACTCAAAAATATTTTTTTAATATTTTAAAAAAATAAGTTTGCGGCTATGTATGAGACTCTCTCTCTCTCTCTCTCTCTCTCTCTCTATATATATATATATATATATATATATATATATATTTCTACAACCCCGTTTTTCCTCCCTTTGAAAAGGGTGTTTCTACTAAGTGGACTTCAATCTAAGGGTCCGTTTGGTTGGTCAAATTTACTCAGGCAAATGCCAAAAAGTTGGCAAATATGAAAATTTATTCACATTTTGGCAGTTTGATTGCACAATTTGCCTAGGCATTATTTGTCAGTGTACAACACGTCCTATGCACAATCTGTGGGCAAATTTTGCTTACCTATTTGAGTGAGAAATATTTGCCAACAAATTTGTCAACTTCTTCAACAGTTTTAATGTTTTGAAAAATAATTTAAAAACTGTTTTAAATAATTAAAAAACTCTTATGAATATTTAAAAATTATTTTGTAATGTTTTAAAAACTGTTTTTAATATTATAAAAAATTGTTAAGAAAATGTTTTAAAAGTTTTTTTAAAAACCGTATTAACAAAATATTGTAAAAACTGTTTTTAACATTTTTAAAAACTATTGTGAATATATTATAAAAACAGTTTTAAAGTTTTAACAAATAATTTTAAAAACTGTTTTAAATACTTAAAAAAACTGTTATAAATATTTAAAAATTGTTTTGTAATGTTTTGAAAACTGGTTTTAATATTAGAAAAAATCGTTAAGAAAATGTTTTACAAATTTGTTTAAAAATCGTATTATAAAAATATTGTAAAAACTATTTTTAACATTTTTAAAAACTGTTTTGAATATATTATAAAAACTGTTTTAAAAAACATTTTTTAAAACTGTTTTAAATAGTTTTAAAAAACTATTGTGAATGTTTAAAAATTGTTTTGTAATATTTTAAAAACTGTTTTTAATATTATAAAAATTTGTTAAGAGAATGTTTTACAAATTTTTTGAAAAACCGTAATATAAAAATATTGTAAAAATAGTTTTTAACATTTTTAAAAACTGTTTTGAATATAATATAAAAACAGTTTTATAGTTTAAAAACAAAATTAAAAAATATTTTAAATAGTTAAAAAAAACTGTTGTGAATATTTAAAAATTATTTTGTAATATTTTAAAACCTGTTTTTAATATTATAAAAAATTGTTAAGAAAATGTTTTACAATTTTTTAAAAAAATCGTAATATAAAAATATTGTAAAAACTGTTTTTAACATTTTTTAATATAATATAAAAACTGTTTTTAAATAAATTAATTGGATTGACTTTAATTTCGCCTAATGGTTGTTTGATAGCGTCGTGTGAAAAAAACTAGATAAAATTTGCATAGGCAAACTTTGTCATGCCCACTCTTTTGCCTATATGCAACCAAACAGACCCTAAGTGAATATTATTTTCACGGTTGCATAGGTTTTGGGCCCTTTTTGCTAAGCCAGACCAACTAGTTCATCTTTCCAATTTTTTGGACCGAGACCAAATCAAACATGATCGATTTCGGTCAATAAGCAAGGTCAATCGATTCTTGTTTGGTTTTGTGAAGAAATGTGACCTCAAAGAAAATGAAATCACATAATCAGCATTTCAACATATAAAAAAATACAATAATAATTGCAATGTAAACATCATCAGGAAAGGATAATTAGCATATTAAGAAATGAATCAAATGGTGGGTCCAATAGAAGAACAAAGGTTTAGTTAGCTTCCATGGTTAATTAAAAGTGTTGTCCATGGAGGAGATAAGGGTAAAAAAAAGTGTCCTATGTATGTCCAAGTCCAATTACTTATTTAATTTTTAAAAATTAATTTCATCATTAAATAACTCGTAATTGAAGACCATTTAAATATTTGTTCGTTGCAACGTGAGACGGTTGAATTGATACTATATTTTAATTTTATTCACAAAAATTATTTCGGTTCAATTTTACACACAAAATAAAATTCCCGCTTAATTAAATCTGATTAATGTAATCACATTCAATTACAATATTTACCAAAATAATTAATTAGATTTAATTTTCATGTGTGGCAATTTCAAGTTAACTAATGAAAAAAATAAAAAGTAAGCACATGATATATAGAGAGGTATTTGAGTGAAAACCCTTGTAGAAAAAACCATTATCCCGTTCCAGATCAACAAATCCATGACACGCTCCTTAAAGTCTCGTCTTGGAATTCTCAACGGATGCCTCTTCTTATACAAGCAATCGTTGATCGCGACCAACATGGCTTGCACAACCCACATGTCTCAGTTAAGGCTGTAAATCGGGCTGTGTACCCAGGATCGACCCGAACTATCTTACCCAAGCTCAAGCTCAACCCCAACCCGAACTAATTTTTTCCATCTGAGCCCGAACACGACTCATAAATATTACGAACTTCGGCCTAATTTCAAGCAAGCCCAATTTCAGTTTTTTTTTTTGCTATAAAATTTTGTGAATGTGTTTTTTTCTTCTATTTCCATTATGAAGAAAATGTACACACTAAA
Source organism: Sambucus nigra (assembly GCA_949130495.1). Classification (NCBI taxonomy): domain Eukaryota; kingdom Viridiplantae; phylum Streptophyta; class Magnoliopsida; order Dipsacales; family Adoxaceae; genus Sambucus; species Sambucus nigra. The sequence goes on from OX422217.1 coordinate 161,023,143, forward strand.
TCTAATTGATATTTCATAAAATAAAATATATATTTATGAAATGTATTAAATTAAAAAAAATAAGAGTGAAAACCTACAAAGGCCAATTAAATTTCATACATATAGCATTATTTTGATCGCTAACAAAGACCTATGATGACTTGAGCAATTAATAAATTAAATGCCCACAATGAGTTTAACAATAAAATCAAAAAATTGAAAACTATTGATAATCTAATGGATTGTGACAAATGAACTTTTTTATTAAAAATAAAATAAACAGTGAAACTTAATTAAACAATGTTAACATAAATATGTTATATTATATAAAATTATTTATTTATCTATATATATAGTCAAAGTTCGAGCTTCAGGGCCAATTAGAGTTTGACAAGGTTTGGCTCAAGCTCGCCCGAAATTCATTCGGGCTTGAAATTTTGGCTCAAGCTTGACTCGGCTCAAACTCAAAATAAAGTTCGACCCGAAAATAATTGGCCGAACGAGCGAGCTTCGAATTTGACCAGCTCAATCCATCAATCTCGACTGGAACATAGATACTGTTTTTCTAAATCTGAACCTCAATTTTGATGGCTTAGTGAACCAGTCTCTAACATACTCAACCTTTGATTCCACCAAAGCCTCAAATCACGGTCAAATCTGATGCATATGATGGTGATTTGTTGTTATGTCTTCATATGATAAGTGGTTTGGCAATATTTACCATGAACACAAAAAAAAAACTCAAAAACTCCCCATATGATTTTGAAAGGTTGCATGACTGAAGAGACGATTCTCGATCGAGATTAAAGTCGTATTTGTAATTTTTAAGAAAGCCTGCATAAAAACGCGTTTAACAAAAGTTGACCCTCGTTCGAACGAGCCCTCATTCGAACCAAGTCCACTCTTGTGCGAAGTTTGCATCTTTAGAGCTTTTATGACTCACTTTTTGGGCTCTCGTGCAAAACAAATTTTACAAGAGCTCCAAATATTTGCACCAGCTTTATACGAGGTTTAGTGTTTTGAGCATAACTTTTTACTCGCATGTTGAAATGATGCACGATGTTTTACGTTGTAAAGTATACTCATAACTCTACAATTTTCATGCCTTGAGAAGTCTGAAGTTACAACATCTGAACTACTAAAAATACTCTCAAAGTTTTCAAAAACAGTTTTTATAACTTAATTACTTACCTTAACATCAAAAAAATATTTTAACCAGTGGACATTAGGGATGCACAGCGAAACCGAAAATCCGAACCAAACCGATGGCATTGGTTCGGTTCGGTCTTTTTAATCAATGGTTCGGTTCTAGTTCCAAAAAAAATGATACTTCGGTTCGGTTCTCGATTCCAGGGGAAAAAAACAATCCTATCCGAAAATCGATCCGAACCGGAACCGAAACAGAAACCGAACCAATTCGGCACCGAACCGACTATATATATATATATATATATATATATATATATATATATATATATATATATAAAATAAGAAAAACTAAAAATAAAACTAAGGCCTTATGGGCGGCCATTCTTTTCCCTTCTTAAACCCTAGGTATATAAATACTACTCTAAAGCCTTTTATTCAATCAGCCGTTGCTCTACTCTCTCTCTTTCTTTACTCTCCCTCTCAAGAAGAAGCCAAGCTCTACTCTTAGAGACTTAAGTCTCTAACACTGAAAGAAGAAGCCAAGCAATACTGGAGTTACGAACAATGAAATCGGTATGTTTTCTTTTTCGAATTTTACATTTTTTTTTCATTTTCATTTTATACACAAACAATTCTAGAGTTACGAACTCAGACCTGATTTTCATTTTCCTTTTCTAAAACATTTTCGGACTTGATTTCGGACCTGATTTCATTTTTCTTGGACCTGATCTTAGTTACGAACCACCTCTGATCTGAGTTACGAACCACCTGATTTTTTACGAACCACCTGATTTCATTGGTTGTCCTAAGTGTAGGCTGAGCTCAATTTCAGTTGTCAGTTATACCCGATTTCATTTCCACTAAGTTCATTTTCGAACCTCATTGGTTTAAGAAGGGAAGAGAAGCAGTTCCCCCAATAATTATTTTTGGACCACCTGATATCAGGCTGAGGTCATTTTCGGACCTGATTTTTCTGAGTTAGAGACTTTTTTTTTTTTTTTTTCTGAATACTTTCAAAATTATCTTTGAATATTTTTTTCAGTATAATTTCTTGGTATGTTTTTAATTTGTTAGTGTAAACTCATTTGTTTTCATTATTTTTTTCAGGTGTCAAGTATGGGTGATAATACAAATCCATCTCATAATGCACCTGCTTCAACTGACCAAACAAATGCAACACCTCCTATTATATCCCAAGCACCATCATCAGCTCAGGTAACTTCTAAAAAAAACTATAAATCTGATGTTTGGGACCATTTCAATAAGGTTGAAAATGAAGATGGAAGTAAACCCAATAAGGTTTTGTGTTCTTATTGTTCAACCGAATATGCATATTCTAGTCAAAATGGAACTAGCACTTTGTGAAAACCCTTGTCAAAATGTAATCAGTGTCCCTTAAATGATAAGAAACAAAAGATCTTGGCTTTTCAAAAAGATCCGAATGAAGGGCAAGAAGAAGAAAGCAAACTCATTTCTTGAAAATTTGACCAACAATTATGTCGTGATGCACTTGTTAAAATGATTATCATAGATGAGCTACCATTTAAGTTTGTTGAGCATGAGGGTTTTCGAATTTTTATGGCCGTTTGTCAACCAAAGTTTCAAAATGTGTCACGCGGATTGTTTGGATTTGTATGTTGGTTTAAAAAAGGATATGAAAAAAGCTTTAAGCATTGAAACAAATCGAATTTCTCACCACCGACACATGGACTTCTTTAGAAAACATGAGTTATATGGTACTTACGGCCCATCTTATTGATTTCAATTGGAAATTGCATAAAAAAATTCTAAACTTTACTGTCATTCATAGCCATAAGGGTATTGCAATAGGACAAGCCATTGAGTCATGCTTACTTCAATGGGGCATAGAAAAAGGTTTTACATTGACCGTTGATAATGCTTCTTCAAACGATGCCGCAATTGATCACTTGAAAAGGAAACTTTCAAAAAAAAATGCTTTTGTTTTAGATGGAGAATTTTTTCATATGAGGTGTTGTGCCCACATTTTAAACTTGATTGTGAGAGAAGGGATGAAAGAGGTGGAATCATCCATCGCTAGAATTCGTGGAGCCGTGAGGTACATAAGGAGTTCACCCCAAAGGGCAACACAATTTCAAACTAGTTGTATTCAAGAAAAGTTGCCCTCAATTACCACATTTTGCCTTCCTCATGTTGGAAACATCAATTAAGTTTCAAAGGGCATTTGAAAGGATGGTGGATGATCATGAAACAACTTTTGCTTCCGATTTTAAGGAAGGTGATAAAGATTGGGAAAATGCAAGGGTTTTGGCAAAGTTTTTGAAAGTTTTTTATAATATTACTAAACGTTTTTTCGGGGTCTTTGTATGTTACCGCCAATCATTATTTTCATGATATTTGTGCAATTGAAGCACTTTTGTCCCAATAGAGCAAGAATAGGGATTTGACATTAAGTATAATGGCAATCAAGATGAAGGAAAAAATTGACAAGTATTGGGGGAACATTGATAAAATTAATATGATGTTATTGATTGCAATGGTGTTAGATTCTCGTTACAAGTTGAAATATGTGAAATTTTGTTACTCAAAAATATATCACTTTGAAAAGGTTAATGATTTGGATATGCGAATTAGAGACCTTTTGACTAGAATGTTCGTTTATTATCAAATGCTTGAAAGTATGGGTTCCCACTCAATAAGACTAACTCAAAGTTCAAATGAAATGGAGGTTGATCAATTTGGTGAAGTTGTGGAAGACGATGAAATGAAATCTCTTCAATCGGAATTTTTTCAACAATTAGAAAAAAAAGAAAATGTTGATGCAAAATCCGAGGTTGATAGATATTTAGAAGATGTGGAAAAGGATGTGTCTAACTTTGATATTTTAAGTTGGTGGAAACTCAATTCGACTAGGTATCCGGTTCTCTCTTTAGTTGCAAGAGATGTTTTGGCTATTCCGGTATCCACGGTTGCTTCGGAATCGGCTTTTAGCATGGGTGAACGTGCACCAATTCCTATAAATGTTAAGTTGTTGTTTTTAGTTGTTTTGTGTTGTTTTTTAAGGACTTTTAGTGTTGCTATGTAATGACCTATTTGGATGTTGTTTTATGACTTTTAGTGTTGTTTTAATGATTTTTTTTCAAGTGTAATGTGAACCATGTATGTTGTTTTTTCAAGTGTAATGTGAACTTTATGTTGTTTTTAAGTGTGATGTGAGTATATATCGTTGTTGTTTTTTGATGTTGAAAAGGAATGGTTAAATATTAAAATATGATAAAAGAATAGGGATTTATTTGAAAACTATATTTGAATAATATGATAGAGCATTATGGAAGGACAAATATTGTTTTTACATTTAAAAACTATTTTTGAAAGTTAATTGAATATTTTATTTCAAAAAGCGAATAGAATCGGGAACTGATCCGAACCAAACCAAGAACCGTCGGTTCGGTTTAGTTCGGTTCCAAAAAAAATCGATTCCGGTTCCGATTCCAAAATCCTGGAACCGAACCACCTCGGTTATGTTTCTGGTTTAGTAATGAAACCGAACCAACCCGAACCGTGTGCACCCCTAGTGAACATGTATGAAATATGTCCTTACAAAGAGTGACATGACAATGTGTGCAATATAGTTCGGGTCGGTTGAAATGAGAAAGAGAAAGCGTTCATCTTTGTGCGGTGTGATAGTTGAGAGTGTAGAAATGTTTGGGTGTGGAAAATAATGCTAGGAAACATTTTATACTAAAATAAAATATTATTAGGTGTATACTATGTCGGTTAGATTAGATTTTGGTTTCTTGCGCTCTAAACCGTCAGTCGAACCAAGACTGTCATTTTTATTGTAATATAAACGAAGGGTCGAACCAGGAAGATGGTAGACCACCATTATAATGTCGATTCAGACCAGTTTTGTCAGTTTTTTGGACTCCTAATTATCTTGGATCATCTAGAAACTAATGTCAACATCTAGTTCTTAATGCATAACTTATGCTTTTGTAATTATCTTTTACTTTACCTTACTTTTCTCCACTAAATTAGACGGGTCATATTTTGGGACCACATTTATCTCAAACCACCAAAGATGGTACTAATTTACGCCAGTCCACACTTCAAATACGCTTGGGACCTAAATATGACTCTTAGTTTAAACTAAAACCCAAAAAGATTTTAGTTTGTAATTCAAAATATTGTATCTACTACATTGTTACATGAACATTGAATCAATAAATTAAAACCAATATTGGTTTTAACTACATACTCTCATAATGGTGGGATTTTCAAAATCTTCATCTTATGATTACCATTTGTCATAAACTTGTCCAATAAGCCCAAAAGATACAAACCTAAATTATTTCAACAAATTATTTATCATAAGTAAATTATTAGCTATTTTATTGGTTGGTGTCACAAGTACAAGTAATTATTTTAAATTTGGGGAGACACCATCGCATTGATCTTATAAAAGTTCAAGAAGGTAAATAAACCCCATTCATCCAAATTTTGCACGTCATTGATGCCACAACTGGAAAGGCATTACCAATGGGTAGTATGTACAGGTTCTGAAGTCAAAACCACAGAGATTAAATCTGTGTGGAGCAGCAGCTATTTTGGAAACAATAGAGCTTGGATGATCAAACGTAAAAAAAAATTCACGAAAGAGAACAGGTTGCAGCAAAAGGGCCTAATGGACCACATTCTTCGAAAAGGGAAGATATGTACACAAAAAATTAAATTGATTAGGTATAAAGAATTTGAGTTCAAAATACAATTGCTTTCGGCCAATCCCTTCCCCCCCAAGGGATTATGGACTCGTCAGTTTTGATAGTTAAGGTGTTGTGTGACAGTTTATGATGCGGGAGGGTTAATATTTTACTTTTCTTTATATATTATAACCCATAAAGGGTTTTAAATCACCCACTGCTGATCTCGTTATTAATGTCAATTCCATCGCACGTAACATTACCATTTCATCATACCAATATAAAATCTCCCCATTATATTCTTGCACCATATATTTATTCCCTTGTCCCATTAAAGTGCCATTACCTGGTCCCTGGACGGCTCCCAAATGACCCTGGACTGTACCATGGATTTCATTGTTCATCTTCCACAATCTTCACAAAATTTTGAGTCCATCTTCGTCGTCTTTAATCAATTCTCGATGAAGGATCAATTCATACAAATATTCAACAAAGCAGCCTACGCAGCCGCCTAGGTTCTCGCAGGTGGTCTGAGGCAGTCTAGCAGTTAAAAAATTGGCAATATGAAGAACATGCCATTTTCTTACTTAATCATCAATTAGTTGAAAATAAACAATTCTTTCTCTTCCTTATTTTTTAACCCTTAAACGACATCATGCTGTTATGAAAGAATGAAAAAAAGGATGAAATATAAAGTAAATCTAAATAGAATAAAGCCCAAGTCAAATTCTCTCATTTCTCTCTAAGATGAAATAAAAAAAACTCCGGTCTCTCCCACTCACTGACACTCACTCTCACACTTGAAGGAACTATCTACCCAAGCTTATGTGTGTTACCACATCCAACGCACGACAGCATCTATTAAAGGGTGTCACCGGTCTTTTTTTGTCTGGTGATCTTGTTTTTACTTACGTAAGGAGAGACACCAAGGCAAGGGCCACAAATTACAGCTTTGGCATTTCATCCAGTTCCTCGTCACCCGCTGTTGTAGGGAGGGTGATTCAGAGGTAGAACTTTCGACTGATTTGCACATTCACCGCCTATTTAATATTGCAGAAAACCACGTGTCACTCATTCTGTCACCTATGAATGCATCAGGGCCCGTGCAGTCTCACATCGATTATGTTAAGGTAAAAAACTAGATTCAGCTTCAGAGACCATCCACACTACTATCGGCATGTGTAACTCGCTTATTTATTTGTTGGATTGGTTGCTCAAAGGCTGAAGATACATGGATTTTGGAGGCCACCTTGAATTACATCAACCCCAAATTATATCATCGGTATCAGAGATACATGGATTCTTCTCAGTGGGTGTAGAGTGATGTGGGAGCAAGAGTGATAACGGTTAACATTGTACTTTTCTTCATAGATATTACAAAGGGCTCTAAATTATCCTCTGACGATGTCATGATTGATGTCCACCACACGTGACACCATCATAATCGAAAACCTTCCCCATTATTATCTTATACCTCACATATAGAGTGACTCCGTCCTTGGGGAGGTTTGCATTTTAATTAAAGAGATGGTGAGTTAAGTCTCCTCCCAATTATCACTTGCTCCCTCCCAACCCCTCGAGTGATCTAAAACTTATCATGATCAAAATTATTCATGATGGTGATTCTTTACAAGTATATAAATCTGTTATTAGTAGAGTATATCGATAGCTACGAATGAATGGGGTAGTCTCATTGTCAACTTTCGAAAAAACAAACACCACATTCATCCTTCTTGTAACGAAGCGAATCCATGCCAATTATTGAAGCAGGTCTTCTTCAGTGTCATTATGTATATGCCTATAATATTGTGAAAACTGGCACCTATAATCTCACTTTGCTTATTACTGCATCTAAAGATAAGCCCCCCAACCCCATCCGAGGGCAAGGTTGTTGTTATTCGTGTCACTAGACTATTTGCCTACTTATTTAATATCTATTTTCTTTTGTTCCCTATGTAATTTCTCGAGTCGTGAAAGGACAACTTTAGCCTGTAGGGATGTCTTACTCTTAGACATAGTGAACGACCCTCCTTTTCGAAGGAGGCTCATTAATGATGTGAAATCCCCATTTGGATCCAATGTTTTTTCTATGAAGCTTGGTCCTCTTTGTACCAAGGGGAAAAAAAAATAAAGACATCAAAATTTATATCCATACACAATGGATCAATGGAAAAGATAAATTCAACAACATCCTCGCGAGAGAATATTTATCATCAGTATGACTTTGTTCATTTTGTAAACCAAATAACATTCTTCCATACATACTAATAGTAACTAAACTTTGCAACATGTGTTGAATAGTGTTCGCGTTAGTTTTTATTGTGTTCGTGTCTAAATAAGTGACTTTTTATCGGGTGAGAAAAACATATTCAGACACCATTCGTCATCTCCACGGGTTAAGTTCACTCGTTTTGAATCTTATACGGGTTAAAACGTCAACCTGTTAACAAAACCAATGATATATAAATTTATTATTGGATTCCCTTAACAATATTTCTTATTTCTTGTTATTAACAATATTATTGATTTATTTTTGCAAACGTAAGAACTTATATGAAGTTAGTAGTTGAGTACAAAAGAGTTCATCATTGACCATTCTAGCAACCTCCTCATTACAAACATCATAAACCAAAAATTGTTTCATCTCGGTAGTTGGATACACAAAAACATCATTATAAACAACATCTTGATCACCTTCTTCGTGATAATCGCTCACCCCAATGGCTTCCCTTTAACAAAAATGGATCCACGCCTTTTGAAATCAACTAACCAACAAAAGGATGTCCAAGAGGAGAGTTAGGAGATGTAGCGTTCAAGATAGTCCCCCAATAAATTGTGTATAAAGAGGATATAAATAGCTAAATTAATGAATCTTATTGGGTCTTGACGATAAAAACATGTAAAACGAGCATGCACAAGGATACACCCATGATAAGTTAAGCTATAAATAAGGTCATTGATCAACCATTGTGTTCATTTTGATACTGCATATATTAGAGAGAGGAAGTACTTAATTATTTCTTGCTCCTATGTCATTTATCGTGCTATGTCTAAATAGTATTGGAGACATAAGTGCTTCCCAAGTTGTTGTAACACAAATTGTGACAACTTCAATGGCGCCCGAGAGATCAAGTCAAATCGGACTGAAACGACGCCTCTATTTTGAAGAAGACGCTTGGTGCCTTCATTTCAGAAGTTTAAGGTTAACTATCACCTTCTAAACCCACCATTCAATAACCGATATTGCCAAAGCCGATCCCCAACGAAAAAGTCATGATCAATTATCCCTCATCACCTCTACCTCGCTTTGTGAGTCATCATCGGAGCACTTGAGGACCTCCGATAAATCCAAGTCGAACTATCGTTGCTCCAACAACAAGAAAACATTAGACGAAAAGGAAAGAAGGTCACGTCCAATCCACCATGCAATGAGGGGGGGTGAAACCTCGAGCTCAATGAAAGCTAAAGAGGCCCTATCGGTTGTTAAGTTATTTTACTTCGACGACCTCCGAACTCGTTGAAGATCCTACAAGCTTCAATCTAAGGATTTGCGACTCATAGGTGGTAAGTAGGCAATGGATTGGTCAAGATCAAAGAGAGAAAAGATACAGTCAAAGACAATGGCGGTCAAGATATATTGATGCCAACTTAACTCTTATCATTGGCAATAGGAGGGGTTTTCATCTTCGATGATGGAAAAAGTTAAAGAATCACATTAAAAAGGGAGCATATAAGGAAAGAGGGAAGACCATAGGTGACAAATGGAGAGAGAGACCCATCGACGCCTATATCTTAAAGTTGACAACTAGGGATTTGTTGGTAACCCTATTGTTTGATGTTGAGGTTGTTTGGACCCAAAAGACTTATGGTTAATTATGGTTCCATTTGGCCTTAATAGGGCCCCAACCATGGGTAAAGCAATCTAATTGTGATAATAGGCCCGTTGAAATTTGGTCCTTAATGTATTATTTGAACAAAAATAAGGAGCTTTGGTGATCAAATTAAATGGCCCTTGGTGGGTCCAATAACAAAGGGTGTTAGACCTCCTAATTTTTCAATTGGGTGTTAGTCTCTTATTGGGTCGGGGAAAAAAGTTAGGTCTTAGACATTATCAAAATGTCCCCTTTTTATAGGGAATTATGGTGGTCAAAATTTTAAGCCTCTCCTTAATTTCTAATTGGTCTCAAAATCAACATTTGAAGGACCGCCAATTTTATTTTCTCGCTTGCGGCATATCTTGTCTTCAACATTGAAAGCTCAAAGGCAAACTTTTTCTAAAAGGGTAAAGTGATGAGAATAGTGGAGTGTAATATTGTCGAATTATAGTGTTTTCTTGTATTTTCTGATGTGAATCGAAGTCATTTTTGTCATTTTTTAGCATATTAGTAATTGTATTTCTTATTTTATTATTTCTCTTTATTTTTGTTTGTTTAGATAATTTTAGGAGACTTTTAACCAGTGATTTACGTCAAATTGGTATCAGAGCGGGTGTCACTCCACATTGGTGTTTGATGTATCAGTATTTTTTTTTTATCAAATCGTACACTACCTTCAATGGCTCCCAAGAAATCCAAACAACATAATGAAAAAATGCAAAAATGGAAGTACATGGTTGAAAAACAAGCCCTAGTTACCCAAGACCTCACCCAAAAATTTGAATCCCTACTTCAAACGCTAAAAAAACCCTACCCGAGTCACCCTACTGCTGGCACAACACTCTTGACCAGCCTCCCCACCTCCGCTCCCCCGTCCCACCCCTCTGGCCCAGTGTAAACAACCCCCTGATTGCACAGACCCAAAACTCCCCCTTAAACCCAAAACTCCCCCTTAAACCCAGTTGGCATTAACCCCGACCCAAGAAGCCCTTTAACCTGACCCTACTATGACTCGGGACAACCCATTTCGACCCCCACCTGTCCCGCGACCCAACCCTTACCCTCCCAACCCCTTTCCGACCACACCTGCAGTTGCCTGCCCCACCTTCCTCCATCTTCCAACCCGACAAACACCAGCGGTCCATCAAACCCTCAACATGCATCTGTCTACCCTCACCCGCACCATTCCGGTACCCAAAAACCAATCCCCGACTTCAATCCAAACCCAAATCACCAACAATTGCATCCCTACAGTAACCCGCCCCCATTTTTTGGGTCGTCCACTTCCTATCTAACCCAGTTGACTTTCAATGAACCATTTCCCCACCACTGTGATGCCGAAGCCCTTCCTCAACCATTCCCACACCCACCCGATCATAACCACCACCCTTTGTTGGACCTCGTGCCAACCTCGTACCCCCTTCCAATCACTTATTCTCACCCTCCGACCCTATTTTACCCACCCGAAACGTTTACCCATTCCACCTTTACCCCAAAAATCCCAGGAAGTCCTCAACCACCCTGGTGTAACTCCTAATCATTCCTTACCACCACTTCCTCGACATACTCCCTCCCACCACGCCCTTTCACTACTCCATTCAGATTCTTCCTCCACATCCTCCTCCGAGTTTGGGGATAACCACCCTAGTGTTCTAGAGTGGGTACCGCCACCACCACCCGATGCTCACCGCCATGCTCCACGGCGAGACCGACACTGTTTTTATTGCGGGGAGCTACTCCTACCCTTTAAATACTCCTATGTAAGCCTCATTTGAGGTAGACTTGAATTTTGAAATAAATAAAAATGTTTCTCTCTATAGTGGTGTTTAGATAATTTTAGGGGACTTTTGACGGGTGGTTTACGTCATTTTCCATTTAGGTTTAACTCCGTAAAGGTCCCCCCCCCCCCCCCCCAACAACAACAAAAAAAAAAAAACTTTACCATAGTTGTGGAAGGCGTGAGAAGGAATCAACATTGGGATTACACAATAATCATTGGTCTCCTCCACTTTCAGGAAAATCATCCCAAAGAAATCTTGGTATATCAACTAGCAAAAAGGTGTGTCAAAAATCATAACCATGAACGAGCATGAACTCGGCCATTAAGCTTAGCACGATGAGAACCGACACACTAACTCATCGGTTAGGGGTAATGATATCAGACAAGCGCCAAGTCACCCAAAATAAGCACCTTCAATGCTAACTATTGTAGCTCACTCCACGAGCGAGACTCAAATTCATCTCGGGGTGGATCAACATGCTCGAGCCTCACCAAACCTATATAAACCAATCAATCAAACCTTAGGAATGCGATATCAGAGCCAATTCAGCAAAAATGGAGACAAAATCTCCAATATTGAACTCAACCTCCTAACTGAAAATAGTAAAGAAGTCTCTACTAAACATCATGGCCCCTCGATATCTTATTTGAGTGATTCTCGATATCTTATTTGGGTAATCTAACAGTCCTTAACATAGATGTTGGGAAATATCTGATAAAGTATTATGGATAATGTCCAAATACTACCAATAACCTTGGAACATCGACAGGAGTAGCGGGAAAAGAGGCAATAAAGATATAATAAATGCATCATACGCTCCCGTTTAAACTCCTCATAGTTCACTTGCAAACTACCAATTGTCTAGTGCATTCAATCATCGTCAACCGATACTTCTCGTAACAATAGGGAGATATCCGCGTGTATTTCATCCCCATGCCTAGTTAAACTAAGTGGCCCGATTTTTCACAACTCAATGTTCTCCTATATACTTGTTCCTCTAAACTAGACAAGTAACAGTCAAATGAAAAAGGCCCAAAAAAGTTAAGGATAATACACAGACTGATTCAAGATTATTTTAAAGTTAAGTGGCTTAAATGTAATTTTCAAAAATGGAAGGGTGGTTTGCGTAGTTATTAATAAAGTGGGGTTGTTCGTAAGTTCTCGAATGGGAATGGGGGTCACCAGTCTTAAGGGATGGGGGTGAGTAACAGTCTCACAATTACTTAATGGGATTAGGGTTTGATTTAGGCTATTGGCCGCCTCATCCACTGTGAGGCCCGGCGGAGCATCAATTAACCCTCGAGTGAAGGTCGTCGCTCGTTGATAAAAGATACGTGGTGAACGACATCAATGGACTCACATAAACATCGCACGGTGGGGTCGGCCATATCGAGGTGGCAATTAGTGTTAGTCGTGTCATTATAGTGTTGTGTTGCTTTGTGTTTAAATATAAGTTTTGAGTACTAATACATCCAAATAGAGTTGTATAGTTCATAATCAGGTTGTCTCTATAAAACATATTATCGTGTTAAAAATTGCCCCTAGTTCGTCGATGGTCCGGTAAGGTTGTCGAGTGTCGATGAGTATGGGTGGTGCCGATCAAGAGTTTGGGTTGGTCTTATTTGTAGTTTGATGTTCAAAACCCATAAATCGAGGGAATTTTGCATGCATGGGCAGATTTAAGTTAAGGAGCAATCACGAGACGTTGATATGTGGGTTCCAATGTCGACAAAGGTCTAAGGATGTTGCACGGGTTTGGTTCTCGAAAGCCCTGGGAGGGTTTATGAGCTATTTTGGGAGGAAAACAAGAGGTTTGATTGGGGGTTGCGTGTCGTCATGGTTGGATCACACTGAAGGGGTTTGAATAAGGGGAGCACGAAGCGAAAATGAGAGTGGTGATGCTTGACTGTAGGCGGTGGGGCATGTTTCGGAAAAGTGATACATCGATTCATTCGAGCTTTACCCATTAATCCCAGTGATCAGCGACCACGTCAAAAACAAACCTCTTATGATGCCAATTTAGCGTAACATAACAAATGGCACACAAGAGCAAGCATCTTAGTGAAGATGGTCACCGCCTTCAACTAGCATTCTCTCTTCTGGCACCCACAACTACACGTTCTTTATCGAATGTTCAACCACCACCAAACCCAAACCCAAACAAAAATAGCGATTAGCCCTGATTGTCTTTGCCTTGGTTTGTGAGGCATCATCGGAGCACTCAAGAACCCTCGGCTATGTCCATCCAAGCGATCATAATGACGACGAAGACAGGATAGAGCGTCTGAAACACTCAAAATTGTGTCCGAGATCACCTATACTGCTGCAACGAGGAGAGGGGAGAGAGATGAGAAAAAAAAAAATAGACAAGACAGGAAGAGGTTGAATCGACAAAACCCATTACCTGCTACCAAAACTATTGTCAGGAACTCCACTGCACGGCTGAGTTGGCCGACGTCGGAAGCAAAAGCAGAGAGTCACCGGAGTTCCAAGTATGTGCAACGAAATTGGCAAGGATATGGGATATGTTAAACCCGTCGTGATCCTCGGTAAAATCGCAAGCGAAGAGGACATTTGTCAAAAAGAGGTTGGGCGTGAAGAGATGGTTCTCAAAAGGGCCTTCATCTTCGTCGACCAGGTCAAGGCAACGAGTCCCCTATGTAAATACCATCAGAGGGAGAAAGGCAATCTCTTACATGCTTTGGCAGCGCTTGAAAGAGGGGCATGTGTCGACGGAGACATCGACCTATAAGCAATGGTAGTGGAGCCCCTTGCCACCGTCGACCAACTGAGAAACCTTGAATCCTTTACTTAGGGTTTTTTGGTAACCCTCAATGTTGTTGTTAAACCTCTTGGGCCTAAGCGGACAGTTTGTGTGGCAGCTTGGCATATTTTTTGGCCTTTGTACGACGCTATGCTTAGGCCCATGTAACTAAAATGAGGTTTTTATTTTTTCTACTGTTAGCAGCATAATAAAGCCTTTATCAATTCAAACCCCATTTTCAGGAACCACCAACTAAGGCTAAAGTTTTACAAAATTTAGCCCACAAGTTCAAGCTTATTTTATAGCCATGTGTGCGCATCAGATTTACAAATTTGGGCCTAAAATCTTGTTAGTGTTTATAGGGCAGGCTTTTAATATCGGAAGAGTGATGAGAATGGAGGAGTACAATTAACTTAATTGTAATATTTTCAAAATGTACTTTAAAAAAATTACAATTTACTTTTTGAAAAAGTACAATTTACATGAAAAAATGTACAATTAAAAAAAGCGTAATTCATTGTATATTTTAAAAACGTGCAATGCATTAGAAACAACTTATTTAAAAATAAAAAAAAAAATAAAGAAAAACCTTAGAAATAGGGAAAAAGGGAAGAAAACGGATAAATTTATTTTAAAAAATCGGAAACACAGAAATTGAAGAAAAAACTTTGAAATGGAAAAAAAGGAGGAAAAACCTCGCAAACTCATTTAAAAATAATAAAAAAAACAATTCAGAAATATTGTGAATGGTTTTGGAGAGGAGAGTATTTTTTCTCTTCTTTTTTGTTTTTTAGGTTATTTCTTATAATGTTTAATATTTTTCGTTTTTTTTTATCGCATAGCATCACTTTCCACAAGTGTCAACTCAAATTTTGTCCAATTTTCATTAACGTAAATTAGCACGAAGGTTCCAATTTCTAACCTTAATGTACTTCAAGGTTTATCATACTTAATTGAAATATTGGGTTAAAGAATGCAAATTGCCCAAAACTTCAAGTTCATGGTGTCTTTTTTCCTAGAACACAAATAGTAAAGGCACCTATGTGGAGAGGGGTACTTTCTCAATCTACATGATTGACAATATTCCACACAGTAGAGGCATTCAGTCTTCTAAATATTTAAAATAGAAGCTATAGCCTAATCATTCCATAAGAAGGAAACTAATAAGAAGCAAATGAAACAAAAAAGGGAAACTTATTCAAAATAGATGATAACATCCCACTGATTAAGCAGTCAAACTCAAAAGCTTTAAATTAAAGAGAGAGTCATTCTGGCTCATTGGCTACTTCATGCATTTTAGCCCTGACCGCCATTATTCACATCACCTGAATCTCAAACAAAAGATAACAAAATCACAATCCCTTGCAGATTTTGTTTCTTCTATTCTCCAAACTTACAAACACAACGTTATTACCAGATTCTCTGGTTTGGGATGGTAAAATGTAGTAGGAGAGAGTTCAATAAACTTCAACAGGAGACGACAATAGCTGATAGCCCTGTGACCATGGATATCAAGAAACTTACTCTTAGCTTTAAGAAGAATGGGACCAATGTGGCGCTGCAAGATGAAAAGTATGCAACACAATTATGGTTCATCAATGGCCACGCTTTGAGGAGATGTTGCAACGTAATTTTTGGGGCTTGATTGGACAGCTTCTTCTCTCTGTCACCTGCTACGGTAAGTAATTCTCCTTTATTCCAATTGTTGTTGATTAAATAAGAAGATGAACCTAAAGGGTTGCCAAAAAATGGAAAACTTGCCCAACAAAACTACCAAGAAGGTAGTGCCTATTTTAAGAGTTCAAATTTGTTGACTCACTTTAAAAGTAGATCATGATAACCCTCTTAAATGATAGGCTGAAACATTAAAATATGTAGGACCCAGTATAATTACGTATTTATTATTTTAATGTTTCAACCAATCATGTGAGAGGTTCACTATGACATGGGTCAACAAATTTGAACTCGTATAAGAGAAAGTAGTGCCTGTTTATAGGAGACCCTGCAGAAACCCCAACTTCAAAAATCTGACACGACTGTGAAGGAAATGTCCGGAAATGTCCTGTATATGCGAGAAGGATGCCGCATGGAATGGTGCAACATTCAAATTGTAATTTGTATTTATTTTTTATGAATTAATTATTATTATTAGAATAAGGGAACATTCATTAGGAATATTTCATAATTAGTATGCCTAGTTTTGTTCTTCATCCATTAAGGCAACTTGGTGCCCAAGTGTACAATATCCAATGCAGTCTCTGCACTCAAGGGGTTCATCAAATAAGAGAGAAGTTTTGGCATAGTTTGTGTGATTCTTTCATCAGAGCATGTTTTCCTCACTTGTCGTCGCTGTAGTGTAGACAATCGTAAGATTCAACAAATTCACCAAAGACAAACATCCAATCCAGCTTGGAATGTAGACCTTGAGGGAACTCGTTGGAACCCTCTATGGCCTCACCATGACAATCGCATCGCAACAGCCCTCCCACACCACCTAGGCTATCGCAGCCATCTCCGTCCCTCCATCCACTGACAATGCTGCTACCCTGCGAGCGTCACCAAAAAAAGATTGAGTTCAGTTAGGGGCTCGAAAATGTCCTAAGGCCCCGACGAAGCCGTTACTTTGACGAGACAGCTGAATAGTTTCTCGCAATACCAATTTCAACTCCATCACAAAGGACCCACGGCTCCAAAGCTAGAACAATCAGGGGAACCCCTATTGCCCCTCGCTGGAAACCACAGGTCAAACAGGTTGGAGTTGCCGCCACAAAGGGTCATGACCCTTTATGAAGTCACTACCCGCATTCCCATGGAACCTTATCCACACATTGTGTTGCCAAATTTAGTGGGAAACCCTCGCCGGACTTCACGACCTCTGCCAGCCAAATCAAAGATTGTTGGTTGATCGATGATGCCAAAGCAGGCTCATCGACATATCCTGTCCATAAGCAAAAGCGAAGGAGGCTGTCTCTCTAGCCACCGACCCTCACAGAATCACCAGAGTCGAGAGATCCAGTGAAGAAATCCTAATTTACAGTCAGCAGCGCAACACCTGTCAGTGTGAGACTCCTTCAGACGATATCCCAGTTGAAAGTGCCACAACCCATCCAAATTTTCCCAAGAGAATATAGAAAATAAAGGGAAAGTGGAAGAAATTCGAGGGGAGAAACGGATGATGGAAATCTGAGAATCTACAAATATTTAGTCTATTTGGTCTCAACTTCTTCTACAAGGCTTAACCTCCCTATTCTATGAAGAATAGAGCCTAAAGAAATTCATTAATTCGTTGCATTGATAATTTGCCAATACAAGGCTTGGAGATATACGAACAAAGTGAACCCGTATCTAGACTACAATAAGGTTGTCAACGGAGCGGGTCTGACCCGGACCCAATCTCAGTTTACCCGAATCTGGATCATATTTTAAAATCCGATTATCCGATTATTAAATTGATCGGATATGGACCTAGTATAGTATAATCTGATCCGTTAAGGCCCCGATCCGATTGTAACATATATAAATTTATATATATTTATTAATATATCTATATTTATATAATATGTAAGTATATTATTATTATATATTATAATAAATCGAAGTAATTTGTGTTTTATTTATACAAATCATATACTATATACATTACAAAATATTTTAATCTAAGATTAAAACATAAAGTGGGATAAAATAAAAAAATAATAAAAGTATATGTGGCCAGCTGGACCCGATCCGATACGGATCCGAATCCAATATTCTAGATCCGACTAAGACCCAATCCGGATCCGAATCCAATTAAGTTCTTGCTAAACGGATTTGAATCACCCAAGATCCGGTCCGGACCCAGACCGTTTACAGGCCTACTCTACAACATTCCCTCACAAGCTCCTCATGACACTATCACAATATCTATAATTTATTCCGTTCTTTTTCTTCTAACTAGTCTCGCTACTTTGAACTAATAATTCCTAACTTCCATAGTTGCAAAGAAGAAGGCAACATAAGATAAGGTGCACCTTCGGCTTCTTTTGGAGGAAATCAGGTGCTTTGCACCTACTGTAACATACTATTTATTTGTTGGTGAAGTGGAAAGAGGTCTTGGCAAAGGTCTTATTGAAAGCCCCAATTGGGTGATTCAAAAAGTGGTGAATCCACTTGGCTCTTGGGCTAGGCTTGGGACAACTTACGAATCTAATGACCCGTGTGGTTGTGTGGATCATTTCAAAGTTATGATGGGGCCAAATTTAATCAAGTCAATTTTGACACATCAAAGTGCTAAGAGTGTTGATTTCCTTAAGCTTGAGCTGGATTCTTTCGAACTTGTGCCCATATAATTTGGCGGGGGGGAAGTAATTTGTTCAAAAATTCAATTGGAGATGAAATTGGAGCCAAAAAAAAATATTCGAAGTATTTGTTCAATTGGCAAGAGTGCATGCAATTCGACCATTTATGCTTGAGGTCGTGCTTCACTAAGAGAGAGAAAATGATATATATGTGGGAGGGGGTGGCACGTGATTTGAGGGTCACATTCAAATGCTTTAGGAGCAAAGGAATATTCATTAAAATAAATCATAATTAGTAGGCCTAGTTTGGTACTTTCTTTATTGGGTTTATTGATGTCCAAGTACATGGCGACCAATAAGAACCATCTCCAAGGTGTGAGGTAAATACAATAGCAGTATTTTGCATGTTAGATGAGGCTCAAGGGGGAGGAAAAATGTCAAAAGGAAAACTTTAATTTGGTATAAAGTAAGATTGAAATGTAACTGCATAATTAGCGAGCGAGAGTAAATGATTAATTTTTTTCGTCTTCCCATCTTCACACTATCATTTGAACGTGTGACACCAGCGATTATGCTTTTTTTCGTTTTGGCATTATAGCAAAATGCCAAAACGCATTATCATCCAACGTGGCAAGGCATTTTGAACTCCAAGTCTGGAGATAATCTTAGCATCCATATATTATTCTCTCCAATTAAGGGGATTATCGAAAATATTAAAGAAAGGTTTTTGCTTAGTTTGTTTGTGTTTCTTTGGTTTCATTAACAAGTTGTGTCAAAATGTTTGGTATCAGTTCTCTTCAAGATGACTAGTTCTTTTAGTGATGACGGATAGTTATTGTAGATTGTGTGGCACGGGGGATTAAATGAGTTCAACTATCAAGGACAGGTTCCTTAGTCCCTTTATAGATTAGTGATTAGATAAATAAAATGGGGCAGCAAACATTTTTCAAGTTGAATTTGACATCTAGTTACCATCAAATTCACATTTATTAGTCTGAGCCAAGAAAATTTTCAAAACTCGTGAGTGGCATTATGAGTTCAAGGTGATGCCTTTCGAGCTAATCAATGTCCAGCTTCTTTTCAAGATCTTATGAACCCACGTCTTTAAGCCATATCTAAAGGAAGTTCGTCTTGGTGTTTATTTTAATGACATTTTAAAGTGGCCCATTCCCACTTCTATAAAAAGCGTTTGAGAGGATTTTGGGGTCTTACAGTGTCTAATAGAAAGTTTGTCAAATGGTATTGTTATCAAGCCATTTACTGAGTTGCTTAAAAATAGGCCATTCAGATTAAATCTTGTAAACCATGTTGCTCAAAGATGGGTAATTCAAATGAAATTACTAGTACAAACATCAACAATAACTGTAACTACAGTACTTGCTATGCCAGATATTTCCAACCATTTGTCTTTAGACTTATACCAAACAAAATGGAAACGGGGCTGTATTAATGAATCTGGAAAAAGGCAATTGCTTATATGAGCAAACCTTTATCTCCAAGGAAGTTCATGCTGTCAATTTTTGAAAAGGAGCTGTGCCTAATGTACCTACAATATAGAAATGAAGAAATGATCTTGTGGGGCACCATTTTATTATTAAGACTGATCATCGAAGTCCTAAATATCTTTTAGAACATGAAGTCGCAACAAAATGGCTTATTAAACTGCTGGGGCTTGAGACTATGAAATAGCTTATGGAAAAAGGGGGTAAAAGCCTTTGCATGCATTGTCCCGAACACAGGAAGAAGGGCAACGTCGTACGATTACAGTTTCTAACCAGTTTGAGTAAATTCCCTATAGAAGTCACCCATTTAAAGCACTATATAGCTATAAAGGTCCCCACCTTGCTATTCCTTAGCAGCCAACTACTATTATTGTTAACCTAGATCAGTTCCCGCTTTTGATCCTTCCGAACATTAAGTTTGAGTAACGAGGTGATGTCAGAACATGGTTCAAAGTCAAGCCCGATACCGCGACGATACGGCCGAGTTGACTAGGTATCGGTGCCCACCGATCCGATTCCGAGTTACGAGTTGAGTTTTCAATTATTGATGTGAATCGACCCTATATCGGTAATTTCTCGGTAGTATCGGTGATATAGCGGTATAATCGGCCCATATCGGCGATATCGCGATGGAATCGGCCCATATCGGCGATATCACAATAGTATCGACCCATATCGGTGATATATCCGCCGAGATGGTACAAGTTACTAAGAATCAATCTCTCTCTCTCTCTCTCCAGTGTCGTGTTGGTAAGTGTGTTTTTGGGGGGGTTTACAAAATGTTAATTGTTTTTTAAATTTAGTCTGTGTGGATTATTTGGTCATCATGTGTGTGGGTTTAATTTAGTGCGTTGTATATGTGCCAGTTTTTTTATTTATAAAAAATGCAAATGATCCAAATGTTATTTGTTATTATTGTTTATAATAATGTTCCCAATGTTATATTTTAATATGCTATTATTTATAAAAAACGTAAATGTTATTCTTTTACAAACAAATATACAACTGTAATTATTGTAAAAATAATATTTGTATCCTCTAAACATTTGTAAAATATACAACTGTAATTATTGTAAAAATAATATTTGTATCCTCTAAACATTTGTAAAAATAATATTTGCATCCTTTATGTAAAAATAACATTTACAACACGAGTAAAAAAAAAACATTTGCATCCTCTCTGTAAAAAAATAACATTTGCATCAATTTTAAAAATAAACATTTGCAGCCCAACAACAAAAAAAAATAACATTTACATTCCCTTTATAAAAAAAAATAACATTTGCATCATTTTTTGCAAGAAAATAACATTTGCATCCTTTTTGTAAAAAAGGATTGTAAAAAAAATGTAGTGTTTTGTCAAAATCATAATTTGTATCCTCTTTGTAAAAAAATAACAATACTAAAAAAGAAACATTTATATCCTTTTTAGAAAAATATAAAATACTTTAAAAACACATTTGTATCCTGTTACTAAAAATAATACTGAGAATATAATAGTTGTATCCTTTTTGTAAAAGAAAAAAATTATCCTCTTACAAAAAAAGTAACATTTGTTTTTCTTTGTAAAAACATAATATTTGTATCCTCCGTAAAAAAAAAATATTAACTTATTATGGAACATTGACTCTGCCAAGTTCGCAGCACGTCAATATAATCAATTGTACAATGTTATGCATATTAAAGGATAGTTTTAAACTTATCTGATTGGTCCACATTGTTAATCGTATTTTTTTAAAATTTTCTAGATTTTTTTCGGAATTTTTTGCGCTCTCTAAATAGTGTATCTTTGGGTATCGTCCGATACTGTGACCTATACCGCGACCGAGTTGAAAATCGAGTGGTCGATACCGGGACCGATACCGAGGCTTTGAACCATGTGTCAGAATGATCAATAGAATGGGCAGGTAAAATTTGACAAATTTACTGGTGTTAAACGGATATTTACTGGTGTTAAAACGAAGAAGAAAGGTGGGCGAACACATTTAAGGAAGTAATATGGGCATCGTAAAAAGGCCTAGAAGGCCGATTAATCCCCGCCAAGAAGGTAGAAGGTGGCCTACCAATTAACCAGTTGGGCGACGATCAATCCTTTGTTATAGAGTGGGTTATTAATCGGGTCTGGGCTTTTATATATATAAAAAGTCATTTTGTAGTTAAGTTTTCAAGAAGGGAGATCTAACAATAATAAAAGAAATCCTACCCTCAAAATCTTACAATACCTCCTCTCTCAAACATGGTTCAAAGAATCGGCCGAGTTGACTCGAAATCGGCCGAGTCAACTCGGAATCGGCAGCCCACGATACGAAACCGAGTCACGTTACGAAAAAAAATAGTTCTCGGACGATATATCCCTAACTCGCCGATAAATCGGCCGTTACGAGTTAATATACCGAAATATCGGGCGAATCGGTTCTGTATCAGCCGAGTTGAGAAAAAAAGTAAAAGAGATTAAGGAAAAAAACAAGAATAGTGAAAGAATCTCACGGGTTGAAAGGACATACCTTTTGAGACTAATTTGTCCGGAGAAAGCCAAAAAGATAATCACGGGTGGAAGAACTTTATCTATAAATCAAACCTTGGCTGAAATCTTCAGCTATTCAAACCAAATCTTCCCCGAAATCGTCCGCCGAAAGCTTTGTGGTGTGTGATTTGCTGTTGCGATTTCATCTGTGTGGGATTTTTCTGCTTGGCTGTGTGCGGTTTGCTGTGTTAACTTAAGGTATTTAGGGTTTTCTTTTTTGGGTTTAGAGAACTCCCGTCTATTTTGAGTTTGGTGGGTGTTTTGTTTTGTGGGTTTTTTCTTTTTGGGTTGTGCGTGGGTTTTTAGTTTGGTGGGTTTTTGGTTTTGTGGGTTTGGTGTTGGTTTTAGAGAACTGCCAAAGGTTTGGGGTTTGTTGTATTTGGTGTTTTTTTTTTTGGGTGTGTTTCTTTGGTGTGTTAGAGAACTGCCATGTGTTTGTTTTAATTTTTGTTTTGTTTTAAATGTTATTTTAAAGAAATGTTATAAAAAATGTTATGTTTTTAAAGAAATGTTATAAAAATAAATGTTACAAAAACAAATGTTATAAATGTTGTTTTTTTACAAAAAATTAATCAAATCTTTTTTAAAAAAATTGCTTGTTACAAAAAAAATATGGATCAATTATAAAAAAAATTGCTTGTTATACATCTATGTTTTTGTTAAAAATGTACATTTTTATTCCTTATGTACAATTTTTGTTACTTATGTAAAAAAATGTATATTTTTATAAAAAAATGTACAAATTTGTAAAAATGTTCTTTTGTTCTTGTCTTAAAAAGACATTTATGTAAAAAATGTAAAAAAAATGTTATAATTTGTGCAAAATGTTTAATATTGTACGTTTTTGTTAAAAAAAAAATTGAAAAGTTATTTTTTCAAAAATGCTATCTTTTCAAAAATTGTAACGTCATTTTTTAAAAAATGTACATTTTTATACATTTTTGTAAAAATGTTCTTTTGTTCTCGTCTTAAAAAGACATTTATGTAAAAAAAAATGTTATAATATGTGCAAAATGTTTAATATTGTACGTTTTTGTTAAAAAAAAAATTGTAACGTTATTTTTTCAAAAATGTTATCTTTTCAAAAATTGTAACGTTATTTTTTCAAAAATGTACATTTTTATAAAAAATGTACATTTTTGTAAAAATGTTCTTTTGTTCTCGTCTTAAAAAGACATTTATGTAAAAAATGTAAAAAAATGTTATAATTTGTGCAAAATGTTTAATATTGTACGTTTTTGTTTAAAAAAAATTGAAAAGTTATTTTTTCAAAAATGTTATCTTTTCAAAAATTGTAACGTTCTTTTTTCAAAAATGTACATTTTTATACATTTTTGTAAAAATGTTCTTTAGTTCTCGTCTTAAAAAGACATTTATGTAAAAAAAAATGTTATAATATGTGCAAAATGTTTAATATTGTACGTTTTTGTTAAAAAAAAAATTGTAACGTTATTTTTTCAAAAATGTTATCTTTTCAAAAATTGTAACGTTATTTTTTCAAAAATGTACATTTTTATAAAAAAATGTACATTTTTGTAAAAATGTTCTTTTGTTCTCGTCTTAAAAAGACATTTATGTAAAAAATGTAAAAAAATGTTATAATTTGTGCAAAATGTTTAATATTGTACGTTTTTGTTTAAAAAAAATTGAAAAGTTATTTTTTCAAAAATGTTATCTTTTCAAAAATTGTAACGTTCTTTTTTCAAAAATGTACATTTTTATACATTTTTGTAAAAATGTTCTTTAGTTCTCGTCTTAAAAAGACATTTATGTAAAAAAAATGTTATAATTTGTGCAAAATGTTTAATATTGTACGTTTTTGTTAATAAAAGTAGACTTATTTTTTTAGTAAAACTGTGAAATGTTATAAAAATATTTTTTAAAGAAAATGTTATAAAAATCTTATTAATTAAAATGTTATAAAAAAGTTACAAAAAATATTGGATGTTTTAACTTTTTTTTTTTAATGTTATTTTGTAGAATGGCTCCAAAATTAGATATTGGATGGGAACATGGCACTGCTATTGGTGGAGATAAGAGGAAGGTTGCTTGCAATTATTGTGGCAAGGTTTGTAGTGGTGGTGTAACAAGACTAAAAGAACACTTGGCAGGTGTACAAGGTAATGTCGAACCTTGTCGTCATGTACCTCGGGAGATAGCAACTAATATTAAAAAAATTCTAGAAGATGGTATGAAGCAACGGGCCCTTGAGAAGAGGAAGAAGGAGAAACAAGTAGAGAATTTGCGAGAGCAAACCCAATACTATCATGAAGATGATGCCAGTGAAGATAGTGATGACGGTAACGAAGATGATATCACCCGTTTAGAATTAGCACAGTTGAAAGCTGCTATGAAAGAAAGTCGGAGAATGGCAGGAGAACAACATAGACATTCAGTTTCCGGGGCAAGACCATCCACATCTGGGCTTAAGCGACCACACGTGTCACGATCGTGGTCATTGAGACAGGGGGTTGAATTGCCTGCTCAAGGAATTGACCCTTCTTTGTTTAGGTCGAGGAAGTCTAGTCAGAAAACTGTCAAATCCATGTTCTCTACAAATGGAGTCAAGAAGGTTGGGAAGGCCATTAGCAAGTTCTTTCACTTTAATGCCATCCCGTTCCATGCTGCTGATAGTGGACCTGCCTATCAACATATGATTGATACAATTGCTACGGCGGGTCCAGGGATTAAAGGCCCTAGTGGTTATCAGATTGGAGGTGTTTACTTGGATGAGGAGGTAGAAGAGGTGGAAAAATACATAGCAACTCTAAAGGAGAAATGGCCCGAGTATGGTTGTACAATCATGTGTGACGGGTGGAGTTCAAGGACGAAGAAGCCTATCATAAACTTCATGGTATACTGTGATCGTAATATGATATTTCACACTTCTGTTGACACAACTAACAAAATCAAGTCGGCGGATTATATTTTTTCCCTTATGGATAAAGTTGTGGAGGAAATTGGTGAGGCTCACGTCGTACATATTGTCACTGATAACGAGCCAAATTTTAAGGCAGCTGGCGCGTTATTGATGGCGAATAGGAGACACTTATTTTGGTCACCTTGTGCAGCACACTGTCTTGACTTGATGCTCGAGGAAATTGGAAATATGAAGTCAATCAAGTCGGTATTGAATGATGCCAAATCAATTACCTCGTTCATATATAACAGTCAAAAAGTTGTGAATTTAATGAAGGAGTATACCAGAGGTAGGGAGTTGCTAAGACCAGGCATTACGAGATTTGCTACCGAGTTTATTGCCCTTGAGAGTCTCATTCGCTATCAGTCTGAGTTGAAGCGAATGTGTACCACGAATGAATGGCGTGAATTCAACCGTGAGAGGACCCGAAGGAGTGCGGCCACTAAAGTGTCGGATTTAATTCTGGCAGATCGATTCTGGCAACGGGCTGCCGAAGTTGCCAAGATTATGGAGCCCTTAGTATTGCTTTTGAAGATAGTAGATCAAGATAAAAAGCCTACACTCTCTATCATTTACGAAGGGGTGGATAAAGCAAAACTAGCAATCCAGGCGAGTGTTAAAAACTGGAAGAAGTATTGGCAGGTGATCGATGGAAGATGGGAGAGACAATTGCACCGACACTTGCATGCCGCGGGATATTTCTTAAATCCGGTGTTTCAATATTCATCCAATTTTTCAAACCATCCTGAAATAAGAGCCGGACTAAAAGAGGTCATCAAAAGACTAGAGCCAGACGTACAAAAACAAGCCTTGGCAATAAATGAGGTATCACATTTGTTTCCATCGAGTTATATTTATTTCATATATGTATTGTTTCTAAATTGATTTGTTTGCCTTTTAGGTTAAACTCTTTACGGATAGGAGAGGGGAGTTTGGCTCAGATCTTACCAAGCAAGCAGTCAAATCTTCTCTTCCAGCTGAGTGGTGGAAAAATTATGGTGATGATGCACCCAATCTTAGGCGCATTGCTATCAAAGTACTGAGTCAAACATGCTCATCTTCGGGTTGTGAGAGGAATTGGAGCACATGGTCTCTCATCCATACAAAACTTCGCAACCGATTGGCAATAAAAAAATTACATAAATTGGTGTATGTGCATTACAATCAGAGACTTAAAGTTAGGAATCTGATGTACATGCGAGAGACCGAAGATTTCTACAATCCAATAGACTTGAATTTAATATTTGAGGAGGATGACATAATGGATGAGTGGACCCGAGAGAATGATGAAGGGGTCTTACCGACCGATGACTTAGACTGGTTGGATGAAGGTATTCAACAAAGCGAAGGGGAAGGACGACGGGGGGGTCACAATCAACCGGCACCGGTCAGTGTTCTTTCCAGTTCTGATGATGATCAGGGTGGTGATGATAGTTGGCAAGATATTCCTGGTACTTATGGTAATCATGTAGATGATGACGACGACGACGACGACGACGACGATGATGATGATGATGATCAAGGTGGTGGCAAGGGAGATGTTAGTAGGGGAACAGCGAGTGGTAGCCAACAAAGGAGTGGGGTTGGTGGTAGCCACCAAAGGGGTGGTTCTTACAATACTGGTACACAGCATGATGGTGGTATGACATGGGCACAAGGAGATGAAAACTACTATGCCACGCAAGACACAGATCATGGTTATCGACCAGGAATCAGTGAACAACGAAGGCATTTAGACAATTTAACGAGATTCCCTAGTAGTGACGAGTATTCAAGCGGATATGATCAGCAACGTCTTGATGATCAACTACGGGCAATGGGTTTAATGACAGATCATGCGTACCACGGCGGAAGACATAGTATCTCTGGGAGTGGGAGTGGCACAAATAATTATGGTCCGGCACAACTTCCAAGATCTACTAGTACTAGTACAGGTGGTTACTATGATCGTTATAGAGACCATTATGGATCTACTAGTAGTGGCACAACAGGTGGTGATTATTATGGATATAATCAAGGGACGCAATATGGTGGGTCTTCAACTGATAGTTCTGGGTATAGAGGTTTTGGATATTATCATCACGGTAATCAACCAGGAGATCGTCAACCACAATTTCCAAATTATGGATCATCTAGCCAGTCATCCCAGCCATCTGAGCAGCAATATGGTTCATATTTCTTTCCTTACCCAACTGAAAGAAATTACCCCTATCCAAATCCGTATGATCGATACCGCAACTAGATAGGGAGATGAAAATGATGAAACATTGTAATCATTCCTATTTATCTTCCATACAAACTTTTTATCTAAGCTTATGTGACATTAGATTGTTTTCAATATTATTATTGGTTTACTATGCAATATTGAATCTGACAACTCTGCCGCGGTTCAGTATAACCAGTTATACAATGCAATGCATATTGAATGATGGGTTTAAATGTACATCATTGGTCCACTTTGTTAATCTTATTTTTTTAAAATTTTCTATATTTTTTTCGGAATTTTTTGCGCTCTCTAAATAGCGTATCTTTGCGTATCGCCCGATACCGCGACCGATACCGCGACCGAGTTGAAAATCGGGTGTCCGATACCGAGACCGATACCGAGACTTTGAACCATGCTCTCAAACGAAGGAATGAACAATTATAACACTCAAAATCCATTTCTCACTCAAACACCAACTCTCTCTCTCTCTCTAATAGCATGTTTACAAGAAATTAAGTGGGTCGCTCAGAAAGCTAGAGAAATAGATACAGTGTTTAAATTATATTATACATGTAGAAAAGGAGTTGGAATAATAGTAGATAAGAACCTTAAGAATGATATCGTAAAGAAAGGTGATAGACTTATACTTGTAAAACTGGTATTAGGTGAAAATATAACTAATATTGTTAGTGCTTATGCCCCCAAGTAGAATTGGATGAGCACACTAAAGTACAATTTTGGGAACAAGTGGATAAACTAATTCAAAATACCCCTAGGTGAGAAAATCTATATAGGGGGAGAATTTAATTGCCATGTAAAAGAAGATCGAGTAGGATATGAGATAGTACATAGGGGATACGGTTTTGGAGATAGGAACGACGGTGGAGAGTCTTTCTTAAATTTTACGATAGCTTATGATTTTGTACTAGTAAATACATGTTTTAAAAGGACACTTGAACACTTGATAACTTATAAAAGTGAAGCACATAAGAGTCAAATAGACATTTTCATTACTAGGAACGGAGTCCGATTAACATGTAAAGACTTTAAGGTTAGCCCAAGAGAAAGCTTAACCTCAAAACATATGATAATGATGTTGGATATAAATATTAAAAATCAATCACGAGTGCGAGAAGAGAAGATTAACCCACGAATTAGGTGGTGGAACTAAAAATGAGAGAAATTAGAACTATTTAAGGATATAATATTAAATGAAGCGTCATGGAATAACGAAGAGGAGAACATTATGTGGGATAAGATGACCACATGCATTAGGAGAATATCGAAAGAAATTCTTGGAGAATTAAAAGGCAGGGGGGCACAATCTAAAAAAACTTGGTGGTGGAATGAAGAAGTGCCAAATATAATAAAAATCAAAAGGGAATGCTTTAAAACATGGCAAACAACTATAAACGAAGAAAATTTTGAGAAATATACATAGAGTCTAAGTTAAAGGCATGTGATGATCTTTGTACAAAATTAGGAACACAAGAAGGAAAAAAAGTATTTATAAGCTTGTTAAACTTATGGACAAAAAAACAAAATATTTTAATAACGTTAAGTGCATTAAAAGTGATGATTCGAGAGTCTTGGTCAAGGATGATGATATTATGAAAAGATGAAAAACAACTTCCAGAGGTTATTGGATGGAGATAATGGGGAGTAGATTAGATATAGAGGGACTTAGGGAGACTCGAGAAAATATTTTTTTTTGCAAAATTAGGACGACAAAGGTTAGGATTGCTCTAAAAAGGATGAAAACAGGGAAGGCTTTAGGACCAGATGGTATCCCTATTGAGGTTTGGAAGTGCTTAGGGGAAGGAGTGTCTTGACTTACAAAATTATTTGATAGAATTATAATGGGTAATAGGATGCTCGATAAATGAAGAAAGAGTGTTTTAGTACCTATTTATAAAAATAAAGGGAACATACAAAGTTGTTCATATTGTCGTGGTATTAAGTTAATGAGGCATACAATGAAACTGTGGTGACTAAATATAGATTGAGATTGAAAACAATAGTACCTGCAACAATGGAAGCAATATATTTATTGAGAGATATGGAGAAAAAGAAGAACCTTCATATCTTTTTTATAGATTTGGAGAAGGCGCATGATACGATACCAAAAGATATAATATGGTGGGTTCTATATAAAAAAAAAAAGTGACTCGTAGATATATTGATATGATCAACATCAGTCGGAGAAAGTAGTGAATTCCCAATTACTGTAGGCTTGCACCAAGGTTCAGCACTGAGTCCTTATCTCTTTGCTCTTGTTATGAATAAGTTGACTGGACAAATACAAGATGAGGTGCCGTGGTGCATGCTATTTGCAAATAATATTATTCTAGTGGATGAGACTAAGACGGAAATTCATGCTAAATGGGAATTGTGGAGAGAAACTCTAGAAATAAGAGAATTTAAAATAAGCAGGACAAAAACAGAATATGTGGAGTACAATTTTAGTAATAGGAGGAGAACAAACAGGGATGTGGTGAAATTTGAGGGTCAAGAGACACCTAGAAATGATCATTTTCGTTATTTAGGCTCAATTATCCAAAAAGATGGAAATATTAGTGAAGATGCTACTCATAGGATTAAAGCAGGTTAGGTTGAGTGAAGAAGTGTTACCGGCATATTGTGTGATAGGCGTTAAAAGGAAAATTTTATAAGACGGCCATTAGACCCTCCATGTTATATGGGACAGAGTGTCGAGCAACCAAAAAACAAAATATGCAGAAAATGAGTGTGGCGGAGATGCAAATGATAAGATGGATTTGTGGTAAAACTAGAAAAGAATAAAATTAGAAATAATCAAATTCGTGAAATAGTAAAAGTAGCTCATATAAAAGATAAATTGAGAAAAAATTGACTTATATAGGTTTGGACACCGTCAAGCGTAGACCAACAGATGTTCCCATAAGGAAAAGGATTTAGTTAGTATTGATGGTAACGCAAGAGGAAGAGGTAGTCATAAATTGACTTGGTGGGATATTTGTTAAAAAGCACATGATATCATGTGGTTTAACCGAAGATATTGCAGTTGAGTAGGCGTATCAAAATAGTAGCCTAAAAGAGCAATTAATCCCCGCTTAGCCATCTAAGCGATGACATTATTTCAACAAAGTAATATGGTATAATTTGTTAAAAAAAATGATGCCGTAAAGTTATGGTACTTGGGGATAGTCAGTTGAAGTTGTTTGTTTCTCCGAAAAAATAGGAAAAGAAAATGTAATCTGCATAAAGTGGGCCCAAGGCAATAACCATGATGTAAAGAAGCTAGAGAATAAAGCAGCATTCATTACTAAAACAAGGCTCAAACCACTAGGGGTGGCAATTTTTGACACGACACGATAACCCGACACGAACTCGACACGAAGTTAGCGGGTTAGGGTTGGCGATTTCTTGACACAAACCCGAATATGACACGACACGCCAACACGAATAATAAACGGGTTGAGTTAGTGTCAAACATGTATAACTCGAAAATGACACGAATAGACCCGCTTAACTCGTATTTTATGGAGAATATATTAGATAATTTATATATCTTGATAGGCATTCTATAAAATTCATGGAGAATCGGATGATAAATTATTTAGGTGTTGAAAGAAGTTG
The DNA here is from genome assembly GCA_949130495.1 of Sambucus nigra. Classification (NCBI taxonomy): domain Eukaryota; kingdom Viridiplantae; phylum Streptophyta; class Magnoliopsida; order Dipsacales; family Adoxaceae; genus Sambucus; species Sambucus nigra. The sequence goes on from OX422217.1 coordinate 161,054,417, forward strand.
AAATTAATTAAATTTAAGTTATTGTACGCCTATGATTGGTATGATTGGTTAAGAAAGTAGAAAAAAATTATTTTATATTTTACTTAATGGGTTATGCGGGTCAACCCGAACACGACACGATAATAAATAGGTCGGGTTAGTGTTTGCTTATCTGACACGATTAGTTAAATGGGTCAGGTTAGGGTTGACTAATACTTGACACGAACCTGATATGACACGACCCGAACACGACACGACGCACACGAATTGCCACCCCTACAAACCACCCATATATTATCTTCTTCCTCAAAACATGTCTCTTGTCATCGTCCTCACAAACAACTTAAACCAAAGTTCTCCTTTCCATTCTCTCTCTCTCTCTCTTCGATCTCAAGCATAGTTGTCAGAGGCGAAAGGCGCACCAAGGCGCCAAGGTCCTTGTGGAGCCTAGGCGCAAGGCGCGATCGAAGTGAGGCGCAAAGTTTATAGAACGTGCAAAAGTTGTATATTTATAAATAATATCATTAATGATCTAAAATTAGAAATATATAGCATAAATTATTATTATACACGCTAATGAAGAGACAAGTCAAAAGGAGATGAAGCTTATACCACTATATGAAAAAATATATATATTTAAATATCAAATTTATGCAACAATTTGACTATCCAATAATCAACAAAAGAAAATATATTGACATATTCATATAATAAATACTCTTGTGTGTGAAAAGAAGAAATCAAAATCAACATATAAATTATTCAAAGATGCAACATTATTGGAGTTAAATTTTGTTTGTTTCTATTGAGCAAGGTTCTTAAAAACGCGGGGCGTGATCGATGCGTGGAGGCCAAGCCTTAAGCCTTAGGCGTAAAAAGGCGTTTAGGCCTTCTTAATATATTTTAATTTTTTTAGCCATAACAAGACTATTAAAATACTAAAATTGTACATATCATAAAAATATGTCTATTTGCAAATTAAAATACTATTTGATTATTTTGGATGAGATAATGGTCCGGTTTGTAAAAAAAATCTTCAAAAGGTGATATTGTTTCACTAAAGCATTGTTTTTAGAAAAAAGTGCGTCTTAAGGGTTTTACCAAGAATAAGGCGTAAAAAGCTTAAAGCGAGGCGTTTCTCCCAAGCCTCAAGCCTAGGCGTGCCGAGGTTTTTTAGAACAGTGTTTTTGAGAAAGATTAAGTTTCCCTAGGAATCTCAAGGACTTACTTTGCTTAGTTTTGGGGTGGGGAATCATCTAATCTTCTTTATTCCATTGGAAAATATGTAAAATAAGCATATCAATTGATCCATTCTTGTATTAGGGGCGTTATCCAAAAAAATTCCACAAGGCGAGCCTGAGCTGCGCTTTGAGCCTGGAGCCTAAGCGCACAAGGCACGCGCCTTATTGAAGGAGCCGAGCCTGAGTGTGGCAAGGCCCTGATGCTGAGCCTAGGTGAGCCTGAAGTCTAGGCGTACGCCTAGGCTCGCCTTTAACAACAGTGATCTCAAGTACATTAAGTATGACCAAGTTCGTAGTAACAAAGGGCAAAAAAAATGGTTCCACTGCAAGTGGCCAAGGAAAGCAAGAAGTAACAAATGTTTGACACAGACTCTTAATCAAAATGCAAGCAGCGCATAGTATATTACTAGCCGTTTAGGAGCCGCTGCATTTCACACATTCCTCTTGTCCGTTTGGATGAGAGTATGCATAAAACAAGCCGTCAAAACTAGGGATGGCAATTTTGGAAACGAGAAGAAATTGACATCTTATGTAGTGCACGGGTCGTGCTTGTGTCAAGTCTTTTTTAAGGAAGTCGGGTTCAGTGTCCAGGTTGAGTCTTGTTAGTGTGTTGACATATCTTGTTGTGTTAATCGTATTCTTACTCAGGTTATCGTTTTGTTGTGCTAATAGTGTTGTTACACAGATTATCGTATCTATTTTTGTATAATTGATTGTAAAATTTAAGAATCGTGTTAGTCGTGCCGTGTTTTAAATAAGTCGTGTTTGTGTCGGAGAAAAATAACACTACGTCGTGTCGTGTTCTTGCCAAGAAAAAACGTGACGTGTCATATAGGGCCGAAATACAATCACAAAACACGAATTGCCACCTCTAGTAAAATCACATTGTTCATGTACATCTGAAGTTGTTCTCTTGTTACAGATCGTGCAAAAATGCATCAAAATGCATTATCCACTAACATCTAGAGATGATTATATGAATGTAGTAACTTATGAAACATATGAATAATCCCACTGAACGCCGAGTATATGGAACTTCAAACAATAATGTTATTGGCATCAAGCAAATGCAATAGAAAGGGCAAAGGTCGGTTGACAACAGCCATAAAGATGCCTAGGAATGGAGCTAAGAATTTCTTTGGGCATTCATATTAAGCATAATTATTTTTTTTAAATCGATATTTTTTAGCCACGGTTTCCTAGTTTATTATTTTAGTTATTATGTCATGTTTTCTTTACTTAAAATAATAACTTTTGAAATCATATGGAATTTTAATGTTTGTGTATGTATATGCTTTTCTCTGTGTTGCAATTATTATGTCATACTTTTTTTGTACTTAAAAATTCAAGTTTTTACAAAATCATCTACAATTTTTAAATTTAGGTGGGGCATGTATATAAATGACCTGAGTTGATTAGTAGGTTGTTTGATTTGAACTTTAAAAGCTTAAAATATGTTAATATTTAAATCAATGATTTCACAAATTGAGGCCTTCAAAGTGAGCAGTCATGAGTCGAGCTTGCATTTTTAGAATTATCTTAGTATATGATTATGATTAAAGAGATTCTAAATAAGTAAGTTGAAGCTTAGCTCGTTAAGTTCATAAGCCAATCTCTCCCTAACAAAGCGAGTAATTTGGTTTGTTTTACATCCCTAGGACTAAACAAACAAAAATATCACAACATTTGAGCACTTCTGCATTAACATAACCGCTTTGACATCTAGCAAGGAACATTATCATGTCAAATTGTCAATAGTTCACAAAAACTAATTCCATTTTACAACTCAATATCTAACAAAGTAACACAAGCCGCTACTTGTATTTATTTCCTAATCCTAAATCTTTATAGGAGAACATATTTATGATAGTTAATACTTGAAACACCATTGCACATATTAAATCCTGAAAGTAATAAAAGGCAGAGTAAAAATCAAAGTACATCATCAAATTGGCATCAGCCAACAGATCATAACGATAAAGAGATTTGCAACAAGCAGATAAATCAACATAAACCTAAACTCGTGTATTCACATTTCACGAAATTGAACCTATCAACAATAACTAACTAGAGATCGTGGTATTTAGTAATAGAGCAACAGAAGAAAATACCTATAAACAATGAAATAGAGTCAGAGTCCAACTCTGCACTCCCTGGATCCTCCAGTTAAAGATCCACCGCTACTATTGGAAGAAAGGGCAATGGACAAATCTCCACAGATGACCGTCAACAACCGCTTCCTGGCTCGCCACACCCCAGCCTTAAACCTAACCCTAACCAGCATCCTGACGTTGAAAACCACACTCCCACGAGATCTGTCGCTATTAATCCCATCCGCAACACTATTTTCAATATAAGCCGAGGCGGCCGCAAAAGTAGCCCTAACGGAGGTCTCGTTTTTGGTTCCCTGAGCAAAAGGCGGGACGGTGGTTACAGATAAGGATACGGATTTATAAAAAACGTAAGCTTCGATGTGGTCGTAAGAGAGAGCGATTTTGCGGTTAGGGTTGCGAACAGTAAACCGGACATCCCAGTTGCCGGTGATTAAAGAGGTTGAAGGGGAGATGTTGAAGTTGGTAAGGGTAAAAGAGTCCACTCGGAAAACTGGGATTCTAGGGCGGAGAACGAGCCAGACGATGAAAATAATAGTGCCGGTTATTATGATAGACGCGATTAGGAAAGCGAAGATGCGGCGGAAAAAGGTTGTGCGTTGGGCGGCGTAAGGGTCAGAGTAGTATGGGTTTGGGTTGTAGTAAGTGGCTTGTGGAGGTGGGGGTGCGGCGTAGGGATAAGCGGTGGCGTGACCGTTGGTGGTGGGATTGTGTTGGGGATAACCTGGTGGGGCTGGGTAGCCTGTGACGGGTCTTGAGGGATCGGCCATTACAAAGCATTGAGATTGAAAATGAATTCAAGTTTCCGCCTCATTATCTATAAATAATTCTACACTGCGGACAGAGTCGGGGACAAAAGGGGGTATCCGGAGAGTCGGCAAACTAACCACCACTTGGAGGGACTTTTACATTTGGTTGCTTTGTTTCTTTTTACTTAAAAGACTTAAATATACTATTTATTTTTTACATAATTAAGAGATGGGACTAAATGTAAAAAAATTATGATTATAATTAAAAAAAAATGTATTTTTTAATTTTGAATTTAAAATCTGAATCAGTCTAAATAAAAATAAAAATAAAAATAATTAATAAGTTTGAGGTTCATTCAGATATTAAAATAAATATATTTTTCAAATTCATGTTTCACACTTCGAATTCAGATGAAAAAAAAAACGCAACCTTAATCCCGTCAAGTGAAAACAACAATAACCACTAATAAATTTGTTTGTCTAAATTTAGTCATGTAATTATATTTTAATTCATATTTTCTTTTTATACATCCAAGTTCTAATGAATTTACACTATTCAGTTGATTTATTTGTCTAACTAAAAAATATGAATTTTTTTACTTAATTATTTATATGGATGTCATAATTAAACTTAGCCCCTCGTCGAGGATAAAAAATTGTATTAATGTCACAATTAGACTCTTTTTTGTAAGAATGGTTATCCATCCCAAGTCAGTTTATGCGCACCTCAGACTATTCCCTCCGTCCCGAACAAGGCTTACGAAACAGATAATATTATTTACGGTCTGTGGCCCCAAGTCTATGCCAGTATGGAGAATCAAACTCATTATCTTAGGTGTGCAAGTTCCTTAGTCATGAGTCGTAATTAATCTTAATCCATTCAAAGATGAAAAAGTAGACAAAACTCTTAAATTTGGACGGACGTTAGTCTCATTTAAAAAAAAAACTCAATAATGTGAATTTTGACTTAACCCACCTCATTTTTTTGGATAAAATTATGCTTGTAACGCCACAGCCCGATTTATGAGTTACCCCTAGTCAATCCGATCTGATCCGAGCGTTAGGTGTGAAGTGCAATGAAATAACCTATATAATGTCGATAATCCTAATTTATTTTAATTAACGTTTAATTTACTTAGCATGTAATTCCGATTTTAAATCAAGCTACATGAGGGACCCATGGGGAGCACCCCGGAGTCCAAGCATACAGGGTTACTAACGTAAAATAAAAGAGAGTACTTACATGTATAACGCTATCAAATTACAAAATCGCACCCAACCTGTCGCAACAAAAATGAGAGAGTGAGTCGAATACTCAGTGAGAAATATACAACAATGCAATATAGAATTGAACGGCAGAAAGAAGACTCCAACATATTATACACATGTGCACATGCAACTTCCTTATATATATATATATATATATATATATATATATATATATATAGAGAGAGAGAGAGAGAGAGACATACACACACATACATATACATATATATAATGCATGAAACCGTTTTACTTTCGAAAATTTTATTTGTCCCGATTAATTCACCATAAACTTTCAAAGACTTCCTTTTTTCTCATTTGACATCCATTTGTTTAACACACCCGGTTAAATACTTGAAACAACTACACTTGGTTTGACCGTAGTCATTTCTTTACCAAAATTACCCTTTTCATTTTAATCAATCCGCATTAGTATTTTCACTTAAAATCACCCTTTCAATGCACACGAACACCGTCTAAAAAAATACTTATTTAGCCTTTAAAAACCTTTCACAACACACCCTTCTGCTAATTACGAATTAAACCTCCCAGGTTCCTTAACCACCAATTTACCCACTTATTTTACCTTTTCTTCACCTCATGGACATTAATCAAACTTCACATTTACTTGTCCATTTTACTTTTATCGAAAAATTTATTAATTCATTCAAGTTATGTTGTCTTGTCTTTTTCTTCCTTATTCCTTTATCTTTTTCTCAGAATTTTTCAATAACCACGTACTTTCACGGGCTCCACACTGCCGGCAATGCCATCATATGCTTTGGCCAGTATTTTGGGTCTTTTACCCCAGGGCTCCAAGGCCTCCTTAATTTTTGTAGTGTCATCCGAGTTTCTTTTTAATATTTTTTGATATTTTACAAATGTCCACATTATTTCACTTTTCCTTTTACCTGGCCGAAGTCAAAACCCAGGATTTCATTGTGAGAGAAGTAGACTAAAATTATATTTTATGTAATAGTTTTAGTTATGGATTGTTATTAAAATAAAATCAACTTTTTTTGTTTGAAGGAGAATAATGTATGGACATAATGTTTGCATTATTTTATATATTACCGATGTCTTTTATTCTGCTCAGTAGGTATTCTGGTGTGTAGAGTACGGCGTACACGCGGAGGATCAGATTACCAGTTCTTTTAGAATATATGTTTTATCGTTCAGAGTCTTATATGGAACTGGAGACACCATCAGTAAGGCTGTAGCATAATATTTTAGTAGGTCTATATTGATTACGAAAAACTATATAGTTTCAACTTATTGTGCTAATACACTTTGTGCGTACTGAATAGGACCACCTTGAGGTCATTGTCTTTATACTGATTTTATAAGATAGTGTAAACCTCGTGATTATTAGGTTTACTTAAGGCTCTTAATCCGGGTATGATTTATGGACCCGTGCACTAGTTATTTATTATTTTGACCTTTCGGGTGAGATTCATTATTGGATCAATAATCTTGATAGATTGGGTAATGGTGATTATTGTATGGTGAAAGTCTTTTATGGATGGAATTCATGTCTCGATATAGAGACTGATGATACCACCTTGAGATGCTTATAAGTTTTGTATTTGTCAAGCCCTGCGGGTGGATTATATTAATCCGACACTACAAATAAGTTAAGTTGGATCGCTCAAGTACTTAAAGAAGTTAATCAAATAAATTATCAGTAATTTATTTAATTAAGGGGTATTTGTAACCTTAACGTGGGGAGAATTAAGTGATTAATAATAAGGAGCTCGAAATATAATTTTGAGTTCAGAATTGGTGTCACAATTATAATTATTTAGTGGTATTAATTATAATTAAGGGACTGAGATTAGGATCTGTAAAGGATTAGGTTTTCTCAGTCCCATTAGGAGTCACATCCTTTTCTCTCCTTAGAGTCCCTACTGTAGCCTATATATATGCACATAAGGCTCATTCTTTCTAAACCTAGTCGTCACTCTTTGATACTCAAAAGACCCAAATTCGGATTTGTGAAAAAGAGAGGCAGCAAAAAGGAAATAAGAGAAAAGAAGGTGGTCACGAAGTAAGAGCCCACCATCTACTCGTGACTATTCATATCAGGAATACAGTATAAGACCGTGAGGTGCATCAAACCTACATATTTGATCAAATGTCATCACATATTATGTTCGTGCAAAAACGAGATAAAATTAAATAGGTCTCTAAAGGTAAATCATAACTCCACCTTGTAAGATTTCATGTATGTGTAATTTTTTATGGTTTAATCTATACGCGTTTTCAATAGACCCTTGGACTTCCGCTCCAATAATTGGTGGTAGGGCCCTGTTGATACCGCATATAGGTTGAATTCAATTATGTTGTTCAATTAAAATAATCATATATGTGCATGGATGCTGGGTAGAATATAGATCTGTGCTAACTGCTATTTTTGCAACGATCCAATCCCACTATTATGGTCATGTATTTATGGTTTTGTTTAATGTGATTGGATCCCACAATTATTTATTCGTGGTTATTTTTTTTATGCTGGATTAATGTAGTATTGATATAGAATGTGAACTCCATCATGGAGGCATATGACATGTGTAAATTATTACTGTTTTGATCATGATTATCAATGGAGGAGTGTAAAACTAAATTGGTGATCGGAGGCAGTTTTGGCACAAAAATCAGTTTCGACAGGTGGAACCCCGTGTCGTCCCAGCGTAGTGACAACATGAAGTGTTTGGGTTGACGGATGACTGTTGAGAGCTTTAATCTACGACAGAGTTGTATCTTGACCGTAATAGTCAGAAGATTTTTTTATTTATGTTGATTAATGTCTTTATTATTTTATGTTTTAATTATTGGGTTGTCAATATGTGTTAACGGTTCCTTTAGAATTATGGACAACATGAAATATCGATCGGGCTTAAATCATGTAGATGCTAAATGTGAATAATTCATAATTATTTTGAATTGTGGACATTAATATGTGTGGTTGAGTGTTTTTTTTAACGATCCAGGGTATTTGAATTTTTTTTATCTATCACACATTTGCTTGATATATTAAAATAAGGATATCCAGGTATTTTTAAAATATATCAAATGTCCTAGATTTTTCAAATTAATTAAAAATTGGACACATTTATTTTTATAACCCTCACAATTTTTTTTTAAATTACTAAGTGGGAGAGAGAATTTTCCAAGACAAAATTCCACCGTTTTCATCAACGATTTGTAGACTTTCAATAATAAGTAGGTGCTCCAACGAGGAATGCTAATAATTATGGTAGTCGATATAAATTTTCTTAATGGTGATTTTGGATTCATTATTCACATAGGCGGACCCCAAAGGAGGAGTCTATACCATATGAGATAATCTAAAATTAGTTGGGGGTATACACTTAGACATAAATAATGGTAGGTTCTCTAAAGATGAATGCTATGATTTTATGCGACCAAAGTGTCTAGTATATAATTTTATTTGACATAGATTTTGTCTAGATAATAAAATTAAAAGGAATAAGCTAGCCTAGTTTTTTTTTCTTATGAAAAGTAGGTTTTCTAAAGATGAATACTATTCGAATGGTAATCAGGAGGCCAACGAATTATTTTAAAATTAATAGAGGGAACATTAATTTTAATTTAGAATTCAAAAGGTTTTATGACATATAATAATTCATTTTATTATTTTATTCCGAGTATTAAGATGGGAAGCTCTTTCAATCCACTTGTTGTCATTCTCAAGGAAAATAAATTAATTGGACCTAATTACATTGATTGGAAAAGGAATTTGGATATTGTGTTGACTGCTGAAGGGTACAAGTTTTTGCTCTATGAGATCTGTCCTGAAAAACCCGGTGATGGGGCAATCGAAAATGAAACCTAGGATTACCAAAAATGGATCAAGGCTGATGAGATGGCGCGGTATTGTATTTTGGCATCTATGTCAAATATTATGCTACATCAGCATCAGTCGATGGACAATGACTATGACATGATGTTGAACCTCAAAGATATATTTGGGGATTAAAATCATGCTACAAGGCAGGTTCTCGTGAAATAACTAATGAACACAAACATGGTTAAAGGGACCCTAGTGAGGGAACATATTTTAAAGATGATGTCTCTTCTCAATGAGCTTGAAATCATTGGCACGAAAATCAATGGGGAAACTCGGGTTGATATTGTTCTCTAGTTGATGCCTGAGTCCTTTAAGAAGTTTACCCTAAATTACAACATGAACAAACTTTCTTACTCTTTGGCGGAACTACTTAAAGAACTATAAGCAGCTGAGGGTCTCATTAAAAAGTTAGTAAGTGTTTTTTGTTGCTAAGAAAGGTTTTACTTCTAAGCCCATGGACAAGAATAAAAAGAAGAAGAAAGATCAGAAATAGGTTATGGTCCTTCAGGCAACTCGTGGGCATTAGGGAGGTGTGAAAAAGCCCAAGGAAAAGTGTTTCCACTATAAGCAATCAGGACACTGGAAGAATAATTGTCCAATTTTTCGCAATAAACAAAACAACGCTGGTAAATTCCATTTATTTATCGTTGAATCATGTTTTGTGGTTCGTACTACTGGTACCTGGTGTGTAGATATAGGAGCCACTCATGTATGCAATTCTTTTCAAGGGTTCCACGAAACATGGCGACTAAGTGATGGAGAGATTTATCTGGCTATGGGAGATGTTACAAGAGTAGCGGTAGTTGTTGTGGGAGACGTTCATTTAAGCTTTAATAATAATAGGAGTTTACTTTTATAAGATTGTTTGTATGCACCCCCATTAAGAGGAATTTGATTTCAGTTTCTTGTTTAGCCTTTTATGGATATTCAATTTCTTTTAATAAACTCGTGGTCATTAAGGAAAATAAATCTTTTTATTTGTACTGGTACATTAGTTGATAATCTTTATATCGTTAATTCTATCTCTCCCACACAACAAATTAATATTTTTGCATAATTTAATTGGACCAAATTTAAATAGAAAGAAACCCTCCTTGGTGAACTAAACATATCTTTGACACTTACGCTTAGGTCATATTAATCTAAAAAGAATTCGTAGACTGGTAGCAAGTGGAGAATTGAGCTCACTAGAAGTGGATGAACTTCCTGTTTAGAAGGTAAAATGACTAAGAAGCCTTTATCGGCCAAGGGCTATAGAGCCAAAGAATTATTGTAATTGGTTCATTATGATCTATGAGGACCGATGGCAACCTGACAAGAGAGGGCTTTGAGTATTTTATGACTTTCATATATGATTACTCAAGGTATGTGTACGTTTACCTAATGCACCATAAGTCCGAAGCCTTTGAGAAATTCAAAGTTTATAGGGCAGAAGTGGAGAAGCATCAAGGTAAAAGCGTCAAGACACTACAATCTAATCGTGGTGGCGCGTAGCTCTTAGGGGAGTTTAGGCAATATCTAGAAGATCAAGGGATCACATCCCAATTGTCTGAACTTAGTATGCCTCAGCAAAATGGTGTGGCAGAAAGAAGGAACGCAACTCTTTTAGATATAATTAGGTGCATGATAAGTTATACAGATCTCCCAGATTCCTTTTAGGGACATGCTTTAAAAATGACCACTTATTTACTGAACTTGGTACCTTCAAAGGCGGTATCTACTACACTTAAGGAATTATGGATTGGGCGTAAGCCTAGTATAAAACAATTCGAATTAGGGGTAGTCCAGCACATGTGTTGAAGAGAGATCCTAGTAAGTTGGAATCAAGATCAAAAGTTTATTTCTTTGTAGGATCTCTTAAGGAAACTAAGGGTTAAATATTTTATGATTCGAAGGATCGAAAATTCATTGTTAGTACCAGTGCCCAATTCTTAGAAGAGAATTATATGATGGATTATAAACCCAGAAGTAAAGTTATTCTTGAAGAGTTACAAGGGAACCAACAAGATTCTTCAGCACCACCAATACAGGATATGAAATAACACAACGTGTTGGTGTTAGTACACTAGCACACGGACTACCTCATCATAGTGGGAGGGTTATACATCAACCTGAATGGTTTACATTCTTGGGAAAGTCTTATGACAAGGTCCCTGATGAACTCGAAGTCGATACCTCTAACTACAATGAGATTATCCAAGAGAAAGATGTAGAACTTTATCTTAAAGCTATGAATTTTGATATGGAATTAGTGTATTCTAATTAGGTCTAGAGTCTTATAGATCCACCCGAAGGGATAAAACCTATAGGATGCAAGTGGGTCTATAAGAGTAAAAAAGGGGTGGACAGGAAGGTTGAGACCTTTAAGGCACGACTTATTGCGAAAGGATTTACTAAGAAAAAGGGCATCAATTATGAGGAAACCTTCATGCCAATAGCTATGATGAAGTCCATCTGAATTCTTTTATCCATTGTGGCTCGTTTCGAATATAAAATTTGGCAAATGGACATCAAGGCTGTATTTTTTTATTGGGAATCTTAATGAGTTTATCTATATGGTTCAACCAGACAGTTTTATTACCCAAGGCCAAAATCATAAATTATGTAAGCTTGAGAATTCCATTTATAGACTTAAGCAAGCATCTAGAACTTAGAATATTTTTTTTGATCAGGCAATCAAATATTTTGGTTTTGATCAATATCCATATAAGTCTTGTGTGAATATGAAATATAACGAAAACGTGGTGGTATTTTTAGTATTATATGTGGATGGCATTCTTCTCATTAGAAATAATGTTGGAGTGTTGTCTTCAGTTAGAGTGTGTTTGTCCATCCAATTCGATATGAAAGACTAAGGAGAAGTTAGTCACATCCTTGGGATCAAGCTTATGCGTGATCGCAAGAATAGGATGTTGGGTTTATCACAAGCAACTTATATCGATTCCATTTTTACTAGATTTGGCATGAAATATTCCAAGAAAGGGTTCCTCCCTTTCAGACATGGAATATCTCTTTTTTAAGGATTAGTGTCTTAAGACACCTAATGATATACAGAAGATGAAAGGCATCCCTTATGCTTCGGCAGTTGGGAGCCTTATTTATGTTATGCTATATACTAGACCTGATATCTTCTTTGCTCTTAGCATGGTTAGTAGATATCAGTCTAACCCTGGGCAAGAAAATTGGACTATGGTAAAGCATATACTTAAATACCTGTAAAGAACACAAGACTATTTACTAGTTTACCAGGTAGAGAGTTTAGTACCTATTGGGTACACCAATACAAATTTTTAATCTGATAGATATTCCAAAAAGTCTACCTATGGATATGTGTTTACCCTGGGAGGTGAAGCCATTAGTTAAAGAAGTATCAAACAATCTTGCATTGATGATTTCACCATATAAGCTAAATATGTGGCGGCCTCCAAGGCAACCAAGGAAGCAATATGGCTTAGAAACTTCCTAGTGGATCTAGGAGTGGTACATTTAGTTCAATCGACTATTAAAATTTATTATGATAATAGCGGTGCGGTTTCTAACTCAAAGGAACTCAGGAGCCATAAGAGATATAAACACATCGAGCGTAAGTATCATCTCATTCGAGAATTTGTGCAACGAGGTGATATCACAGTTATGAAGATTGCATCAAAGAACAACCTAACAAACCCTTTTCACGAAGAGCTTACCAGCCAAAACTTTTAATAGTCATGTAGAGGGGATATGAGGGATACGCATTACAATATGGATTTGAGTCTAAATGGAAGATTGTTAGAGAAGTAGACTAAAATCATGCTTTATGTAATAGTTTTAGTTATGGATTTATTATTAAAATAAAATCAGTTTTTTCTGTTTTAATAAGAATCATGTATGGACATAATGTTTACGTTATTTTTTATATTGTCGATGTCTTTTATTCTGCTTAGTAGGTGTTCTGGTGTGTAGAGTACGGCTTACACGCAAAGGATCAGATCACCAGTTCTTGTAGAATATAAAATTTATCATTCATAGTCCTAGATGGAACTGGACACACCATCAGTAGGGCTGCACCACAATATTTTAGTAGATATATCTTGATTACGAGAAACTATATAGTTTTAACTTATCGTGCTAGTACACTTTATGTGTATTGAGTAGGACCACCTTGAGGTTATTGTCTTTATACTGATTTTATAAGACAATGTAAACCTCGTGATTATTAGGCTTACTTAAGGCTTTTAATTCGGGTATGATTAATGGACACATGCACTAGTTATTTATTGCTTTGACATTTTGGGTGAGATTCATTATTGGATCAATAATCTTGATAGATTGGGTAATAGTGATTATTGTATGGTGAAAGTCTTTTATGGATGGAATCCACGTCTCGGTATAGAGACTGGTGATACCTCCTTGAGATGCTTATAAGTTTTGTATGTGTCAAACCCTATGGGTGGATTATATTAATCCGACACTACAAATAAGTTAAGTTGGATCGCTTAAGTACTTAATGAAGTTAATCAAATAAATTATCAGTAATTTATTTTATTAATATGTATCTGTAACCTTAACGTGGGGAGAATTAAGTAATTAATAATAAGGAGCTCGAAATATAATTTTGAGTTAAGGAGTGGAGTTGCAATTATAATTATTTAGTGGTATTAATTATAATTAAGGGACTGAGATTAGGATCCGAAAAGGATTAGATTTTCGCAGGCCCATTAAGAGCCACATCATTATCTCTCCTTAGGGTCCCTACTGTAGTATTGTAGCTTATATATATATACCTAAGGCTCATTATTTCTAAACCTAGTCGTCACTATTTGATACTCAAAAGACCCAAATTCGGACTTATGAGAAAGAAAAGCAACAAAGAAGAAAGAGGAGAAAAGAAGGTGATCACGAAGTAAGAGCCCACCTTCTACTCGTGACTGTTTATATCAGGAATACAGTATCAGCTGTCATCACATATTCTGTTCGGGTAAAAATGAGATCAAATCAAATAGATCTCGAAAGTTAAATCCTAATTTCGCCATGTAGGATTTCATGTATGTGTAATTTTTTTGTGGTTCAATCTATACGCATTTTTAATAGACCCTTGAAAGCCATCCTAACTTCTGTTATACTTTGAAAATCATCATTTCATGTCCTTTACACATTATCTTTGATTTTATTCAAAAAATCATGTTTATTAAGACTATTATATGTAACACCCTTTTCAACATTTTTATTTCATACAAATATTCTACTTTACGTAAAATTATCTTTTTACCCATTTATTTTCAAACTCACTTTTTACTCCATTTTCACCCGTGTTAATTTTCCAAAACACCTTTGTGTTACCCACACTAACTTCTTAAGTGTTTTTAATACCGTAACACCCTTGAACCTTTTGGAGTAATATTCTTCTCAATTGAAAAATCTTTATTTCAATACTTTTATTTCCAAGGATCATTAAACATATAAGATTACTTTATAAGAAAAATACCTTTTTCTTTTATTAATACATATAGTCTTACCACCTTACACTTATCAGCTATAATCCCCTTTTTACACACTTTGAAGACTAGAATTTTCACTTTTCTTATTTCATGTTTAAACCCAACAAAACCTTCTTTAAACTTATTTTTATGTCCACTATCAAAATAAAACAAGTTTATATGCATGAGGAGATGGATTTTAAATCCTAAAATCCTATTAAATAGGTTAAATATATTTTTCATTCTAGAAATTTATAATACTTTGTAAAACTGCATTTTTAAGACTTAATGGACATTTTATTTCCTCAAACTCATCAAATGTCCATTTTTCATAAAATCTTCATTTTGGAAGAAACTTTGGAACATTATTTTACTAAATATTTTAGCAAAATCAACATCATTTCCAAATATTCTATTTGATAAAATGTTTAACATCAAACTTCTAAATGCACCATTTTCATAAGAATCTCGATCTTTATTTCAGTAAACTTTGAAATATGCATTCTTCATTTATTTTCAACCAAATGGCATTTTCCCAATATTTTTATTTCATGAAAATGTTTATTATTAATTTTACTAGAAAATCCATCATTAAGTTCGTAAACATTCTACTCTTACATTCTAACAACAAGGCTACTAATTATACAAAACAAAGTTTTAAACTAAGAGTATGTTTTTCCACCTCAATGAAGCTCCAATAATGGAAGGCATGAAAGATCTAAGAAGATGGAAACCTCCCACCTCCTAAGGTGGCCTGAAGAAGGTTGCCCCACTCAAAATCTTGATCGATTTAGCTTCCAAGTAGAACCCTTCAAAAACTCTCTTCAAACTCCATGAAATCTCCATCTTCATATACTCCAAAAATCTCCCAACAACACCTATACAAATTCGTAGATATGCTCAACAATGAAGGAAATGGGTATCTAAAGCTTGAATATGGTGAAGATTAGAAAAATATGATGATTTAAGGTCGATATATTGTGGTGGAGTGTTGGTTTGTTGTGGAGGGAAGCTCAACAATAGTGGAAGGACACCCTTCTCTGTTTCTCTTCTTCTAACTCTCAATGAACCAAATGAACCAACCAACCTTATAAAAACACCCAAAAGCCTTAAAATTATGTTTTCACCCAATCTGGATTCACCAGAGCTCGACATCCCATCAATCCAATTGCCCAGAATGAGATAGCGCATAAGGGCACACTACACCAAATTGACTATATTATAACTAATTGAAAAAATGATTTATAAGTGTTCAGGACACTTACAAAATTTGTAACAGTTTTAGTCACTTACAAAATTTGTAAGTGTCTATAATTGGTACAAAATTATTAATATAACACATAATAAATAACATAGAACATGTGAATGTCACATTTATTCCCTTCTAAGACTCCAAAGTGTTAAAAAAATTCACTTCCCACTATTGTATTTTCATCTTCCCGCTAGAAAGAACCTCTAAAGTGTTCTCACGTCGCTCATCATCATTTGTGTTTCATTTTTGTTCTCACGTGATTCCATCGGTGGTTTTCTACTCACGGGATTCAATCTGTGTTCTCATGCTCATCACCATCACGTCTTTCATCTTTGGTCCGTGGTTCAGGCGGTTCTATCATTGGTCGGTGGTTCAAATATAGGTACAAAATACTACAGTAGTTCATGTCTTTTAACATATTTCTTTACAGTGTTTATTTTTGGAAGATCTATCTCCTTGTCTGTCTCGTTCTTTTATCTCCTTGTATGTACCTACGAATACCCTTAATTTCAGATATAAGTACAATCCCATATTAAGCAAACCAGTAACAGATTGGTACAAACCCATATTAAGCAAAACCTTAATTTCAGATATAGGTTTATTATATTTTAGATCGATAAATAAATTTAGATATAGGAGTTATGTTTAGTATACTCAAGTAACCCAGTAACCCTCTTATTCTATCTCTTTGTCTTACTATTCTTTTTGCATAATAAAATTGACCTAAATTGAGCATCTCTTTGCTTGAAATAAAAAAAGGGTGCGAAAATATATCATCTAGCATGATTTTTGTCTTGCTTTGTGGTTGCAATTGTGGTTGCAACTGTTAAAATTTTTAGAATTTAATCCAAATTTAATCGATTCGCAATGAGTAATGAGATTTAGTTCAGATTCGGTTGAGTTTTTGAACTTTTTGTATACAAAAAAATAAAATGAAATGAAATGAATTAGTATGGTGTGGTTTAAATTGTTGATATGAATTATGATGTTTTATATATGAATTTATCAATTGAATAGTTGTGAGAAACGGAGAAGAATTGAAGGAGCAAGAAAATTGAGTACGTACTAACATCCGTAATATATTTTTATAAGAAAAACAACAACAGATATACTCAACTGGTCCAAAAGTAGAGAAAAATATAATAGATTTTCTAAATCAATCCATATTTTTATCTCGATTTGGAAGAAAATGTTGGATTGTTCTTTCTGGAAAAGATGTTGTTGTAATGTTTCCGTTTATAATTTTTTGATAATATTTTATGGAACATCAATTTGCTTAAATAACTAAATCAACACGTAACTAGAAATAGTCGTACTTATTGTTTTTGTGTGTGGTATTGGGTTTAAATAGGGCTAATTGGTGTTTTAAACATAGAATTTCAACAAATAATTTTTAAAATAAGTTTTAATAAAACAGGTTGCCAAACGCATATGCTACTATTTTTAGGTTTTAAACACAAGAAAGTAAGCATATATTGATTTGATTAATTACCATTGTTTTATTTATTTCATATTTAATCGATTAATTACCGATACGTCCCAGTTGACTTGGTTCAAATATCTTCTCGACCTCTTCATATAGTCATTGAGAAGGAATCTATGGTAGATTCTTTAATGCCAAAATTTAAAAGTGAATAAGAAACATATACATTTAAAAGTGAATATACTTAAGATTGTAGGCTGTAAGAAGTTTTGATCTCTTAATGCCAAAATATCATTACAAAATAGCTCTCTATATTGAACCATGCCCTTCCAAGTAGGTGAACCAGTTAATGAAAGTTGATTCTTATATTTGATTCTCATGTAAGAGGACCACAAAGTCTTATTTTCATGCTATTTCCACCATTATTTTACAGAAGCTGCTTTAGAGACATAAAAAAGACTTGAGACTCCCAACCTTTTCTGCCTTATTTCTATAAATAGTCTCCCAATCGACCATTAGTGTTTCCAACCTGATTTGTCATTGCAACCCTATAGAAATTTGGATAATAGGTTATAAATGTGCTTTATTACTACTTTAGGAGGACTAATTACTTCTAGGATATGATAGCATTATCTTACTTTGCCTCCTTATCTTGTGCATTAAACAAGGCGTCCAAGCCTAAGTTAAGATGATGGAATGAGATAAAAAAATCCCATTATATGTTCCAATAATTGATATTGAGAGATGAATGAATTTTTAGGGTATGGGAGAACCACTTCACAATATTGAAAATGTCATTAAAGCTGTTGACATAATGGTAGACGAGCAGGGCTTTCAATTCAGTCCTCGTAAGGTTACTATTTCGACCACTGGGCTTGTAACCCAGTTGAAACGTTTCCTTCGTGAATCTAATTTTTCTTTAGCAGTTAGTTTGAATACTACAACCAATTAGACAATTTCCTTTCAGACTTGTTTTGATGTCCAGTGTGTGTTTGTTTGTGTACCCCTTTTCACAACAAACATTGCAGGTAAGAAACTGGATCGTGCCAATCAACCAGAAGTATACATTGGGTGATATTTTCTTGCTCAATTATTACAGTTTTATTATGAACATGATAACAGTTGCAATGGAGGTTTCATGTTTGTCCATGATATCAGTTTAAATGGAGGTCCATTCTCAAATGATTTTCATTTTCAGTTCTTTTTACAAAACAGCTATGGTAGAGATTCATTTTGAAGTCCATCTCACGTCCAGTTCTTTTTAGAAAACAGTTATCATGGATTTACATTTTCAAGTCCATCTCAAATCCAGTTCTTTTCACAAATCAGTTATGAATTGAAACCTTTGAATCAATTGATAAAAGTTAATAAATTGAATCTTTGAACAACATTTGAATTATTTTGAAAAAAGTTCATAACCATTATATGTTTCAAAATAGTTATGATAACAGTAATGTTTCTTGGTGCACAGTTAATGACCATTTTGTCCTGAATGAAAATAGTTGGCACTTTTCTTAAATCAAACAGTTAGTAATCTTGGGTGGTTTAGAAAATAAATTAAAACAGTTGGCCTTTTGATACTAGATGATTGGTGAATTGAATATAATTCATTGAATAATATTTCAAATGAATATCTAGCATATTTACATATATTTCATATTTCAAATTGCTTTATTGCGGAAACGTGGATGAAATGAAAAAAAAAATCATTAGATGAGTGATGAATTGAAATCTTCTCGGGGCCTTGATTTGCGGGAGGCTTTGGTAGGCAACTGATTTCTCGGGGAATTTCCACCATTGGACTTTCGAGCTCTCTACTTAGATCGTGCCATTTGATTTCAGTAGAGAATATGAGACTAGCGATTTCAGCTGATTGATGAAAGCCAAGGATTATGGTTGTTGATTTGAGGAAGATTGGTGTTGATTTATAAATATTTTGGAAGGAAGTGTGGTGCGGGTTGATTTACAACACTTGATTATACAAGATATCCACGATATGGATCAGATATAGCTCGAAAACGTGGATCCACATTCGCGTGTTTTCTAATTCGTCAATCCAGACTCCACTCAAGTGAATATGTTGTTGAGGATTACATTTAAGAGCTTCTCCAAGTTAGTTAAAAGAAAATTAGAGTCCAAGTTGGAAAGATACATGGCACTTGAATAAAAAGACATCCTCTTAATGGAAGTATATATTTCATACTATTGTTGTTGATAATATTTCCATCTGATAGAGTGTCTTTGAACCATCAATGTTTATGTCGTATAGGAGCACTAAGATTTGTCTACGGTGACAAATACTTACAGTTTGAAACTGACGTTTTTGAACCCCATTTACTTGGGAAAATTTCCCCTATATAAAGCTTTGAAGAAATTTCACCAAGATATAGGTATTGGGTGGCTCACTTGTTCACAAGATTAGTCTGTACCTATGAGGCTGTTTCATTGATGATTTATTGGTGTGTTGATTTTGCACTAAAATTGGAGAAGCCCGTTGTATCTTTTGTATCCTAGTAAATTATTATGTTAGGTTAGATATGCTTAGATGGGAGACTAACAACATAACCATTCAAAATTAAGGCAAACACTCTCAATTTCTATTTCAAAAGGATGAATACACTACCAGGGGGGGTAACTAGTGATAACTTATAGCATCTGATAGATTTGAGATGTAGTCCCTGTGATAACTTATTCTCTTGTCATCTTGTAATGCCTTCTTCAAAAATATTGCACCAATGTTATATTTCTTAAATCACGTGATACATTAAAATTTAGGCGTAATTACGGGTTCCTTTTGTTATAGCTAATGGTTATGTATGTGAAACATGTGGAAGATTTTGTCAATTCTACTAAGGGACACCTTATTTCTTATTGTATGGCGGAGTTGGTAATAATAAAATTGATTCTTCTGATCCATCTTCTTCAATCTTCCTAAAGTTTGCATCATGCAGTGATTAAATATTCTATACATTCACAGGATGTTGCAACAAGTTTGAGCATATTGTTGCAAGGCAGGTATGTACAAAGGCAAGGAGAAGACATATGCAATTAGATGTTGAGGTATTTAAGCATCTCATTTGCGAAACATCATATTGTACTTTTGATTTATTTTTTTCTTTTAAATAATCTATTGGTTGCCTCTCTTTTTATATTGCTAATCTTTATGTACGTATAGGCGATGGATATGCAACTTTAGGCTATTGATGTGGACCTTGAAAAGGCTAAAGATCGGCTAGACATGATGAGAAAATCTTTTCATATGTTCAAATCGAGTAGAAGATAAACAGGCTTACTCACGATGTTAATCATTTTTTTACAGTTGGGTGATGAATATATGGTACAACTTGTAAAATTTTTGGTTCTTTTTGTTTTTATTTTTAGGATGTCATGTAAAGTGCCTAAAAGGTAATTGGGATAAAAATTCCATTTTTGCATCACTGGGGATAAGGTGAGCAAGAAATGGTAGTTGGTGATCGAATTTGAATTTTACTTGGAATTATCATATGGGAGTGAAAAATATAACATTAGTGAAATATTTAATGTCGTAGTTGCACAAATTTTGAAACGTAGATAATGTAGTAGGTGGGTTTTTTCTCTTTATATGATTATTCACTTGTGATCGAAATCATCTCCATGTAATTACAATGCACCATGATATTGTACCTCGAGCTTTCTCTTGCAATTATCCCAATTACGTGGTCGAACTTCTCAAGGTCGTCAATGGAAGCTTCTGGAATCATTTGTGTCTTAATAGTCAGGTAAGAAATTCGTTATTTAAGTAAGTGATAGGAACATTTGAATTTTGCACCCCCCGAAAATTTAGGATGCAATTGATGTTATTCTCAAAAGTTTTTAAATATTGAACTCTGGCCCTCATTTAAACATTTTTGTTAATTGACCATTACATATCATAGAAAAATCAATATACTTCTTAGTTTAACCACGTATCGTATGCTTATCACTCTAAAGTAAGTATATAATTAAACAATTCCTTTGGATATTCTGGTTATTTATAATGGGCAAACTACAAAACAATAAAAACACAGTGCCAAAGTTCAATAAGTGCAAACTTGTGGGTCTAAAAGTCACTTCCAAAGTAAGCATATAATTTATTTATTTTTAAATAATATCAAATTTAAGACAATTTTAATTCCCTTTATTAAATTTCAGGTTTCATGCCATATTATCACTTTAGAGGCTGCTGATATGAGGCTGCTCATATGGAACACTGACAGTCAGGGACATTTGGAAATTGGAGTTGATTTGGATGATTTTAGTTACTACCTTTTTAGCTTCTCAGTTAGACATTTGAAGTTAAATTACATAATTTTTATTACTACTTCTTTGTTTACATATAATGGAACAATTTTAGTACTATTTTATATATGAAATTCCCATTTTAATTTAGTTTCTCACTTCTAATTCTGAGTTGGATTTTAATTGATATTCTGCTCATTTTAGGGCTCTTGATATTCTGTTCATGTCAGGGGTTGTTATATTCAGACGATTGAATTGCTTTGGATTGTTGGTCAATTTTGTTTTTAGTTTGTATCAATATTTTTAACGGTTTTAAACATTAATAAAGTGTTAAACAATAACGGTTTTAAACACTAATAAAGTGTCAAACAATAACGGTTCTAAACATTTTAAAAAGTTCAAACAGTAACAGTTTTAAACACTTACAAAATTTTAAAAAGTAACAGTTTAAACACTTATAAAATGTCTAACAATAACGGTCCTAAACACTTATAATGGGTTAACCAAAGCACACATACCTCCGAAAATATTAGCCGATTGAACCGTTACTAATTTCCATTTGTAAGTTTTTTGAAACCTTGTAAATAAATTATAATCCCTTATTTTATAACAGTTTAAAACCGTTACTGCTTGACTTGTAAGTGTTTTAAACACTTATAAAACAGTGTATTTAGTGTAGCGGCAGTCTGACTTAAAAATTAGATTGATTTCGTTCGAACGAGATTCCCCCCTCGTTTGAATGAGAAAGGCGTCTCGTTCGATCCCTTGCTTTAAACAACCTTCGAACAACCCTGATCAATTATGTAGTGGGATTTCGTTCGAAGCTCGTTTGATCCCTTACTTCTAATGATCCTTGACTCTCGTTCTAAAGACCCAACTTTATTTCGAACGATCCTTCTTATATTTCCTTAATTTTTCTCTAATTTTAACCCACATTTTCCACTAATTATCACCAAGCCTACAAGACCAATCAAATCATAATATAATCCCAGTTGTGGCTATCCAAATCCTAAGGTTCTCATTTTAGTTCAACTTATGTGGAAAGCAATTAAAGTATTAGGGAGGGTATTACAAACTTCCCTCCTTGGGGAATTTCGTCCCTGAAATTCTCGATCCATCCATTCTTCAAATTCACGGGGTTTACCAACTCTCATTCTAAGTCATAGAAACCCTCTAAGACAAAACTATCAAAGTTCTAAATAACCAAGATCACCTCACACGCCCTTACACAGGGCTTGTCACCAAAGGCTCAATATACAACATGCTTTTACGCTCACCATTTCGCTAACCATGAATGTTACATAACTGACCCCGAGTCTCCACTCACTTGATGATCTTGCTCAATCGAGTTATAGGATTACCTTTGCTAATTCCCACAACGTACCGGAGCCTTCACAGTCAACCCTCTCTAGTAATTGACACTCACCCAAGAGCAGTGTTCTAAAAGATGCGCCTAGGCTCCGCCCAGGCTTGAGGTTTGGGAGAAACGCCCCGCCTTAAGCGTTTCACGCCTTATTCTTCGTAAAAGGCTTGAGGCGCACCTTTTTTAAAAACAAAAACTCTTTAGTGACACGATATCACATTTTAAAGACTTTTTTTGAAAATCGGACCAATATCTCATTCAAAACAATCAAATGACAAATGGTGTCCCAAACCTCTCTGTCTCTTGTCCAAAAAAATGCGTGTTTTTTCTTTTTTTCTTTTTTTGCTTAGTATTTAAAAACATAGTATTTTAGTTTGCATATATTTAGACATATTTTAAGGTATGTACGGTTTTAGTAATTTTAATAGCCTTGTTATATTTAAAAATGTTAAAATACATTTAAAAAGGCCTAAACACCTTTTCACATTTTTTAAGCCTAAGGCCCGCCTAGGCTTTCAAGCCTTAAGGCTTGGCCTCCACGCCTCTGTCACGCCTCGCATTTTTTAGAACCTTGCCCAATAGTGAATCGTAATATGAACTACCATCAAATTCATCATCAAGAACCACTTATAGTCTTAGGACTAAATATATTACGTCCCTACAAATTTTTGGGTCATTCCGACTACATAATTTTGCCTGAGCTTGACATTAACCTCATAGTGCTCATCACTCACTCCGAGGAGTAATACACTGACCAAATCATCACCGCGCATTTGGCTGACACCTTTTGTTACATTGCTTAAATGACCCCAGTACCACTCTATGCGTCTCACCTTCGTGCACTCACTTGAGCCTCGCACCAATCCACTCATTATGGCATAACAACATCGTGTGCTAATTTTTCCTCGATTTCTAACACTATACAATATCCTCAAGTCATCATTCCGTTCTCTGTAACTAAAGCCACTGACTGCTATATCGACTAGTCGAGAGGTCACTAATCCAAAGGAAAGAAATTACTACGAGAAAACCCTGTGGCTGAAAGCACAGCCACCCGCACACTTAACTTTGTGCAATAGCAAGAATACCTCAGATAGGGCGCACCCAGTTACCGAGTTGCATTGACCATACCTGGTCCAACGCATTCTACCATGCCCAATCGCGTCGTACCATGACATGGTACCAATCTGAGCTACCATATACATGGAAGTATCGATCCTTAATTATCAAAATCGAAAGGGATATGCAAGAGCCAGAAGGAACATGCAACCGTTCTGCAAAAATCCCATCCATACGCATCAAACTACAATTTACAGAAGCGGATCAACGTTATATGCTTGAAGTCTTATTACTCATCCCAGACATTCTCACTGGGTACTAACCTAGCCATATACCCTGGCTTGGGTGACCAATCATGACGAGTCGAATCGCAACCATTCATACTCGTAAGATGAAAGAAATGTACAAACCTATCGATCTCTAGAAAGTCAATTCCCAACTCCCCTCCTTGGGAGTAAGGCCCTTCCCCTCACATCCTTGGCATGCATGAACCGTTTTGATTGGCGGATGCCTCACACCCTAGTCTACGCTGACCTTGTCCCCTTACTGGTGATGATGTCACCAACCTACTACACCTAGGTAACTGTCTGCCTTATCATATCGTGATCGCAACCCCAAATACCCTTAGGCAATACTCCATTCGAGAGATATATTCTCCTTATTATATCCTTTGACTATACGAGATTGTCATTAATCTTAATTCCAGGTTCTACCCAAACTTAACTCACACGACGGCCACACCGGTCACCATTGGCATTCTGAGGGTAGTGCGCATCACACATGACTTCATATTCTAATCTGTACCAGCTTGGCAGGACGTGTCAAGAACTATTGCTTACCTCATTAAGACTATTTTAGCATATACCGTCGACACATGCCAATATTCTAATCATGCTTTGATATTACCCCACTTTGTTGTCATTTTCAAGTCTCCACGTGACATCATCAACCTAAGTCTTGAATATATTTTATAGTACACCTCAAAACCAGGTGTCACACTTCCACTACTAGTCATTTCATGACACACGAACTCCACGCTCCATAACGACATGAGCTTTTAATTCCTCTTTAGAGGATAAACCACCCATCTGTGTCGATTCGAGAAACTGCACCCAGCACATACATTATACAACTCTCTAAACCTTGACCAACAATCTGAGATCATCACTAGACCCTCAACACAATCGTTACTAGGATGCTAATACTTCTACATACCAGACTTAACTGATCTCCTAAGGACACCAAACACATTCCATGCAAAAGTTCCTAACCCGATAAGATTTCATCATCCACACCTTAATCATTATAAGTGCGCTCTACAAACCTTTCAATACCCACATCGCGATTACTTGGTGCTCATAAAGACATTAATCTACGAGCTTCCACACATGGCACACCTTAACCATTGAATACCTTAAGACATCATAACAAGTCGATTTCTATTCCTAATGATGCCACACATAATTTGTACTACAGCACCCCAACATGCCTTTAAACCACACCCACACTAGGATTACCTCGCATCTAGCCATTACCCTATGACTAAAACGAGCCTTGACACTTAGATAACAATTTTATCTCTCTTTCAAACATCCGTGACCATAAGCCACGTACCAAATCACAACTAATACTACTAAGGATTCTGGCAGGATACATGACGTCGCCTACAACCTATAAACTTTTAGATATTTATCACCGACATCACTAAATATCCTATTCCTAGAAATCACATCATATTTTCTAAAACCCCGACCTAGAAGACTAACTATAGTTCACTTCGAAGTCTCCTCAACCATCATCGTTGCATACGTAATATACTTATCATAATTTTCCCATAACTCTTATCATACCTTATGAGGTACAACTTTCAATCAAGAATCACCAGGACTCTTACAATAATATTCTCTTATCGACTCATACCGAGTGCACATCCCAAGTGTTGACTAATACGGTTCATCATGCTCACTAAATAATCAATTACCTTATAACGATATACTATCCCAATGATCGAATTCACCTAATCACATCATTGGTACTAACTACTCAAAAGTACCTAGTTAGAAAAATGAATGTATTCTTATCGTAAATCAACATTGTTTAGGTATGACGCACTAGCCACCTAATCTCCACACGTTTCATGTTTATATTCAATATACGTTATTCACTATTCTCTACCTCTCACTTAGCTTCTCATATCCTTGTGGATTGACACACATGTACCTCATACTAAAAGCCTATGGTGTCACCACTCTTGGCTTGCACGGACACTTGCAACTTATAAACATATCAAAAGCAGAAGCGCGGAAGAGATTAATGAAAACTAACTTAGTCACCTGCCACTTGGCACTGAAATCACTATCGGATCGACCTCTTCGACTTCACCGTTCAGGATGCAAACTAAACCATCATAATAAAACACTATTGTTGTGATACGATCAGTCTTCTATCTTCATTTGGACTCTTATCATCTTTATCTTGTCAAACTAGTCATGTGGTGTCATAAGGACTGTAGTCAACCAAGACCGTCTTGGTCGGTTATGTATTTGTGATTAGGCAGACGATCCACCGACCTTCCTTAAGAGCAATACCGGAGCCCCTTGTCATGTGTCACATTTTCATTGGGGACATATTTTCATCCCCCGTAATTAGCCATCGGGTCTTAGTTAAGCCAAGATAATCTTGAGATGAGATGGTAGCTGGACTATGTGTGTTATACCGACCTGATCTAGTGAGTCTGATGCCAATTATCGGTCTTGTGCATTCCCTTGGTTTGAATTGTTTGACTATATAAGATATTGAAGGAATCCTCTGCTTTATTAGAAGTATGTTCAATCAAAATCTGGGCCGTCCTAGAGTGTGTCGAGATGCCTACGTACCCTCGTGGGATCAGGTCAGTCGTAGTTATTCTCTAACTTGTCCAAGTTCTACGTTGACCGTAGTTTATTCGTGCATCATTTAGATCATTCATTGATTAATGATATTTACCAGAGAATGATTATATTATGTAAGGTTGATTTTGATCGTCAAAGATCAATTTAATATTCTAAGGTCAAATGAGTTCATTATATAAACCAAAATAAGTCAATTATAACGGGCAAAAACCATTACAAACAATATTTTTAACAGATTAAATCCATTAGAAATTTGGCATTATTTATTTTACTAACGAAATTTGTAACATATAAAATCTGTTGCAAATTTAATATTTGTAACGGACTAGAATCACTGCAATTTATTTTGTAACGGATTTGGCATTGGTACAAATAACCTATATTAGTAACGGATATACTAAATTGTAATGATTTTGACCCGTTATAAATGTAGAATTTGTAATGAAAATACGTTACAAAATACATTGTAACGGATTGGGAGCATCATATATTTGTAATGAATGTTTTTATTTGTAACGGTTGAAGTCCGTTAACAATATCATTATATATATATTTTTTAAATATCAATTTTTCATTAAATAAATAAATATAAATACACTAGTAATAACTCGTGTGCTCAACCAATGGCAATGCAGAATCAATGCGCACAAATTTCACTAAAAAACACACGTGACAAAATGAATGACACTATATTTAGGTGATATTAAACCGATCTAAAACTATATTTTAGTCATAACCATTAAAATTCCCTCCAAAAAATGTAGTACACAATAAACCATCTAGCTTTTAACCTTAAAATTGAAACGAAGTCTAACATCATTAAAGTTCTACACATATTATTCTTCCAAAAGTAGTCTTCATTATATTCCTTTCAAAAGTAGACTTCATTCTCCCAAAATTAATCTTCATATTTTGCAATAAGAACCTGTTGATGGAAGTTAAAGAACGTGGGTAGAGTAAAGGGTTACCACATTTGCCTTGTTGAGTAACACTAATTAAGTTTAATCATTCATCATGATTACCCGAATTTAATTTTCACCATACAATCAACCTTCAAAATAAAAAGAAACAATATTACATTAGATCAATGTTTATACAACAAAATAAAGACAAAACATAAGAGTAAAAAGTAAGGTTAAAAGCACAATATAATATTCAACATAATGGCCAAATATGTGAACCATTATAATTGGATGTTATATGATATTCCTAAATCGTCTTGAAAAGAAAGAACAACAACAAAACAAAAGCATTAAACTGTCAGTAATTGACTTATAGTAAATATAAAACAAAAGCATTAAACGTATACCGGTAACTCTCATAGTGCCCTTTGCGATTGCTTTTGTTTTTCTGGTAGCATTGTACTTCAACAACCATCAACAGTGTGTGCATGTAAATACCATGGCAGTGATGCAAACAGTTTCAAATGTAAAATTTGAGCCTACAATAGATTATTTTGAGTGTCAACTGGAATCAGTTCAGAAATCACGAAATAAGAGCCACCCAATTTGGTTGAAATTGTTCATAGTTAGGTTAAAATTGAAGAATTCCGTATATTGTCTCAGTTAGGGCAATGCTTAATGTTAAACTAAATGGAATATTGGTTAAATATGTGAATCTATAGGACTATGAAAAAAGGTTTAATCTATATGCGTGTTTGTTAACAACAAATACATTGAAAGAATAATGTGAAACAAACCAAACCTCTTAATAGATATTGTAAAATTCAGAGAGAATGCGGTTTATACAAAAGCATGGTTATGTGTTCATCCAATCGATAGAATTGAGGCCTAATTTTTTTTTCTTAAGACCACATTGATATTATTTTATAGTGTTTCCAAAATGAACCATTTCACAACGATGCTATGAAACCTTTAAGTAGGTAAGTTAAAAAGGAATAAGTAGAATAAAACGCACTTGCATGTATTGGCATTTATGAATGAAGGGAACTCAAGTTATACATATCCATTGAACACCGAACACAATTATATTTAAGTTTCAAACTTCCTATCACTTTTAAATTCCTTATGTATGTTGAAGAAAAGCCATAAATGTTGGGGATTACATTGAGCAGACCCACTTATCCATAAGAATATGGTTGCACTTACACTGAACAAAATATTGCAAAGTTGGTTCAACTCATAGTAAGTAAAAAATTAGTATGATATATTCCTCCCTTTGTTATTATTATAATTCCTTATGTAACTTGGTGGGTAATTTTTTACTACTGACTTTTGTTGATTGAGCAAACGTATTACAGTCATATTCTTAATGCAAGAGTTTCGTATACTTTTTTGCCTTGCTTAAACTATATGAAATCTTGAATTGATTGAACAAAAAAATGAAGAAATTACATGAAAGTACAAGAATATTTTAACTCCAAAAATTGTAGTTCTATTGTCCTTAGCCCCTCTGTCATAGTCCACCGCCTTATGAATAAGTTAGGGAATGCCTGACAGCAGTAGATTACGTCAATAGTGATAGAATCCACTCCAACATTAATCATACTTACAGAAATGTGCCGGTATGTATGAATAACTTCGTAGAAATGTGGATCGTGGGGAAATTAAAATTTGCATTTCGTGGGTGAAGGAGTTGCACATACTTACAAGAATGTGCATCAGTCACAATTGATACCTAATTGCTAGGGGAAAATTATCGCTTAAGGTTAGTTTTGGAATGTAAAACCGTGATGGAGCTTCATTGCTCATCACTCAATATAACAATAGATTGCAAGTTATTCCAAAAATAAATTGGTCTTTATATAGTCAAACAGTGAATTAGACTTGCATGATCTTTGTATCCATAGAGAATAGGTCCATAATAACAAACAACACCCATTTGGCCATCCCCCAACCACCGCCCACACACCTATTGAATCTAAAAAAAGGCTTCAAGTTGATTCATACATGTGGTGCATCCAATATGATTTCAAAACCACAGAGAGGTGCATAACTAGAAAGTCCAAGATATTGTTACAAAAACCCAAAACATAGGTATCCCAATTCATTCCCCATAACATGAATCCCAAAATACACGAGAATATATTTCTTACCCATAATTCATAAAACTGCAACTCATTCTATTAATGCATTTTTTTTAAATTTCCTCTATTAGAGGTTTGCTCAAATGTTTAGCAATGAGATACATACATGTCCATTTATATGCTATCATCTGCTAAAGTTTTCATTCATTGTGTTCTTTTAGGAGTGAGGATTTTTATATAGGCTTAAGGCTTTGGACCATATTTTGAGAACTATAGTTCAAAATCAGACAATGTTAATACTTGAAAGTGATATGTAGTTAGGTCATTAGCATATGTGTTCAGTTATATTAGGTGCCAATGCATATAGGGTTGAATTATTGTGTGATTAAGCAATTAAAAAAAACTACTGTAGTCGAACATTTTACTAGTAAGGTCCTTATATATTCTTAGCTTAGGAGGTTTGGAATTATGAGTAAATTGACAACACCAACTTTTTTTCACTTGTGGGAAATGATAATAATAACAGTATGGAATAACTCGACCTATTTTTAGGGTTCAAAACATGATGATCTTAACCTAGAGATTTTAAATTCAAACCCACTCTTAAGGAATATGTGAAGAAACCCTAAGTCAACAACCATGGTAAATTAGGAGATAATAATAATAAACAGAGACAGAGAGGGAGGGAGAAAGTGTGTGTGTGTGTGTGGGGGGGGGGGGGGGGGGGGATAATGATCCATTACCTTTTACGGCGAGTTAAAACACATAAGAGAGTTATGATTGGTGGCGAGAAAACTTGACAATGGACGCAATGTAGGTTAAAGTAAAAAATATGAGTTTCTGAGTTTCGATCTACCCAAATGATATGGAGAACAAACATCAATACGCATATTAGTATGACAAACACCAATACTCATGTTAGTATCTTAGACAGAGTCAAAGAACCCATCGATAAATTATGGGTTTGATTTTGAAATTTATGTAAATGAAAATCCTTCAAGTCAGTTGAAGTCCCTCCAGCCATCCCTTTATAGCCTGTAAGACAACATTAGACACATGATATATTAACTACAAGTATTAGAAAAAAAAAGGATCACAATGCAAATGAAAACATAAATTGGTTAGTGCGATTTGCCAAAAAGAAGAGGAGCCATAATGTTACATAGAACAAAGAAATGAAGTTTAAAGCACTTGTAAAATTTTAAAGGAACCCCAATAATACCACATTAAAACAAGAATCACACCTTGTGCTGTATGGAACAAAGAAAAAACAAAAGCAACAGTAAGTAAGCAACGGGGTTGAGCCTGAAGTTTTTATATATTTGAAATTTTTATGTCAGTTGAAATACCTACATCCATCCCCTCATAGCCCGTGAGACAATATATGACATAAAACAGTTAATTTAAGTGATTTTTGTAACAAGTAATAGTCAATAGATTACTCTTAGGCCTTGTACACTGGATAAAGGATGGAATGTAACCCGAAAAGTCTAATTTATTAAGGGTACGACACTAATAATATAATATTAAAAAAAGATAAGAATACAATATTAATTGAACATTATAAAATTTACCTCTATTACTCATATCAATTGCAAGAAAATTCTACACATGAACCTATTGAGAGTCTCTATACATGAAATTTATATTTTCGAAACCTTTTTTAATTTTGGAAAGGTATTGACATTTTCTAGTAGGATATCCTCTCGTAGAACTAATTTTGTTACAAAAGCTAGTATAGAAATCCACCAAATATATCTCAAATTAATAAAGATAGAAATAGTGAGCTTGGTGTACACATAATCATAGATCATTAATTTTTGGAGGAACAAAATCACAGTTTCATAACCTACTAATGTGCGGTGTCTTATGTCTAAAGTAACTCATCGTCTATTGCAGTACGTCGCTCACTAAAATTATATAGTGTAGTAACATGGCAATAACCTAATTCCTAAATTATATACATAATGAAAATGCAAGAGTGATATATTAAAACTGTAATGACCCCACTTTTATATGTTCATATATAGTTTTAAATGTTTTATTATTTCATATGTGATATGAATAATGTTAATTTATTATTTTAGTCTAATCCTCCCTTCAGAAATCATGAAATATCAAATTAGTACAAACATAAAATTTTAAAGTTTTCGATAGGAGTGTTCATATGGGAGACTAGTTTTGACCATTATAATGTAACAATTGACTTGAGGTAAAAACAATAAAGCTGTAGATATATAAATTAGGTTTGTAACACAATAAATGGTGCGTTAAACAGAGGTCCGAGCAAGAATTTATGCCAAAATTACGATATAAGGGCAAATATGTTCATCCTGTAAGTTGTATTTTGTCCTATTACCACACTATGTGTTATATTTTGATTGGTTGGAAATGGAGGCTAGTTAGGACGACTTAAACACTTTAAAATAGCCCCCTTCTTCATCAAAATGGATTAAATCAAAGTTTTATAGCATATCCTAAGCTATATGATAAGTTTTGGGGTAGAAAATGAAATTTATGAGACTTGGGGACTTGATTTTGAAATAATGAAAGTTTTAGGGACTAAAATGAAAATATATAAAGGACCATCTTGTAAATAAAATATTTTCAAGGACCTCTTGTAAATAAAATATTTTCAAGGACCTCTAAGAAGTATTGAAAATGTATGGTGTAAAATTACCAAAATACCCTTCATGTGTAAAATGACCCTAATACCTTATAACTTTACACCTCGTGCTATACTTTTTCCACATACACGTGTTGCCTTTAAAGGAAGGGACAAAACACGCGTCGCATCCGGGTGAATTAAGGCTACAAGATAGTCCCGTTACGTGACACGCGACATGCTGACTCACCTAAATGGATGCTTAGTCATTGGGACACATGTCAACACCCTAATAACTTTGGGAAACTATAAATAAGGCCTTAGGATCAGTTCCTATACGAAATTACTCCAAAAGTTCAAAAGGAAGTAGTGAGAGAAAGTGCGGGGAAAGTTTAAGAAGAAGTTTCGTCTCAAGATTAACGAGCGATCCAATACTCTGTTTCTGTAACTTCAGATTTCTGTTCTAGGTGAGTACTCTGTGACATTCCTTGTGTATTTTGATTATATGACATTATGCAAATTATATCTATTTTGTGAAATTTTTTTATCCTCAAAATACATCTGATACCGATGATTCCGTCGTTTGTTATATGTGTATATCTCTCGATATATACATATGATTTGAATTATGAAATTATTGATTCGGCCTATGGAAACTCTCTTACTATGTTGGCCTTGACTACCGGGTGGAAATATTTGGGTGGTACCTTCCCAGCTGGTTTATCGTTGGTGTGCCCTAAATAAGGCATTGTTTCAGATATCATGATTTTCTGTCTGTGTTGTTGCCGGGTGGAAACATTTGGTAACACTATCCGTTTATCTGAGTATTAGAGCGTACATGGACATCAAAATAAAAATTGAATAATTGACATATTGCTCAATTGTTTTATCTATTCTGTTCTGAACTGATTATTCTGAAAATATATACTGCCAGTTTACTTTATATATTTTACTGCAAATTCTTGTCCATATATGTATATGCCTTATGTTGGAAATTGAATAGGTATCAATTTTCTGAAAAACCATGGAATGTATGGAGATTAATTCGCACTCGGCTTTTGGCTGATGTTGTATAAATAATCATTTTTCAGGAAATAAGTAGGTTCGCGGAAGGAACTAAAAAGGATTGTGTTGAAGATTCAGCTGTTAGAGCTCCTTTTGTTATTATGTGTCTTTCATCATTTAGAGCATGTCTGGCTCCCATGTAATAAGTTTTTAAAGTTTGTCTTAAAGTTTGTAATTAATCGTTACTTTTAATACAAATGAAGTTTCCTTTAGAAAGCTCTGATGACGTAATTCCTTTACTTTCAGTATTTTACGATTCATAACCATGTGATTTTATTACCGTTGCACTTATTGAGAACGTGTGTGCTCGCGTTCAAATGATCAAATTATATATAAAACCCTTTTAATCCAAACAAACCCTAAACATGCAGCAGTATGTTATTGAATAAATTGATAATCTACGCAAGAACATTCAAACACATGCAATTAAGGAAAAATCTCCCTCAGGGGCAAAACCATTTATTTTCACTATAATTTGTAAGAGAACGGCTTACAATCGGATTACAATGAAAATACAAGTTGACTAAGAATTACCCTCGGGTATCGGATTCTGTAGTCGCGGCTGGAATTATCCCTTTCCAGTAGGGCTGCAATGAAGAAGAAGAACAGTCTCCTCCACAAGGGTTGAACAAACCAAAGTTGTGTTCTTGGGTTGCAAAAGGATTCACAAAGGTTTGGCAATGATGTGTGAATCAAAACATGAGTCTTAGGACTCAAAAATATGAATACTAGATGTATTTGGACTCTCAAATTCGTCTCCTAAAGTCTTTCAAAACAACTCCCCCGAAGTTGGTATTTATAGGAAAAAATATGAAGAGTCCCACGTTCTTAAAACTCTAAAATTCTATCCAGCGTACAAAAAAAAACAGCATTCTTTAAGGAATTTTCTCTATCTTCAAAAGGTCTTAACTCCTTCACCGTAGCTCGGATTGAGGTGCCGTTTTTTCCAATATCTTTATTGCGGCGAGATCTTCAACTTTCTAGTTGACCAGACCTCCGAACTATGGATGTGAAATTACGAAAATGCCCTTGAACTCTCCTATTGTGCCTTTTTTCACTGTTTTGACTTCCCTTGCGTACCACTTGCATTAAGTCCCTAAAATCTTGGAACGTGAAGTCATTGAGGCAGATATGGGACATATTAGTGGAGATAATGCATGCTTGATTCCCGAAATTCGGATAGAGGCCGTCATGTGAGATCGTGTGGAGACGTGCCAAATGTAGCGGTGTACGACATAAATAAATGAAACATTTCGGACATGTGAAAAATGTCCTTACAAATCTCCCCCTATGTCTATGCCGGTACATACATAAAAAATCCGAATTATCAAATATGAAATTGCCTATACAAATCTACTCTCCCATGAACCCAAAACTGGAAAAGGTACAAATGAATAGTCTTCATCGTTTGTTCTTTAATTCTTCAGGAATCTCAAAACTTTTCTCATCAGGGTGTGCAACATATAGATATGCAATCTTCATACCTACACACATGAGACAAAGCAAATACCACGTGACATATCGAGTTTGAAATGAGATAACATGGATATCAATATATGATAAAAATATAAGCAACATCTCAAAAAAACTCCCCCAGAATTCAAACTCCTCCATAATATGATAATTCTTTCTCCCCCTTTTTATGATGTCCCCAAATGGACAAATTAGAGAAATAAATCAAATAAGCAAGTGCGGGGTGTCACTAGGATAAAAACACACCATGAATAAACAGAAAGCAACCAAGTCAATGATAGCGTAAATGAAGTGGTGTGATCAAATTCGATAGGAAAATCAATGCATACAAACATGACATATGTGCACGATGAATATTGGATATTCCTAGCGAATGAACTCAAATGCTTCCTTTGGTGTAAAAGAGTGACAATATAAGATATTGACTCAATCAAATCAACAAATTAAAGCTCAAAATGATTTTCACACCAATAACGTCCAAAATGATTTTATGCTTTTTCAGGACTTTCAAGGAAGTGTAAACCCGTTTATATTCTCCAACCAAACTCCCTCAGATATTATATTGAATAGAGGCATTCTAAATTCTCAAACTTTGGAGAATTGATGATGAAACCTAAGTGGCCCATATTTGGCATGAATTGCTTTTTATTTCCTGTAAATTTTTAATTTTTTTTGGGCTCTTTTAACCTCTTTGGACCTCGGATATTAAAATTCCTCAATTTTTTAGGTCCTTTTTAACGGTGGCTTTTGCGCAAAGGATAGATGATTACCTTTTGCAGCCCCTCCCCGTTATACAAAAACACACAGTCTCACCAAAATGGTTTTTACATGCATTCCAAGCTTGTCAAGTTTTATTGCATATTGTACATTGTATAGACAGGATTGAGATGAAAACACGCAAGCCAACATGAGATAGACAAGTGCAATAATCAAATATAGCCGTGCATGTGTGCAATAAAGGATATAGGAGTCAAACATGTAGGAAGATATCACTAATTACATCTCAAAGACTCCAATCAATGTAAAGCACATGGATGAAATGATGTAGCCTCTCAAATCTCTATCAAACAGTCACATGGATAAATGGAATGAAGTTGTGACTTGGCTATCTTACATGCTCATCCATAAAAGAAGCAAAATACAAAAATCTTTTTGGATTTTTTTCAAAATTTTGGAAAAATAAAATATTTTTGTGCTTTTCTCAAAATTTTTCTTAAAGGAAAATCTTTTTGTATTTTTTTTAAAAGAAATATAAAAAGCAAAAAGAATAAAACAAAGCTGTACAACAAAGTAATGGTACATATAAAACAGACTAGCAATAGGAAGCATATGATATGAACATGAAGAAGCCTCCTATTCTAGACATAGACCAACCCCTCAGTCAACTGTGCAAATCCCTAAAGATTTCCTAAGACTCTCAAATCTAAGGGCATCTAAAGGTTTCGTGAAAATATCGGCTAACTGACGGTCGGTAGGAACAAAACTCAGGGATACAACTTTCTCTTCAACTAACTGACGAATAAAGTGCTCACGTATCCTGATATGTTTTGTGCGCGAATGCTGAACTGGATTGCGGGATATGTGTATCGCGCTCGTGTTATCACAGGAAATGGTCATGGTGTCCTGTGATATCCCATAATCCTCCAGCATTTGCTTCATCCACAAGAGTTGTGTGCAACAACTCCCGGCGGCTATGTACTCAGCCTCCACAGTGGACAAAGAGATGGAATTTTGCTTCTTGCTCAGCCAGGAGACAAGAGCAGAACCAAAATAGAAACACCCACCAGAAGTGCTCCTACATCCATCTACATCCCCAGCCCAATCGGCATCCGAGTAGGCGGACAGACGGTCATCGGTATCAAAGGAATACCAAATCCCGTATGAGAGAGTCCCACTTACGTATTTAATAATACGTTTTAGAGCAAGTAAATGTGACTCTTTTGGGGATGCCTGATAACACGCACAGACTCCAACACTAAAGGCGATGTCGGGACGACTGGCAGTCAAGTAGAGGAGACTACCTATCATACTCCGATATAAGGTTTGCTCTACGTCCTTGCATGAAGTGTCCTTACTAAGCTTGGTAGTGGTACTCATAGGTGTACGTGCATGCTTAGCGGAGTCTAAACCAAATTTCTTCACTAGGTCTCTAGCATACTTGGATTGGGAGATGAACATCCCATCCTCTAGCTGACGAACCTGGAGATCAAGGAAGAATGTAAGCTCACCAACCATGCTCATCTCAAACTCACTTTTCATCTCCTCCTCAAAGTGGTGAGCATGCTGGGAGCATGTGGATCCAAAGACTATGTCGTCCACATAGACCTGGGCAACCAAAATAGCACCGTCATCTCTCCTGACAAACAACGTCATATCTACTCCCCCTCTCTTGAATCCACGAGCTAAGAGATAAGAAGTAAGCCTATCGTACCAAGCACGGGGTGCTTGCTTCAAACCATACAAGGCTTTCCTCAGATAGTAGACGTGCTCAGGGTGCTGAGGGTCTTCAAACCCTTTTGGTTGTTCCACATAAACCTCCTCCTGTAGAATGCCATTCAAAAAGGCACTCTTGACATCCATCTGATACACCTTGAAGCGCAGATGACATGCGATGGCGAGCAGAAGACGGACGGACTCAAGCCTCGCAACAGGAGCAAATGTCTCCCCAAAGTCTACATCCTCTATCTGTGTGTAGCCTTGAGCGACCAACCTAGCCTTATTTCGGATTATGGTACCATTTTCATCCATTTTGTTCTTAAAAATCCACCGGGTACCTATCACATTAATCTCACTAGGTCGGGGGACAAGTTCCCAGACATCATTCTTTTTAAACTGAAGCAACTCATCCTGCATAGCAGATATCTAGTGTTCATCCTTGAGTGCTTCTTTATGGTTCTTGGGCTCGACTTTGGACGTGTAGCAAAGATGACTAACAACGTTCTCTAGCTGAGCATGAGTCTTGACCCCTAGAGTGGGATCACCAACAATGGCAGAAGGGTCATGACTCTTGCGAACCCAAGCAGGTGTGTCCCCTAACACAGGAGTAGGGTCCACAGAGTGTGAGAGAGGAACAGGTAAATCACTGTCAGAACAATCCTCATCCTCACACTGAAGGTTAGGATCAATAACCGTCGGAGGTTCGTCATCTTGCACGGTGACGTTTATTGATTCCATAATCTTAGAGCTCTTCAGGTTAAAAACCCGGTACGCTCTGCTATTCGATGAATATCCTAGAAATATTCCCTCGTCGCTTCGGGAGTCAAACTTTCCTAATTGCTCTTTATCCCGTAGGATGTAGCATTTACTCCCAAAGACACGGAAATATGCCAGGTTGGGCTTCTTGCCACTCCACAACTCATAAGGAGTGTGAAGTGTGTGTGGACGCAGATACACCCTATTCACCGTGTGGCATGCAGTAGACACTGCCTCTGCCCAAAATCTCCTAGAAACTTTACGACCTAGAAGCATAGATCTAGCCATCTCTTGGATCGTTCTATTCTTTCTCTCAACAATCCCATTTTGCTGAGGAGTTCTCACAGCAGAAAACTCATGTTTGATCCCAAGGCTATCACAGTACAAATCAACCTTTGCTTCCTTGAATTCAGTGCCGTTGTCACTACGTATTCTGTTAATAGTGACACCTTGTTGATTTTGCAGGACACGGCACTTGGTCGTTAAGAAATCTACAGCATCGGATTTCTCTCTCAGAAAACCTACAATGGAGTATCTGGAGAAATCATCTACCATCACGAGGATGTACCTCTTACCACGTAGACTCTCAGTACGAGTGGGACCCATAAGATCCATGTGAATCAACTCCAGAACACGAGAGGTGGTAATGGAATGTAACTTCCTATGAGGACTACGAATTTGTTTTCCCAACTGACAGGGTCCACAAACGGTCGAAGTTGACTTTCCAAGAGATGGTAAGCCACGTACTAGGTCCTTTTTAGATAAACGATTGAGATCTCTAACGTTCACGTGACCTAGACGTTGGTGCCACAGATCCATAGGAGTGATCGTGGCGCTGTTGCAGACAAGTGAGGATGTGGGCTCAGTCCCATAGCAATTATCCTCGGTCCTCACCCCTTGCGTCAAAAGTTTACCGGCTTGATTGTAGACTTTACACGCGTCCCGGTCAAACTTTACTGCAAAGTTAGTGTCGCACAGTTGGCTAATGTTGAGAAGGTTTGCTTTCAAACCTTTGACGTACAAAACATTTTCTAGCTTAGGAAAACCAGGTAACTCGATAGTACCTCGTCCTATAATGCTAGACTTACTCCCATCTCCAAAGGTGACTCTGCCATCTTGATAATCCTCAAGAGTAGTAAAAAATGAGGCATCACCTGTCATGTGTCTGGAGCACCCACTATCAAAATACCACTGTGAGGTATTATGTGCTTTGAGAGCAACATGAACAACAAAGGCCTTTTTATCTTTCTTAGGCACCCAAGCAGAGATGACCTTTTGTTTGCCTTTGTTGGTTTTAGCTGGAATGTAAGAAGCATTCACTAACGGCGAAGACATCCGTCGGAATTCTTTCATCAAACTCTGAGTCGTGGAAGCTAAGAACTCAACTCGCTCTCTCAGACTAGAAAACTCATCAGTATGTCGTGGTGGAGCAGTAGTACGTCGTGTCCGACCCATGCTATAGCAATTTTCCTTAAGGTGGCCTTTTCTTTTGCAATAAGTACAAAAGAGCTCAGTCAAAGGCGGACCTTGGTTTGCTTTTCTTGGTCGAACTCTCCTTCGAGGTTTTTTACGGTGACCATAAGGAGTTGTAGTAAACTCAGTAACTGGTCCAGGTGCAATTTGTGACGTGGAGGCACCATCATATCCAATTCCTTAACGATCACCAAAACCTAAAGCGGGGCCGAGGAGCATCTTTCCCATCTTCCCAGATCTGTCCTCGATTTGTACCTTGACTTCCCGTGCTTTCTCAAGATCATGAGTCAGCTGGGCAACAAGGGCTTCAAGTTTCTTCCGAGTCTCCACGGAGGAATGGAGCTGACTCGTAAGACTAGCCACTTGCTTGATCAAGTCCCCTATCTCTTTCTCTAGAGTACTCTCTCTCTCTCTTTCTAAACAAATTCTTATTCTCGACACAGGTAGATTCTCTCTCTTTCAGGGCGGTGCAGGTGGAGAACTCTCTTTCTCTCGCTTTCCTTAAATCTTCCTCTAGGCAAGTGATCTTAAGAACTAACGCTTTGTTACGCTTTTTAGTTTTAAAAGACTCAGAATATAACTCAGCGTAGGCGCGTTGTATATCACTCTCGCTCTCACTTGTGTCATCCTCCCCCTCACTCACATCGATCTCACTGTCGAGGTGTCCCTGTGAAGCATCATCCTCATCGTCGTGAGGAGAACTAGGAGTGCTCACTTGGCTGGCCATGAATGCGGTGAAGTTACACTCATGCGGTGACTCATCTCCAGAATCCACCGTCTCGACCTCACTGTCGTCACTAAGGGTAGCATTAAGGACAACTTTCCCTTTCTCTCTATTCAGACGATTGGCACACTCAAAAGCTCTATGACCCCTACCATCACACTCAAAACATCTCTCACTTTCTTTCAGAGAAGGATTTTTGGAAACTTTTTCATTTTTTTTAAACTTATTTTTCTCAAATTTCTTTTTATCTTTAAAATTGCCATTTTTCTTAAATTTGAGAATCCTCTTGAAATTTTTTGCGAAAAGAGCCAAATCATCTAAGTCAAAATCGCACTCAGAATTTGACGTGTCAGTCTCTCTCTTTCTAGATGACTCTACCCTCTTTCTAGCTGACCCCTCACTCCTTCTCTCTTGGGCTTTAAGAGTAATTCCCTTATCTTTAGATTTAGAATTTTTAGGGAACATATCAATTTCATAAGTTTGCAAATCTCCTACAAGTTCTTCCAATTTTAGCGTATTTAAATTACCCATAGAATTTAGCACAGTGACTTTAGGGATAAAACGCTTAGGCAAAGAACGAAGAATCTTTTTAACAACTCTAGCATTCGGAATATGTTCACCAAGATTAAAACTAGTATTCACAATGTCAGAAAGTCTAGCATAAAATTCATCAAAGCATTCAGAATCATGCATGGTGATTGTTTCAAATTGAGTTGTCAAGTTTTGCAACTTAGACTCTTTCACAGCATTAGTTCCTTCATGGGCGAGTTGTAAAACATCCCATGCCTCTTTTGACGTGGTACACGTCATTATGCGTTTGAACTCATCAGGTGTGACAGACCCAGAAATAGCACTTAGACCCTTAGAATTAAAAGATGACCATTTAATTTCTTCATCAGACCAAGAAATGTCAGGTTTCAAGTTGGTCACATTATCAACAGTCACGATGGGAGGAGTCCACCCTCGTTCAACCAAAATCCAGACACGTTCATCAATGGCTTTTAAAGCCGACCTCATACGGGCTTTCCAATAAGCATAATTTGTCCCGTCAAAAATAGGCATTTTATAATATGACTTCTCCATTTGAACACGCACTTTTTCAAAAATCAATTTTTTCAGAAAATTGATATCTTAGAAAAATTTTGCGGAAAAAAAAAAGGAATACGCGATAGATTAGCGTAACCTGCTCTGATAACAATTTGAGAACGTGTGTGCTCGCGTTCAAATGATCAAATTATATATAAAACCCTTTTAATCCAAACAAACCCTAAACATGCAGCAGTATGTGATTGAATAAATTGATAATCTACGCAAGAACATTCAAACACATGCAATTAAGGAAAAATCCCCCTCAGGGGCAAAACCATTTATTTTCACTATAATTTGTAAGAGAACGGCTTACAATCGGATTACAATGAAAATACAAGTTGACTAAGAATTACCCTCGGGTATCGGATTCTGTAGTCGCGGCTGAAATTATCCCTTTCCAGTAGGGCTGCAATGAAGAAGAAGAACAGTCTCCTCCACAAGGGTTGAACAAACCAAAGTTGTGTTCTTGGGTTGCAAAAGGATTCACAAAGGTTTGACAATGATGTGTGAATCAAAACATGAGTCTTGGGACTCAAAAATATGAATACTAGATGTATTTGGACTCTCAAATTCGTCTCCTAAAGTCTTGCAAAACAACTCCCCCGAAGTTGGTATTTATAGGAAAAAATATGAAGAGTCCCACGTTCTTAAAACTCTAAAATTCTATCCAGCATAAAAAAAAAAACAGCATTCTTTAAGGAATTTTCTCTATCTTCAAAAGGTCATAACTCCTTCACCGTAGCTCGGATTGAGGTGCCGTTTTTTCCAGTATCTTCGTTACGGCGATCTCTTCAACTTTCTAGTTGACCAGACCTCCGAACTATGGATGTGAAATTACGAAAATGCCCTTGAACTCTCCTATTGTGCCTTTTTTCACTGTTTTGACTTCCCTTGCGTACCACTTGCATTAAGTCCCTAAAATCTTGGAACGTGAAGTCATTGAGGCAGATGTGGGACATATTAGTGGAGATAATGCATGCTTGATTCCCAGAATTCGGATAGAGGCCGTCATGTGAGATCGTGAGGAGACGTGCCAAATGTAGCGGCGTACGACATAAATAAATGAAACATTTCGGACATGTGAAAAATGTCCTTACACTTATTGAACGAAACAATTATGTCATAATATATGTTGCCTTAGTGGCATGTCAAGACACTCGTTTCCTACTACTAATTTGGGACGGGGTCGTGACTGAGGTGGTATTAGAGCATAGGTTATGAACTCGTAGACTACTGAATATAAGTTTCGAACGTTATCGATTTTAAGTCTCCATACATAGGATATAGGATTAAATATCCGACTTATGTGATAACCCTCCATATGTCTTATAGTTTACATATAATTGTTTATATATAATTTTTCTTATAATTTGCAATCTTGAGTTAGTATAATACGTCTTATGTTTGGCCATAACTATAGAAAATGACCAAGCCAAGATCAACTGTGAGAACAAGTGGTTCACGTATGGAAGGACTGGAAGGTGCATACAAGGCGATTGAGAGTCTAACAAAGATTGTGGAGAATCAAGTGAATAATGGAGCACCGACGAATCTTGAACTAACTAGATGTGCCATTGAGCATTTCAAGAAGTTGAACCCGCCTTCTTTTAAAGGTACTCCTAACCCCACTGAAGCAGAAAGTTAGGTGATGCAGATGGAAAAGATGCTCGATGTTCTTAAGTATATCGATGAACAAAGGGTTTCATTTGCAATATTTATGTTAGAAGGTGAAGCCGAACATTAATGGAGAATGACTAAGAGAATATACGAGGAGAGGAATACTTCGATAGGCTGGAAGGACTTCTTGGTGATCTTTTATGAGAAATATTTTCTTGAAACGGTGAAGGATGAAATGGCAGTTGAGTTCATGAGTCTAATGCAAGGGAATATGATGGTTAGTCATTACGAGGCCAAGTTTATCGAGTTATCTCGTTTTTCACCTTATGTCATGATAACCGATGTTTTAAAAGATAAAAAGTTTGAATGTGGGTTAAGGTTGAGTATTCGTAGTCGAATTTCCATCCTGAAGTTGACATCATATAGTGACGTCGTGGCTAGGGCTACGATAGCTGAGAGGGATGGCGAGGAGTATAATAGAATAAGAGATGGTAAGAGGAAGTTTGGGGAACAAATAGGGAAGAACATAAATAATATAAATAATTTTAGGAATACATCCAATGTTGGGGGAGCTAGGGATGACAAACGGTATAGTAACAAGATATGTCAGCAATGTGAGAAGATGTATGGAGGACGGCCTTGTTACAAGGATACGGGAGCTTGTTTTAGATGTGGACAGAAGGGACATCAGATAAAAGACTGTCCAACCCCAGCAAGGATTCCGATACAGCCTTTAGGTTAAAAGAAGGACCAAGGCAAACAAGGTAGAGTTTTTGCACTTTCTGATACCCAAGCTTCTAATGCAGTAGTGTCAGGTACACTTTCTATATGTGCACAACCTTTTTAAGTTTTAATAGATCCTGGTTTTACCCATTCATTTATTTCTGTACGTTTTGTTAATCGCTTTCCTAATAGGCCCGAACCCTTGAATCATAGCATGCATATTTCCACTCCTTCGGGT
Source organism: Sambucus nigra (assembly GCA_949130495.1). Classification (NCBI taxonomy): domain Eukaryota; kingdom Viridiplantae; phylum Streptophyta; class Magnoliopsida; order Dipsacales; family Adoxaceae; genus Sambucus; species Sambucus nigra. The sequence continues at coordinate 161,098,517 of OX422217.1, forward strand.
GAGTTATTGATGGGAACCTTAGTATATAAGTCTTGCCCTATAGATGTTAGTAGTCATAAAGTATTTGCTGATTTGATAGTTTTAGACATAAAAGACTTTGAAGTCATTTTGGGGATGGATTGGTTAGCATCGTATCATGCTAAGGTAAATTGTTTTGAGAAGAGAGTTACTTTCCATATTCCTGACCAACCAGAATTTAGTTTTGAAGGAACAGGCATCCTATCTCCCATTCGTATTATCTCTGCAATGCAAGCTTGTAGTTGTCTTAAGAAGGGATGTCAAGGATTCCTTGCGAGTGTTAGTGATTTGCAAACAAAAGAGCCCATTTTAGAAGATATTTTTATAGCTAAACATTTTTCAGATGTTTTTCCAGATGATTTACCCAGTCTTCCTCCAAGTAGAGAAATAGAGTTTACTATTGACCTTATTCCCAAAACTATACCAATCTCGAAACCACCTTATCGCATGACACCTTTAGAACTAAGGGAATTAAAAGTTCAATTACAAGATTTTTTAGACAAGGGTTTTATTAGACCAAGTGTATTCCCTTGGGGTGCTCTAGTGTTATTTGTTAAAAAGAAGGATGGGACGATGAGGTTGTGTATAGATTTTCGTGAACTAAACAAGGTGACCATTAAGAATAAATACCCTTTACCTCATATAAATGATTTGTTTGACCAACTGCAAGGTGCGCAAGTATTTTCTAAGACTGACTTTAGGTCAGGCTATCACTAATTGAGGATTAAGGAGGATGATATTTCGAAATCAGCTTTTCGTACTAGATATGGTCACTATGAATTTCTTGTGATGCCATTTGGACTGACTAATGCACCGCCACTTTTATGGATATGATGAATAGGGTGTTTAGGAAGTATTTGGATCAGTGTGTGGTTGTTTTCATTGATGACATCCTTATTTATTCCAAAAGTATTGAAGAACACGAAAAGCATTTAGAGACAGTATTACAAATCCTTAAGAAAGAGAAATTATATGCAAAATTAAAGAAGTGTGAGTTTTAGTTACCTAGCGTCTCTTTTCTAGGACATGTCATTTCCAAGGAGGGAGTTTCGGTTGACCCTTAAAAGATCAAAGCTATACTGGATTGGCCTAGACCAACTAATGTGATGGAGATTCACAGTTTTCTTGGATTAACAGGTTATTATCGAAGATTTGTCGAAGGATTTTATAGTATTGCCAAACCTCTATCTAGGTTAACCCAAAAGAAGGTGAAATATGAATGGTCTGAGGAAGTTGAGAATAGTTTTCGAGAACTTAAGAATCGATTAGTAACTGCCCCAATTTTGATTATTACTTTCGGGACAGGGGGATTTGTGATTTATAGTGATGCTTCTAAAAATGGTTTGGGATGTGTGCTAATACAAAATGGAAAAGTAGTAGCTTATGCCTCGAGACAATTAAAACCACATGAGCAAAATTATCCAACCCATGACCTCGAATTAGCAGCTGTAATTTTTGCTCTTAAGATTTGGAGACATTATTTGTATGGTGAGACTTGTGAGATTTATACCGATCATAAGAGTTTGAAATATAATTTTACCCAAAAAGAATTGAACATGAGATTAAGGAGGTGGTTAGAATTAATGAAGCATTATGATTTGAATATTCATTATCACCCGGGGAAAGCAAATATAGTAGTTGATGCTTTAAGTAGGAAGTATACACCAAATTTAGCGTGTCTTATTACAAGCCAGGAATCACTATTGAAGGATTTGAGAAGTATGGAAATAGGTGTATGTATTTGTAGTGAAGGAGGAACAATCGCTAACTTACAAGTACAACCCATGTTGATGGAAAGGATTAAAATTGCACAAGTACATGAACCACAACTGAAGAAGATTAGAGAAGAATTTATTGAAGGGAAGAGGATTGAATTTGTGATACGAGATAATATATTGAGATTTGGAAATAGAGTGTGTGTGCCAGGTGATGCCCAACTAAAGAGGCAAATTTTGGAGGAAAGTCATTACTCGAGATTCACATTTCATCCCGGATGTACAAAGATGTATAGAGACCTTCGAGAAGTATTTTGGTGGAATAACATGAAAAGGGAGATATCGGAATTTGTATCTCAGTGTTTGGTTTATCAATAAGTAAAGGCTGAACATCAAAAACCATCAGGATTACTACAACCCCTACCTATCCCTGAGTGGAAATGGGAACATATTACTATGGATTTTGTGACAGGTTTACCAAGGAGTTCAAATGGTAATGATTCTATTTGGGTAATTATTAATAGGTTAACTAAATCTGCTCATTTTCTTGCCATTAAAATTACCCATTCTTTAGAAAAGTTAGCTAAGTTGTATGTGCGGGAAATTATTATGCTTCATGGAACCCCAGTTTCAATTATTTCTGATCGTGACCCCAGATTTGTGTCTCGCTTTTGGAAAAGCCTACAAGCAACCATGGGAACATAATTGAATTTCAGCACCGCTTTTCATCCTCAAACAGATGGACAATCTGAGAGAACCATTCAAACCTTAGAGGATATGCTTAGGGCGTGTGTACTTGATTTGAAAGGAAATTGGGATGATCATTTACCGTTAGTGGAGTTTGCATATAATAATAGTTATCAAGCGAGTATTCAAATGGCTCCGTATGAGGCACTCTATGGTAGAAGGTGTTGTTCCCCTACATGTTGGATAGAAGTTGGAGAAAGAAAATTACTGGGACCAGAATTGATCAAGATCACAACAGAGAAAGTAAAATTAATACAAGACCGACTTTGAATCGCTCAAAGCCGTTAAAAGAGTTATGTTGACAATCGTCGACGAGAGTTGGAATTCCAAAGAGGAGATTATGTGTTCTTACGATAATCACCAGCAAAGGGAGTAATCCGATTTGTGAAAAAAGGAAAATTGAGTCCAAGATACATAGGACCTTTTGAAATCCTTAAAAGGATAGGAGCTCTTGCGTATAGAATATCCTTACCCCCCGAACTCTCTAGTGTGCATAATGTGTTCCACATGTCAATGATGAAGAAATACGTCCCAGATCCAACATATATCCTAAGTCACGAACCTCTTCAAGTTAGAGAAGATTTATCATACATTGAGCATTCAACAGAGATTTTGGACCATAAAGATCAAATATTACGAACTAAGGTAATTTCGTTGGACAAAGTGTTAAGGCGTAATCATTCCATTGAAGAAGCAACATGGGAGCGGGAAGATGAAATAAAGGAGAAATATCCATACTTGTTTGGGAATTAATGTAAGTTAGGTTTGGGGACCAAACAATTTATAAGGAGGGTAGGATGTAATGACCCCACTTTTATATGTTCATATATAGTTTTAAATGTTTTATTATTTCATATTTGATATGAATAATGTTAATTTATTATTTTAGTCTAATCCTCCCTTCAGAATCCATGAAATATCAAATTAGTACAAACATAAATTTTAAAGTTTTCGATAGGAGTGTTCATATGGGAGACTAGTTTTGACCATTATAATATAACAATTGACTTGAGGTAAAAACAATAAAGTTGTATATATATAAATTAGGTTTGTAACACAACAAACGGTGCGTTAAACAGAGGTCCGAGCAAGAAGTTATGCTGAAATTACGATATAAGGGCAAATCTGTCCATCCTTTAAGTTGTATTTTGTCCTATTACCACACTATGTGTTATATTTTGATTGGTTGGAAATGGAGGCTAGTTAGGCTGACTTAAACACTTTAAAATAACCCCCTTCTTCATCAAAATGGATTAAATCAAAGTTTTATTGCATATCCTAAGCTAAATGATAAGTTTTGGGGTAGAAAATGAATTTTATGAGACTTTGGGGACTTGATTTTGATATAATGAAAGTTTTAGGGACTAAAATGAAAATATATAAAGGACCATTTTGTAAATAAAATATTTTCAAGGATCTCTAAGAAATATTGAAAATGTATGGTGTAAATTTACCAAAAGACCCTTCATGTGTAAAATGACCCTAATACCTTTATAACTTTACACCTCGTGCTATACTTTTGCCACCACACCGTACACATGTCATCTTTAAAGGAAGGGACAAAACACATGTCATGCAATTAGATAAAGTTAAAACACGTGTCGCATTCGGGTGAATTAAGGCTGCAAGATAGCCCCGTTACGTGACACGCGACATGCTGACTCACCCAAATGGATGCTTAGTCATTGGGACACATGTCAACACCCTAATAACTTTGGGAAACTATAAATAAGGCCTTAGGATCAGTTCCTATACGAAATTACTCCAAAAAAGTGCCGGGAAAGTTTAAGAAGAAGTTTCGTCTCAAGATTAATGAGCGATCCAAGACTCTGTTTCTGTAACTTCGGATTTCTGTTCTAGGTGAGTGCTCTGTGACATTCCTTGTGTATTTTGATTATATGATATTATGAAAATTATATCTATTTTGTGAAATGTTTTTATCCTCAAAATACATCTGATACCGATGATTCCGTCGTTTGCTATATGTGTATATCTCTCGATATATACATATAATTTGAATTCTGAAATTATTGATTCGGCCTATGGAAACTCTCTTACTATATGTTGGCCTTGACTACCGGGTGGAAATATTTGGGTGGTACCTTCCCAGCTGGTTTATCGTTGGTGTGCCCTAAATAAGGCGTTGTTTCAGATATCATGATTTTCTGTCTGTGTTGTTGCCCGGTGGAAACATTAGGTAACACTATCCGTTTATGTGGGTATTAGAGCGTACATGGACATCAAAATAAAAATTGAATAATTGAAATATTGCTCAATTGTTTTATCTGTTATGTTCTGAACTGATTATTCTGAAAATATATACTGCCAGTTTACTTTATATATTTTACTGCAAATTCTTGTCCATATATGTATATGCCTTATGTTGGAAATTGAATAGGTATCAATTTTCTGAAAAACCATGGAATGTATGGAGATTAATTCTCACTCGGCTTTTGGCTGATGTTGTATAAATAATCATTTTTCAGGAAATAAGTAGGTTCGCGGAAGGAACTAAAAAGGACTGTGTTGAAGATTCAGCTGTTAGAGCTCCTTTTGTTATTATGTTTCTTTCATCATTTAGAGCATGTATGGCTCCCATGTAATAAGTTTTTAAAGTTTGTCTTAAAGTTTGTAATTAATCGTTACTTTTAATACAAATGAAGTTTCCTTTAGAAAGCTCTGATGACGTAATTCCTTTACTTTCAGTATTTTACGATTCATAACCATGTGATTTTATTTCCGTTGCACTTATTGAACGAAACAATTATGTCAGAATATATGTTGCCTTAGTGGCATGTCAAGACACTCGTTCCCTACTACTAATTTGGGACGGGGTCGTGACAAAAACACCATGCGTAATTATAGATGGCAATATGAAAACATAAGTACATAATGCAAATTATACTTGTGATTCGTCCTTGTCATACTCTTCTTCATCATCCCCCTAAAAAAAATACAATCCATTTACATTAGCATTGGCAATCAAGAAATACAACATCTGAGTATTAAAATGAGTTATTACGGATTTTATTCTCTTATAATTTATGTTTACACCCCGTCATCCTCCCATATACTATTATTTTTCTCAATAAAATCCTGTTTACTATAAATAAAAAAATAAAGACTACGGAAGTAAAGTAATAAACTAGGACCATCCCACTTTCAGAACATATTGTAACCAAATGTAAGTCAGAGAAAAAAAGAACCCATTATTCTTTCTTGGATCTCTAACAATGGCTGGGTGAAAAATGAAGTGTGGGCGAGGACAGAGAAATTATGAAAACGAAGTCGTATCTTATAATGATAGTAATAAAAAATTTCACTCAAGATCTCATCATTATATAAAAAATACCATACATTTAATTTCCCAATTGCATACGTGCCCACTTTCCTCATCGTCTTCATGAATAATTTCAAATTTTGGCCTCACATTCCTCATCACCATCATTAGTTGTACTTTCCTATAGTTGAAAGAGAGAAGTTAGAGACTAAATAAGGATTCTTGTGAAATACTTCTGATGTTAATAGTAATAATCTAAAATACTGGTAGTGTGTGGTCACATGCTTCTTGTTTTAAGCCTTCATTATCTTTTCATGATTAACCTTCCTTTTTGTAGCTTTGTCTTCATATGGAGCTTTTTACTGACAAACAAAAATAGATCATATAAATCAGTGATAATACCGCAATTGTCCTTTCTTCACCAAAGACAACGTACATGCTTTTCATAAAGACCTTAGTCAATAAATAAATGCTCGCGGAATGTGACTTGTATTTTAATAGACTAATGCATATTCTCAACTTCATAAATCAGACTTTCCAAATCTATAAATCCTTTATATTGTTCATCAGAAAGCTTTTAAATTGTATGCAATACCAAAAGACATTAAGAAGACCTCATAGTTGTTGCATAAATGAAAAGATAAAGTACAAATGTAATTTATTCAAGGTAAATTCTTGTACTATAGTATACGACTAGAGTACTTATAGTGGGAGACATAGATTTCCACTTATCTTCATCAACTTTCCCAACCTTTAAGTGAAACATATAAAGAGAAAATTGATGTATTCCTTATAAATCAAATTGTAATAATAGAAAATACATAATAGAGAAATGTGTGACACCCCGACTAATTAAATACCGGGTAGCTACTCCTTTATTAAATTAATTTAAAATGCCAAGTTGGCTCAGTTAATAGCATCACTGTCAAAAACCTTTTAAGGATTACTAACCACCTAGTATTTAAAAAGTAAGTTGCCAAATTTTAATTTAAGTCTGATTAACATGCAACAAGTGTAATGAAGAAATAAATAACACCATTCACCATACTGAAGTAAAACGAATAACCATCACAATAGAGTAAATAAAGTCTGGAGGAAAACTCCTCACTACAATCCCATAACTGAAATGAATAACCGAATACTGAAATAATACATGCTAAAGTCTGAGAACTGAAATGTAAAAGATGTCTCTAAATAGAAATGGGCAACATGCCCTACAACTGATAGATAGTGACTCTGGAATCCAAAAGATAGAAGCGTCTACAAGCAAATCCCTGTAGCTTCCACAAACAGCTACAGCTCGTCACCTGAATGAGTATCCTATGCTTGGTGTCCTTGTGTCTGGGCACCTAAAATGGTTTTACAAAAAAAAGATTTGAAAAGCAAACGGGTCAGAGCCCGAATCTGGAGTTATATTTTAAAAACCTGCAAGTGCTTTAAAAACATTTAAAACATTAAATGCAAAGTACATGTTAGGACGCGCACTCACATGATATTCTCACCTCTCGTCTAACTGTGCACTCCTAACGTAAGTACCCATCTATAATGACGCAAACCACTAGCTAAGTGACATCATCTCTAGCTAGACTATCATAGGTCCTAACCATATTACTTGGTTCTATTAACATTATAAAGCTCGTAATTAAGTAGGGTTTAATGTAAACTCAGATGCTCAATATGCAATATATAACACTATCAGTTAACTCGTTATATTTCTCGAGACACTACTGTAATTATATTCACAACATTAACATGAAGGTTCCCATTAATTAAGAGTATATTATTCACATCACAAATATACAATATAAGCACCCCGAGAACTAAGCTGTGGTGCACACATACTCTGCTATCCATCCCGGTACATCACGTACATAAGGATCACACATTCCGAATCTCTCAGGAATAGTTCAGATAACACAAATCACAAATAGTGGAGGCGAACACAGTCACATCACATGGGTCACGTACATACCTACGCTCCCACGATCAGCGGACTTATTAACACCCCAATAAGTCTTTCTCTGACCTATGTTCATCGAGGTACCAGTCTATATCCCCCCCGTAGGCACACAAGGATTAGAGGGTCCTAAGCGAACGCAACCTCCCGTGATAGCAAGTATGGTAGGTATGTCATACACACAATTCATATACCAATACTAAGTAAACACACATCTTAGTAATACCGTATTTTAATCGTAGTACATATTGCGCTCTCGTACTAACTATAATTATCACAATTTGTACTATTCCGGTTTGTAATCATACGCGCCATAATTTCTCACGTCGTAGTAGACACTCACGTCTCAACCCAAACTGTCCATGTAATACAACTCTCGTATATAAATTCCTTATCATAAATACCCAAATGTCCCAATTCTATCATTACTACATCTACGGAATGATATCTATAACCTCGGATAAGTTTACGGAACTCCAAAAATCAAAACAGTCCAAAATGGCCCAAACTGTCAGCTCGTTAGAAGTCTCGTTCGAACGAGACTGTTCGAACGAGATCCAGTTCGTTCGAACGAATTGTCCCTTCTAACGATATCTCGTTCGAACGAGATATCGAACGAAATCACTACTCGTTAGCAACGACTGGTCAACTCGTTAGAAGCTCGTTCGAACGAGTTCGTTCGAACGAGTTCGTTCGAACGACCTGGGGACTGCTTCTAACGACTGACCAGTTTCGGCCCAAATTTTTCCCCAATTCGTTTTTCATCCATTTTAACACCTCAAATCTTCTAAACTAAGTCCCAACAATCGTTTAAAGGTCTATAATCAATACTAAACATATATAGTCACATCCTAACATGTTTTTAAGGGATCAATCCATCCTAACATCAATTAAATTTACAAATTTCTACACTTTTTCCCAATATCTCAAGAACATGAACCCTAACTTTATATCATCATCAAATCCCAGAATTTAATTTGTTTTAATTTCTCCTAATCACAGTTATTATGAGGGAAATCATCTACCTATCATACTACATGCAATTCTCTTCAAAATTTTCAAGTTCTAAACTCCAACTACATGGGTTTTCATTTAATCTTTCAAGAACAATCAAAATTCTTCAATTTCTAACATGGAAAAGACATTCTCTGAATTTAAATGGAATAAAGTCACTTGCCTTGGTTTGATTTCTGATTTTGGTGTAGGTTTGATGAAGTTTTCTGCAGAAATTCCTCTCTCCAAGCTCCTTCTCCAATGGTGGCTTAAGGTGGCTAGGGTTTGATTTGGGGAACTTAGAAAACCTAAATGATAACCTACGTAGCCTTCTAGGTTAATATGGGTTGGTTATGGGCTTAGTGGGTCAAATCCACATCAGATTTAATTAACCAATTTTCGTCACTTTTAATTCCTCAAAATGTAAAATTACCAAAATACCCCTTTAAGTTGCCGGTATGGCCTAAAAATACCCCGGGACCCAAACTACACCCCCGGCTAGTGTTTTCTGACTATCTCGACCCTTCTGGACGCGTTGGCGCACTCAAAACGACCATACGATTTATAGATTTTAAATTCACTTTTATTATCAAAATATTTCACCGTGACGCGGCGGTCCCACGCGTCTCAACAAAATTTATAAAATGCCCTATATAAATCTCACGACAACTTCTATAATACCAAATACATATATCAAAACATGTATGCACATAATCAAATACCAACTCGCATCTCGTTAGTATTTATAACCCGGATTAATTTCCAATTAATACGCATTTAATTAATTAATCCCAAAAATAAATATAGCGAAAAGTACGGGGTATTACAAAATGTAAGTAAATGCCCATGAATTACTCACAGCAAAGACCGCCTTCACATTAGGAATTTCTTTCTTGAATATTTTTATAAATTCTTCACTGTTACACCATTGATAAAATTATAGGCAATCTTCGAAAAACAGAACCTTTGTCCAAAAATATAGGCAAAATATTTGGTACATAGAGGAATACAAAGAAAGCACTAAGAGGCCTTTTAGGTGATACATTATCCAAAGAACAAAAAAAATACATCAAAGGTGGTGCATCACCTTTAGTAGTTGTTTGCTACATACAGGAATACAAAGAAAGTAATATTAAAGGTGATGCGTCACATTTGATAATCCCAACATTCATTTTGTTTTTCCCCTTCCTTTTATTTTTTTGGTGGTTTTTGCAGAAAAACAAAAATGTGGTAGTAGTTATGAAGTAGTAGGCTAGTAGCACATCACACATTCTAATTAATATCACCAATATACTATTACATATTATGACAGTTTGGTAATCATTTATAGACATTAAACCCTATTATATGAGATGGTTTTAACTTATATAGGCTTACCAAGGGAAAAAACTGCGTTATCATTACAACTAAAATATATACAGGAATTAGTTTATATAGTGTAAGAGCTGTAAGACAAATATTAAAGCAAAATTTTTATCCTAGTGGTGAAATGCTAAGTACAAAATAACTTCTCTAGAACTTAGCACAAGCGTAGCTTCAATAAAAAACCATTAGTTGGTTCAAAAATATAAAACCACTCCACGAAATCATCGAGCATGAAATCTCAAGATGGCAATGATTACTTAAAAGAACAGTTGAAATCATATATAATTTTTATCAGCTCAATTTAACAAACAAAAAAATCTCCTAGTATAGCTTCATATTACATTTAAAACTTTAATTTGATCACAAAATCCTCAAATGGCTCAAAACCAAATAACCATTCTACAAAATAACTGAGAAATTTTCCCTTTTAAAATCCTATCCGGCAGAATGTATAAGAAGATGAAGATTTGCAAAAATAAAGGAATTATTCAAGTGAAAATATATAGAAACAAGATTGAATAAAATTAATAAATTTAGGGTTTAGTAATGATTATGAAACACAGGGTATCTTTATTATGCCATTAGCATGTGATATAAAAAGGCAATATATTTTAATACATGCTACCGTAAATACTTCAAATGTGAATTCAAATCATGCATAGGTTGTAAAAAGAACCCAAAATATGCAGAGAAATTCAAACGTGGAAGAATGTGATTCTCCAAGAGAGAGCTCTATGTTTTTTTCAACAAAAATGATTGCAAATGAATTGCATATTACCACATTTTCTACTCACATTGTATAACAGAGTCAACATAGTTTTATCACAGCTTACTAATTCATTGATTGTAACTTAGATTTCATAATGATTAATGTTTACAAATATATTACTTAAGTATATCAACATTGATTTCTTGAATCAAGTTTTAAGAAATAAGAATTACACAAATTAACTTGCAATCAGAATAACTATTAGTTTCTCATAAAATGGTAAGCAACTAGTAGTAAATATAATTTATCAAATTAGCACATAAATTTTGGTCCAATTATTTTTTTTGCCTTTTCATAACAAAATATAATATGTTAATCATCAGAGGTTTGATCCAAATCCAAATTTTCTAAAACAACAAGATAGTCTCATATAAATGGACTAAAAATATAGGCAGGTGGCTATAAGTAATAATCTAAGACCATATGGACTAATACAATTTATCCACGATGCGTCTACACAACAAATACGTATAAATAAGCTAAAATAAAAACTCCAAGGGAAAACATCCAATATGATCCAAGTTATTTCATTAGAAACTGTACATACACCCAAACTAACTTGATCCCCAAAAGAAAAAGGATAGTCACGATACAAAAGAAGTAAGACAAAGCTTTAAGCTTCTTAAAGATATTTAATCAAACGCCGAGTGTACGAATTAATAATCACCTAGTTAACATATATATATATATATATATATATATATATAAAAGCACAACGATCTCCAATAACTAAAATTAGACACAAATAGAATAAAACAATTACAGGTAATGAAAGTGAGAGAATAAGTAAGAAGTAAGAATACTTTCTGTTGACAAAATAAATAGGTAAAGAAAAAAGGCGATAGGTATGTTTAATTTGTATTTTTCTTTTCACAAAATTCTTAATTTGTTATAAAACCCAATTTTTTTTTGTTTACAAACTGAAACAACACACCTAACAATCAGAATCAACACTTGCATATAGATACAAAAATAATTGAAAAATAACAAATATATATATATAGAGGAATAAAATTACTTACATGCTAGATAATACGTTGGATCTTAACATGAGATTCTTTTTAAACGTTGAACCCTAGAAGTTAAAATATATACTAAACACACAAAACTCATTTGCAAAATCATAAGATAAACACGAAAGGTCGTCGACGAGGAGACTTGCAGATATTGTCTGGGACAAAGTTTGCTAGGAGGGAGAAGTAGAGAGAGGGTGGGTGAAAGTAGGTTTGCTTGAGTGGGTTGGGATTTGGGGGGAATAATCCTGCCCAACCTTCCCTTCCCTTCCCTTATCTTTTTATTTTTATTTTTTATTTTAATGACTTTTGCAATGCGTACCACGTATATTGTAACGACTTTTTTCTATTTATAATAGATTTTCACCGTTACATATTTATAATGAACAAAATCTGTTACCAATATCTGTTTATAATTTTCTTATTTTGGTGTAGTGTAGGTTGATTTTGCCATTGAATGATAATATTAGTTGTCGTAGACGAACTTAATCGTTTATGGACAACTTTGATCATCAGAGATCAATTTGACCATCTTAGGTCAAAAGAGATTAGAAGACTCTGCGCGTCATACTTAGTCTTTCTAAGTTATTTGTAAGTCGGTTGTTTGTCAAATCGTTATATGTAGTGCTGAATATAGGTTTTGCCCTTTTTAGGGATTTTTCCTCATCTCTACGTGTTGTTTGCATGCTCGAATTATTGCTTTACATTTGGACTGAATCTCGTAAGCACATCTAATTTAATCAGAGATAAAATTTGGTAAAAAATAGATTTGTGTATGTGGCAACCTAATATACAAATCAATCCATTAAATCACTTGCATTCTCAGAGTCTAAGTGGGAGATTGTTAGAGAAGTAGACTAAAACCATGCTTTATATAATAGTGTTAGTATGAATTTATTGTTTAAATAAAATCAGTTTTTCCTATTTTAATGATAATCATGTATATACATAATATTTGCATTATTTTATATATTGTAAGTGTTTTTTTATTCTACTTAGTAGGCATTTTGGTGTGTAGCGTATGGCTTATGGACAGAGAATCTAATCACGAGTTCTTTTGGAATATAGTTTTATCGTTCACAATCTTAAATGGAATTGGACACACCATCAATAGGGTTGTACTGCAATATTTTAGTAGGTCTACCTTGATTATAGAAAACCATATAGTTTCAACTTATTGTACTAGTACACTTTATGTGTATTGAATGAGACCACTTTGAGGTTATTGTCTTTATACTGATTTTATAATATAATACACACCTCATGATTATTAGGTTTACTCCAGGCTCTTAATCCGAATATGATTGATGGACACGTGCACTAGTTATTTATTGCTTTGACCTATCGGGTGAGATTCATTATTAGATCAATAATCTTGATAGATTGGGTAATGATTATTAATGTTTGGTGAAAGTTTTGTATGGATGGAATCCAAGTCTCGATATAGAGACTAGTGATACCCCCTTAAGATGCTTATAAATTTTTTTATGTGTTGAACCCTGTTGTGACACTCCGACTAATTAAATACCGGGTAGCTACTCCTTTATTAAATTAATACAAAATGCCAAGTTGATCCAGTTAATAGCATCACTGTCGAAAACATTTTAATGATTACTAACCACCTAGTATTTAAAAAGTAAGTTGCCAAATTTTAAGTTAAGTCTGATTAACATGCAATAAAAGAATAATGGAAGATCAACATAAATCCATTCACCATAACGAAGTAATGAAATAACCAACAATAGTAATAAGTCCGGAGGAAAACTCCTCACAACAATCCCACAACTGAAAATAATAAGACAAGTCTGAATTCTGAATTAATTACATGCCCGAAGTCTGAAAAACTGAAATATAAAATGAAATGTCTCTAAAGAATTGGGCGACATGCCCTACAACTGATGATATCTGAATATAGAGTCAAGGCAAATGAAGTGTCTACTAGCAAGGCCCTGTAACTTCCACAACAGCTACAGCTCGTCACCTGACTGAAAATACTACGCATGGTGTCCTTGTGGCTGGGAACCTAAAAATGGTTTTTACAAAAAAAAATAGATTTGAAAGCAAACGGGTCAGAGCCCGAATGTGGAGAGTATTTTAAAAACAGCAAGTGCTTTAATAACAATTAAAACAGTGAATGCAAGATACATGTTAGGACGTGCTCTCACATGAAATACTCACCTCTCGTCTAACTGTGCACTCCTAACGTTCCTGTACCCATTCATGTGTTTTCTCATAACTATCTAGTTCCAAAGAGTTTCTACACTTCTACTCGGTTCACGTTTAATTCCAACCTTACAATTAAATAGGGAGATCTACTTTAATTCTCGAATTCCCAATTATTAACAAAACCATTTATTGATATCTGACCCCTTTTATCTTTTCATAATATTACAATTACTACACCCACAATTTAACATAGCAATTTCCTTTTCTTTTTACCGTATATTATTCACATCATAAATATACAATACAAGCACCCAAAGGCTAAGCTGCGGTGCACACATACTCTGCTATCCATCCCGGTACATCACGTACATAAGGATCACAAATTCCCAATCTCTCAGGAATTGTTGGAATAAACACCACACACAAAAATGGAGGCGAACATAATTCAACATATCCATGGTCACGTACATACCTACGCTCCATAGTTAGCTGGCTTATTAACTCACAAATAAGTCGTTCTCTTGAACTATGTCCTCGAGGTACCAATCTAAATCCGGGCAACACAAGGATAAGAAGGCCCTAAGCGAACGTAACCTCCCGTGATAGCAAGTATGGTAGGTATGTCATACATATAAAAATCATATACTAAGCATTCACACATCTGAGATAATTCAATATTAATAAAGGTATACTCTACATCCTTATACCATTATTCCAAATTTGTATATTTTACGTCTCCCGATAATAATAAAGTTAAACTGTCGACACGTCTCACGTCGTAGTTTCTTATACTTAAAACCTATCTAAAATAGATTATTAAGTTCCTATTATTCCCACGTATAACATCTTTATTCCTAAGGTCCTTACTTCTACCCCACACCTCATTTCATCAAATTATTCAAATTTACACTATTAACCCAAATATTATCTCACTTATCGAATTTCATTAGTTTAGAATAATTCCTCAAATTGAATTCTAATTAACGTCCAAATTTCATATCCATGCCTACTGGTCTTCCTTAAGGTTAAGGGTATTCATACGGTCTCCAACAATATTATCCAAGGTTTAGCATCCTTAAAATTTAAATAGGGGAAAACTTTACTCATTCTGGGAAGGTCGATCGATCGACCTTTTCCTTCGATCGATCGATGGTGGTCGATCGATCGACTGATGAACATCGATCGATCGAATGCACCAGGTATGGCTACGGACTGCTTCGTTTTGCAGTTTTCAAATTATCCCAAAACATACTTTTAATGCATGAATCTCTAATATAACGTTATAGTATCATCATACAACCATCCTACAACATTAATAACGTTCTAAAACCAATAATTCATCAACCAAGGGCTTTGTATGGATCAAATCTTCATCAAGAATTCCAGTTTTCTATTTCTTTCAAGAACATTAACATACTTCTTCTAAAATCCGTTTTTAAATCATCAAGGGTCA
This sequence comes from Sambucus nigra, assembly GCA_949130495.1. Lineage (NCBI taxonomy): Eukaryota > Viridiplantae > Streptophyta > Magnoliopsida > Dipsacales > Adoxaceae > Sambucus > Sambucus nigra. The sequence goes on from OX422217.1 coordinate 161,113,993, forward strand.
TAATTCTGAGTTCATAATTCGTCCAGAATGTTTCTACATGCAGTCCCTAACATAGTTCATAGTTTTACATCTTCAAATTCATGGGTCTAATCAATCTTCCAAGATAAATTTGATAATTTCCTAAACATGGAAAAGCATAGCATTTAAATCAATTGGAATTAAACCACTTGCCTTAATCTTTCTCTGAATTTGATGTTGAATCTTGAAGGTTGAGTTGTTCTCCCTCTCTCTTTCTGCAGAATTCTTTTCTCTCTCTCTCTCTACAAGTTTTTCTCTAAGGATGATGACAATGGAGGTGTGGTTGGTTTTTGGCAAGTTGGAACTATATCTTAACTTCTCCCATAGCCCATTAAGTCCCTTAGTGTAGTTAGTGGGTCTAGTGGATAAAGAATAAGTCAGATTGTTGTTTCTAATTTTCGTGGGTTTTAATTCCCAGATTTTCGAAATTACCAAAATGCCCCTATAAGTTACCGGTATGGCCCAATAATGCCCCGGGACCCAAACTTAACCCCCGACTAGTGTTTTCTGACTATTTCGACCCTTCCGGACGCGTTGGCGCACTCAAAATGACCATACGGGTGATAAAAATAAAATTCACTTTTTAATTCAAATAATTATATTCCTGACGCGACTGTCACGCGCGTCCCAACAAAATTTCCCAAATTGTCGTATTTCAATCTCGCGACAATTTCAATATTTCCAATATTCATATATTGCCAAATATTCACATTATAATCAAATACTAACTCACATCTCGTTAATATTTTTTTCCGAATTAATTTCCAATTAATACACATTTAATTCAATTAATCCCCAAAAATAAATATCACGAAAATACGGGGTATTACACCTGTGTGGATTATGTTAATCCCATACTACAAATAAGTTAAGTTGGACTGCTCAAGGACTTAAATAAGTTAATCAAATAAATTATTAGTAATTTATTTGATTAACGGATATCTGTAACCTTAACGTGGTGAGAATTAAGTAATTAATAATAAGGAGCTCGAAATATAATTTTGAGTTAAGCAGTGCAGTTGCAATTATAATTATGTAGTGGTATTAATTATAATTAAAAGACTGAGATTATAATTTGGGTTAGATTAGGTTTTTTCAAGCCTATTAGGATCCACATCCTTATCTATCCTTAGGGTCCCTACCGTAGCCTATATATATGCACCTAATAATCCTTTTTCCTCAAGCAAATCGTCACTCTTGAGACTCAAAAACCCTAATTCGAATTTATGAGAAAAAGAGGTAGCGAAGAGAAAAAGTGAGAAGAGAAGGTGATTACGAAAGAAGATTCTACACTGTACTCGTGACTGTTCATATCGGGAATACGATAGAAGATCATGAGGTGAATCGATCATGTATTCTAGATCAATCATCATCACATATAGTTCATTCTGAGACGAGATAAAAAAAAATGGGATCTCGAAGATAAACCCTAATTACCCCTTGTACGGTTTCACATATGAGTAATTTTTTTATTGTTCGATTTATACACGTAATCAACAAACCCTGGGGCTGCCTCTCCAACACAAGTTGCACAAAAAATATGCATAATAACTATATTTAACCTCATATAACCCTATCCCAATCTCCCAAGACTACACGTCTAAGCATCAACCTTTCCAAAATCCCATTTAACAACCCATCTCGCTCTCAGATTTAGCTAATACATCCTACACAATTCGACCCCCACAAACCAACCGAGCTCTAAACAAGAAAATGTCCCGAACACATTTTTCAAAACCTAAAACATTAGATTCAACCTAAAGGCCAATTTATGAGGCATGAATTCTTTCGAATTTATCCCCTTAATTTAGGGAATATTACCATCTCGAATAATGTAAAATGTGTTAATTTATCTCATTTCCTTGCTAATGACTCCCTCTAACAAGTACATCTAGTTTCGTGTATTTATCATGAATTTTCCAGGCATATAAAGTATCAAGAAAGAAAGAAATTGGAGAAACATTGAAAGAAATCAAAGAAGAAAAGTCAAAAGGGACATTTTCATAACTTTTCAGCCTTAGTTCGGAGGTGGGGCCAACTGGAAAGTTGAATATCTTTCAATTATAAGAACACTGGAAAAAACGGCACCTCAATTCGAGCTACGGTGAAGAAGTTATGATCAGTTGAAGATGAGAGAAGTCAGGAAAAAAAGTTTTGGAGGAATATCAAGGGCGATACAGATCTTTTAAAAATAAAAGATCCGGACCGGTTGGTGAAAACATGAGTTTTTCTGAATCAATGCTCTGATACCACTTTGAAAACGTGAGTTTTTCCGAATCAATGCTCTGATACCACTTATTGTGAATGATGACCCCCAAATTTTAGATTTTACTTTAAAGTAATTTCCTTTTAGATGCGGAATGAAGATGGCTCAACAAACTTTACATAAACCAAATTTTAATTTCTTTCAAATTAAAATTAAACTTAACTCAAAGTGAAATTAAATTAATCAACAAATACATTTTTCACTTTTACATATTAACTCAACCCAAGTCCTAGAAATTTGCCTAACAATAAATATTCAGTTTTGCAAATTAGGCCAAACCAAATCTTATCCAATAAAATTAATGACTTGAATTAAATTAAATTTTACCCAAATTAAATAGCACCAAATTAAATGAACCAAATTTATCTTTTTAACCTAAGCATGCATCTAATGTGAATTGGTAAAAGTTAAAATAAACAAATCCACTATGCCGCGATGTACGAGGAAAAACCCACAATGAAAAAAAACCTCGGATGGCCCTAGCCTTAAGTCCACTAAGTATGGAATTACAATTACAAGATAGATGACTTACAACACTCGACTCGACTTCGTCAAGCCCCGACGTGTCTTCTTGCAACAACCTCTGTATAGCCGACAATCCTGGACTCCACCGGAACCTTGGAATCGACCAATGAAGCTGTGGGAACAACCGTCAACCACACATGGTGCCTTTCACCATGCGAGAATGCCGCAACCAAAAACGAGACTTCTTCTTTGAGGGATGTAGAAGCAAACCCCAACGGACTCTTCAATTTGGTAGAGTAAAATCCGGTGCCAAAACACTCCAAGCAAGATATATATGGTAACTTGGAATAAACAAATTGTGGGTGTAAACTAAAGTGTTTTTTAATAATGTTCTTGAACTACAAACACTTAAAAACATGAACGTTTGAACTTAGCAATTTCTCTCTAAAAATGTTCTCTTAAAAGGGTGTTTAAAAAATGTCAAAAGTTGGTTTTTCAAACATGGTTCCCGCACATATAACATCTGTTAAGAGTTAGTGGGTAAAAGAAAGTGGAAATATGGGGAAAAACTGATTAAAATTGCCAAAAAAATTTCCGCCTGAAATCTCGTTCGAACGACACTTCTAACGAAGTTCCAGAGGCAAATGGGGAAAGTTCATTGGCAAACTCGTTCGAATGACATTCTCGTTCGAACGAAAAACTTGTTCAAATGACAATATCGAACGAAGTTCCAGAATGGTTAAAATTCGATTTTTAGTCCAGAAACTTTATTTTAAAGTTTTAAAGAAACCTTCTGAAAATAAACATAAGTTTAAAATAAAATTTCACCCAATAAAAATTGTTCCAAGCTCCTATATATATATGTAATGCATTCATACCTTAGGAGGAAATGGAACAAATGTTGTTTGACGTAGAAACGAGGCATAATAAACTCAGCATATGATGAAGCTTTATAATCTTGGATGCTACGTCTTCAATTAACAAGTTATAGGCTTGATTGGATAAACTTGAACATTATCCTATGACTCAAATATTTTTGTCCAGAATTGAGCCAACACTTCATTGAGATTCAATCGGAGACTCGTGTCCTTACAGTTGGCAACAAAATCTCTGAATGAAAAATAAGAGCGATTCAGACCTATTAAAATTAAAGGATCCGGACCGCCCCTGTGCAGGTGCCTGACGTAAATAAGGGGGAGGGGGGGATCCTGACCGCTTTGGATTTTCTCAGAATTTCTTTTTCTTTCTTAGAGTTTTATGTTGTCTCAATCTCTCGTAAATTCCGGACTCTATTTATTCAAGGTTGTTGCACAATATTAGGGGTTCGAAAAAATTAGACTTCCAATAGTAGTAGAAGGGGTTTTGTAACCAAAAACCCTAGTTTTGGTAAGGAGTGAATTTTGAGTGAAGAATGAAGTTTTATTTCTGGGATTTCTTCAATACAAGTAATATTTTTCCTTTAGTCCTTCAGTGTTTACTTAGATTAGTTATTTGTTTTGATTTATCACGTTCTTCTTCCCCATTCTCCATATAGTATGATGTTTTGTTTTTCAAAAATTGTGTTTTTATTTAGTTTAGTTATGTCAGGCTAAGTTTCTAAGGGTTGGGATGCATGAATCCAAGCCGATGTTCTTTACATATGTATAAAATTAAGTTTCCAAATTAAATAATTGGTCAAATCGTGTTGTGTGGTGATCACAACCATTGTAGGACTTTTGATCTTGTTTGCCCTATGTAACCGGAATGCTTAAGAATGCAATACGCGTGTAGCTATCTCGACACCGCTTTATTCTTACTTTTGATTATATATGATGCGGTCTTGAACCTCATATATATAATTCTTGAGCTTAATAAAGACTGGATTTAATCATTTATTTCAATTCGAGAGTTGACTTTAACATCGGTAAATGCACTAGGGTTGGAGGATTGTAACCTAACCTATTGTTCTCATTCGTAGTTAAGCCTTTCATACATTTGTTATTTGCTCTTAGATTAATTAGCGTAGCTGCATTTCATTAGTATTTAGTTCAGTTAGTTGTTAATATCGCATTTAGTTCATAATTAATCTCCCATTCAAAGCATCTTTTCCCTTATTTTAGAGTCAAGTTAGGGTGCTCCGTCTCTCTAAACGTCGTCATGATTTTCTCGTCCTATTTTCCTGAGGATCGATACCCGAATTACCGGGATTATTACTTGAGCGACATGCTTGCACTTGAGCCTAGATAAGCACGCATTTTAGAACACTTTTTAAGTCGCGTCAACAAAATGGCGCCGTTGCTGGGGAGTGTTTTGTTATAGATTATAATTGATTTACTATTTCGTAAGATATTTTTTTTTTGTATTTTTTTCTTTTAATTTTTTTTATAGGCTTGAACAATTTAAAATTTTTAATTTCAAGAATCTCCGCCTCGACCTATTAAAATGAGTGAGGGTTTTTAATTCATGAATATGAAAGGCTTGAAAATAAATATCGGGAAAAAATCATTTTTGGGAGCAAGAGTTGGATGCATTATTCGAATCCAATGAGGATTTTTCTTCCAATATTTTTGAAACTAAAGAACATTTTCAAACAAATGAGGAATCCGAGGTTATAGAGCCAAGGAATCCTACTTTGGAAGAAAGAATTATTTTTCCAATCAAACAATTACTTGATTTTCTTTCCACCCAAAGTGCGATGGATATTAGTCTTGTTACAGAAATGATCTCACTTTGCGATGAGATGCGTTCTAACTTGGAAAACAAAGAGGAGGTTGAGACTTGTGTGTCCCCTCAAATTTTTGAAGAACATCTCATTGAAAGTGAGTCTTGCTCCCTTTAAATTCAATCTACAAGTGATGACGAATCACTTGAGATTGAATTTATGTCATCACCATTTTCATTCACCATTATTGAACACTTACAAGTACCACTAGATTTCTATGAGTCGGTTGAAACTTCTGAAACGTTTAAACCTTTTACCGATAAGGACACTTTGCTAGAATTGTTTTCTAATATGTACTCTTACTTTTTGTGTGGCCCTCTCTCCATACTACTTGAAAAATCTTTCGGAGGTGATCCTATTTTTCTTGGATCTCAATTGTACTTGTCCCAACTAGCATTCAAACCCCCCATCATCCCGTTAAATTTTTTAATTGGTGATGGTTCATTTTTTCCATCTCACACATGCCTTTCGTTGTTCAAACCTAATTCTTATTTTTCGAAAGGCATGCATGAAAATGAGGGTACACCAATTACCCCTCAAAGTCAAATTGTATTTTAGGTGGACCCTCAAATTTTTCGACTTCTAGTGTATAACTTATTAGAAGTTCAAATCGTAGGTTGTACATAATTAGCTTTTTTTTTTCTTTTCCTTTTTTGATAGTTTAGAGTAATTAGTTAAAGTTTATGTTATTCTTTTCGTTATGTTTGGTTCCAACATGTTTTGTAGATTCAATAGACTCGTACTCATCGGGGATCTCTCTATTTGGGTAATATATTTCTTTTCCTCTATTTGTGTTGTGTTCTTGATTTGCATTGAGGACAATGCAACATTTAAGTTAGGGAGTGTAGGATATTCTTCCCATTTATTATTTAGTTTCATTGACTTGATCACATGTTCATTCCAAGTGTGTTTTTTTAGAAAATTTTAAAAATTTCCAAAAAAATTGAATTTTTTTGAAAAAAGTCAAAAATACTTTTCTTCAAAATAAGTAAAAATTAGAATTTAAAAGCTTAAAAAATGTCACAATTTTTCTGTCTCAAATTTGTAAATTCCAAAATGCACAAAGCCGAAATTGACCAAAGATGGAAATTGAGTGAAAATTGACGACTTAACGAATAAGTGTGGTGATTAATCAACCTGGTGAGATTTCGAGCGTATCATTTTTGTGATTTTATAAATCAATCCGAGTTAATTGTTAACTCAAAGTTCTATTTAGCGTTTACAAAATTTGTTGATGATCTCTATTCCTTTATTTTGATCGGTAACGGGAATAGTGTGTGATGTTGCCTCGAAAAGTGTGCTAACATATCTCTAAATATAAATTGATCTCAAAACGCATATGGTAAAGCATTTAGTAATTTGGACAATGAAGTAGGCCCTCGTTTGACACCCAAAAATATTATCCATAAAAAGTTGTGAAAAATCATCCCTTTTGGAAACCCAATTGAGCCGAGTAAATGTCTCCCTTTTCATTTGATTAACCCGAAACACCTAATTAACCCGGAATTTTGAAAATGAAAAATTTAGAACTTTAGTCCAAAAAGGTGCAATAAAAAGGGGCAAGAGAAAAATAGAAAATGCCCAAAAAACATAGCAAGAAAAGAAAAATAGAAAAAGAATAGAAAATGAGCAAATGCCCAAAAAAGCACTAATGGGCATCACAAGAAAATTTTCCAATTCCAAAAATATCCAGCCATCTCCTTTTACCCCTTATACCTTATAATCCGAAAAAGTCCTAACCGAGTCCGAATTGCGAATTTGGTTACCGCGTGGAGAGTTAAGGCAAAACAGATAATAAAAGAGATTAAATGTGTGAAAAAGAGCCGATGTTCCCGTTTCCCAATGACTGTATTCCGATGATGAGATCTTTTCACCATAAATTTCCTTCTTTCAAAATGGCGTGCGTGAATTTGTGTCCATTATATTTACTCTTTAAATCACGCACACCGAGAGAATAACCACCTTTCGGAGTGATTAGTTTGTGAGAGTATTCCATGAGCAGTTGAATCAAAACGAATTTTTGGAAAAGTAACGTAATGATCAATCGGTGGAAATTAGCAGTTAAATTTCTGGATTCTCTAAAACACACACACACACTATGATTTGAAACTCTTGAATATGAATTTTTGGTGACTGTTTTTTGGAAACTTTAAATTGTACAATTTTTAAGTATTTTGATTTTTCTTTGAGTCAATAACGAATTTTGTGGGTATATTCACTGCAAACCCTCATGGGACACAACTCGTCCTACTAGGGTAACCTAGGGGTTTAAAGGCTTGTTGCATATGCTAAATGCAATCGCTTGCCAATGAAAGTAATATTTTACCTCAATAAGTAAAACTCGAGAATTGAGCTGAGTTTAAGATTCTTTTTTTACATTGCTCGGGACACGCAAAGTTCTAAGTTAGGGGGATTTGATTAGGCATACATTCTTCAAAATTTATCCCCTTAATTTAGGGAATATTATCATCTCGAATAATGTAAAATTCATTAATTTATCTCATTTCCTTGCTAATGACTCCCTCTAACAAGTACATCTAGTTTCGTGTATTTCTCATGAATTTCGCAGGCATTTAAAGTATCGAGAAAGAAAGAAATTGGAAAAACATTTAAAGAAATCAAATAAGGAAAGTCAAAAAGGAAATTTTCGTAACTTTTCAGCCTCAGTCCGGAGGTGGGCCAATCGAAAAGTTGAATATCTTTCAATTACAAGAACACTGAAAAAAATGGAATATCAATTCGAGCTACAGTGAGGAAGTTATGATCAGTTGAAGATGATTGAAGTCAAGAAAAAAACTTCTGGAGGAATTTCAAGGGTGATCCGGACCTATTAAAAATAAAAGATCCAGATCAGTTGGCAATAAAATCTCTGAATGAAAAACAATAAAGATTCGGACCTATTAAAATTAAAGGATCCGGATCGCCCCTGTGTAGATGCCTGACTCAAATAAGGGGGGGATCCGGACCGCCCAGTCCCACCGATCCGGACCACTTTGGATTTTCTCAGAATTTCTTTTTCTTCCTTAGAGTTTTATGTTGGCTCTATCTCTCATAAATTCATGAGGCTATTTAATCAAGGTTGTTACAAAATATTAGGGGTTCGAAAAAAATTAGATTTTCAGTAGTAGTAGAAGGGTTTTTGTAACCAAAAACCCTAGTTTTGTCAAGGAGTGAGTTTTGAGTGAAGATTGAAGTTTTATTTCTGGAATTTCTTCAATACAAGTAATATTTTTCCTTTAATCCTTCAGGGTTTACTTAGATTAGTTATTTATTTTGATTCAACATGTTCTTCTTCTCCATTCTCTATATAGTATGATGTTTTGTTTTTCAAAAATTGTGTTTTTATATAGTTTAGTTATGTATGGCTAAGTTTCTAAGGTTTGGGATGCTTGGATCCAAGCTGATGTTCTTTACATATGTATAAAATTAAGTTTTCGAATTAAATAATTGGTCAAATCCTGTTGTGTGGTGATCACAACCATTGTAGGACTTTGGATCTCGTTTGCCCTAGGTAGCCGGGATGCTTAAGAATGCAACGCGCGTGTAGTTATCACGACACCGGTTTATTCTTACTTTTGATTATATATGATGCGGGCTTGAACCTCATATATATAATGCTTGAGATTAATAAATACTGGATTTAATCATTTATTTCAATTCGAGAGTTGATTTTAACATCGATAAATGCACTAGGGTTGGAGGATTGTGTCCTAACCTATTGTTCTCATTTGTAGTTAAGTGTTTCTTACATTTGTTTCTGCTCTTAGATTAATTAGCGTTGTTGCATTTCATTAGTATTTAGTTTAGTTAGTTATTAATATTGCATTTAGTTCATAGTTAATCTCCCATTCAAAGCATCTTTTCACTTCTTTTAGAGTCAAGTTAGGGTTCTTCGTCTCTCTAAACGTCGTTAAGATTTTCTCGTCCTATTACCCTGAGGATCGATACCCGACTTACCGGGATTATTACTTTAGCTACAAGCTTGCACTTGAACCTAGATAAGCACGCACTTTAGAACACTTTTTAAGTCGCGTCACCAATCCATCCTAGCCTTAAGCCCCTAAATCCAATAATACAATCACAACATAAAGACCAAACCAAAATCACTAATCTATAATTTCATCCTTGCTCACTCTTGGTAAAATATTCATAAGAAATAAAAAATACGAAATTAGAGCTCATGCATTCGTAAATTATTTTTCTACAATCCTGGGTGGTCAATCAATCGATGGTCAAGATAGATCGATCGATCACCCCTATTCGTTGACACTTCCCATTCTTATGGGATTCACCTTCTCGAAACCCAAATTCTCTATCTAGAATACCATTAATGAATTTCCAAGCTTTATCCAAGCCCCAAGCCCCAATCAAACATCAAAGTCACTTCAAATATATGATTGTAAACTATATCTAATGACAATTATACAAGTTTACATCAATATTTGAAAGGAAAATATCAAATTAAATCACAAGAGCCCTACTTTCATCAAATACTACAGTTAACTTGCAATTTTTGTGGATTAATTCAAATAATCATAGGGATGTTAAAGGATTTTCAATATAAAAAAAGTTCTAACACTTTTCTAACATTTTTAATTCAAGTTCATGGAAAAATTATTCATTATAAGGGGGAAATTAACCTAATTAATATCTTGATTAGATTAATTGCGAAAATCAACTATTTAATCATTTAAAATCAAATTCAAACCTGATTAGGTTTACATTACAATGAATAGATATAATCTAACACAAAAGCAAGTATAATCAAATTCTATATAAACTTGCATCAATCAAAATGTGGAGAAAACCATGCCAAGATCCTCCCTATTCCTCTTCTCCTCCTTGAGTTCCTTCTCTCTAGTCTCAAGGTGTCTCCCAAATGTAATATATGACTTATGAGATCCCTAATGACCCACTAAAATCCTTAATCCGCGAAATTGAATTTGGGCCCAGATGGGCCTCCTCTAAAAGAGCCCAAAATCACCTTCAAGTGATTTAAAACCTTAACCAAGCCTTGTACTAATCCAATAGGCCTAAAACCCATCATTTTAAGCTAACAACCGACAATCTACGCATCCTAAAAGTCATGTACAAAATATGTCAAATCAAATATCCAACAACTCTGACATTTAATAATCAATTGTACGAGTCCAAATATCAATTAATCAATTAATGAATTAACAAGCATATAATTTGATTTCAAATCCGAATTAAATAATCGAGAAAATTGTAAATAGTGACATCTCCAGTCACGATAAGCACATATAATTGATTTTCACAATTTTTTAAAATTAAATAATACGCATAAAAATACGGGGTATTATATTAGGGCACCATGTGTCTGTGCAAAACAACAATAAAGATGAAACACGAATGTGATATGTATCATTTCCTACTATAATAACAATATTTTTACATGTACAAACACATTATCTTAATTGATGTTGAGTACGGGCACATGGTGACCGAAATGCATGATACTTTTTCTCACAATACATTAATATGGATAATTACAATAAATATGCTTTAAACCCTTGTTTTAATAATACAATACTTAGGGTCCGTTTGGTTTGGGGTAAAATATGTTTCAACACGGTGAAAAGTAATATAGTAAAATACATTTCTATTTAATTAGAGTTAATTTTTTTTATCTATTCTTGTTTAAAGTTTCATAATTATAGGGCGTGCACTTATTAACAATTTCATCCCAACAAAAAAATAATTTTAAATATGTGAAAAATATTTTACCATTTTATTTTTCATCGCAATTAAAATATTTCACCCCTAATCAAACGGAACCTTAAAAAGTGAAATTTAAAAACTAAAAAAACTTCAAACATAAAACCCAAGAAATAGTTTAAAGATGTCTCATGATTATCGAGCTAAACAATTATCACCCCCACTCATGAGCTCCCCGATCGTCATATTAGATGAGAAGAACCCCACTTCCAAATTCTAACACAATATGCTAATCGACCTCTCCTTGATAAGCCAACATCCAACCATAAATTTAGCCCTAACTATCACTCTCACGTTGAAACTCACCACCCCTTTTTTTTGATCTTTATCCAAGTAGACGACCCCCAACTCATTTAGAACACCATAAATCAAACTTGTTTTTAGACCAACACTCACTCCTGTTTCATTAATCATCCTGAGGGGAAGAGACCAAGTAAAGGCTTTTATAAGACAATTATTCTTGTAAAGAACAAATACATCCAAAGGTTCAAAATACAAATTTATCTTCTTATTTGGGTTTTTAATGGTGAAATTGATTTTATAATTGGAGTTAATTGAGAGTTGTAGAAAGAAAAGTTTGAGCCCGCGAGAGAATTTAGTTGGAAAATGGGAATGCGAGAATGGAGGATGAGCCATGCGATGACTCGAGCACATCCGATTATAATGAAAGCTAAACATCAAAAACATTATTAGAGAGCGAAAAACCGATGTGGCCCAGTTAATATTTGGCTGCGTATTATATAGATAAGTGTAAGAAAATGGGTATTGGACTCCAAAATTTGAGCTCAAATTTAGGTGGGACTCATACCACGATAATTGTGAGATCATATACGAACGCGTTCTCCTTCGCAAGGAGATTAACGTAGTATATCCACATATTCAATTCCATTAAGTTGTGAACGATAAATATGTCTCCAAAGTGACTCATAAAGTAATGAAAATGAATGAATTTAGTGTGTTATAATTGTTGTCCCACATTGGAAGAGTAGTGGGAATTTGAAGGGTTAATAAAACCCATAATATGGACTAAGGCTTGGATGCCTTTGGGGTATCCCAACTCTTTGAAACAGAGATGACCTATAATATGCAAGTGTTGGGCTTTGGCATGCTCGACTTGGTTTGGGCCTGAAGCACATTGGAGGGAATAAATTTGCCTTAAGGAGACTCTACTACAGGGCTCGGATTAATCTTTTCTGTTCATTAATATATTCTGCAATTTTCGTCTATTACAAGTAAATTTCTGAATTTAAAATTTATTTATGTAATTATTGAATTTAATTATTCTGTTTTAACTTTGAATTTATAATATCATTAATAACAATCTTAAGGCAAATTTATAAGTTTTACTACTTTATAATTTCGTTCAGAGATATTATTTTACTATGATAGAAAATTAATTTTTCTATTCTATTCATAATCTGTATACTGTTTTCAGAAATAAAATTTCATTTAGCTTTTTTTGGAAATCTGTTTTGTACATATTTTTGTAAAATCTTATTGTTGATGTAAAAAACTAAACTAGGTCTAATTAGTTAATCACAAATAATAATTGTAAGTAAAAGAATGAAACAAAAAGGTTTTTAAAGTGGTTCGGCTTGTATAGAAAAGCCTACGTCCACTGTACTTGTTATTGCCTCGTGTTTGCTTTTCGATCACTTGCCCTTGATGAAGGGATTACAACGTATTTATAGCCCAATAGGGAGACACAAAGATGGAATGTTAAAGGATGGAATGCCTTATAAATTAGGCATTTACATCAGCACATAAGGTCCATAATGTTTATGGTTGTTGGCGTTTAGCTGATAGTGTTGGTCGGCCTCCCTACTGTTGGTCGGGCTTCCTCGCATTGATCAACATCCCAGTATGATGGCCGACATTCCAGGCCTTAGTCGGTAGTTATGCCTTGCTGACTAGGATTATTGCCACAGTGGATGACACATGTCTATTTCTGATTGGTCCACGTAAGTGGGTAATTTTTGGTATCAACACTTACAATTTTTTTCTTTTCAAATCTGTTTTGTACATATTTTTTTAATTCTTTAAAAAACAGTGTGACACATATTTTAACATAATTAGAATAGTAGAAAACAGTGTTTACTATTTTAGTTTAAATCTATTTTACATAATTTAGAATATTTACTTATTATTGTTTGAATTCATATATTATCAATTATATTTGAGGAAATTGGTGTACATAATTGTGTATTCTGTTTTGATAAATTCATTACAAATGAATATTATTATTGATAAAAATTCTATTTTTGTAACAGAAATGGAATCACAAAGTATAAACACAGTCCCTTTGATCGTGAATGTGACTCATGCCACTATTGCTGCCCCCGTGAACATGCCACATGGGGAGAAATCGAAAAATTTAACTGGGCCAATTTCAAACGTTGGAAAGGACATATGTACTTCTATCTCACAACCCTTCAATTGGTAAGGTTTGTGTATGAAGATTGTCCCCCTTTGCAAGAAGGAGATGAACCTGAGAAAGTTATTGTCGTTGAAGTATGGAAACGTTATGACTTTCTGTGCTGAAACTACATCCTAACATACTTAGACAAGGCGTTGTACCATGTGTACAACACCATGACAACAACTAAGGAATTATAGGGCGTGCACTTATTAACAATTTCATCCCAACAAAAAAATAATTTTAAATATGTGAAAAATATTTTACCATTTTATTTTTCATCGCAATTAAAATATTTCACCCCTAATCAAACGGAACCTTAAAAAGTGAAATTTAAAAACTAAAAAAACTTCAAACATAAAACCCAAGAAATAGTTTAAAGATGTCTCATGATTATCGAGCTAAACAATTATCACCCCCACTCATGAGCTCCCCGATCGTCATATTAGATGAGAAGAACCCCACTTCCAAATTCTAACACAATATGCTAATCGACCTCTCCTTGATAAGCCAACATCCAACCATAAATTTAGCCCTAACTATCACTCTCACGTTGAAACTCACCACCCCTTTTTTTTGATCTTTATCCAAGTAGACGACCCCCAACTCATTTAGAACACCATAAATCAAACTTGTTTTTAGACCAACACTCACTCCTGTTTCATTAATCATCCTGAGGGGAAGAGACCAAGTAAAGGCTTTTATAAGACAATTATTCTTGTAAAGAACAAATACATCCAAAGGTTCAAAATACAAATTTATCTTCTTATTTGGGTTTTTAATGGTGAAATTGATTTTATAATTGGAGTTAATTGAGAGTTGTAGAAAGAAAAGTTTGAGCCCGCGAGAGAATTTAGTTGGAAAATGGGAATGCGAGAATGGAGGATGAGCCATGCGATGACTCGAGCACATCCGATTATAATGAAAGCTAAACATCAAAAACATTATTAGAGAGCGAAAAACCGATGTGGCCCAGTTAATATTTGGCTGCGTATTATATAGATAAGTGTAAGAAAATGGGTATTGGACTCCAAAATTTGAGCTCAAATTTAGGTGGGACTCATACCACGATAATTGTGAGATCATATACGAACGCGTTCTCCTTCGCAAGGAGATTAACGTAGTATATCCACATATTCAATTCCATTAAGTTGTGAACGATAAATATGTCTCCAAAGTGACTCATAAAGTAATGAAAATGAATGAATTTAGTGTGTTATAATTGTTGTCCCACATTGGAAGAGTAGTGGGAATTTGAAGGGTTAATAAAACCCATAATATGGACTAAGGCTTGGATGCCTTTGGGGTATCCCAACTCTTTGAAACAGAGATGACCTATAATATGCAAGTGTTGGGCTTTGGCATGCTCGACTTGGTTTGGGCCTGAAGCACATTGGAGGGAATAAATTTGCCTTAAGGAGACTCTACTACAGGGCTCGGATTAATCTTTTCTGTTCATTAATATATTCTGCAATTTTCGTCTATTACAAGTAAATTTCTGAATTTAAAATTTATTTATGTAATTATTGAATTTAATTATTCTGTTTTAACTTTGAATTTATAATATCATTAATAACAATCTTAAGGCAAATTTATAAGTTTTACTACTTTATAATTTCGTTCAGAGATATTATTTTACTATGATAGAAAATTAATTTTTCTATTCTATTCATAATCTGTATACTGTTTTCAGAAATAAAATTTCATTTAGCTTTTTTTGGAAATCTGTTTTGTACATATTTTTGTAAAATCTTATTGTTGATGTAAAAAACTAAACTAGGTCTAATTAGTTAATCACAAATAATAATTGTAAGTAAAAGAATGAAACAAAAAGGTTTTTAAAGTGGTTCGGCTTGTATAGAAAAGCCTACGTCCACTGTACTTGTTATTGCCTCGTGTTTGCTTTTCGATCACTTGCCCTTGATGAAGGGATTACAACGTATTTATAGCCCAATAGGGAGACACAAAGATGGAATGTTAAAGGATGGAATGCCTTATAAATTAGGCATTTACATCAGCACATAAGGTCCATAATGTTTATGGTTGTTGGCGTTTAGCTGATAGTGTTGGTCGGCCTCCCTACTGTTGGTCGGGCTTCCTCGCATTGATCAACATCCCAGTATGATGGCCGACATTCCAGGCCTTAGTCGGTAGTTATGCCTTGCTGACTAGGATTATTGCCACAGTGGATGACACATGTCTATTTCTGATTGGTCCACGTAAGTGGGTAATTTTTGGTATCAACACTTACAATTTTTTTCTTTTCAAATCTGTTTTGTACATATTTTTTTAATTCTTTAAAAAACAGTGTGACACATATTTTAACATAATTAGAATAGTAGAAAACAGTGTTTACTATTTTAGTTTAAATCTATTTTACATAATTTAGAATATTTACTTATTATTGTTTGAATTCATATATTATCAATTATATTTGAGGAAATTGGTGTACATAATTGTGTATTCTGTTTTGATAAATTCATTACAAATGAATATTATTATTGATAAAAATTCTATTTTTGTAACAGAAATGGAATCACAAAGTATAAACACAGTCCCTTTGATCGTGAATGTGACTCATGCCACTATTGCTGCCCCCGTGAACATGCCACATGGGGAGAAATCGAAAAATTTAACTGGGCCAATTTCAAACGTTGGAAAGGACATATGTACTTCTATCTCACAACCCTTCAATTGGTAAGGTTTGTGTATGAAGATTGTCCCCCTTTGCAAGAAGGAGATGAACCTGAGAAAGTTATTGTCGTTGAAGTATGGAAACGTTATGACTTTCTGTGCTGAAACTACATCCTAACATACTTAGACAAGGCGTTGTACCATGTGTACAACACCATGACAACAACTAAGGAATTATGGAATTATTTGGAGAAGAAATACACAACAGAAGGCGCGGGTATGAAGAAATTCATAGTGGGACGTTTTCTAAACTTCAAAATGGTTAACTCCAAGCCGGTTATTGCACAAGTTTAGGAACTATAGGTTATTCTTCATGACATTCATGTTGAAGGAATGTCAGTCGGTGACACTTTTCAATTGGCAGCAACAATTGAAAAATTTCCTCCATCTTGGAACTTGTTAAAAAATTATCCCAAGCACAAATGCAAGGAGATGAATGTTGAAGAATTGGTAGTGCGACTACGTATTGCAGAAGATAGTTGTGAATATCAAAAGAAAAATGGGAAGAACATCATGGAGTCCAAGGCTCATGTGGTTGAAGGTCCTAAATCCAAACATAAGCGTGATGGGGAAGGCACATCTAAGCAAAGAAATAAGTTAAAAGGTAAATGCTATAATTGCGTCAAGCCAGGACACCGCCCAAGCGAGTGTTGCAAATCAAAGAGCGCTAAAAAGAACAATGCTCAAGCAAATGTGATGGAGGGTGAGAACATTTCCGATGGTATCGCAGACATATATCTTTCTGCTGTTGTCTCTGAAAGCAATCTGGTAGGAAATACCATGGAATGATGGGTGGCACTGGGGCTACACGCCAACAAATGGATGTTTACTACTTATAAGGCTTTGGAAAATGAGGAGACCCTATTTATGGGGAACTCTTAGAGTTGTAAAGTCGTGGGACAAGGAATGATCATTCTGAAGATGACTTCGGGAAATGAGCTTACTTTTAACAATGTGCTGCACATGCCTGACATCCGTAAAAAAATAATTTCGGGATCTCTTTTAAGAAAGAATGGGTTTAAACTTATATTTATTTCTGATAAGTTTTTGTTGTCAAAAAATAATGTGTATATGGGAAAGGGCTACCTGTCTGAGGGGTTCTTTAAAATGAATGCAATGACATTGATGTCAAAGGCATCCCCGATGAATGAAATTACTAGTTTTACTTACTTTATTGAGTCTTCTAATATTTTGCATGCTAGATTAGGACACGTTAATTTTGATACATTGTGTAGATTAATTAACTTTGATGTTTTGCCAAAATTAAATATTGATAAAAATCATAAATGTGATATTTGTGTGGAATCAAAATTAGCTAGATTACCCTTTCATTCTATTGAAAGGATCACCGAACCACTATATTTAATTCACACGGATATTTGTGATTTAAAATTTGTACAAACTAGAGGTAGAAAAGAATATTTTATTACTTTTACTGACGATTGCACAAAATATTGTTATGTATATTTGTTACATAGTAAAGATGAGGCTATTGACGCATTTAGACAATATAAAAATGAAGTTGATAATCAATTAAGTAAAAAGATAAAGGCTATAAGGAGTGATAGAGGAGGTGAATATGAATCTCCTTTTGAGGAATTTTGTTCCGAACATGGAATTATCCATCAAACCACCGCTCCTTATTCTCCTCAATCAAATGGTATTGCTGAGCGCAAAAACCGTAAATTGATTGAGATGATGAACTGTATATTGATAAATTCAGGAGGTCCTCAAAACTTGTGGGGGGAGCCTTATTATTTGGTAATTACATTCTTAACAAAGTCCCACACAAGAAAACTCACAAGACGCCTTATGAGTTATGGAAAGATCGAAGACCTTGATATTAATATTTACCAGTGTGGGGGTACTTAGCCAAAGTGATGGTTCCTAAACCTAAAAAGGTAAAAATAGGCCCAAAGACCGTTGACTGTGTGTTCATCGGTTATGCTATAAATAGTAGTGCATACCATTTCTTAGTTTGTAAATCTGAGATTCCAGATATTCATGTAAATACGGTTATTAAATTGAGGGAAGCTTTATTTTTTGAAAATGAATTTCCATATAACATGACCCGAGAATCTGGTCCTTCTAAAAGGAAAAATCAAACTACTACAAATGGTACTCATCAACCTATTGAATCAATAGGCGATGAACCAAGACGTAGTAAAAGGGCAAGAACCTCGGCTTCATTCGGTCCAGATTTTCTAACATATTTGCTTGAAAATGAACCTCAATCATACAAAGAAGCGTATCCTCACCCAATGCTTCTAATTGTAAAGAAGCAATTAATAACAAAATTGAATCCATTTTGCAAAATCACACTTGGGAACTAGTGGATCTTCCACCAGGTTCAAAACCGTTAGGTTACAAATGGATCTTCAAAAAAAAATTGAAGACCGATGGATCAATTGATAAATATAAATCTAGACTTGTAGCTAAAGGCTATAGGAGAAAGGAAGGGTTGGATTACTTCGACACATACTCACCGGTAATAAGAATTACATCTATTCGAATGTTAATAGCAATATCTACCATCAATGGACTTGAAATACATCAAATGGATGTAAAAACCACTTTCTTAAACGGTGAATTCGACGAGGAATTTATATGGAGCAACCTGAGGGTTTTAAGGCTTTTGGAAAAGAAGGAAACGTGTGTAAGCTTGTGAAATCACTTTACGAATTAAAACAAGCACCTAAACAATGGGATGGAAAATTTGATAATGTAATGTTATCAAATGGTTTCAAAATTAATGAGTGCGATAAACATGTTTACTTTAAAAGCATTCAAAATGGATATGTCATTTTATGCCTCTATATTGATGATATGCTAATCATGGGTAGTAACCTGAAAATTGTCAAAACTACAAAACATATATTGAGTAGTCGATTTGACATGAAAGATTTAGGTATCGTCGATCTTATATTAGGAATTAAAATTTCTAAAACATCGGATGGACTTGTATTATCTTAGTCTCATTAAATAGAGAAAGTACTTGAAAAATTCAAGAAGTATGATACTAGTTCCACTGTAGATGTGAATTTACATCTAGCCAGATATAATGGTGAAAATATATTTCAACTAGAATACTATCGTATTATCAACAGTTTAATGTACATCATGGACTGTACACGACGGGACATAACATACTCGATAAGTAAGTTAACTCAATTTACGAGTAATCCAGGGATAGATCAGTGGAAGGCAGTATTAAGAGTTTTGGGTTATTTAAAATACACTCAAAACTATGGACTGCACTATTCGAGATGTCCAACTATTCTTGAAGGACATTATGATGCAAACTGGATGTCCGATACAAAGGACTCTAAGTCTACGAGTGGGTATGTATTTACCCTTGGAGGTGCAGCCGTATCTTGGAAATCCTCAAAATAAACGTGCATTGATAGATCGACAATGGAATCTGAATTCATTGCACTAGACAAAGCTGGGGAAGAAGCTGAACGGATTCGAAGCTTCTCAGAGGATGTTCCAAATTGGTCAAAACCTGTGCCCGCAATATGTATACATTGTGACAGTCAATCGATGATTGGAAGGGCACAAAATTACATGTATAACGAAAATTCTCGATATATCCGTTGTAGACATTATACCGGTAGACAACTTCTCTCAAATGGAATTATCTCAGTTGACTATCTAAAGTCAAAAGAGAATATAGCGGATCCACTAATGAAAGGTTTAAACCGAGAGCAGGTTGTAAAATCATCGAGGGGAATGGGTTTAAAGCCTATAAATATATAAGAATCAATATAGTGGCAACCCAACCTAGCTGACTGGAGATCCCACGATCTAGGTTCAATGGAAAAACCTAACTACATTGTATTCAGTAAGAACTGGAGGATATTTTAATCCTATCCATTATAAAGATGTGACCGTGCACATCTGCGGCAAAATTAGGATAAGTTGTGCTTTTAATGACATCCATATCTTAGTATGTCTAAGTGGGGGTATTGAGGGATGATCTTTATGGAAGTCACCTACGTGAGTAAGAAGTGGGCCACTTCTATGAGAATAATGAAAGGCAAATCCTCCAAAATACTCACGGAATCAAGTGGTGTTCATGGCCAAAATGAACACAAACATGAGAACCAATTGTGTTGAAGAATTATTATGTGAATACTGTTGTCTAGGTTTATAAAAACTATTGACGGTTCTAAGACGTGAAGTCTACTAATTAACCAAGTAAATTCGATGGTATATCACTAAGGAAACTTCGAGGCCACTAGGCTACTTCTTCGGATGTAATAAATTTTCCATTTTACTCAACCTGTGTCTGCATTTGAATATCTTTATATATAGCGATACATCATTCATGTGGGGGATTTTTAGAAAATGGGTATTGGAAAACAAAATTTAAGCAACTTTGAGCTCAAATTTAGGTGGGACCCACACCACGATAATTGTGGGACCATTTACGAACGCTTTCTCCTTCGCATGGAGATTAATGTAGTATATTCACATGTCCAATTCCATTAAGTTATGAATGATAAATATGTCTCTAAAGTGACTCATAAAGCAATGAAAGTTAATGAATTGGGTGTGTTTTAGCTCTTGTCCCACATTGGAAGAGTAATGGGAATTTGAAGAGTTAATAAAACCCCAAATATGGACTAAGGCTTGGATGCCTTTGCGGTATCCCACTCTTTTAAAGGGAGATGACCTACACTATGCATATGTTGGACTTAGGCCAAAAACTCACACGCGCGCGCACGCACCGTCCATTCGTCCGTTCGGCTCATCTCCCTCGGTTCGATTTGGACTTGGGCTTATATAAATCCCTTTCTTTTTTGGGACGATTTTTAATTAACTTTCGGGGTCAAATTAATTAATTTTGAAATGATTAATTAATCAACTGTTTAACAGTTATTGCCAACAAACAACATTTAATTTCAATTTTGATTGTTCCCAAAAGTCAAAATCCTTGCTATTATATACAGCTTTTCTCCTACAGTTTTAATTGCTGTAAAAATTTCCCCTTTAGAAAATTCGAAAAATTCTTCTGCGTTATTTCCTTCATCCAGAAAATTATTTTCCTCATTTATGCATTGCATATTACTATTTCGATTGAGTACAAAAATACAGACTTGCCTTCGTTGGAATTAATTATTGTCGTGCTACATAATTAATTAAAAAAATCCGTTCTATCTTGGTAGACAATTATTCAAAAACCTTGAAGCACATTGGAGGGAATAAATTTGCCTTAAGGAGACTGTTCTACAGGGCTCGGATTAATCTTTTCTGTTCATTAATATATTCTGCAATTTTCGTCTATTACAAGTAAGTTTCTGAATTTAAATTTTATTTCTATAATTATTTTGTTTTAACTTCGAATTTATAATATAGTTATAACGATAAGAGTTTTGGGAAATGTTTTGTTGGCTGCTATTGTTGTTGGGATGCATTATTGGCGGGTAGCCAGATTCTGCTGTAGTATAAGCATTTGCAATTTTAGAGAGAAATGTCTAGAGTAGAGATAGATACTAAGAGGATGACTGGAGTGAGGGACTTGGAGAAAAGAGAGATGGGTATAAAAAGGAATGAAAATGCGTGAAAAAATAGAGTAGCTTTGAAAAATGATGAGTTACAACTATTTATTTTGTCAATATTGCCACTTATGGAAAGGCCACTAGGAGGTTCCCAGAATGTGGCCACCTTGGTCAAAAATCGCATCAAAAGTGTGCATTCGTTCCTAGGTATTATACTGTTAATGACTACAAGTTCAATGGAGGTGAAAAATTGAAATTTGATTGGAGCTGATGAAGCGTGTGGGGAGTTAAAATGGTCATTTTCGGGGAGTAGTGAAGACAAAAATAGTGGGTCTCCACCGCTGTGGCCATCCCCGATACTCACGACGGACAGGCGGAGTGAGGATCCTAGGTCCCGCGCGTCCCTCTCAGGAGCGCTTCGACTGGCGTCATTGATGATGTGAAAAATGTAGATAGATAGAGTCGCCAGTCTATTTTACTCAAACAGACAAAAGAAAGGGAGCCATCCCGAAAGACAACATCCAAGGACATACTGATGCAAACGAAACCAAAATGATTCGAAAAGGGTCTGGAGGCTAAGTTACAAAATGGGAAGGTGTTAGGCACCCATTCCGCCCTTACGGTCTCTCATGGGATTTTGCTATTTTCCTTTATTTTCCCCATGATATGTGTGCATGTGTATATATAATGGAGATAGGAGTCATCAACTTGTACCATGGAAGAGGTAAAGCGAGTCATCCGTAGGAATGTAAAAAATAATATTAGAAAATATGATTTATGCGATTATCCGTATGTTGATCATTACCATGGAACGATAACGCATATGGGATAATACACCACTAAGAATATATATATAGAATATGAGAGAATTGAGTTTAGAGAAAAATAAAAAAGGAGAGAAAAAGTAAGAATAGGACTCGAGTCTCGAGTTTGACCCCGAGACGCCTACGTAGCCTATAGAGGCATCAAAGTCCACGTAGTTCGTATGCAAAATGAGGGGTGGAGTTTATCCCATAAATAAAATAAGGGGATTCTCTTATTTGTGTGTGTGTGTGTAAGAAAGTGCTTTAGTTGTGAGGAAAGTGTAAGAAAAGTGTGAGAATCCCCGTTTGGAATTTATGAGAAAACCCTCTTTTTCTGGTTTTTTGGGTTTTTATTTATATGAAAATAAGAGATGTGCAATAATACTAAATAAAAAAGTATATTAGGATATGTGAGATGAGAGAATAAAAAGTGCTAAATAATAAAACAAGCTATTGCGAATTTATGAGAATTTAAGGGGAGAATTGAGAAAATTGGACCTTCTTGAAGATCTTGAATGTTGGAGAGCAGCCCTTGCGCTTGGATGATGATGGAGAATGGTTAATTCACCAAGTTTGATGAAAAGGATGATGAAAAGTGAAGGTTGGAAAGGGATTTGGATGTAGAAATCGCGTAGACTTCGAGAGAGGTTTTCTGGATTTGTTGAGAGTGATATGTTTCTGATCTGGGCTCCCCTTGCAAAAGAGGTCAGTCCCTCCTTTTTATAGGCCCAGGGCATTGCCGATCAGCATAGCCCTGGTCCTGCCAATCGACAGGTGTGTTTAGGCACACTGCCGATTGGTAGGGTCTGGGACCTGCTGTTTGGCAGTGTCTTTATGACCTTTTTGGAAAATCGGTCGCAGAGTGCAAAACATTGATCCGAATCATGCACGGGGTGGAACATTGGAAAGGTATTTCAGAGACCTTCGAAATTCCTTTGTACATCTCCTGGGTTTGGGAGTTGACTTTGGGTCAAATGTGGCTCGGAAGCACTCGTCGGTGCATTGGACGGAGAATAGTCGGACGCAAACGAATCGTTCATCCGCATGGTAAGTCCGAATCGCGCACAGGATGGACCGTTGGAAAGGTTAGGAGATGTACTTATACATTCCAAAGAGTTTGATCTGGTTTGGGTAGTTAACTTTGGTCAACCGGGCCCTGGAGGCATTTAGTGACCTCCCAGAGTAAAACGGATCGTTCGTCCGTATCGTAAGTTAGAATCGCGCACGGGGTGGGCCGTTGGAAAGGGGTTTCAGTGCCCTTTGAAGATTCATTCAGTCTCGATCGAGCTGAAGAGTTGACTTAGGTCAAACGGAGATCGAGAGCATCCGTTAACCTCTAGACCAAGTTTCGAGAAAAATGAAGCGTTCATCTGCATGGTAAGTCGGAATTGCGCACGGGATGGACCGTTTGAAAGGGGATTCAGTGACCTTTGAAGATACATTCAGTCTTGGTCGAGCTAAAGAGTGTGACTTTTGGTCAAATGGAGCCTAGGAGTGCCTGATGGCTTTTAGGTCAGTACTCGAGGTATGACCTGGGTTTGTAGTGATGAAGGGCGGTGCTAGGGACCTAAGGAGAGTTTAGGGGTAACATAATGGGGTGTCTATAGCCGCGTCTGTAGTATTAAACCCTTGTCCAAGTCGCCTTTTCTTAACATCATTTAAGCCCCTTTCATGCAAAAAAAATATCAGTTATTGAATCTCTTGTCCGTGTGATCATCGGTAATAAGGACAAGACACATTTTTAGATGTAAAAATATTATTTTACAAGAGATATGTGTAATATCTCACATTTTTATTGTATTTTTTTTTATTTATATTGAATAAAACACATGATATTCTAATTGCATAATAATATTTATCATGTTTGTGGCACGTGGTATACCACATGCTGAATGCTTGAAAGTAATGAATATCATGTCAATAAATATTAATTTTTGTACACATTTTTATGAATATTTTTTTACTAAATATGAATAAACTTTTGAAGAATTTAATTCTAAATATGGATAAATTTAAGAGACCTTGATGGTGGATTTTCAAAATTATATATAATAACTTTTAAATTTTAGACAAAAAAAGATGATATGGTATTATATAATTATGGCGTTGGAGAAAGAACATTAAACTAATTTTTATACTACTCTTAGGATATATCACTAACATATTAACCATGTAAACAAATTATGTAAATATCGTGTCATTCCATATTAAGCTTATATATGTTTATGGTGAATTTTGAATGATGAGTACTTTACAGTCTATCTTAAAAATTAATCAACCATGAGATAAAATGAATGAAAAATATTGTAAATAAATGGAGGAACTAGAGAAGAGCACTCATGTTTATATGCTTACTAACTCCTACAAGATGACTACGACCAAAATGAAGTAGTCTTAACTAGATGTGCAATACATAACATACATAATACATGTAATCACTAATAATTGAAGCCCTATTAAGATCTCAATAAGTCTAAGCTCATAACTTGATTCCATAAGTACTTCTATGTCAGTTAATGGTAATTTTGCAACTTGAGAAACGCGACAAATTATGTTAACATCAAGATATTTATAGTTCGATTGAGTGGTTCACTGCACCAAAAATAACTTTTAGTAATAGTATGTTATCGTTACAAAAATAATTAGTAATGGTAATTTTTCGTTAGAAAAAAGGTGTGGGGAAGAATATTAGTAACAAATAATTACTGTTACTAATAATAAATTTACCAACAGTATTTTACCGTTACTAATTATAGTTTAGTAACGGTCTTTTTTGTTACTATTTTTACCTTAATACGTATGTTTTGTAGCATTTTTGTATGATTTAGTAACGGTAAAGGGCCGTTAGTAATACTAATACATACTAAATTTTTTTTCTTTCAAGATCTGATATCCTTCTTTAACATGTCCAGAATTTAAATATATTCAATTATGCTTACCACACTATTCAAATCCCAAGAACACATACAAAAATAATCCACATAAACATGGGCACTATATTCAACATTTATATTTTATATAATCCCCCACTCATTAGTTACAAAAGAAACTGAAATATCGAGAGCGTGTGATACACATAGTAACACTTTGGAACAAAATCTCTATTTAAAAATAATGGAGACAAACTAAAAATATATACAACACATTTGAGGAGCAATGAAACGGTTATCAACAAATTTTGTTCGACCAATAACCTCCCCCATAAGTGCATTTATCACATAAATGTCCACCGCGTTTGATTCGTATTGAATATTGCATATTTTCGCCCGTTATCTTTATGCATTCTAGCACTTTTACGGTCCTAAATGCCTATATTTATGTTCATTAATCATAAAACCTTAGATTTGGATATATACATGCTTTGTAGGGGTTAATTGTGTTTTTGTAGGTATTAGAACGCTAAAAGTGAGGATCCGTTGGATTTCGGAGAAGTTCCATCGTCGGATGCTACTTCAAGAGCATTTTAGTCAATTCACATTTCTTCTCTAGCTCATGGAAATTCTACGGATGCGTAGTTCATTGAGTTAGCATCACGTGGCCACAAACGGTGTGTCGTTTAGAGTTCGAACGAAGAAGTTATGGCCGTTTTCGTTTGCAACCATTTCCCCCTCTTCATGGACCAAAGGTTGCCAAAAATAGAGTGTCGGTCGATCGGGATTGGGCCCCCGGTCGACCACGATTTCAAATTTTGCCTACAAATTGAGACAGTGGGCTGGGACCTATTCGATCGATGGTCTTTGGTCGATTGATCGATCATACCGGATATTTGGCAATTCGTTCCTTTTCTTTTCTTTTTCCTTTATTTTTATTCCAACTTACTATATAACCCATTTTTGTGTAAATATTAGATATACTTAGTTTTAGAAGATATTTTAGGTTAGGTTTTGGTTTTGAGAGCTCATCTTCTTCTCTTCTTGGGGTGACATCCATTTTGTTTTGTAAGATTGAATTATTCATTATCATCTCCTTTAATATAGTTTTGTTCTTTATTTTCCTTGCCTAGATAATTAGTTTCCACGCTTTGTAGTTAGTTTATTTGTGTTTATTTCTTACTTTCTTAGTTAATTGGTTTAATTTAGTTCAATTCATGATGTACCCTTAGATATATAGGTTCGGGATTTCGTTAAGCCATTTACGGGCCCCGAGCTCCAAAAATTAGGTTTTGTGAAAAATTGCATTTAATTGAACCTGTGCGTATTACAGTCGAATTATTACGCGTTTAACTTTCTCTGTCATGCAACGTTAGTGTTTATAGCGATAATTCGAATTTAATCCGCTTGCGACCAATTTTCGATAAAATGTTTATTGACGCAACTTTGTCTTAAATTCCTTATTGTGTGAAATTTATAATTAATTGATAATGCTCAATTAAATTGCTCTCGAGCCAGAATTCTAATTAATAGTTGTTTTCGAGCCGTATGGTTGGATGCTATCCCGATCCTCGCTTTTACCTTATTTAAACTTAACTTCTCTCTTTTCTTTTATTTACTAGCACACATCACCCTTTTACACTTTTATTCCTAAATCAATAATCCAATTAAAATCTGTCGAACACTCCCTGTGGATTCGATACCCGACTTACTTTTATACTTGTATCGCAAGTGTAGTCGTAACTTAGGTTTTTACATAGACGCGGTGAAACAGAAAACAACGACCGGCGTCTTGACCGACGTCGCGTTTCGTGCGCCTATCAAAATGGCGCCTTTACCGGGGAATGTTTTGTTATAGATTGTAATTGTCTTATTATTTCGTAGTATTTTTTGTTTTGTATTTTTATTCTTTGTTTTAACCTTTTTTGTAGGACTTCTACATTTGAGCGCCTAGAAACTCTTGAATTTTACCGTGCGCACATCATCTTTGTGGAAATAGCCACTTGAGCCTTTGTTGGGGGTAAGCATGTCTTATTCCAATCCTTTCGGTAATCATTATGATAATTCTCAAAATCCCCGTACTCCTATGACTTTTGGTCAATACTTAGAGTCCCAAAAAATTACAAATTCAAAAATGACTTTGGGCGAGTATTACAAAAGTCAAGCTTTGGAGTGCATGTATTTTGAGGAGGATGATAACGATTTTGGGCCTCTAATTCCTTATAATCAGAATGTTGAAACTAAAAGCTATAGCTTTCAAAATTCTTATAATAATGAGTTTGAGTATAGTTTCGATAATAATTTTTAAACTTCTCATCTCCAAGAATCCGCACCTCGGCCTATGACTTTCGGCGAGGGTTTGCTCATGCATGAGAATGAGAGGTATGAAGACCGTTATCGGGAAGAAAATCATCTATGGGAACATGAATTGGATTTATTATTTGAATCCGACGATGATTTTTCTTCCGAAACTTTTGAAGTCGAGGAATGTTTTGAACCAATTGAGGATTTTTTGCCTACTTTGGAACAAACCATTCTTGATTTGGCCCATGGTTTAATAGAGAATTAAAGTGAGGATGAAATGGATGTAGTATCCATTTGCAATGAAATGATTTCGTCTTGGGATCCCAAAGAAGAAAGTTTCATTGAAAATGATCCTATCTCTTTCGAAATTCCAACTTTGAGTGATGATACCTCATCTCTTGAGTTTGAATTTCTTTCCTCCCCCTTTTCATTCTCCGTTATGACATCATCACAAGTACCCGATGAATCGGTGCCGAACTTTAAAATGTTTAACCCTTTCACCGATAAGGAGTACTTGCTCGATTTGCTCTCCATGAAGGCATCTTTGACTCCATATGCCCCCATCCCATTCCAATTGAAAAATATTCGGGAGAAAATTCAGTTTTTTTTTGTCCCCTTGTGTGTTTTCACCCGCCTATCCAAATCCCCCATCCTCCCTCCCAAATTTTCAATTGGGGATGGTTCACCTTTTCCACCACCCACATGCCTTCCGTTGTTTGAATGGAATTCCTATTTTTTGAGAGGCATGCAGGAAAGGGAGGGTCCGCCATGGATCTTTCCAAGTCAAATCGTCTTTTGGGTGGACCCTAAAAAATTTAGACATCTACTGTATAGTTAGTTAGGAGTATAAAAGGTAGGTTGTACATAGTTATCTTTTTTATTCTTTCTTCCCTTTTAGTTTAATCTAGTGTATTTAGTTAAACTTTTTGTTATTGCTTTTTTTATGCCTTGGTACTAACATATTTTGTAGAATCATTGGACTTGTACTTTCCGGAGATCGCTCCATTTTTGGGTAATATCGCTCTTTTCCTTCTTTAACTTGGTTCTTAATTAACATTGAGGACAATGTCGGGTTTTAAGTTAGGGGGTGTGGGATATTCTATCCATTCACTGGTAGTGTCCATGATTTTGATTATATGTTATTTTCAAGCATGCTTTTCTTGAAAAAATCAAAAATTACAAAAATATTTTATTTCTTTTTTCTCTTTTTTGGGCCTTTTGCCATAATTTCCTATGATAAATTTAATAATTGCCCTATCCAATTGCTAACTCAGTGATGTATTTTCTATTTTTTTCATGTTATTAAACTTTAATCCTCAAATTAGTCAATATTGAGAATAAATGCATGAATTAAACCTTGAAAACCCATGAGCACTTGAGCATATTTTCTAAAATCATTTGGTAGGACAATTATAGCTTGGTATCATTTTGTTGCTATGTGTACACTAAAAACCTAGCGAGCTTCGTGCATTTCTTCATTTCTGAGTGCTTATACATTACTCTTTCTGTTTCTTGAATAACGTATCTTGTTGGCGATCTCATTTTCTTTTCATTGATTGCATATTAATTGAAGTATCAATTGAGCATGATTTTCAACGGTGTTGAGTCTCGAGAATCACTTGAAATTTTAGGAAAGGATCTTAGGACCTCTTTGTTGTTTAACCCATACGACCTTAACCATTCCCCAATACATGTCCCTAGTCAACCCCGTTGAGCCCTATTACGACCTTTCTTTTCATACCAAATCCCTTAACCAACTCCACATTGGAGTTTTACACCTTACATTTGACCTTTCTTACCTATGTTTTGAATGATATTTGGGATTGAATGATGGGTTTAGGGTTTAGGGTTGTGTAGTGTGGTTGCAATTTAAGCATGAAAAGAGTGAGAAAAGAAGAAAGTGTAGTAAAAAAGAAAAGAAAAAGAGAAGTAAAAAGTAAGAGAAAACACAAGAAAAAATGAGAAAAAGAAAAAAGGAAAAAGAAAGAGAAATTTGTATATATTGTTTATAATGATTCAATAATCCTTGTTACTCTCTCGATTGATATATTTAATGCTTGTTTGGAAATTATTTTCCAATTTTGAAATTTCCCGCTATTTTCCATTATCCCAAAATTTTCATCTCCGAACATCTTTTGTATCCGTAAATACATCCTTTCATTTCATACCCCTAACCCCAAACCTACATTACAACCAAATAAAGTCCTATTTGATCCTATGGTAATGTGATTCAAAGGTCGAACATTAGTGATAATCTGTTTAAGTGCTTTTGATATCGGTTAATATGCGATATCCTTTCATGAGATTGTATTTTGCACTTTTATATTTCGTTCTTCATTAATGACATGTACGCGGCCTTGTTTCCTTTTACAATTACTCTTTATGCCCGCATGTCCCGTGTGTTACACCCTATTCGGAGTTCTTCTATTTGTTGAGTGTAATATCCGGAGAGGATTGAGTGGAAGCATGCTTTAATTATTATCCAGGCTATAGGCATTTTTACTGAATCAAAGCTTTTCGCATGTGCATACACCCCACTCACATTTGAGGTTTCAATTCCATGTAGTTATTCTTTTAATGTTGATGGTTTCAGATTATTGAGCAAAATTTTCTTTTGCTTTGTTGATAATATGTTGAAATATGTAATTGTTGTTAAGTTTGGCATATTGGTTGTTTGGGCATGTTTTGAGGAAATAATTTGATGTTTGTGGGTTTCATCCCTGAAATCACTCACGAGACGATACTCGTCCACTAGGGTAACCTAGGGGTTTAACGGCTTATTGCATATGCTAAATGTAATCGTGCTCCCTACGAAAATGGCATTTATATTTTGATGCATATATACATCTTGTACTGCCTTCTGTGGACTGGTTTTGTTTGTTTCATTACTAGGGACTAGCAATGTCTAAGTTAGGGGTGTGATTCGTATCGAATATTGCATATTTTTTCCCGTTATCTTTATGCATTCTAGCACTTTTACGTTCCTAAATGCCTATATTTATGCTCATTAACCAGACAACCTTGAATTTGGATATATACATACTTTGCAGGGGTTAATTGTGCTTTTGTACGTATTGGAACGCTAAAAGTGAGGATCCATTGCATTTCGGAGAAGTTCCGTCGTCGGACGCTATTTCAAGAGCATTTTAGTCAATTCACATTTCTTCTCCAGCTCTTGTAAATTCCACGGATGCGTATTTTGTTGAGTTAGCATCACGTGGCCGCAAACGGTGCGTCATTTGGATTTCGAACGAAGAATTTATGGCCATTTCCGTTTGCAACCATTTCCCCCCTCTTCATGGACCAAAGGCTGCCAAAAACAGAGTGCCGATCGACCGGGATTAGGCCCCCGGTCGATCGCGGTTTCAGATTTTGCCTACGGATTGAGATAGTGGGCTGAGACTTGTTCGATCGATCGA
Source organism: Sambucus nigra (assembly GCA_949130495.1). Classification (NCBI taxonomy): domain Eukaryota; kingdom Viridiplantae; phylum Streptophyta; class Magnoliopsida; order Dipsacales; family Adoxaceae; genus Sambucus; species Sambucus nigra. Next base: position 161,145,192 of record OX422217.1, read on the forward strand.
TCGATGGTCTTTGGTCGATCGATCTATCATACCAGATATTTGGCAATTCGTTACTTTTCTTTTCTTTTTCATTTATTTTTATTCCAACTTACTATATAACCCATTTTTGTGTAAATATCAGATATACTTAGTTTTAGAAGACATTTTAGGTTAAGTTTTGGTTTTGAGAGCTCATCTTCTTCTCTTCTTGGGGTGACATCCATTTGGTTTTGTAAGATTGAATGATTCATTATCATCTCCTTTAATATAGTTTTGTTCCTTATTTTCCTTGCCTAGATAATTAGTTTCCATGCTTTCTAGTTAGTTTATTTGTGTTTATTTCTTGCTTTCTTAGTTAATTGGTTTAATTTAGTTTAATTCATGATGTACCCTTAGATAAATAGGGTCGGGATTTCGTTACCCCATTTACGGGCCCCGAGCTCCAAAAATTAGGTTTTGTGCAGAATTGCGTTTAATTGAATCCGTGCATATTAAAGTCGGATTATTACGCGTTTAACTTTCTCTGTCATGTAACGTTAGTGTTTATAGCGATAATCCGAATTTAATCCGCTTGCGACCAATTTTCGGTTAAATATTTATTCACGCAACTTTGGCTTTAATTCTTTATTGTGTGAAGTTTATGATTAATTGATTATGCTCGATTAAATTGCTCTCGAGACGGAATTCTAATTAATAGTTGTTTTCGAGCCGTATGGTTGGATGCTATCCTGATCCTCGCTTTTACTTTATTTAGACTTAACTTCTCTCTTTTCTTTCATTTACTAGCACACATCACCCTTTTATACTTTTATTCCTGAATTAATAATCCAATTAAAATCTGCCGAACACTCCCCGTGGATTCGATACCCGACTTACCGCTATACTTGTATCGCAAGTGTAGTCGTAATTTAGTTTTTTGCATAGACACGGCGAAACAAAAAATAACGACCGACGTCTTAACCGACGTCGCGTTTCGCGCACCTATCAGCGTTGTTCCATTTTATTTGTTCCTTTTTGGTTGTAATTTCTAGTTATGATGACGACAAGTTGAAATCAAAATGGACCGTTGGTTTTGGGACTCGAAACGGAATGAAGAGCCTATTTTGATACATCCGTAAAATACAATCAATATATACCAAAATTTATACACCAATATAATTTAATACACTGGCCAGTTAATGCATACATTGATATGAAACCAGCATATGAAACCAACTGATATGAAATTTCCTACTAAGTAATATCAGATTTCTTGTTAATTGATGTGAAACCAATATTCTGAAACTAAATGATATAATCTAATATGTCAAGTATTATTGTAATTGGTATAATATGATATATCCATTATGTTCCTACGACTGATATGAAATCAACTGATAATCTAATATGATAATTGGATATGAAATCAACTGATAATCTGATATGAAATCAACTAATAATTTGATATGAAACCATGTATAAAACTAATTAATATGAAACCAAATGCATAAACTAACTGTCAATTTTATATATCAAATTAACCAACTGATATATCAGTTACTACGTTCCTACCAACATATGAAACAAACATGTATAATTTAGACTTAAATAACATATCAGTAAGTTAATGAACATATTAGTTAGTTAATGAACTACTTTGCCTCTAATCTCTCAACCACTTCAATTGATGTAAGTTATGAGGCTATGCATTTACTAAGGCTTACAAATACTACACAATTCCTGTGAGGCTCTGCCACACAAATGCAGTCTGATCCAAGTTGGCATATACCGGAACAAAAGACCTGGGAAAATAGTGCAAATGAAATCAATTGAATAATTTGTTAAATATATAAGACTCACACTTCATAGCTTCTTTTGCTTAATACTTAAAGTGTTACTTAATAGCAAATTGTTAAAATAATAATCCAAATCAAAATAAAGATCAATCAATATAATTTAGACACATCCATTTATTAGATTAAGAAACTCAACTGAATGAGACAAACATCATGCTTTGGTCTTTTGTTTAACACAATGCATTCTATTAGCGCAACATGATGCTGTAAATTTATTATCGTGCCATTAGGACGGGCGTACCCTATTATGTGGGTATATATATATATATATATGAGTTTTTTGCACGAGGAAAAATCTGCACACTTTAACCAATATGACTTAGTATGGCCCAACTACAAAACAGAGTACTGTGTGCATACAAAAATGTTCATGGAATAGTTACCACTGTGACATAATCATAAAACTTAACATTCTAGAAATACAACCAAATTTGGTTAGTCACAAATTTGATAGCCCCTAAGAACCATCATCAAATGGAAATCTCCAAAAAAGTAGAGTTGACAAGAAAATGGCAATATGTCGTATGATATCCAGTAAATTTTAAGATATGCGTGTTTGTACCTTTTGCTCTGAACCATATTTTTGAATTTTCGATTATGGAATCCATCCATCAGGTAACCATTCAGATACTTTTTATGATTTCACACCAATCTGCCATATAGTAAATGGATAAAACAGGAGGATAAGAAAGGGACAAAGCAAGAGAGAATGTCTAAACTTAAAATAACACACACACACACACAAAAAAAAAAAGTATATTTAAACTGCAAACTCAATGCATTCAACTCAAAATCCTATAAGGAGAAATGAGACTTGAGAAGTGAATAATTCCAAAAACTAGAAATGTTGAAGTTTATGATACATTAATTTAATATAAAGGAAATAAAATATTTGGAATCAAACCTATAGTATACACATGCCAAAGGTATTTCTAAGAATTATTTTAGACTGTTTGTAATGGCATTATGTTGTTCCGTTAGTTTCAACAAAAATTGGAAAAGGTAAGGCCTTTTAAGGATTCAAGAGTCCCTTGTTAGTCAAATATGATTGAGGAAGAAATAATCACAGTAATTGGTTCCATAAATAGCACCAAATCATGCTTAAAAAGTAGAGAATGATAAATTAATATTATGCAAGAAAACACACCCCTGCCACATAACATGAATAGCAAAACCTCATAACACAAAGTGATATGGGATAATTCTCCATTACTCTTGCGCTCGTATATACCACCAAATCAAAGTAGAGATACAATTTAATAGTTCACTCCAATTCTATGTAACGCTCTCAAATAGGACTTGTGGCGTGAGAATGAACATTGTCCATTAGCCTCATGCTCTCACTCACTGTCGAATAAAAATAACGATATAATTGACTAGTTCACTTTAATTCTATATGGCTATCTCAAATGTTAGTAAAATGATAATGTCAACTATAAGATGAAATCAAAGTTGTCATGGTCAATGTCACATATCAAATGTACTTATAATGTAATAGTTTGATTTTGATATGAGGATGATTGTCATAAACTGATGACTGTAATAAGTAGTAGAGATAGAGATAAATTAACTTATAAAAATAACTTTGAAGTCACGTGGACTTGAAATCGTGGGTAACTTGATATCTCAAAGTATGGTATTACCAATCATAATCTCAGAGACAATTATAACAAGGGTGTAACGACGAAACCACAAAGGATATCCTCTTTCCTGTGTGAATAAATAACTCATCATTGTTCTCACACCATAAATATTTTCTGACAACCTCACATAACCTCAATTGAAAAGGATATCAAGTGATGTGTCCATTTCCTGTGTATGTGATTCTAGAAAGATGGTTGTACTTAGTGAGAAAAAATGCATTAACAATATAAGAGTACCAACATAATTGTAAGCTTCGAATGCTAGATTCATGTACGCATGATGTACTCTAATAAAAAAGAACCACCACCTACAACAATATAGGCCCATTTCTAACTTGACCACATAAATAAATATTAAAGTAAACTCCATTATTCTCCATGTACACTATCTGGCTTGTGTAATTCGAAGGACTAGGTAGATTTGGACCTTTTCCATTATACTTCCTGCACACACTTATATGTGTGATATGATAAGATTTGACTATGGAAAGAGGTTTTTCCCAAGTCAACATATTATACCGAAATTGAGGAAAAAACTAATATCACTAAAATCAAGTACCATCATTAATTTAACATTTTTACTCTGAAAAATAGCTCTACCAAAACAATTACGTCTAAAAAATGCAACCTAATTGTCATTTTTATAACTACAACATATGGGAAACTTGCAATAAATGTTGAAAAGAAATTGCTTATACTTTTCTTGTCATAAACAAAACATAATTAATAAGAAAAAAGATGGATAAAGTGAGTTGTAGAGTATTGATGATTTTTCAAGGAGCTCCGCTAACTTAAATGTTGTTGCGCACCTTAATATCGTTGCTTGAATAGACGAATATTTCTTTAAGGGCAAAGAGAAGAAAAAAATTAAAACATGTATAATTTTTATGCATATAGGGGAATTGAATTAAAATATGTATTAGTTTATTAAAATTGTCCTCAATCCAAACAAAAAATCATCCTCAATCTAAACAAAATCAAACTAAGACAAAATGAGTTTATACTTATCTTCCAGTTATAGAGACGTATAGAAATCAAACTAAAATAAAATCATCCCTCATATTAGTTTATTACAATCATCCTCAATCCAAACAACAAACCAACCCGTAATTTGTTACATCATATCAGTTTATTACAACTATACTTAATCTAAACAAAAAATTAACCCACAAATAGATTTTTAGTTTTGCATAAATATTCACACAATCACATGCAGTTTTGCATAAATTGTACAAATTGATTTGACCCTATAAATTTAATAAATCAATTGAAATGGATAAAACTCTATAAACTCATTATAGCAAAACTATTAATGAAGTAAACCAAAATCGATCACAACAAAAATTTACATGAGACTAAGACCCACTTCTAAAACACAATTGGCTCAAATAAAAACCCACTTCTAAAACTAAACAGTGTCTCTGAAAATTGATTATGGTAACAGTATTATATGCAACTAAAAACCATTTAAAAAACTCAATAATATAGAAAGGGAAAAATGTAAAGATTCGAGTCTCATCGAGTAGACAAATAAGTATCGGTGTGAGGAGTGCTTCTCAATAATAAATTGGTAAATGAGAAAGAAATTAAATTTTATTAGGGTTTTTCATAAACATGTCGGCAAGTGAATAGTTCATTTGGGAGGAATAATTACACGAATATTTTTTTGCTCGCTTTTTAGTTTTACTTCTAAATTTTGTACTAAAATTAGTAACACATATATTAGATTAGTAACGGTAAATTTGTGTAAAAAATAGTAGTGGTAAAATACCATTAGTAATCAACAAATTAGCCTGTTACTAAAAACCAATTTTGGTGTAGTGGTTATCAAGTAGGTCATATCTTAACACGTAAGCGAGGACATTAAGGTACACTTTATGTGAGTCTATGAGAAATGATTTAGTTATCATCCTGTTAGGCCATGAGTGTCGAGAATCATATTTGAGATTTAATAATTACTGTAATGGATATATGTGTCTCTATCACGTGTAGTGTGTGTCACAGAGGTACTAAGTCGTTGCTAATGTTTTATTACAAGGACAACAATTCATGAATACATTCTCGAGTTGAGGTCCCATTATGGTGTTTTGGGCCCAAGACAGGACTCGAGGGAAAGAGCTTGATGCTATAAAGGGACACAATGCTTCGTTCAATTTATTAATTCTTACGAGGATGCGAGGAATGCTTGTCTCTCTGTCCGCTGTTTCTCCCCGAGGTTGGGTTATTGGTTCAATGATTTATGATTTGCCCTTGGAAGCTGTTCGACACCATATCCAGTTTTTATTAGTGGGTTGCACACCCACCACTTGTTTGGGCCTAAGACTAAATGTTCCATGTTAGGGGTTGTTGATTATTCAGAATCGCTAGTTTATTTTATAAAAACAAAACAAAACAAAAAAAATGATTTAGGTTTTACCTTTTGGGTAATCCTAAGGCACATTTTGGTTTATAATTAATCCAGAGATTCTGGGGTTAGCGAACTGGGTTATGTGTGATGAACGTGTTAGGTACCCCACTTGTTCTTATGCTTCCATATTTATAGGCTTATTATCGTTATTTACATCATGTGATTACTTTTTAGTTTATTTTAGAGCATGTTGAGAGACCATAGTTTAAGAATCCTTAAAATTAAATATGTGCTTGGGTATAAAAAGTTGATGTTAATGAGAACGTCTCTTAACCATCTTGGTCACACAAGAGTGCTTATGTTCTGAGGTATATTTGTATAACGGGTGGCCATTGGTATGTATATAAATGTGAGAGAAATCTTGGCCTGGGTAACGGGAGTCCATTAATATATATATGTAAGTAATCAAGAAAGCTTGACTTGGGTAATGGAAGGTCATTAATATGTATATACATTTTGATCTTATGTTATGCACATATGCGCGAGGAGTCGTGACTTGAGATATCTTAACATCTCATTCGAAATATGAGTTGGGATTAAATAATAATATGGGGGTTCATCTTTGTTATGACAACATATTGAGAGAGATATTGTCGAGGCTTGTGCTCACGAGAAGGACTTGGTATTGAACTTACGTACTCGTGTAGCCACGAGATCAAAACCTACATAGTTCGGTTGGTGCAGATAGCTTCATGGAAGCATTCCAATGTGATGTGTGTGCAAGTGTGAGGACTTGTCTTGAACGATGAATAAGCTATATGTGGGATAAATGGTAGCTTCAGAGAAGGGTTCAAAATGGGAGTGGAGCCAAAGTCGCCGACGAAGATATTCATATTTATTGGGTGATCACTAACTCAACGGGGTTGTTGATCATTCAGACTAGTTTGCAGTGAAACGCTAAGGATGTAATTTTCAAGATATACTTTGCAAATTATAGGTGTAGAAAGAGGGGGTGTTATTTCGGATTAGAGTGGACCATAAGACATCGATAGAGATTTATCTATCCCTTATCAATATGGATAAAATCCCAGAGATGTCATTGGCCTCGGGCTGATCTGAAGTGATATAGATGATCAATTCATTTGAGAAATGGGGTTTGGACTTAGAGATAGAGGCATCTCTAATAGATATTACGTTAAGGGACATATTATAAGGCTTGGGCTCACGAGTTTGGATCGGTATTGTGCCTACTTACCCAAGAGGACTTTGGATCAAAGCCAACGTAGTTCAAATAAATGGGGTATATTAATGGGTCTAGACGACGGGATACCGAGTATACAATATACAATATTACACTATTTATGGAGCCTAGTTCTTCATATAAAACTTTTGTTATAAGTTGGAATGTCATATTTATATGTTAAAAATACATTAATCAAAGGCATATATTTGACAAGTATTATAAGAAAACACAGATTCGAGGATGCCTCCATTGAGACGGGCCTTGTTCGCTCGGAGAAGTGGTGAGAGCATTTTGATTTTTAGACTTTGGTTTTAGCAAAGTTTCAGAATAACTTGGTTCATAGCACTTTCCTAAGAACGGTTTTGAAAAGTATGTTTTTTGTGTTGTATTTAGTCGTTGCATTTGATTAACTTTTTTTTAACATATGAATATGTCATTTTAGCTTAATAAACAGAGGTTCTGGGTTAAAAACTAGGATTGTAAAATATAAACGTTGTAAAGTGCATACCCGATCCCCTAATGGGGACCGGACTAAATGACTTAAAAAGATACAAACAGTTTATATCACATTATATATTTGGGGCATTGACCCCAAATTCCCGCAAATTTTCTTTACCCTTGTAGAGTAAGCCAATTTTTTCCCGAGAGAGTGTCCCCTATTTGGTGGTACAATTTAATCGAAAAGATTTTCATTTGGAAGTCTTGACTTTACAGTGTGCGTGGAGAGGTTTGCCTCTGTTTCTTGGCGGCAATGAATTTTCTGAAGTATGAAATTCACTCGGGATTTTTTGACAGTACTCGATATTCAGAGATGCTCGTGGTTAAAGAAAGTCAGAAAACCAAATCAATGTTGGGTTTTAGTATCTTTTTAATGTTGGAGATGACCCCTTTTTATAGGGTCTGATTCGAGGCCTTTAAACAAATGGTTAAATGGATAGACACGCGTAGGGTGGATGAGGGGGGTTGGGGGCAGGCGTAGGGTTGGGGAGAAGAGGGAAAGATTTGGTAATTATTTCATCTAGATCCTCAACTATTCGGTTAAGAGGCTTTAATCGTTCGATTAAAGGGTAAATGGGGCCTTTAACCATTAGGTTAAAGGGCCCCTACAGCTGTTTTTAGTACTTTAGTAAGTTTTAGGAATTTAACTTTGGGCCCCAAAAACTTATTCATAGGCAGTTTCAACCTCCTTTATTTTTGGTGATTTTCAATTTTTGACCCTTGGGATTTATAAGATGTTGATTGGGAGAAGGACTCAAACCTTGATTAAAAATCGGGGTATCCATAAAGGCGGTCCACTAAGAGGGTGCATATGAATACACTCTTTATCGAAATTGGGATGGAAATATGTTTGCCCATTTTGAGATGGGTAGGGATGTGGGTGGAAAGGGCAATGCGCCTAAAACTCGGGGGGGGGGGGGGGGGATGAGGTTTTGAAAAACATATTTGAGTATTAATAGTTCGGTTAAATGACTCAACCCATTTAACCGTTCGCTTAAAGGGAACATAAGTTAAACGTTTGAAAATTCGACATGTATAAGAATGCAATCTCCTTAGCAGTTTGTTCATATTTCTCAACCAAATTCCCTTTTCTCTCTCATCCTCCTCTCTCTAAGAACGATTTTTACACTCATTAGGGAGTTTTATTTTAGATTTCTTCATCTTATTAGACACTATGGATCACCAGAACTCGATTTGGTTGATGATGTTGAGATTCAGGACATCAACCTGAATCAGGACAAGAGGGTTACAATGGAGGGTGGTGTGGGGTAGACTGAGCTAGCAGAGGTAGAGCCGTGGCCATCAATGTTCATCATAGGGACAATGAGGCACTAGGGTGTGGCACCACACATCGATGATCGGGAAGGGATGGTCTGGCAGGGTGAGCCTACGATGCCAGTGGTGCTGGTGTCTTATGACATTCCTCAAGCAGTGGACGAAGCAGATACTGAGATCCTTATGCGAGAGTGTGATTGTCACAGGGTACTAGGGGTATGCCTTGCGAATGCTCCACATGTACATATCTTATTTTATTTTATGTTTTACCTTATGCTTGGGTTATTTTTGTAATTTTTAGAATAATTTTCCTATATCTATAATACCAGATACTTTGCGAGGGAGAATGTGACTATTATGGGTTTGGGATTAAGTGTGATGAATTCACTCCGGACCTTCCTTTTAATAAACAGAGAAAAGAGTAAGTATGATAATAAATAATAACAAGAAGAAATGAGAAAAGGGCAGAAAGTGGTAAGAAACATTAAATACTAGTAAAGTAAAAATAAACAAGTAAATAAATAAATAAATATAAATGGGATAAATACATAAGGAGAGACTAAAATAATATAACTTAACCTAATAAATATATGAGGGTATCATGATGCCGTGTGTCCTATGAGTTTCCTTTAAATGATAATAGTATGGGGTAAAGATCCGGGGAATTTAAGATTACCTCATAATTGGTTATCCTTCTTAGTCACCGAAAATCGAAGATAGGTAGATTAAGTGTGAAAATGTGGCAATTAATATATGGAAAGGGATAAATCTTTAGTGGGGTTAGGATTATCTCATGACTGGTTAACCTTCATAGTTAACGGGAATTTAAAATAGGTAGCTTAGGTGTGAACATATGGCAATCAAAACACAAAGAGGGAGAAAAATCCGGGGGGTTTAGTATTACCTCACAACTAGCTAACCTTGTTGGTTAGCGGGAACCCAAAAGAGGTAGCTTAAAAGTGAACACATGATAATTAAAACACCGTGAGGGAGAAATATATAGGGGGTTAGGATTACCTCACAGCTGCTTAACCTTATTAGTTAGCGGGAATAAAAAATAGGTAGCTTAAATGTGAACACGCGATAATTAAAACACCGAGAGACAGAAAGAGTCACGGGGGGGGGGGGGGGGATTACCTCATGACTGGTTAACCTTCTTAGTTAGAAGGAACCAAAGATATGTAGCTTAAGTGTGAACATACAAAAATTAAATCACTAAGAAGGAGAAATCTCTAGGGGTTTAAAATTACCTCACGACTGGTTAACCTTCTTAGTTATCATGAACCAAAGATGGTAGATTAAGTGAGAACATACAAAAATTAAAATACCAAGAGGGATAAAACTCTGAGGGGTTTATGATTATCTTGCAACTGGTTAGCTTTCCTAGTTAGCGGTAATCTAAGATAGGTAGATTAAGTTTGAACATACGACAATTAAAACACCGAAGGGGAGAAGGCTCCAGGAGGTTTAGGATTACCTTATGACTGGTTAACTTTCTTAGTTAGAGGAAACCAAAGATAAGTAGCTTAAGTGCGATCTTATGACAATTAAAACAATAAGAGAGAGAAAGATCCCGAGGGTATAGGATTAACTCACGAGTGGTTAACCTTCTTAGTTAGTGGGAACCAAAGATAGGTAGCTTACGTGTGAACATATGGAAACGAAAACACCAAGAGGGAGAAAGATCTAGGGGTTTTTAGGATTACCTCATGACTGATTAACCTTCTTAGTTAACGGGAACCAAAGATAAATAACTTATGTATGAGCATACGACAATTAAAACACAAAGATCAAAAGTTTTTTTTTTCTTGTTATTGATTTGTATATATTAGTGTTGTGTCATTTGCATCCAGGTGGGTGTGCTCGAGTTAGGGGCTCAGTCATACCATTGGTAAGGGCTTGAGCGAGGGCTTCTCCATTAGTACGTGCCTTTGTATATGTAGTGGGGTTTGGTCTATTTCTAGATAGTCTCCCCTCAACGCATTTTAGGAGGAGTTGGTTGATCATGTCCACATTAAGGGAGCATTAGTGGGATACCACCAACACCTTCCACCTACCCGTGGGGAAGATGACTATGACTACCTTGGATTTATTTACTTTCATGGGACTCCCATTTGCTAGAGTGCCCTTAGTGTTGGACCGAATTGTGACTATTACGGACGAGGGTTTGCAAGTGGCTTTGGGGATATATGCAGTTCCTATTCGCGGAGATCTTCTTGATGCCAGTGTCTTGAGTACTTATTTGGAGCAGGCGGAGTATCCCAGACTCAATATGGAGGCAGCAAGATAATATATGAGGTGATTGTTATTGATGTCTATGTGGGAATTTAGTACCATGGGTACGAGAGGGATTCATTTGTGGTGCTTGTCATTTTTGATGTATTTTTCTCAGATTTCAGAGTATGCACTGGGGAGGATGGGGCTAGAGGAGATGTACCGATACATGTCTCTCTTTTCGAGATTCTCTACTGGCATTTTCATGTTTTTTTTTATATTTGTCGGATGTACATGTTAGTTATTTTTATTTTATTTATTTGATTTAGTTAGAAGTTATTTCCATATTTTACTTACATTAAATCTAGTTTCCTTTTTGTTCAGATATGGCTTATGTTGGTCCAACCGCTAAAGGTCTTGTCTTCTAGCGCTTATAGACGGGATTTTCCCTCTCTTTACCCTATATACGCGGGGGGAATTTAAGAGCATGTTCGTTATTACCGTTGTCGATAACCTGGGGGTACTTGGGAGATATGACTACAGAGAGGGTAAGTTATTATGTACTTTATTTTTGTCATTTTCTTTTCTCTATTTTTAGTATCTAAATATTTCTTATGCCTTGTTTTTTTATTTCTTTCCTCCTTTAGTTGCCTTGGGAACTAAACCACCACGTGTCGGGAGTAGGTGTGTTGGCTAAAAGGTTATCTAGTTAGAGAATAGTCCAAAAGGAGCCTTATGGGGGTCTTTTCTATCTATGGGAGCTAGTGAATCTTCAATATATATGTGATCTCCCTGTACAAGTGACATTTCCTCCCCTTTATCGTATGAGGAACACCGATGGCTTAATTATGACGGATCATCAGATGTTTTTGGATGGAGTGAATGTTTCTGACTTCCTCAGGGTTGAGTTAGATTATCAGGGATTCTTGAAGAAGAGGGTGATGAAGATGCCCAATCCAGTGTCCCGCGAGGCCTTATTAGCGTGATCTTGTGTAATCGCAATGACAAGAGAGCTTGGGGTGACGGATGAAGAGCAGGGGTATTCTAAGGGCCAAAGGGTGGACATGAGGTGGTAGATGGAGATCTGGTGGATCCTTAGGGTGTGAAGGGGGGTAGAAGATGAGAAACAAGTGGCTCCGAGTTTATACCTAAGACGTCATCTAAGGTAGGTGGCGATGTGCCTAGGAGAGATGAGGCAGGGTAAATAAGTCTAAGAGGGATATTAAAAGTTTAAAGAGGATTTTCCCCAAGGTTCCTGTTGATTTTCTTAGGACTGTGAGGCGATCAATGGGGGTTAGGGGGAGATGGGGTAGATTTTCACTTAGGGCCTGATATGATAAGTCCTTCGGGGCATGCTCCTTGGAGACCTCGTCTAATTTATTCGAGACTTCCTCCTTACCGAGATATTTAGATTTTGAAGAGTTAGGCCGAGCTATAAGTTATAGAATAGGTGGGGATTCTCACTCCCTTCCTAGCATTAGGTAGGAAAATATAAAGATATGGAATCTTCAAATAAAAGCAAATGAGTTGTTGGTGAAGGCAAGGGAGGAGGGTAAAGCACAAGGTTGAGCCCAGGATAAGGAGGCTTTTGTTGCTCGTATTTTTTCTCTCAAGGCTAGGGTGAGGGAGCTGGAGGAGGGAAATCAGGGTAGGGATCAGGAGGGAGGTGATACCCTGGAGGATGATCCTTTTAGGAGGGTGGGCCTCCTAGATTAATCCGAGGAGGTGGAGACTTATCGCCGTGGCATGCCGAGTAGATTATATTTCCCTTTGTCTACTGCTGCTTTAGACAATTTTGCTGCTAGGTTCAAGGTGTCTTTAGGAATGGAGAGGGTACGCCTTCCTTTTTTATCTCTATTTTCTTTTACTGTCTCAGCTACTTTTCTAACCTTTTGTACTAATTATTTCCATGGTTTTTTTATTTTCACAAGGTGGACGTTTTAACATCCAGTGTATAGTGGGTATTGACCTTTTGGTCTTCGGTATATCAAGAGTTGGCCTATTCAATGCATCTTTTTAGTCCTATAGAGGATTTTGAGGAAAGGATAGCAACTCGAGTGTCCCATTATCTCTTTTATTCCTGTGCAACCACATGGACTGAAATGGTTTCATATTCTTGCATGACGCCAGTGAACTGTCCCCCTGCTAGACATATGCTCCCCCCCAGCTTTGCCTTGCTGAAGGCCACAAGAGGATACAAATTCAGAAGGAGACCATGGCGGAGATGATATTGAGAGGGACAAGAAGGCCCATCATGATTTGATGGTGTTGTCTCGTTGGCTACGTGGAGGGCATGTATCCACCAATTAAAACATTCAATTCCCTTTCTTTCATTGAAAATGTTCTTTTACAATTAATACTAATTGGCTAGTTCCCGTGACAAAATATTTGGGTCATTGAGTCTTTCAAGTCACACAGACTTGATTTGTTTAAGTGAGGCGTATTCAATTTTGTTAGATAAACCTTTAAAGATTGAAGATTTTATAAGACGCTCATCGAAGACTTTCGTTTCCATTCATTCATTAGAGTAAAGATCATATCTTTTTAGTTGGTATTGTGAATTGGTTATGGCTAAACACATAAACACACACGCACAAGCATTTTTAAAACGTGTGAAGATTTTAAATTTTGATGGAACAAAGTTTTTAAAATGTCTTAGAGGATATTTAAAAAAGTTTTTGGGAGTTGATCTTGGTTTGAGAACTTAATAATTATTTTTGGCAAGAGTGCTGTTGATGTCGAAAAATGGAGTGATCTAATTTTATAATAACATATTAGTAATAAAGACAATCTTAATCAAACACATAAGAGACATTTATTTTTAATGTGGTTTGGCTATGAAGAAAGACTACGTCCACTGTTATTTTTATTTATGTTGATTACAACAACTCGGTATGGTGTGCTTGAAAATGATTGGATTATCCCCTTGAGCTAAGGGAGACTGTTTATTAATAGGGGTCCGGAACCCTAGAGATGGAATGCCTTCATATTTGCAGGCATTTACATCTATATACAATAAATGTGACTCTTGGTTTTCAGTGTTGATTTCCCTTCCAATCGATTAATTTTTTATATTCCCAATGGTTCAAATTCTGGGGTTGGTCGATCTTCTTGCAGACTAGGTTCTTCTGATGCCGATCAAGATAGCTATCCGACCACCTAGGATGACAGGTGATGTGCCTAAAATATGCTCGACAGCTCGGAGACACCAACCTCGACCAAAATGGTGGTCGAGGCAGCAAGGGGTTTAGATTGGCGATCTCGTCCAACATAAGGTCGGCTATGGCCGACGTTATTAGTACCACACTATCAGGCAACAGGTGAGGTCTACATGGCTCATGTTGTCAGTTATCCAACAGGTCGTCCACAGCCGACATCATGTCTGCCTCATACATCAACCTCAGTTGGGTATCAACCGAGGTCAGTAAAGACTACCATAGTCATCGTAATCAACCTCGGCTAGGAATCAGTCGACGTTCCAACTACGCCTGCGTAACCTCGGCCCAGGTCGATGTTATAACTCCGCTTGCCTTACCTCGACTTTTTATTGGGACGAGATGATCGTGAATAACCTCAGATAAAGCAGTAGTCAGACTTCCCCAACCTCATACTTTTCTAGGCCGAGGTTGTACCTATCAGGGATAGGGCTGAGCATTTACGAGCATATGCAAGGTAAGGGACACATGGACAAAATCAGTTGTAACCAAATCAACCCCCTCATGTGGGGGAATATTTCATCATCATTCTCTACATGTGCCAATGACAAATGTCTTCATCAGATTGGCTAGATCAACACACACATGCTCATTGAATGCATGGGGTGTATATTACACCCCCCACACACTATATATACCTTCCTTCTCCTACCTTGAGAAGTATCCAAAAATTAAAACCCTAGCTGAAACTCTGTCAAACTATACAGTAGAACGAGAAAGCTTAAGAGATTGTATCCATGGCCATTAGTGCCATATTTAGTGACTTTTCTCACTCACTTACACAGTGGACGTAGTCCTAATTGGCTGAACCACTTATATATTGGTGTTCATCCTCTTCTCCTCATCTCAATCTCTCATAATTGTTATACTCTTGTGCTACCATTGTCATTACTGATTTGAGCTTACAAACACCTTGACGAGTGGTGCTGTTTCCAGCATCATCATTTTAGCGCTGTCTGTGGGAATGAGAAGCTGTCTCTTCCTCTTTTTTCTGATCAACCTCACCGGGGACTCTGTTGGTGAACCAAGCCTCACTCCTTACGTGGAGTTATTTCACCATTAAAAGAGGTCCATTAAGGTATTAAGCTCATCTTTTTCACAATTTCTTTACTTTTGACATATGGCACCAGAGTTACTACCACCTCCTCCACCATCTGGTGCTGGAGGACCTAGTTCCAGCCAGGTACCACACCAGTCAGAAATGGCTGAGGTGGCGATAGCCTTGAAGTCCTTGGATGCAACGTAATAATCAATGAAGGAGTAATTTGCACAGCTTAGTCAAAATATGATGGGGCTACCTGGGGTCTCACCGGAGATGATTACTCCAGCGGCTGCTCAGCCCCATCCTGAGGCCAGGGGACCACTCCAGGCACCGTGAAAAGACTAACCTACACCTCAACGGAGGAGGTACGTTACTGAACCTAGGCGTTTACGTCTGTGGAGGCAAGGATACCCTTTCCCTGAGGATAGGTATGATGATATGGAGGCAGAAGATGCTCCAGAGGGCTGTTGGGAGCAGTATGAGGTTTCGAACAACACTATATATCCTATCAACCAAATTCGAGGTTGTGGGGACATAAGGAATGGTGGTACCCAACAGAGAGGATCAACTTTTGATCGTTTGAGTAGAGGATCGGCCTTTGAAAGGCCCGGCCTGGTAAATGACCTGAGGCAGAGGTTATCCAGGTCAAGAAGTGCAGCAGGGTCACAAAGGGAAGATGGGAAACATTGTCCTCATTATGGCCGACCCCATCAAGGCTAAGACAAGGATCAAGAGGAGGTCAACAGCTGATGTTGTGCTGCGGCTGGGGAACCCTCGGTCCACCCCTTGGAGGTGGCTGGGGAAAACCTCAGCCAGGACGATGTTGTAAGACCATGGAATGACTCTATCCAATATTTTGAAGAGAAGATAGGAGATCTCATCAAAAGCCGAGACCCACTACAAAGAGGTTTCTCAGAAGGCTCTCCTTTCTTGGCTAAGATAGTGAGCTTCCCAACCCCTGCCAAGTTCAAACCACCTGATGATGCTAGAATTAGCACCACCAGATAAGGTATTTTCAAGCTCAATCTAAGAATAACAATGGCAGCATAGTTATGTAAAAGGCAAGAGAATGAGATGAGGAGAAGAGGAGAGAGCACCAGGACATAAGTGGTTTAGCCTAAATTGGCCTACGTCCACTGTGTGTGTGAATAACCTCACTGTAATAAGGCACTAATGACCATGGATACAATATCTCAAGCTTTCTCTCTCTATTGTGTCTCTAGACAGAGTTTCAGCTAGGGTTGTATATATGGATCACTTGTAAGGTAGGGGATGACCTCTATATATAGTACCTGGGGGGTGTGATGTACCCCCCATGCATGTAATCTGCATGTGTGTGTTAGCCTCACCAATATGGGAGAGCCACCTCTCACTGTCACATGTAGAGAATGATGATGAAATATTCTCCCCACGTGTGGGGAATAATCTTGTTACAACTGATTTGTGTCCACGTGTCCTTATCCAAATGTCAACAGATGCTCGGCTGTCGCGCCTGGTGTATGACCTCGGCCTGGGAGAGGACTAGGTTGGTAAGTCTAGGTACTTGTTCAGTCCGAGTATTTCATGGAGGTCTCGACTTAATCCCAGCCGAGACAATGGACAAGGTCGGCCTGAGACGAGGTTGAGCTGGAGTGTTTGGAGTATCGACTAATGTATTGATGAGATTGCTGGTGGCTTCTTGCGAGCTCGGCCTACACCTGGCCGAGGTTGCTGTTCCCAGGTGTACTGGAGTGGTGCTGACCCTTATGATACGTGCAGTGTCCCTTGGAGAGGTTGGTGGTAGTGTCGGCCTGGGCCGACCTTGCTATGGCCGAGGGCTGATATCGCGTGTCCAAGACATGTCCAACGTCGGCCATATTCTCGGCCGAGGTTGGTGTCTCTGGGCCGAGGTCACACTTGGGGCATATCAATCACCCCAGCCCTTAGTCATATGTGGGAGCAGGTGACTAGGGGATTATCACACCTTCGAGGCCTGTTTATTACAAGCCAATATTTATTTGACACTTGTCCAATGCTGGAGTATGCTTGCTTGGTGGGCGTGTGCTGTTAGCCGCCCTTTGGGGCTCCCAAGGCAATGATGGGCCTTGGGAATTGCGCCTGTATATTTAAGGGTTTTGAACCTTATTTCCCTTCTTTCTTCTTCACTTCTCTCGTTTCCAGCCAAACTCGTTCCTGCAGCCTTCTCTCTCTAGAAAGATCTTTGCTGAGGCTTTTGGAAGGTGGTTTCTCGCGTCTTCTCACCTCCTCCTTACTATTTCATCCTCAGGTAACCTTCGCCATACTTTTCCTTCATTTTTCCTGTAAGTCTCCTTATTTTTGCATTTTCCGGCGAGTTTCTGAGTTTTCCGGTGAGACCACCATTATTTCAGGCGAACAATTCTTGCCACATTTAGGTAGTTTGATCTTTTACTGCTTTACTTCAATAGCCAATCTTGTTTGTAGTTTTAGGAAGTCTCCTAAGTGTAGTGTCAGCCCCTGATGCTCAGACCCTTATATCAGCTTCTTGAGGAGTTCCCCTCCCTTAGAGAGAAGACTTTAGAAAAGATTAGACAAATAGAAAGAGCACAGGAGGAGGCTCGTAGGTCATAAGAATTTCCCATTAGACCCATATTTCCACCACCTCTGAAGGTGATATATCCTGACCCCTCAGAGTTTTTCACTCAGATAGAGGTTCCTGCTGATCCCATACTGATGTCTGAGTCTGAATCTTTTACCTCAGACCCCATGTCTGTGGATTCCTTTTAGGAGGCCATGGACTTCACACCTCGGCCTGATCAGGCCCCTGATCAGGCCGAGGTCTCCAGCCGAGCCTCATCCCATAATAGCTCAAGCACCTCAGCCTCTTCCTCAGAGGTTGAAATTGTTGAGCCAAGTGTGGCTATACCACCACCACTTGATGCCATTCCTCTGTCGGCCTTCACTGGTGTCGAGTTCACTCAGAGGTTCCCGAGTAACCCATCAACATCTGCTCCGGCCGACATTGAGTTGGATGATGATGATGAGGTTGAGAGCGATGTCGACGTCTCTGAGGCGGCCGAGATCGAGAGTACTATTACTGAGGTAGACCTTCTCTGCTTTAGATATCTGTATTCTATCAGTCCCTCAATAAAGCTTAGGAGACCTCTGAGGGAGGAGAGGGCTTATCATGGCCGAGACGGCGAGATCTGCCTGTACGAGTAGATGTTCAAGTTGGGGTTTCGTCTGCCCATTCACCCCATTATCAAATCCATCCTTTCTTATATCAATTTGGCCCCCTCTCAACTATCCCCTAATGCGTGGAGAGTCATAATACGGGCCATAGTATTATGGAAGGCTGTCCACAATTCAGACCTTCCAGTTCAGGTCTTCGTAGGTTGCTATGTCCCTTCCTCGGCCAAAAATCATCCGAGCTACTACCATTTTGTAGCTCGAAAGCCTGAGAAGAAAATTCTTCAAATAACTCAGACTTCCAACCATAACTGGAAGCCTCGGTATTTCTTTGCTTCTGGGCCATGGGAATTTTTCCCATGTGTTCCCTCATCTATTCTAGAGCCGAGGATGCCCCTGAGGTGGGGTAAAGTCACAATGTCTGCGAGGGCCGACCCTGGCCTGAGTCCATCAAACCTTCAGAAGGTGAAAGCCCTACAAGATCAGGGGGTACATGGTCTGTTCGTCAGGTTCGAACACTTGATGACCCCCCATTACCTCTCTGAGACAGGTCTGGGTGGAAGTCCTCTTTCTGAGCTTGGTAAGCGCTTTTTATTTGAAGTTGAACCTCTGAGTTTATTCATGTCTGATTATCTAACTCGGATCTACTAATTTTTTGCAGAGCGACCACAGGATATTTTGGACGAACTTTGGGAAATGGTTGCTCCCAGCTTGACGAGACTTGCCAAGAGAGCAGGCCTTAACGCTACTCCCCCAGCTCCCTCTGTCTCTAAGCCCCAAGCCACAAAGAAGAGGGCTCCAGAAGGTCATGCTCTAGAAGTCCTCCCCCAGCTGACGCCCTGTCGGCTCGTCTAGATCAATTGAAAATAACTGACAGCATAGTCGGCCACAGTCTTCAGGCCCTAGATGCCTTCGGCTCTGCAATGACCGAGGCTGACAAATGCTTCTTTAGGTCACTGGACACCCCATTGCTGGTTGAGTTCGGCATTCACAGTTCCATTCAGGTATGACTTGATCTTTCTGATTGTTCTTCACCCCAAGTGCAACATCTGATTGTTCTTCAGCTCATTCATGATCATAAAATATGCAGGGCCTGGCAGCTATGCATCACTTATCCAACTGGACTCTGAGGAAATTGCCCCTCATCCAAAAGGGTCAAGAGGCCGAGAAGGTCCAGAGCACCCTGAACGCAGAGATTGACCGCCTCAAATCTGAGCTGAAGGATTATGAGAAGAAGGTGAGGGGGCTGGAGAAGGACATCTCTCAGCTTAGTAAGGATCATACTGCAGCTCTGAAGGCTAAGGATGATGTTCTGCAGCAGAAGGTCAACTCAGTTGTTAGGGCAGCCCTCGATGACGCCTCTGAGAAGATAATCTCTGACTACAAGTCCTCTGACGAGTTTATGAGCTTCGGCTTTGAATACCTTGAAAGATGTATCAAAGCCACTATTAAGTGGGATGATGTCAAGGAGAGGGAGGCTGGTACTTTGAAAGCCTCAGATTTCGTAGGCCTCGGCTTTGCCGATCCCCAGTTTGCCCAGGCCCTTCAGGAGGTGGAGGAGGAGGCTGTCACGCCTGCCGAGACTGCCACATTGATCGGAACTGAGGTTGAAGGGGCAGACCATTATGATGACATGGTCGAGGTGACCAATGTTGACCAGCCTAACCAAGCCGAGGATATCAACATTCCCCCCTCAAACCCTTAGATAATTTTTGAACATTGTTTGTAACCCATAACATTTTGAAACTTGTTCTGTAATCCTTGATCATCTATTATTTCTAAATATATCAACCTCTGAGGAGGATCATCCTCACTTACTTTTATTGAATGTCATATGATGTTTTCGCTCTTAGTCTTGTTGCAATGATATCTTGTTTAAACTTTAATCAATGGTATGACCTCAGGTGTTATCCCCATAATTAATCTCACCAAATTAATGATGTTAAGGGTCTGAGTTTATCCCGTATGGTGTCTGATCTCAGACCTCGTCACCACTGAATGGTGTTATGGAGGTCTGAGGTCATCACCTAAGATGTTATCCTCATAATTAATCTCACCAAATTAATGATGTTAAAGGTATGAGGTCATCCCATTATGGTGTCTGAGCTCAGACCTCGTCACCACTGAATGGTGTTATGAGGGTCTGAGGTCATCACCTAAGATGTTATCCTCATAATTAATCTCACCAAATTAATGATGTTAAGGGTCTGAGGTCATCCCATTATGGTGTCTGATCTCAGACCTCGTCACCACTGAATGGTGTTATGAGGGTCTGAGGTCATCACCTAAGATGTTATCCTCATAATTAATCTCACCAAATTAGTGATGTTAAAGGTCTGAGGTCATCCCATTATGGTGTCTGAGCTCAGACCTCGTCACCACTGAATGGTGTTATGAGGGTCTGAGGTCATCACCTAAGATGTTATCCTCATAATTAATCTCACCAAATTAATGATGTTAAAGGTCTGAGGTCATCCCGTTATGGTGTCTGACTTCAGACCTCGTCACCACTTAATGATGTTGTAAGGGTCTAAGGTCATCCCATTATGGTGTCTGACTTCAGACCTCGTCACCACTTAATGATGTTGTAAGGGTCTGAGGTCAACACCTAAGATGTTATCCCCATAATTAATCTCTGACCTAAGAATGAAGCAAGAACTGTCATGGGAACTGATCTTTATTAATAACCTCTTCATAATAAGATGGTACATTTACATAAAACTCTATGCAACATCATATGTAATATCTCTTTAGGTGATCAGCATTCCATGAGTTAGCGAAAGGTACTCCTTCTAGGTTTTCTAGCCCGTAGGTGCCAGGCACAACCTCTTCTGTCACTTTGTAGGGGCCATGCCAGTTTGGGTGAAGCTTATTTGCTTTCTGTAGGGTCTTCTTTAGCACTAGGTCTCCCACTGCAATGGGTCTTGACTTCACCCTCTAGTTGTAAAATTTCGCTGCCCTCTGTTGGTAGGCTGCTTGTCGGACCTCTGTGTCCTCTCTTCTTTCTTCGATAAGATCTAAGTCTAGCCTCCTCTCTTCCCTATTATTGGTAGGGTCATAGGTCTGAATCCTATGAGTTGGGAGCCCTACTTTCGTTGGTATGAAGGCCTCTGAGCCATGTGCCAACATGAACGGGGTTTCTCCTGTTGGTGTCCTTGCCGTGGTTCTGTAGGTCCATAACACAGCGTAGACCTCTTCAGTCCATCTTCCCTTCACATCTTCTAACCTCTTCTTGATTCCATCCAGGATAGTTCTGTTTGTGACCTCGGTCTGACCATTTGCCTGAGGTCGGCCAGGAGATGAGAAGAATTGCTTTATTCCTACTCTTAGGCAATACTTTTCTAAAGAGGAGTTCTTGAACTGGGTTCCATTGTCCGAGATGAGAGTGTTTGGGAGGCCATATCTGCATATGATATTCCTCCAAATAAATTGGAAGGTCTTCTGCTCTGTGATTGTTATCATCGGCTCTGCCTCCACCCACTTTGAAAAATAGTCTATGGCAACTATCAAGAATCTATAATTGTTGGCAGCTCTTGGTAGGGGTCCTACTAAGTCAATCCCCCATACTGCAAATGGCCATGGAGAGGTGATTGATGTCATAGGCTGATGGGGCTGATGAGGTGAATCTTTGACATTTATCACACCTCTTTACCTAAGTTGCGGCGTCCTTGGACAAAGTTGGCCACCAGTACCCCTGTGTGATGATTCTCTTGGCCAAGGGTATTCCCCCTATGTGGCTAGAGCAAGAACCCTCATGAACCTCCTGTAAGACCCGGGGAACTTCCGTGGGATGCACACATCTGAGGAGAGGCAATAGAAATCCCTTTTTGTATAAGACGTCTCCTATCATTGAGAACTTGGCAGCCCTATATCTCAATTTTCTCCTCTCTAGCTTGGACTCAGGTAGCTCTCCCCCTCTAATATACCTGACGAGGGGGTCGATCCATGAGTCTCCTAGGTTTAAATTGTGACATGGGTTACATACCTCTTCTTCCTCGATGGTTGCCTTTCTCAAGACCTCGATCGGAATGGTCCTTCTAACATCTGTCTTCGTTGCCGAGGCCATCCTTGCCAATGCATCTGCGTGACTATTACTTTGTCGAGGCACTCTCTTCAGTTTTTCCACTTCAAAATATTCTAACATCGTTCTTACCCTCTTCAAGTACTTGACCATCCTTTCATCTTTGGCCCCATAGATCCTCAGTACTTGATTGACAACCAACCTTGAGTCGCTGTGGAGTAGGAGTCGCTTTACGTGAAGAGTTATTGTCAATAAGAGACCTGTTATCATGGCCTCATACTCAGACTCGTTGTTTGAGGCCTGGAAGTTGAACCTCAGAGCGTATTCAATGTTCACACCATCTGGAGCCGAGAGTATCAACCCCGCACCGCTTCCACTGTCGCAGGAAGAGCCATCAACGAAGAGGCTCTAGATGTCTGTATCTGATGAAAAGGCTCCTTCTGTCATGACTCCTTGTTTGAAGAGATATCGACCCTCCTCGTCCTCCGTAACTCTCCTCATAACTTTTTTGGATGCGACCTCTTCCAGATCTCGGAAGACACATGGTGTCGTCTCTTCCTGCTTTCGAAAGACATTTGGTGTCGTCTATTCCGGATTTTGGAAGACACCGCGGTTTTCAACACCCTCTAGGCCATTCTTTGCCTCGGCCTCTTCCCATGTAAACTCAGCGACAAAGTTTGCGAGGGCTTGCCCCTTGATGGCCGTCCTAGGTTGGTAGGTAAGATCGTACTCCCCCAATTCAATGGCCCATGTCATCAATCGCCCGGACTTATTAGGTTTATGCAGGACCTATCTTAGTGGGGAGTCAGTGAGGACAACCATGGAGTGGGCCTGAAAGTAAGGCTTCATCTTTCTCGAGGCATGTATCAAGGCGTAAGCTAGCTTTTCCATGCGAGGGTAATTCTGTTCGTCCCCTTGAAGGGCCTTGCTGTTGAAATATACAGGCCTTTGGATTCCAGCGTCTTCCCGTATTATGGATGCGCTGATGGATGATTCAGAGACTGCCAGATACACGTACAATTTCTCCTCTGCTACAGGCCGAGACAGCAATAAGGGAGACCCTAAATAAGACTTGAGTTGGTTGAAGGCTTTTTCGCACTCTTTGTCCCATTGGAAGGCCTTTCTTAGAAATTTAAAGAATGGAAGACACTTTTCCGTTGCCCTAGAAACAAACCTGCTAAGGGCAACCACTCTCCCCGTGAGTCTTTGGACATCCTTGATACTCCTACGAGTCTTCATGTCAAGTAATGCCTTGATTTTCTCCGGGTTCGCTTCAATTCCTCTCTAGTTAATGATGAATCCCAGGAACTTCCCAGCTCCTACTCCGAAGACACACTTCACTGGGTTGAGTTTCATTTTGTATGAGTCCATAACATCGAAGGTCTTCTACGTGAGTGCAAGCTTTCAAGCTCTTTGTTAGCATATCGTCTACATACACCTCCATAGTCTTACCTATTTTCTCTTCAAACATCTTATTGACAAGGCATTGGTATGTTGACCCTGCATTTTTTAGACCGAAGGGCATCACTTTGTAGCAGTACGTCCCTTTGTCGGTAATGGAGGCTGTCTTCTCTGAGTCTTCAGCATCCATGAAGATTTGGTTATATCCTGAATACGCGTCCATGAAGCTCATAAGCTCATGTCCCGCCATGGCATCCACCATCTGATCTATCCGAGGTAAGGGATAGCTGTCTTTTGGGCAAGATCTGTTCAGGTCGGTGAAATCAATACACATTCTCCACTTCCCATTAGCCTTGGGCACGATGACTGCATTTGAGAGACACTCCGGATAGGTAACTTCTCTTATAAACTCAGCCTCTTCTAACTTTTTGACCTCTTCTCGGATGACGTCGTATTTCTCCCTGGAGTAGACTCTTCGTCTCTGTTTGATAGGCTTGGCATCTTTGGTCACGTTGAGCTTGTGACTCATCACCTCAGGGTCGATGCCAGGCATGTCTGCGTGACTCCATGTGAAGACACTCTGACTCATCACCTCAGGGTCAACACTTCCTTAATTTTCGAATTAAGGGCTTTGCCGACCTGGATGGTTTTTTCTGACTCGTCCTCATTGAGGACGATGGATTCTACCTCTTCCGCGGCCTCTCCCTTCTTCAGTTTCGTCTCATCCCTTGGATCAAGAGTATCAATGCTGTAAGTGGTGGTTGCTCTCTTATGGGCGTCCCTCTCTTCTGCCGAGTTGAAGTAACATTGCCGAGCTATGATCTGGTCACCTCGTACTTCCCCTACCCCATAGGGGGTCGGGAATTTTTGCATTTGATGGACCGTCGACGGTACAGCTTCAAACTCTTTTAGGGCCACTCTTCCTATGATGAGGTTATAGGCCGAGAATACATTCTCGTCCATTACGAAAAAATTTATCTTCCTCGTCAGCCTCTTAGGCCACTCATCACCCATCCGTATGTCGATCTCATACATGCCCAAGGGGTGGACCTTTTCTCCACTGAAGCCTATCAAAGGGTGATGATAGGGTATCAACCTTGCTCTACTAAGACCCAGGCTCTTGAAGTAAGGCCAAAACATCACATCCGACGAGCTCCCCCCGTCTACCAGGATCCTCTGCACCTCACACCCATGCACCCTTGTCGTTATGACCAAAGGGTCATCCTGGGGAGCCAAGATACCCTTGAAGTCGAGTCTGGAGAACCCAACTACGAGGGTGTCCATATCTACTTTCTTCCTCTTTTGCACTGTATCGGAAGACATTAGATTCACAACTTCAAGCTTGGCCACTGACCTGGCCTCCGCTACGTGAGCCTTCCTATCAGCTACTTCAGAGCCACCTCCTGTAAATCCTCCACATATGGTGTCAACACCAAACGAGATCGTACCGACTCTCTTCACCGGGGTGTTATCATCTTTCGGCGGAATATCCGGATCGTCTTCATCATCACCTTCTGAATCATCGTCTCTTCTGGCCGCGACATTGTTACGGCATCTGTCATTTCTCCTTTTCTTAGGGTCATCTCTTCCACCCTTAGGAGCTTTACCGTCCACATACTTCCTCAACTTTCCAGATTTTAGCATCTTTTCAATCTCATCCTTCAGGGCGAAGCATCTGTCCGTGACATGGCTATGATCCTGGTGGAACTCGCACCATAGGTTTTTGTTCCTCTTATGTGGGGGGGCTTTCAGTTTCTCTGGCCATTTCAGAGTCCTGTCATTCTTAATCTCGTTGAGGATGTGCTCGCAGCTTACAGTCAGAGGAGTATAGTGAGCGAACTTGTCATCACCCGACCTCTTCTTCCCACCTTTCTTGCTTTGGGAATTTCCATTGCTACCGCGGTTCTCATCCTCATACTTGGCGGCCATTGCCTCTTTCGCATTCATTACTTTCCCTGCGGTTGCTAGGATCTCCTCCATAGACCTAGGGGGTCTTTCGCAAGTTTCCACAATAGCTTCCCCTTCTGAAGACCTCCTATAAGGGCGGTCATGGCTATGTTCTCTTCATAATCTTCGACCTCCAACTTCTCTTTATTGAATCTCGCTATGTAGTCTCTTAGGCTCTCATCCTTGGCCTGCTTGACATACAACAAGTGGGTAGTCTTCTTTTGAGGCCTCACCCCAAAGCAGAAGTTGTGGATGAATCGTTCAGCCAAGCCTTTGAAGTTCTCAATGGAGTTCTTCGGAAGGGAGGTGAACCAACTTTGCGTTGCCCCCGTTAAGGTCCCAGAGAAGGCCCTACACTTCATCTCATCGAGTATCGAGTAGATGTCTGCTGCCGACTGGTACATCTCGATATGATGTACAGGGTTAGTGCTGCCATCATACTTGGGAGACACCGTAGGAGGCTTGAACTTAGCTGGGGTTGGGAAACCCACTATCCTAGCCACAAATGGGGAGCCCTCTGAGTAACCCCTTTGCAATGGGTCCCTGCTTTTGATGAGGTCTCCTATCTTCTCCTCAAGACGCTGAATAGAGTCATTCCAGGGTCTTCTGCCATCGACTTGGCCGAGGTTATCCCCTGCCACCTCCATGGGATGGACCGAGGGTTCCCCTGCTGCGACACTTCGGCTGTTGACCTCTTTCTGTTCCCTGCCTCTTCTTTCACAGTGTCGGCCTTGATCTAGCCGACCCTGCCTGTTCCCTCTCTGAGAGCCTGCTGCGCTCCTTGATCTCGATAATCTCTGTATTAGGTCATTCATCGGGCCCAACCTCTCAAAGGCTGACCCTCTACTCAACCTATCAAAGGCTGACCCTCTTTGTTGAGCCTCTTCACCTCTTCGGCCGACACAACCTTGACTTTGCCTAAGAGGTCGTACAGTGTTATTTGACACCTCATACGGCTCCCAGCAGTCTTTCGGGGATTCTTCCGCCTCTAGATCATCATACCTGTCCTCTGGGCAAGGGTTTCCCTGCCTCCCCAGGCGTAAACGCCTAGGGTCAGTAACGTCCCTTCTCCACTGGGGTGCAGGCTGGTCCTTCATTGGTGCCTGGGGTGGTCCCCTGGCGTCAGGATGAGGCTGAACTGCCGCCGGAGTGATCATATCCGGTGAGACTCCAGGTGGCCTCATCATAGTTTGGCTGAGCTGTGAAAATTGCTCCTGCATAGTTTGTTATGTTGCAGCTAAAGATCTCAAGGCTGCAGCTACCTCCGCCATTTCGGACTGGGGGGCGCCTGACTGGAACTAGGCCCTCCACCCCTAGGTGGCGGAAGAGGCGGTGGTAATTCTGGTGCCATATGTTAACACTATAGAGCTTGAGTAGCAGATGAGCTTAGTACCTCGAAGGACCTCTTTCAATGGTGAAGCAGCTCCACGCAAGGGGTGGTGCCTGGTTCACCACCAGAGTATCCAGTGAGGTTAAGCTGAAGAAGAGGAAGAGATAGCTTCTCCTTCCCACAGACGGCGCCAAAATGATGATGCTAGAATTCCTCTCTGGTTAACGATGAATCCCAGGAACTTCCCAGCTTAACCTCATCACCCATCTTAACCTCATCATCCTTTTGGCGCCATCTGTGGGAATCGAACCCACGACCACATGGTTAAAAGCCAGATAAGGTGTTTTCAAGCTCAATCTAAGAACAACAATGGCAGCATAGTTATGTAAAAGGCAAGAGAATGAGATGAGGAGAAGAGGAGAGAGCACCAGGACATAAGTGGTTTAGCCTAAATTGGCCTACGTCCACTATGTGTGTGAATAACCTCACTGTAATAAGGCACTAATGGCCATGGATACAATCTATCAAGCTTTCTCTCTCTACTTTGTCTCTAGACAGAGTTTCATCTAGGGTTGTATATATTGATCACTTGTAAGGTAGGGGATGACCTCTATATATAGTACCTGGGGGGTGTGATGTACCCCCCATGCATGTAATGTGCATGTGTGTGTTAGCCTCACCAATATGGGAGAGCCACCTGTCACTATCACATGTAGAGAATGATGATGAAATATTCTCCCCACCTGTGGGGAATAATCTTGTTACAACTGATTTGTGTCCACGTGTCCTTATCCAAATGTCAACAGATGCTCGGCTATCGCGCCTGGTGTATGACCTCGGCCTGGGAGAGGCCGAGGTTGGTAAGTCTAGGTACTTGTTCAATCCGAGTATTCCATGGAGGTCTCGGCTTAATCCCAGCCGAAACAATGGACAAGGTCGGCCTGAGACGAGGTTGAGCTGGAGTGTTTGGAGTATCGACTAATGTCTTGATGAGGTTGCTGATGGCTTCTTGCAAGCTCGGCCTAAACCTGGCCGAGGTTACTGTTCCCAAGTGTACTGGAGTGCTGCTGACCCTTATGATTAGACCTGGAAAAATGAGGCACGACACGATAACACAACACGACATGACACGACACGAAATTATAAGTTAATGGGTTTAGTCTTATCGGGTTTGGGTCATTAACGGGTCAACACGGTAGAACCGTTATCATAACGGGTCGTGTTTGGGTTTGTACTCTTACACGATTAAACCCGTTTATACCCATTATCACCCGTTAGTGGTACCGGGTTTTATTGGGTCATGTGACCCGAACCAATATTACACGGGTACTAACGGATATTAACGGGTACTAACGGGTATTAACGGGTGCTAACGGGTACTAATGGGTACTAACGGGTAATAACGGGTCACCCAACCCGTTACCCGTTTAGACCCGTTAATATTAACGGGTGTTAACGGTTCGGGTCGTGTACCCGTTAATA
Organism: Sambucus nigra; assembly: GCA_949130495.1. NCBI lineage: Eukaryota > Viridiplantae > Streptophyta > Magnoliopsida > Dipsacales > Adoxaceae > Sambucus > Sambucus nigra. Next base: position 161,173,811 of record OX422217.1, read on the forward strand.
TTAACGGGTCGTGTTTGGGTATTATAATTTGACCCGTTAGTCTTAACGGGTCGTGTACGGGTTAAGGGTGTTTTCACCCGTTAACCCATTAACACGACCCGTTAACCCGTTAACACGACCCGTTGGCAGTTCTACTTATGATACGTGCAGTGTCCCTTGGAGAGGTTGGTGGTAGTGTCGGCCTGGGCCGACCTTGCTATGGCTGAGGGATGATATCGCGTGTCCAAGACATGTCCAACGTTGGCCATAATCTCGGCCGAGGTTGGTGTCTCTGGGCCGAGGTCACACTTGGGGCATATCACCACCTACGGTGTCTGCTAAGTATGATGGTAGTACCAACCCTGTACATCATATTGAGATGTACCAGTCTGCGGTGGACATTTATTCAATACCAGATGAGATGAAGTGCCGGGCCTTCTCCAGGACTTTGACAGGAGCTGCACACATCTGGTTTACCTCTCTTTCGAAGAACTCAATTGAGAACTTTAAGGGTTTGGATAAACGGTTCATTCACAATTTCTGTTTTGGGGTAAGACCTCAAAAGAAGACTACCTATCTGTTGTATGTCAAGCAAGGCAAGAATGAGAGCCTAAGAGACTACATTGCTAGATTCAACAAAGAGAAATTGGAGGTTGAAGATTATGAAGAGAATATAGCCATGACAACCTTTATTGGAGGACTGCAGAAGGGGAAGTTGCTATGAAAGCTTGCAAAAAACCCTGCCAAGTCTATGGCAGAGATATTATCAACTGCAGGAAAGGTCATGAACGTCAAAGAGGCTATGGCCGCGAAGTATGGGGATGAGAATGTAAGTGGTAGAGGGAAGTTCCAAAGAAAGAAAGATGGAAAAAAGAGGTCATCCGACTACAAGTTTGCACGCTATACTCCTCTAAATGTGAGTTGCGAACACATCCTCAATGAGATCAAGAATGACCGGTCTCTGAAATGGCCGGAGAAGCTGAAGGCTCCTCCGCATAAGAGGAACAAGAACTTGTGGTGTGAGTTCCACCAAGACCACGACCATGTGACAGACAAGTGCTTCTCCTTGAAGGATGAGATCGAGAAGATGTTGAAATTTGGAAAGTTGAGGAAGTATGTTGATGGTAAGGCTCCTAAGAGGGGAAGAGATGACCCTAAAAAGAAGAGAAATGATAGATGTCGAGATGATACCCCAGCAAGAAAAGATGATGACTCAGATGGAGATGATGAAGATGATCCAGACCTCCCACCAAAAGATGACAACGCCCCAGTGAATAGGGTTGGAATGATCTCCTTTGGAGTTAACACCATATATGGAGGACTTGCTGGGGGTGGCTCTGAAGTAGCTGACCGAAAAGCTCATGTGGTAGAGGCCAAGTCAGTGACCAAAGTAAAGGTTGTGAATCTAGCGTCTTTAGATGCAAAGCAGAAGAGGAAGAAGGTAGATATGGATACTCTTATATAATGATTCTCCCGACTCGACTTCAAAGGTATCCTAACCCCATATGATGACTCTTTGGTAGTAACAATAAGAGTGCATGGATGTGAGGTGCATAGAATCCTCGTAGATGGAGGAAGTTCTGCGGATGTGATGTTCTGGCCCTATTTTAAGAGCCTCGGCCTTAGTAGGTCAAGGCTAATACCCTATCATCATCTGTTGATGGGCTTCAGTGGTGAAAAGGTCCATCCGTTGGGCATGTATTAGATGGACGTACGACTAGGAGACGAGTGGCCTAAGAGGTTGACCCGGAAGATCAATTTTTTCGTTATGGATGAAAACGTTTTCTCGACGTACAACCTCATTATTGTACGAGTAGCCCTTAAAGAGTTTGAGGCCTTGCCATCGACGGTCCATCAAATGCTAAAATTCCTGACCCCCTATGGGGTAGGGGAAGTGCATGGGAACCAAACCTCTGCGCGAGAGTGCTACTTCAACTCGACAGAAGAAAGAGAGGCCCATAAGAGGGCAACAACCACCTATAACATTGACACACTTGATCCTAAGGATGAAACAAAATTAAAGAAAGGGGAGACTGCAGAGGAGGTATAATCCATCGTCCTCAATGAGGATGAATCGGAAAAGACCATCCAAATCGGCAAGGCCTTAAAACCAGAGATCAAGGAAGAGCTGATAAAGTTCTTGAAGAAGAGGCAGGGTGTCTTCGCTTGGAGACACGCAGATATGCTTGACATCGACCCGGAGGTTATGTGCCACAAACTCAACGTGGCATAAGATGCTAAGCCAATAAAATAAAGACGAAGAGTATACTCCAGGGAAAAGTATGACGTCATCAGGGAAGAGGTCAGAAAGTTGGAAGAGGCAGAATTCATCAGGGAGGTCATATATTCAGAGTGGTTATCTAACGCCATCATTGTGCCCAAAGCCAATGAAAAATGGAGGATGTGCATAGACTTTACCGACCTGAACAAGTCTTACCCAAAAGACAGTTATCCCTTACCTCAGATTGATCAGATGGTAGATGCCACGGTAGGGCATGAGATTATGAGCTTCATGGATGCGTATTCAGGCTATAATCATATCTTCATGGATGCTGAAGACTCAGAGAATACAACCTTCATCACAGATAAGGGGACCTATTGCTATAAGGTCATGCCCTTCGGCTTGAAGAATGTAGGAGCCACGTATCAACGTCTTGTAAATAAGATGTTCAAAGATCAAATTAGCAAGACCATGGAGATATATGTAGATGATATGTTAACTAAGATCTTGAAGGCCTGCACCCATGTAGCAGACCTGGAGAGAAATTTTTACACCATGGACTTATACAGGATGAAGCTCAATCCTGCCAAGTGTGTCTTCGGAGTAGGAGCTGGAAAGTTTCTTGGATTCATTGTTAATCAAAGGGGGATAGAGGCCAGTCCTGAGAAGATCAAGGCTTTACTTGATATGAAGACACCAAAAAGTATAAAAGACGTTCAGAGGCTCACCAGAAGAGTAGCTGCACTCAACAGAATTGTTTTCAGAGCCACGGACAAGTGTCTTCCATTTTTTAAAGTGCTTAGAAAGGCCTTCGAGTGGAACTAAGAGTGTGATAAGTCCTTTAAGAAGCTCAAGTCCTACCTCGGATCCCCCTACTCTTATCTCAGCCCATTATGGTAGAGAAGTTGTATGTTTACCTAGCAGTCTCAAAGTCAGCTATAAGACCAACCATAGTGCGGGAAGACGTTGGGGTTCAGAGGCCTGTATAATTCAATAGTAAGGCCCTTCAAGGGTCTGAACAAAACTATTATTGAATGGAGAAGTTGACCCATGCTTTGATATACGCTTCCAGAAAGATGAAACCCTATTTCCAAGCCCACTCTATGGTCATCCTCACTGACTCCCTACTAAGGCAAGTCCTCCACAAGCCTGAGAAGTCAGGCAGACTGATGACCTGGGTCATCGAGTTGGGAGAATATGACCTTATTTATCAACCCAGGGTGGCCATTAAAGGGCAGACGCTTGTAGACTTTGTTGCTGAGTTCACGTGGGAAGAGATCGAGGTTGAGAATAAGGAAGTAACCGCAGAGGGATCAAATAGTAACGTCTTCAGTCACCCAGAAGAGGTAGGTTGTGTCCAAGAGATCCAGAAACAGAATAGCTGAGAATAAGGAAGACAGGTACCTCTTCAAGCAAGGAACCCTATCAGAGGGGAGATTTTCTTCGAATGAAGACATTTGGAACCTCTTCATTGACGGGTCTTCTTGAAAAAGTGGAAGCGGTGCAAGGCTGATACTATCAGCTCCGGATGGTACCAACGTTGAATATGCACTAAGGTTCAATTTCAAAGCATCAAACAATGAGTTAGAATATAAGGCCGTAATAGCAAGCCTGTCCTTGGCAAAGACCCTTAGGGTTGGTTGACACCTACTTCATAGCGACTCGAGGTTAGTTATCAACTAAGTATTTGAAGTTTATGAGGCCAAAGATGAAAAGATGGCAAGATACCTAAAGAGGGTAAGAATGATGCTAAAAGGCTTCGAATAGGTGAAGATGAAAAGGGTACCTTGGAAAAATAATAGCCATGCAGATGCACTAGCGAGGTTGGTTTCAGCAACAATGACAGGCATCAGGAGGATAGTACCAGTTGAGATCCTGCTCAAATCAACCATTGAGGAAGAAGAGGTTGACAAATCTTGCCTCAACTTGAACCTAGGAGACTCATGGATGGACCCCCTTATCAGATATATCAGAGAGGGAGAGCTACTTAAATCAAAGCTAGAGAGGAGGAAACTGAGGTACAAAATTACAAAGTTCTCGATAATAGGAGATGTCCTATATAAGAAAGGATTTATGTTATCTCTCCTTAGATGTGTTCATACCACATAGGTCCCCCACGTCCTACGGGAGGTACACGAGGGTTCTTGCTCCAGTCACATAGGAGGAAGACCTTTGGCCAAGAGGATAATCATGCAAGGATACTGGTGGCCGACCTTGGACTAGGATGCTATAGCCTACGTGAAGAGATGTGACAAATGCCACCCTCATCAACTTATGATGTCAATCAGTTCCCCTTGGCCATTCGCAGTATGGGGAATTAACTTGGTGGGTCCCTTGCCAAGGGCTGGGAACAATTACCGATTTTTGATAGTAGCGATTGACTACTTCTCCAAGTGGGTGGAGGCTGAGACGATGATCATGATTACAGAGCAGAAGACCATCCAATTTATCTGAAAGAGCATCATATGCAAATATAGCCTTCCGAGCGCCCTCATCTCGGACAACGGAACCCAGTTCAAGAATTCTTCCTTAGAGAAGTATTGCGAGAGAGTTGGGATCAAGCAATTTTTCTCTTTTCCCGTCCGACCTCAGGCAAACAGTTAGACCGAAGTCACGAAAAGAACAATCCTCAATGGGATTAAGAAGAGGTTGGAAGAAGCTAAGGGGAGATGGACCGAAGAGGTTTATGCTGTGTTATGGGCCTACTAAAACAATGGTTAGGAAACCAATGGGGGAGATCCCATTTATGTTAGCACATGGCTCAGAAGCCGTCATACCAATAGAGGTAAGACTCCCCGCTCATAGAGTTCAGACCTATGACCTCGAGAAGAATGGGTAAGAGAGAAGACTCGACCTAGATTTGATTGAGGAAAGAATGGAAGACGTCGAAATCAGACAGGCAACCTACTAGCAGAGAACATCAAAATTCTATAATAAAAGGGTAAAATCGAGACCCATAGCTGTAGGAGACCTAGTGCTAAAGAAGACATTGCAGAAGGCAAACAAGCTTCACCCAAATTGGCATTGCCCTTACAAAGTGATCGAGGATGTTGTACACGGGACCTACAGGCTAGAAAACCTTAAAGGGGAACCTTTCTCCAATCTATGGAATTTTGATCATCTAAAAAGGTATTACATATGATGTTGCAATGGTTTCTATGTAAATGTATCATCTTATGAAGAGATTATAAATGAGAATATCAGTTCCTGTGTCAATTCTTGGTTCATTATGCTTTAGTGGTGAAATTTATGGGGGTAACATCTTAGTTGGATGACCTCAGACCCTAAACATCATTAATTTGGTGACAGGGTCTGAGGTGAAACATCATAGTGGGATGACCTCAGACCTTAAACATCATTAACTTGGTGAAATTTATGGGGGTAACATCTTAGTTGGATGGCCTCAGACCTTAAACATCATTAACTTGGTGAAATTTATGAGGGTAACATCTTAGTGGGATGACCTCAAACCTTAAAACATCATAACATGGTGATAAGGTCTGAGGTGAAACATCATATTTGGATGACCTCAGACCTTAAACATCATTAATTTGGTGAAATTCATGGGGGTAACATCATAGTTGGATGACCTCAGACCTTAAACATCATTAACTTGGTGAAATTTATGGGGGTAACATCTTAGTTGGATGACCTCAGACCTTAATCATCATTAACTTGGTGAAATTTATGATGGTAACATCTTAGTGGGATGACCTCAGACCTTAAAACATCATAACTTAGTGATAAGGTGTGAGGTGAAACATCATATTTGAACGACCTCAGACCTTAAACATTATTAACTTGGTGAAATTTATGGGGGTAACATCTTAGTTGGATGACCTCAGACCTTAAACATCATTAACTTTGTGAAATTTATGAGGGTAACATCTTAGTTGGATGACCTCAGACCTTAAACATCATTAACTTGGTGAAATTTATGAGGGTAATATCTTAATGGGATGACCTCAGACCTTAAAACATCATAACTTGGTGACAAGATCTGAGCTGAAACATCATATTTGGATGACCTCATACCTTAAACATCATTAACTTGGTGAAATTTATTGGGGTTTCATCTTAGTTTGATGACCTTAAACCTTATAACATCATAACTTGGTGACAAGGTCTGAGGTGCAACATCATATTTGGATGACCTCAGACCTTATAACTATTAATTTGGTGACATGTTACAAGGGTAACATCGTAGTTTAGTGATAAAGACACCAATGCACGACATAAAACCATTCAAGGAACATTCATCAAAAGAAGTAAAATCCCTTGAAGAGGATGATTTAACATGAAGAAGTTGTAGAATTACAAGTCAATGTGCAAGAGAATGTTATCAGAAATTATGAAGTTACAGATGAAAAACAAAAATTACAAGTGAAGATTCATAAATTATGATCTAAGTGTCTGCAGCCACAGGGTTGGTAACCTCGGCCTGATCATTTTGGCCGACATTGGTAACCTCGACCCCATCATCTTGAGGGTTAATGTCCTCAGTCCCTGTAGCTTCTGGTTGAGCAGTCTCTGCAGGCGCAACACCTCCTTCCTCCTCGACCTCTTATAAGGCCTGAGCGAACTGAGGGTCAGCATAGCCCAGACCAACGAAGTCCGAGGCTGCCAGGCTCCCTGACTCCTTCTTTTTCATTGCAGCCCATTTACCAGTGGCCTTAACACCTCTTTTGAGGTATTCAAAGCCGAAGCTTATGAATTGGTCAGAGACCTTATAGTCGGTCAACCACTTCTCAGAGGCATCCTCAAGGGCAGCTTTCACTGCAGCATCAACCTTTTGTTGGAGGACGTCGTCCTTGGCCTTCAGGTCGGAGGAGTGGTCTTTCTGAAGCTTTGCTACATCCTTCTCCCCTTGCTACACCTTGTTCTCAGACTCCTGTAAGGCAGTCTTCAGACGTTCCACTTCAGCATTTAGAACGGCCTCCACCTTCTAGGCCTCTTTTCCCTTTTCAATCAGGGGTAGCTTCCCGAGGGTCCAGTTAACAAACTGGTGCATGGAGAGGACACCCTGCAACACAAAATTAGATGCATGAGATTAAGATAATGTAAATCAAAGACGAGGTTACACTTGAACTAAAAGGATAAGTCTTTACCTGGATAGACCTGTGAAGGTAAAACTCGGCCAGCAGAGGAGTATCAATAGAGCATATGAAGCACTTGTCAGCATCGGTCATCGCAGAGCTGATGGCATCCATTGCTTTCAGACTATGACCTATGAGGCTGTCACTGATCTTCAACTGCTCCAAACGAGCAACCAGTGCATCATCGGACGAGATGGGGATGGCGCGATCGCTCTTTTGGGATTTGCTTTACCTCTGATCCTCTGGGGCAGTGGTGGAAGATTTCCTCTTTTTTGTAGCATCGGCCTTAAAAGTGACGACGTTCTGCTTTAGTGGGGGAGGAGGAGGAGCATTGAGCCCAGCTTTCTTCACCAGCTTAATAAGACTTGGTGCAGATATCTCCCAAAAGTCATCTGAGACCCCTTCGGGGTGTTCTATAAAAAATATGTCTGAGTTAGTAAATCAGAGACATCAAAATATCAGAGGTAACATTTGGCAAAATAAACACTTACGAAATTCGGCTAAAGGACTTCCTCTAGGCCAGTCTTAGAGAGGTAGTAAGGGGTCATCAGGTGTTCGTACTTGACCAGCCGACCAAGCTCCCCTTGATCTTGAAGGTCCTTGACCTTTTGAAGATTATCCTGGCTTAGCTCAGGGTCGGCTTTGGCAGCTAGTGATAGTTTTCCCCACCTCAGAGGGGTCCTCAGCTCTAGAGATGAAGAGGGGGCACAAGTGCCAAATTCCCATGCCCCATAAACGAAGAAGTATAGTGGTTTCCAATTGTTATTTGAGGTTTGGGTAACCAACAACATCTTATTATCTAACTTCCTAGCTAGGAAATGGTATTAGCTCAGATGGTTTCTGGCAGAGGAGGGCAAATAGCGCCCTGTGAAGACCCTGACAGGAAGGTCTGAATGGTGAACTTCCCTCCATAGGTCGATGGCTCCAATCATCACCCTCCAGGCATCGGGAGACAACTGGGAGGGGGCCAGGTTGACATGGGATAATATGGTCCTAATTATTGGATGGATGGGGAGACGAAATCCTAACTCAAACATCTTCTCATATACGCAGATCTCCCCATATCGGCCACCAAAGGCCCTCTCATCCCTCAGAGGTCTCCTAAGTTTAATATAAGGACCTATAGAATAAAGGTGCCTAAAAGCTAAGAGGTTGAATTCATTGACAGTGCTCTCTATCTCGGCTGCCTCCGAGATGTCAACGTCACTTTTGTGACCATCATCCTTATCCCTGGTGATGTCGGCCTGGGCAGGCGTAGGAGCACCATCAGGGAACCTCTGAGCGAACTCAGCCCCTGTGGAAGACGACAAGGGAATAACATCTATTATCGGTGGAATAACCACACTCGACCCTACAAATTCAACATCAGAAGAAGTCCGTAAAGAGCTGGAATCGTGGTGGCCTGAGGCGCGACTTTGGACCTCGGCCTGATCAGGGACCTGATCTTGCCTAATGGAGAAGTCCATCGCCTCCTGGAATGAGTCAATAGACATAGGGTTTGAGGACGATGACTCAGACTCATACATTGGGGTGGGTTCCAATGGAGTCTCCGCTAGCTCAGCTGAGGGTATATCACCCTCAGAGGGGGTGGAAAGATTGGCCTGAGAGGGAATGCCTCAGACCTACGATCTTCCTCTTGGGCTCGTTCTATTTGTCTAATCTTATCTAAAGTCTTCTCCCTAAGAGAAGTGAATTCCTCTAAGAGTTGATAAAGAGGTCTGAGTATATGAGTTAGACCTTACACTTGGGATAATAAATCAAACATAAACAAGTTGTCAACTTAACTCAGGATCGAACTGAGATTTTAGAGCAAGAATAAGTAAGAACATGCAAGAACAGTCACCAAAAAACTCAAGAATCTCACTAGAAAATTCAAACAGTCACCGAAAAATTCAAAAATCTCGTCGAAATTTGAAGAAGAAAGAATAAAAGGGGCTAAAAATGGCAGAGTGAAGTGGAGACGATACCTGTAGGCTCGCAAAATGAAGGAGATGTGAAGAAACGAAGAGACCCCTAAAAACGCAACAGCCAAGCCCTTATAAGAGAGAGAGAATTGCAAAGATAGCCAAGGCGGGAAAGAGAGAAATGAAGAAGAAAGAGAAAGAAAGGAGGTTTAAACCTTTAAGTGGGTTGGCAAAACTCCTAAAGCCCATCATTGCTTTGGGAGCCCAAAAGACAATCAAAATCATTGCCCTTGTCATGCACGCTACCCACTCTAATAGGTGACACATGTCAAAGAGATGGTGTTACACAAGGAAAGGTCTCGGAGATGCATACCCCATAGTCACCCATTCACATAAGTAACTAAGGGCTAGGGGTGATTGATGTGCCCAAAATATACCCGACAGCTCGGAGACACCAACCTCGGCCAAAATAGTGGCCGAGGCAGCAAGGGGTCTAGATTGGCAATCTCGTCCAACATAAGGTCAGCTACGGACGACATTATTAGTACCCCACTATCAGGAAACAGGTGAGGTCTACATGGCTCATGTTGTCAGTTATCCAACAGGTCGTCCATAGTCGGCATCATGTCTGCCTCATACATCAACCTCGGTTGAGTATCAACCGAGGTCAGTAAAGACTACCACAGTCATCGTAATCAACCTCGACTAGGAATCAACCGACGTTCCAATTACGCCTGCGTAACCTAGGCCCAGGCTGACCTTACAGCTCCGCTTGTCTTATCTCGACTTTATATTGGGCCGAGATCATCGTGAATAACCTCGGATAAAGTAGTAGTCAGACTTCCCCAACCTCATACTCTTCCAGGCCGAGGTTGTACCTATCAGGGACAGGGCCGAGAATTTACTAGCATATGTAAGGGAAGGAACACGTGGACAAAATTAGTTGTAACCGAATCAACCCCCTCACGTGGGGGAAATTTCATCATCATTCTCTACATATGACAAGGACATATTTCTTCATCAGATTGGCTAGATCAACACACACATGCTCATTGCATGCATGGGGAGTACATTACCCCCCAACACACTATATATACCTGCCTTCTCCTACCTTGAGAAGGATTAAAAAATCACAACCCTAGCTGAAACTTTTTCAAACTATACAGTAGAGCGAGAAAGCTTAAGAGATTGTATCCATGGCCATTAGTGCCTTATTTAGTGACTTTTCTCACTCACTTACACAGTGGACGTAGGACTAATTGGCTGAACCACTTATATATTGGTGTTCATCCTCTTCTCGTTATCTCAATCTCTCATATTTGTTATACTCTTGTGCTGCCATTGTCATTACTAATTTGAGCTTACAAACACCTTGACGGGTGGTGCTGTTTCCAGCATCATCAACAGGTGTCTTTATTTTATTTATCCACATGGAAAGATAATTTTTACACATAACAAAATCCCCCAATGCTCCATGCTTGATGATTGATCAAAAGTATGGAGTATTTATTCAAAATGTTATTTGGCATGTTATTGGAGAGCTGATAGGCAGCTGACCTTTCGGGCTTGTAAAAATTTCTACAGGCACTGTGGATAATGGCATTTTTGCTAATACTTCAAACTTTTTTGAACCGCCAGAGGATATGCTGGTCTTTTTGTGGTTTGGGAAGCGTGTAATCGACGGTAGTTCGACCGTTCGTGCAGTTAATCATTTCGTGCCCATTTATTGAGGCAACCTATAAATAGGTAGGAGTTTCCTTCCATTTATTTTCACCTTAAATTTTTGCACTTAGAGTTTTTCTTCGTTTTCAAGCTTCCATTGTGAGATCATTCGTTCGCCATCATTTTCTTTAGTTCTTGTAGATACCTTTAGATTCCAGTAAGACTTCTTCCACTATTTATCTATTTTTTCTTCCTTTTCTTTATTTCCACCATAGTTTACTTTATGGATGAAGGTTAGTTAGAGGATTTTAGCGAAAAGAGAAAGATTCCTTCTTGGGTAGGTTTAGAGATAGCCCAAAGTCCAGTAGACGTGAATTCTCTTCCTGAGGGTAACTGAATTCCTACTTTATTTATTGTCGAGTATGGCTTCACTTTTCCACCAAAGCCCCTTTTTTTTCAATTTTGTCAATAGTTTGACGTAGTTCTTTCTAGGGTAGAACCAAACACTTGGAGGGTTGTTAATGGTGTTAATAATTTAAATGAGATTTATGAAACTCATATTAGGGTTTATGAGTTCATGTTTTGTTATAAATGGGGCAATAATGGAGAGAGCACATATTATTTAAAAACTAATCAAGCCAACAGGGCTATAGTAATACACATGTTGGATTCCAATAAGGACTATTGGGATTATGGTGTAGTTATTAAGAATTGGAAACGCACTCCCCTTACTAAGGGGTGTCCAATACTGGTCCCAGATGCCCCCAAGAAGGGCGTGGCATAAGTTTTATCCATTTCCTTTTACTTTTTTTGTATTTTGTCATTTATTTGTAGACCTCTGACTAATTTTGCTGCCTTGTATTCTTTTGTAGAGGAAAGTAAGAAGAAGTGTCCTAAAGAAGGTGAAATCAATATCAATGATCTAAAATTCCTGTGGGGTCTTAATCAGAGAGTTAGAGAAGAATATCTTCCTTTGTTGCCTGACCAACACTTACCCTGCCACAGGTTGCCATCAATTTAGAAGAGGAGCCCGTGTCTACCTCTTCGGCTACATATTCAACCAGGGCTGAGTTTATCCGAGGAGTAACTTCTTCTTCCTTTGAATATTTTGATATATATAAGATCCTTGTTTCTCCTCCAGTCGACATGGGTAAAAGGAAAATGCTTAATTTGCTGAGTGGGACATTATCTCCAATTCCCAAGAAGACTGTTGATACTGGCAAGAAGCCAGTTGAGAAAAGTCTCAGGCTAGTGAAAAGTGACACCTAGTTCTTAGTGCTAAAGAGTCTCAAGCCACTGAACCTCAATACAAGAGGTTAAAGAAAGGCTTGCCTGACCCTCGGTAGCAAGCAAAGAAAGTCCAAGCCAACTAACAAGAGATGGTTGAAAAGATTCATGCCGACTTTGGTGATATTGGGTCAGCTTCTGTGGCTATGAACCCTGGGTGGGACAGAGGTTTGGTCTAGGCTGGAACCCTTTCAGTTGTCAGAGCAACATCAATTCCCCTGCCCAGAACCCGACCGATAGAAAGGGATTGCCAGAATATAGCTTTGGTACTTATCTATCTTTTATTTATCTATATGTTGCTAAACTTATTCTGATACCTTGTGTTTACTCTATTTACATTTTTTTTGTTGATTTTAACCAAATGATAGAGAATGATGACCTGCTGAGATCTTCCCTGGGCGACGTGGAAGAGGCATTTGAAGGTCTGAAGTAGTCTTTGAAGGATTTTTGGAGGGCTTTGGAATTAAAGCAAAAATCCTAGGATGAGAAACTGCAGGAAGACGAGAATAGGGCAGTTGCAGTACAAGGTAAAATAAAAACTGCTGAAGAAAGAGCCCAAGATATCGAGAATAAAGTAAAGGAGGCTGAAGATAGGTCCAAGGCTCCCGAGGACAAGTTGATAGAAATAAAAGATCAGGCCAAGACTGCTGAGGATAAAGTGGTTGGCCTGACTGCTGAAGTTGCCTCTTTAAAGGCCAAAGGCAAGAAAGACAAGGATTCTGCTTTAGATAAGGTTTGAAAAAAAATACTTTTTATAGCTTCTTCCCAAATGAAATATGCCAAGAATCTATCTTTCAAGGAAGTATGGTCAGAGGTACTAAAGATGGTCAATACAGAGGTAAATTCTGAGGTTTTTCAAAGACATGACCCAAACACTCCTCCTAATTTGGATGAAGAGTTTAACGATGATTAAGGGTCTGGAGAATCCTCAATGGTGCCTAATGATATTTTGTTGGGGCAATCTACCATTACCGACTTGCCTACTATCGACCAGGACCAGACTAAAAACAAGGATAAGTTCTAGCTCCTTTTTTAGCCAGTCTTTTTTTGTCCTTTCTTTCATGTATATTCCATTTCTTTTTCTTTGTTCTTTTTGATGTACCCACCATTGTAATCATATATTTGATTAATGAAAGAACATTTTCTGCTCAATTTTTTACAATCTTCAAATGATGTTGTTTTCTTATTGATTGGTATCCTATGTGCTATTTATCTTTATGAATTTTACCCCATACACTCATATTTGTAAATTTCCAATTTGATTCCAGGAAGAGAGCTATTATTTATGTTGAATCCAAATTATTTAGGCGGTCCAAAAATGTATTTGAGGCTGGCCATGTTCCTTTAACCGAGGAAGATTTATCAGGGTTTCTCGACGCAGATGGTTTCGATCAAGTGAAGGTGTCTTACATCCATCTTCATTACCTCTTGGACAGAGTTATAACAAACAATGCTGGATATTATATGATGACTGAACAAATGCAAGAACTTTATATGGCACTGATCCATTCTGACTATGAAGTTAAATATAAGGCGTTGAGTGAAGGCTGCGACTTTGACAAAAACTTAAAAGATATCACTTTTGCTTTGAAAAAGAAGGAATTAGCCTTGAACCAAGAAGTAAAGAATGCCTGATTAATTGCTGCTATATTGGAGAGGAAAAATAATGCATTGAGGAATGAACTTGATAGTTTGAAGAAATCAACCACCAGTGGTACAGATGAAGGGGTTTCAGTCTTAGAGATTGAGAATGCCAGGTTGTTGGAGGAGATGGAAGCTTTGCAGAAAAAGAAAAACAAACCTCGCGAAGCCCCAAGGAAAAGTATAGTTATTTGGCCAACTGTTGATGAGGACAAAACCAAGAAGACTCTGTCTGACCAAGCTTCTTAGCTCAAGGAGAAATACAAGGCCATCAAAAAGCTTTAAGATAATATGGGCCGACTTACCTTCCATTTCCACAAGCAACCTAGAGCTGTTTGGATGGATGAGTATGATGAAGCTCCGACTTATTTGGATATGCATATGGAGCAAGCCATGAATGAGTGTTAAAAATGGGGTTGGTTGAACCTGCTTGCCTTGTTGAACATACCCAAAAATGACGAATTAGGGCATTGAAACACCCCAGGGATAGTAGACTATCTGGATCCTCCTTTCTCAATTGACTTTAGTTAGATCCCTCCTTATGCCATTCCTCATATTTTGATTAGAAAATATGTTGAAGACTTTGGCCTTAACGGAGAAGTGGACTATGTGCATCCCCAACATCTTCTTGATCAGTCGAGTGGCACTAGGCATACTAGGAGAAGACTTTTTAATTCCATCAATCATCCGATCACCCTTGATGAACCTCCTGTTGGGATGAGCAAGGCAGATGGAAAACATCCAATGGAATAAATTATTTCTTGTATTTGCCTGATCTTTGTTTTGTAATTCAACTTCATTGAAATGAAATGAAATTCATTGAGACATTTTTGTCTTTTATACTTAAGCTTGTGGTTGCTTTTAATCTTCTTGCCGACTAGGTGGTCAGTACCCTGACTAGTTAGTCGGCCTATTGATTAAATGTCCTGCTTAGATGTTAAATATTTAATTTGTGATTGAATCTGATTGTAATGCCTTAGATTCTACTAATGCTGTTCTTTGATAAAACTGTAGATAATTTTATTGAACTAAGTTGTAACATTAGTTATTAGTGGCGACCAAGCATATTAGGAATGCATAATTATCCCTGTATTTTAACTTAATCGGGTAAAACCTCGTGTGTTTGACTTGGCATCTTACACGAGATTTCAGTAACTTCTAATTCGTGATTTGTCGAAGATGAAATCATTCATGAAGTTATTAGTGACAAACTTTTCTGAAGTTGGAAAAGTTTGACAAGAAACTTTTCTGAAGTTGGAAAAGTTAAAAATTTAAAATTAAAATTTAGTGTTTAATTAGGTACCACACCATACTCCGAAAAACAAAACATAGAAAATGAAGTATAATGAGTAGAAACATGCAATTTCATTATCTTGAAATCTAATTACATCAAAAACAAAATTACTGATAGTATTTGCGAAGATGATCGACATTCCAAGGGTCCTTAAATTCCTCTCCCTCCAATGTCTCTAGGCGGCATGTTCTTGGTCAGATTTCTACAGAGATACGATAGGGAACATGCCGACTGGGTTCCAACTTGTTATTCTTTTGGATCACTTTCTTCAATACAGGGTCTCCCTGCTTCAAGTTGATTGGCTTAATACACCGATTATAAAACCTAGCAGTCCTTCGTTGATAAGAAACCATCTGAATATGATCATCTTCTCTGACCTCTTCTATTATATCCAAATCTAGTCGCCTCATGAGATCACTTTTGGGTGAATAAAAATTTAACACTCAGTGAGTAGGCATACTTATTTCAACTGGTACCACTGCCTCAATGACAAAAGTAAGCATGCACGAGGTTTTCCTATTGCTGTTATGGGAGTGGTCCTATATGCCCAAAGAACGCCGTTGAGTTCATTAATCCAGTTGCCTTTAGCATCGCCCAAACTTTTCTTAAATCCATTTAGCAAGGTTTTGTAGGTGATTTCTATTGAGCCATTAGATTGTGAGTGTCCAGGAGGTGAATAAAGTTTCTGGATGTTGAACTTGATGCAATACTCTTTAAATTCCTCATTATCAAATCGAGTGTCGTGGTCGGTGATGAAGGCACAAGGCATGCCATACTGATAAATAATTTTCTTCCATATGAAATAGAAAACCCTCTGATAGGGAATATTAATCAAAAAGTTCAGCCTCCACCCACCTGGTGAAGTAATCGACCGCTACAACCAGATATTTAAACTTTACCTTGGTGGTTGGAAATGGTCCGACTAGATCTATTCCCCAAATAACAAAAGGCCATGGAGAAGCGATGGGCGTTAGAGTTACTGCTAGTATTATATGGAGGGTGGCGAAATTTTGGCACTTATCACATTTCTTGGCGAAGGCAACACAATCTGCCTTTATTATCAGCCAGTAATAACCTTGCATTACTATCCATTGTCTTAGAGATCTCTCAGCTGTGTGAGCTCCACATGAGCCTTTATATACTTCTTTAATTAAATTATTTACCTTAGTTGGGTGGACACAACCAAGTAATAAGATTGTGTATCCCCTTTTGTACAGTATGCCTTTCTCCAAGACATAATGAGCTGCCTTATATCTTAATTTCTTTACATCCTTTTAGTCTGCTGGTAACAGTCCCTTCTCAATATAATTCTTGATTTGATCCATCCAAGAATGCCCCAAATCTACAGAAATGATGTTGACTACCTCCTCATCAATGCCCCTACTGGTGAGAATCTCCATAGGGATGGTTCTTCTAAGCTCCATTGGAGTTGCTGAGGCCAGCTGAGCAAGCGCATATGCTCGGGTATTATCCACTCTTAGAATACAGACCATTTGGACTGCTCAAAATGAGGAAATAACTTTCTTTGCCTTATTTAAGCATCTCATTGTTGTCTCCCCTTTAACTCTCTATATTTCCAATAACTGATAGACAATAAGTTGAGAATCACCGTGCACTATCACCTTCTCGGTGCCCAATGATGAGGCAAGATCCAAACTAGTAATCAATGCTTCTTATTCGACTTCATTGTTGGAAGCCTGAAATTAAAACCTCAATGCATACTCTACATCCAAATAGTTTGGAGTATTAAGGACGAGTCCAACACTACTTCCAGTTATAAACGAAGAGCCATCTATGAATAATTTCTAGATTGGAACATCACTATTGAAGTCTTCATCCATCAATACTTCGTACTTAAAAAAACCTTCTGGCTTGGCTTAGTTAATTAGAGAGCTCTTTCTTGAACAACTGATGATTCTGGTTAGTCAGTAACTATTTTAGTTGGCCTTTGGGCTGAGATTTTTTCTGAAAAAGTCTGTTCGATAGGTAAACTTAGTGTGTTGGGTACCTCTGCATAAGTGAATTCTTCTATGAAGTCTGCAACTGGTTGCCCTTTCAATGAAGTTCTTGGTTCGTACATAATTTCATACTCTACCAACTCAACTGCCCAAGACATTAGCCTTTAGACTTTTTAGGCTTATGCAAAGCTTGCCACAAAGGTAGGTCAGTGCACACTACAATGGTATGGGCCTGAAAGTAGGGTCTCATTATTCTAGAGATTCAATGAGTGCCAATGCTAATTTCTTCAAGCATGGATATCTGATCTTGGCTCCTCGAAATGCTTTACTGGTGTAATGCACTGGCTTTTGAACACCTTCATATAATCAGATCAAGACTGAACTTACACCAGATTCTGAAATAGCCAAATACAAGTACAACTTCTCACCCAAAACGAGCCAGGAGAGTAGTGGGGGAGACCCCAAATATTTATTCAAGTCCAAAAAAGATTTTTTGCATTCGTCGTTCCATTCAAAGGTATACGAAACGATTTAGGGCTTCTGCTCTTCCCGTTAACTTTTTCATATCTTTCTTACTGATCGGGTATTACATTTCCAGTAACGCCTTTATTTTATCAGGATTGGCTTCAATTCCCCTTTGATTCACAATTTGTACTAAGAAAATACCTTCCTAGACCCTGAATATGCACTTGGTCGGATTGATCTTCATTTGATGTTTTTCCAGTTGGTCCAAAGTTTGGACCAGATTAGCAATGTGGTCAGCGACAAACTTGCTTTTGGTGAGAAAATCATCGACATACACCTCCATGTTCTTACTAATTTGATCTTCAAAGATTTTTTTTACCAACCTATGATATGTTGCCCTAGCATTTTTGAGCCCAAATGGCATAACATTATAATAGTAAGTTCCTCGGCTGGTGATGAAGGATGTTCTTTCCTTATCCTCCAGCTTCATCTTGATCTGGTTATAACCGGAATAAGCATCCATGTAGTTGAGTAGTTCATGACCTGTTGTGGCATCCCCCTCTTTGGTAAAGGGAAATGATATATAGGTAATGCTTTCTTAAGATCAGTAAAATCCATGCACATTCACCACTTGTTGTTCTTCTTCTTGACCATTACTACATTGGCAAACTAAGTCGGATATTTAACATCCTCAATGAACTGTGCTTTCTGCAACTTTTCCACTTCTTTTTGGATTTCCATATTCTTTTTTGGGCTGAACACTTTGCGCTTCTTCTTGATCGACCTGACATCTTTGTGAATATTGAGTTCTTGGCAGATGAACACTAAACCAAAATGGTTAAATTAACACCCTTAAACAGGCCAGCCTTGTCACGGTCATTGACCGTGATAAAAAAACACGCATTTTTATTATCATGGTCAATGATCGTGACAAGTCCGTGACATTTACAGTTGTCACGAACTTGTCACGATCATTGACCGTGACAAACCTTATAAACTTGTCACGGTGAAGGACCGTGACATGTCCGTGACAATTCTGTTAGTTAAAAACCCCCCCTTCTTTTTTCCCACCAATTTCTATTCCTTCAATTTCTCTTTCTCTCTCTAAGCGACTACACTCTCTCTCTCTCTTTACGATTTTGGTACGTTTTCTCTCTATTTCTCTTCCATTTGTGTATGTGTGTGTGTATATGTATATATGTGTGTAACTATGCATGTGTGTGTGTGGGGAAGGGGCAGGGCTGGGGGGGCGGGGGCAGGGTGTATATGTGCGCGCGTGTGTGTATATGTGTGTGTGCGCACGTGTGTGGTGGGTCGTGGCAGTGGGGGGAGGGGGCAGGGCTGCGAGGTGTGGGGGCTGTGTGTGTGTGTGTGTGTATGTGCATGTGTGTGTGTGGTGGGGGTGGGGGAAGGGGGTGGGGTGGGCAGGGTAAAAAGGGGCCGGGGGTGGGGCTTGTTAATTTTTTTTAATTAAATTTTTATTGGTTTATTAGATATTGCCCCTCATATGCAAGTAGTGCCCTTTGTAAAAGAATTGATTGATTAAATATTGATTGGTTGTTATTTTTTTAGTAAATTAATAATTAGTGCCCCTTTCATATGCAAGTAGGATTTCCCCTCATTGTAAATTAGTAAATTAATAATTGTATACTTTAATTGTTAGTTTAATTGATGAAAATAATTAATTGAGTAGATGAATTAGAAGGAGTACGGGATACACATTTGTTGTTGCTATTGCGGTTGTATTATAGTGGATCAATGTTCGGTTGGTTAATTTTAGAAGTGGCATGACCATTGGATTAATGTCCATATGGGGGTGGGATTTTTTAACTTTTTTAAAAAAATTACTTTGTATCACGAACAATATATATATATATATATATATATATATATATATATATATATAGTATGATAATTAAATGAAACATACTTGAAATTACATGTAGTGCGCATAGATACTAGCCTTCTAGTTCTTATGCGTACGCATTCAATAGCCCTTAGACCCGTTCGAGAGTCATTACCCCTGTAATGAGATCTCTCAAATTGTCCTGTTTGGACAGTTTGGGACTACATAATTTTTGTATAATAATATTCTTAGTGGCTTAAAGTGGTTACTTTTGGAGGAAATATGCGGTTGTATCCTAATGTTCTCCGGATACATACTATATTGATAAGTGTGACTGTTATTTCAATTGACCAATTGAAATAACACTCATACTTGCCAATCTACGTCTTGTAGTTGGAGAACTACGGGGATATGCTGCCGAATTTTTCTCAAATCGTAACAATGTGCAATAACTATTAAGTATATTATAAAAATATGCGGTATTGAATGGGATAGGACCACTCAGCCTTTAGAGGAGATGGAGGAAATAGGAATTTCTATTATAAATTGAATTTGAACTTCAAATTTAAAAATCTAATATAAATAAGACATAATTAAATGAAACATACTATCAATCTAAGTTTTGTTTATACTAATCCATGAAAATACGCTTCTTACCTTTAATAGGTGATTAGTTGTGGTAGCTGTGATGGGATATCCTAAATACAAAGAGTGGATGGGTGAGACAAATAGGATGGAGGATGTGTTTCGCAAATGTGCTAATGAATTTGTGAAATACGCAGAGAGATGTCATAATGATGAAGAGTTTCCGTGTCCATGTGGTATGTGTAAGAATGGTAAGGTGTTTGAGTAGAAAACAGTTGAACTATATTTGTTAAGATGGGGTATGCAAGATATTTATCGATTTTGGATTTTTCACGGTGGATTGAAAGTTCCTTTTGTCACCGAACAAGCTTCACAACAACCTTCAACAAGTAGGATAGATGTAGAAGGGGATGACGTAGATCATAATATGTTAGAGGATTTAGTTGATGATGTGTACGGAGTTTATGAAGCGGAGGAGAATGGGGTTACTGATGATGTAAAAGGTTTAGGTGCTCGTGAAGATATCACAATAAACCTTGACGATGACTACCAAAGTTTAAAATTTAAGGCGACCCAACCGTTGTACTCTGGTTGTGAGAAAGATCAAACAACTTTACATGCCATGGTTGGTTTGCACAGTTTGAAGACGCAATACGGTTTATCTAGCAATAGCGTGACATTAATTCTGAATTGGGTGAAGGGCTTATTATCCAAGGAGAATACTCTTCCAAATAGCTATCCTGTTATGAAGAACAGTTTGAAAAGTCTGTGAATGAAGTATAAATCGATTCATGCTTGTGTGTATGAATTCATACTATCCCGAAAGGAGTATGCAAATCTCTATCGTTGTCCGATATGCGATGAACCTAGATATGTCCAATCTACTGGCAAGGAATGCACAAGCTCAAAAGTGCCTCAAAAAGTGTTAAAATATTTTCCCGTTACATTACAATCAGACATCGAATTTAGGCTGTGGTTGTCAAAAGAGGTAATTATAATGAAAATGACCGTTATATAACGTTACATTACACTCAAATTTTACAACTAACCTAATTAATTTATCTATATTCTCATCTCTTAAAGACGGGTGATGCGACATCAAGGCTTGCTCGTCTAGCCACTGGATCCTTGTTCATAGCACAAGAGTACAAAAAGTATCGATTGAACGGTTACGTATTCGGCGTAAAAGTGTACGAGGAAAGTACAAATGTACAGAACTCGAGCATTTCATACAAGGCTCTTACTTTCTTTCGAGCGAGCGCAAAAGATAAAAACCTCGTTGAAGCTGAAATGACTTATTATGGTGTAATTTGAAATATATTTGTATTGGATTATATAAGCTTAAAAGAGGTTGTATTTTACTGTGAGTGGGTAAGAGTTGAGGATAAAAATTCTTGTAAAGTTGATCCTGCCACCAATATGATCATGGTTGACTTGTCCAAGTTGAAGAGCAACGACCACATGAGCGATGAGCCGTTTGTTTGTGCATTTCAGAAGGTCAACCAAGTGTTTTACTCGGAGTATATCGACAACGAGCCGTGGTCAATTATCCTACATGCGCCAAATGGTCTAAATAGTAGTGTGGATGACTTGGCTGCTTCTACCGAATATCAATCCATTTTGGATGATGACCCGAATTTGAAACAATTTTTCAATTTGTAATAAATATTCCAATTTGTACTTTATCAATCCATTTTTATTGCTTTTAATTGATTTGATCATTTTCACTCTTTTTATCTTTCTCTCTTTCCTTTGTATATGTATGTGTGTGTGTTAGGAGGAGGGGGTAATGTGTGTGTAGTGTGCGTGTGCGTGTGTGTGGGCAGTAGGGGTGGGGTTGGGGGTTGGGATGTTTCGGATTTTTAGTAATTCTACATATTATGAGTTAGATGTTGTTGTTTTGGAATTCAGAATTGAGGTGTTAACAATAATAATTCATTTGGATTTGTAGTAATTGTACATATTTGCATGTCTTCTTCTAATTCATTTGGCTTTGTACTAATAATAACATTTTTTCACAGAATATGTCTCCTTCAGGTATTAAGGCGAGGATGATGATGCTGATTATGATGATGTCGTTTGCGCTCGGTGGTAGTGGAGGCGACGAGGGCTCCTCGACCCCTAGGCTCCCAAAATGGGGCAAATTGGGGATGGCCATCGAGAACAAGATGGGGCTATTAGCGAGATCCCTCGAGCTGGTAAAGACTATCATCGGCCCGAGGTACACTAGTTGGAGGGAGGTGCCAAATGAGCTCAAGTTAGCTATTTGGGTGGCACTACAAGTAATGTATTTATATTTATATTTATATTTATATGAATATTTCAATTTCAATTTCGATTTCGATTTCAATTTCAATTTCATTTATGATTTATATTTATATTTATTCGCAACTAACATTGTATTTGTTGGACAAGAACAATTCAGCGTGGACCCAAAACTATGCGATTCCGTCTGGGAGCAGTTGAGGGAGCAACACAAGACGTGGAAGAAAAATATGCGAACCCAGTACTTTGGGAAGACCCGAGACTCCGTTATTCGAATGCGTGACTCCGTCCCATCGAAGGAACCGATCTCATTGGCACAATGGCAAAAGTTCATTGACAATGAGATCAGGGAGCGACAATTGGCATCTCGCCAATCGGGGAGGGAAAATCAGGCGAAAAAGAAGGACGTGTGCTACTCCGACCGGACCTCTTACGTCGAGGTGGAGCATATGATGATGGTAAGATTTAATTTTTTTATAATTACAGAAATATGTTATTCTGCATTATTTTACTTTGCGGGGCCGATACTAATTTTGCATTATTTTATTTCAGGGGACAGGGAGTGTCCCTGGGGGTATGCCACATAGGCTCGATACTTATGTGGCTATTTGGACGATGAAGGGGAAGGATAAGGAGTTGTCCCCGATTGTCGCGTCCCCGATTGTAAGTAATTCGACAGTTTACTTTTTATTAATTACGTTATAATTTTTTTATTTACTTATTTAACTAATCATGTGCTTTTTGTCATTTCAGAAAAATCTTAAGGAAGTGCATGAGTCGCAGTCTGATGCCGACAAGGCATCTTTCTCCGTAGATGCACTCAGCTAAGTGCTTGGCGCTGATCGCAAGGGGAGGACAAGGGGGTGAGCTCGTGGGTGGCCAAATCTAGCGCAATAGTTTTTATTTCTTCCTTGACCTGTCCTTTCACCAAACCCTACTCCTCACGAGGATCCAAAGTATCAATATGGAAAGTAGTTGTGCCTCTCTTCATTTCCTGTTGGTCTACTGAAGTATAATAATATTCTCATGCCTCCATCTGGTTACCATTTACTATGCCGAATCCATAGTTGGTAGGGAACTTCATGTATTGATTCACATTAGACGGAACAACTTCCAGTTGCTTCAACCCTACCCGACAGAGGATTATTTTGTAGGCTGAAGGTACATTTTTATCCAATATAAAGAAGTGAA
Organism: Sambucus nigra; assembly: GCA_949130495.1. Lineage (NCBI taxonomy): Eukaryota > Viridiplantae > Streptophyta > Magnoliopsida > Dipsacales > Adoxaceae > Sambucus > Sambucus nigra. The sequence continues at coordinate 161,197,205 of OX422217.1, forward strand.
TTCATTCCATCCTGCTTGCTGACCAAGTACCGATTAGTACTTCCAACTTGACAATTCCCATGGGATATACCCTTTCTCCAGAAAATCCTATAACAGGCCTGTGATACGGTTCAATCTTACTATCTCTTAGCCCTACGCTTTGGAAATAGTTGTAGAACATTACATCAGCTGAACTCCCATTATCAACCAAAATTATAGACACTTAGACATGGTGTACTCTATAAGTAATTACCAATGTATTGTCACGAGGATAAAGTACCCCACTCAAATCGGAGAAATCAATCACCAGTTCGTCTTTATTGACCTTCCTAGGCCGATAGTCACTGCCCTCAGACATATCGATCTGCCTCATAGTGGGATAAGCCTTAGATTCATTTAAATATGCCTCTCTTTTAGCAAGTCCATCTCTTCCACCTGCATCTTGGCTTGCGATGAAATGAAAACCAATGGAAGTCATACCCATATCAAATTATTGCTCATCATGTTTTTTCATCAAGTCGGGGTAATCTTTATAATCATTGTTGCATACCCTTTTTATGTCTTCTTTTCCTCAGTCGGGTGACTCAGTTCTCCGTCTGGTATCTCGGCTACCATTACGATCAATAAATTTAGCCAACTTTACCCACTAAATAAGAGTATCGACTTCATTTTTGTGGGTTATGCAACTATCAGTAGTGTGCCCATGATCTTAATGAAAATCACTATACTTGGATTTATCTCTTTTGTTGGGGGGAGTCTTCAATTTCCCAGGCCAGTTTAGATCCTTGTTACCCCTTATTTCTTCCAGGATGTGGTGAATAACCTTAGTGAGTGGAGTATACTCTTCGAATTTGTTGATCCTATCCGACTTCTTATCTTTTTGATCTTTCTTGAACGAATTGTTCTTCTGTCCTTTAACTTTGTTCTTCGGTGCTTCTTTGACTGCCATGTCTTCCTCGACGTTCATGATTTTTCCAGCTTTAGCCATCATTTGTAATACCTCATATTTTTTAAAGATTTTATAATAAAATATGGGATTAATTTATTTAAATGGGAAATTATTTATAATTAATCCAGATTTAAGTAAATAATTACTAGCGTGATGAGAATTAGTATTTATTGGTGCGAATTAGTTGAACATTACTTATGATTATGAATATATTACAATTATCGTGAGTGAAAAATACGGCAGTTACATTACACTTAGTTGGGACGCGCGTGTGAGTCATGTCGGGACTTAAATGAGGAATTAAAATGTAATTTTATTTTTGGTTATTCGGATGGCTGTTTTGAGTGCGCCAGTGTGTCCGGAAGGGTCGAGATAGTCAGAAAATTCTACTCGGGGGGTTTAGTTTGGAGTCCGAGGCAACTTTAGGCCAACCCGACACCCCGAAGGAGTATTTTTGCCTTTTGAAAAATTGGGATTAATTAATGGACGAAAATTAGAGAAATATATCTGCATGTATGTGGGAGAGTTAGGGTAAATAACTGGCAAACCCAAGAGAGAGTCCAAGGGGAAGGAGGATAAGAGGTTCGTAGGAGTTCCAAGGCCAAACCCAGTCACCTTCCACCAAAAACATCGTCAACGTGTAGATCGGGAAGAGAGGAACGCATCTATACCAATTTCGTTCGACGATTCAGACCTTCAAAAAAAAGTCAAGTGTTTATCATGCTAAATTTTAGAGCATATAACGTCCATGTTAAAGTAATTGATGATTTATTCATGAAATTATGAAATTGGGACTTGAATTGGGTATTAATCTATGATTGTGGTATAGGTTTTTGCATGTAGTTGAATAACCATCTATTGGGAGTTAGAAATCTGAATTTTATATGTTGAAATCACAATTTTAAATCTGGGTTTAGTTGTGACTAATGGTGATTATATGAAGTTAGGGCTTTTTGAAGAATTGTGGAATTAATCTGAATTAGTGTTAAATTTTTAAAGGATTTGATGTTAAGAACATGTTAGAAACCATTCTATCACTAGGGAGTATAGTTTAGAATCGTTGGATTTGAGTTAGGTTGAGTTTTGGATGATTTGGGCGTTGGGAAAGTTGAGAAAACACAGTTTTTAGACGACAGGGACGAATTGCAGAATTCTCGTTCGAACGAGAATTCCAACGACATATCCAACGAGAATTCAGAGAGTAGTTCGTTCGAAGTTGTGGAACTCGTTCGAATGACCTCGTTCGAAAGAGCTTCTAACGAAAATTCAGTGCCTAGTTCGTTCGAAGTTTTATTCGAATGAGAATATCCCAGTTTCTAATGAGATTTCAGTAATTCTAATTTTTCCCCGGACATGTTAAAATCTTACGAGGTCATATTTTTCTCGAACAAGTTAAAATCTTAGATTTCAGTAATTCTAAATTTTTCACAATATTATATTTTAATGAATAAATAGCAATGACTACCAAATTTCTCCAATAGTTTATATAGTATAGCAATTATGTTAAAGCAATTCATGAGATTTATATGTATTAACTGAGTGTGTGGTGTGCGACACAAAATTTACAAATGAATTGGTATGATAGTTTTGAATGACTCGATGCTTATAATGAAGTGCACTAGTTCAATTCTCACCAGGAATTACACTCAAAATTTGAAAACACTTTTAAGTGACGTAAGTCACTTTGGAAATGCAGGCATAAATCAGTGATGAAAAACATTTATATAAAGTGGTAAAACATAATCTCATGAAAGGATACTGTTTTCTAAGAAATGTGAAAATGTAATATTTTAATATTGAGAAAATTATGTTAGCCTTGTGACCATATACGGAATTTTCAGGATGGAAAATATATGAACGAATGATAACCGTCAAGACCTCAAAATGATTTTTATTTGAAAAGGGTGAACATGAAGAATTATTTTTTTTTCTTTTTTTTTCTTTGGAATTCTTTGTTATTTTTAAATTCCTTTATTATTTTTATTCTTATTTTCTCTCTTTTCTTATCTTCCTTTATTTTTGTTTGGTCCCTATTTCACTTTGCATTTATTTTTGAATCAATTTTCAAGATGTTAGCAAAATGAATGAAATGATGAAACAAATTGCCTTTGATCAAAAGTTAGGTTATCCACATGATTTTCGATTTTTGTTTCGTAAAAGATCATATCACCATTCTTTAGTTGACTGTAAAAACAAAGCCATTGAGACTACATTTGACTTATTTTTTTTTTCTCAAATGGATAATGAGTAAGTGTATGCATCACTCAGAATAGGAAAGAGAACACAAAACTCACGTGATAAGTAAGCCTAAGCATGTTTAAATTTACCAAGTAATTGGCAGCGAGGGAAAGTAATGCAAAATACTTGCGCATCTTTTAAAAGTGCGGGCCAATAAAAGACATAGTTTAGAGGTTTGAATGAGGTCGTTAGGATGAAAAATATCCACCCACACTTAATTATGGTAGAATTACAAGACACTAGGAATCATCTTTGGGGACATATTTTTAAATAATTTGGTTCGAGAAATATGTGAACATATAAGGGTCATTGAAGAAGAATAACTGAGCCACTATAATTTTTTTTTCTTCTTCCTAAGTAAGAACTGTGATGGGTATGCCCATGTGACAAGAAAATTGGCTATATCAGCATACCTTGGCTTGATAGAAACGACCATGAGCAGCTCATCATGAAAACACCCTCGAATGGGGATTAGATCGATGTGATCACGATTAAACATTAATCGGGACAGGTGATCCGCGATGACGTTCTTACCCACTTTTTATGTTTTATTTAGCACTCAATGAATAAGTCTACTCTTAACATCCTTCTAAGAGAGAAGGTATTTAAGAGAAACATAGTTGGTAAAAACAAACAATAGGTGATCCCACCAGGTAAGCCCAAAATTTATTTGATGCAAAAACTATAGATAGCCACTCTTTCTCCGTTGTGGAGTAGTTCACTTGTCCACTATCGAGCATGTGAATAGTGTAATCAATTACATGGGCTTCTTATATCTTTTTGACCCAGAACTGCCCCCACAACATAGTCACTGGCATTACACATTATCTCGAATGAAAGAGACCAATCGGGTGATTAAATGATGGGGTATGTGGTTAAGAAAGACTTTAACTTCTCAAATGATTCTAAGCATGCGCCTGTCCATAAAAATGGAACATCTTTATCCAGGAGACCACACATAGGACGTGCGATTTTGCTAAAGTTATAAATGAATCTTTGGTAAAAATTGACATGTCCAAGAAATGACCTAACATCTTTGAGAGTTTTGGGAGGGGAAGTTTGGAAATAACATCAGTCTTGGCCTTGTCAACTTGAATACCTTTGTTAGAGATAATATGGCCAAGGATGATCCCTTGTGTCACCATGAAGTGACATTTCTCCTAGTTGAGAACTGGATTCTTCTCAACGCATCTTTGTGGCACCCGCTCGAGGTTTAATAAACATGTTTCATATGAGTTACCAAACATGCTGAAGTCATTCGTAAATACTTTAACAATACTAAATATACTCAACATGCACAGTTAAAAGGTTGCTGGTGCACTACACAGTCCAAATGACATTCTTCAAAAGGCAAAGGTTCCATATGAGCAAGTGAAAGTGGTCTTTTCTTAATCCTCAAAGGCTATTTTAATCTAATTATAACCTGCGTACCCATCAAGAAAATAGTAAAACTTATGACTGAATACCCTTTCTAAGATTTGCTCGAGGAAGGGTAGAGGAAAATATTTTTTCCTTGTAACGGCATTGAGCTTATTAGAAAATGCATATACGGGATTCAATAGGAACATGGAATGGAATAAGGTCACCATATGCATTCTCTATCACTGTGATGCCATACTTCTTCGACACTGCTTGGGTTGGGATCACCCAACTTCTATAGGAGATAGGGTGGATTATACCTTCATTTAAAATCTTAATTACCTCTGCCATTACCACTTTACTCATATTCAGGTTTAAATGTCTTCATATTTGACGACTGGGTTTGGCATCTTCTTCCAGTTAAATGCCATGGGTTAAAATGGAGGGACCAATCCTTTTCAAGTAAGAAATACACCACCCTATGAAATTCTCATGTCTTTTTAACATGCTTAAAAGAGCTGTTTCCTGACAGGTGTCAAGACTGGTAGCAATTATAACTGAAAACGTGTTCAGAATCCACATAAATGCATACTTGATCTATTTAGGTAACCGTATGAGCTCGAGAGTTGGAAACAAAATACTAGAGGGGAAAGGAAAAGTCTACCTTGGGGTAATTTTGCAAAAATGGGAGACCCACATTGATTCATTAATAACCCCCTCACTATCCTCAATTGTAAGGTTTTCCTTTGTACCATTGATTCCTCTGACAATAATGCTCAGTTTGAGGGAATGACAATTGTCCCTAATCTCATCACTCAATAAATAGGAATTTAAAGTAATTAATTCATTATCTTCGGGCTCTTTACTCCATAAATTACTATTTAAAGAGATATAAATACTTGCCTCTATTGGGTCACTAAAATAAGAAAGGTCAAAGTATTACCGAATAGTTGTCTCTACATATGCAATCGTATCAGTTTCTTCCTCATCGGAGCAACTAGGTTGCTTTAGGATAGATAAAGCATTCACCTCAATGGCCATGTTACCAAAAGACAATTTCACCCCATTCTTGCGGTTGATTTTGGCATTGATAGCAGCCAAGAATGGTCATCCAAAAATTATCAGCATTTAAGAACTCCCTTTTCGAAGGGTTATGTATCCAAGATAATGAAGTCTACCGGGTAGTAGAATGAATTTACTAAGACGATAGCATCTTCCATAATCACATGAGGTATCCTGGTGGATCGACCTACGAGTTATGGAGTGACTTTTTTTCTCTTTAATATCGCCTAGTTTCAACAACTAATAAATAAAATATGGAAGAAGATTAATGTTATCTCATAAGCTAATGAGTGCACAATCTATCTTCTGGTCCCCAATTATGCACAAAATTGTGGGGCATCACAAATCTTTAAACTTTGGAGCAAGCTCATTAGTGATGATAAAGCTTGCTTGTGCCTCCATATATGCCTTCTTTTCCAGATTTTGCTTTCTCTTTATTGTACACAAGTCTTTAAGGAATTTAGAATATTAATGCACGTGTTTAAAAAGTTTCAAGAACCCTACATCGGAGTCTTTGTACACATTTTTCTCAAATCTCTAAGGAAAAGGTGCATATTTTGGATTAACGGGGTTGGAATCACAAGTAGAATTTTTCGCCTCATTGGAAATATTATTGTCTAACCCTTGTGATTTATGAGGCCCAACCTCCGTTGGTTTAATGGATTTCCCTAAGGAGTTTTTTGGAACAACTTATTCCTAAGGTGGCCTTGGGACATGATTGTCGATTGATTTTCCACTTTATAGGGTAGTGATACCCTTTGCATGCTCAGTATGGGTATTATTAGGGTTTGTACTTTAATGTCCATTTTCCCCTTTGGATTCTGTTAGTTTTAAGTCGGGAGACGAGCTTTGTTCCATCCTTTCTGGATTTGAACCAACTGCGATAATGAAACTTGCATAGATTGTATGGCCTGAGCCATTTGCAACATTTATGATGATTGGGCCTGGACAAACTATTCTTGTTGGTTCAATATTGGGTTTACAACATGAGGCTCTTCGATGGCCTTCTTGCGGGGTAGAATGTATGGTACGTGAGATGGATTTGTATGAGGTTGATATTGGTATTGTGGTTAGTGTTGATACTGGGGTTGAGGTTCATATTTAAATTTTGGAGGTAGTGGATTAGCGGGTTGGTTGATCGTCTCTATAAATCCGTAATTCCAAGTGTTCCTCCATGAAAATAGAGGATTTGACGTTCTCTCAATCGGATTGTAAGGGGGGTTTCTGTTTTCACCATAAAGGTAATTGGACTAAGTGTTTTGATATACGCCATGATGTTGGCATGCTCTATAATGACCCCTGGATACCGGGGAATAAGGGGAACTCCTTAGTAGGTTGTCCAGCCAAGTCACAAATATTGCAAGCCTCTATAATGCTAAGGTTCTTGGTTGCTTGCCCCTGGCTTACATGCATAGCCTCAACTTTGCAACATGGCGGAGCTTACTTTTTATGTATGTCATCTTATTCTACCTTGGTGAGGTACCCTTTGTTCTTTCCGAGAGTCACCAATGCTCAATTTTTGAGTGCAATCATATGGGTTGGAAACATCCCAATCCTGAGAGGTTTTAGCCACAAATTCAATACGAGCTTCGACTTGGTACGCACTCATGGAAAGAAAACTATCCTGACACATTGTCTCAACCAATTATTTTGTCATCGGGTTGAGAGCACCACAAAAAATAGAATTTTTTCTCATTTTGTCATACGATGGAGTGGAAATCAGTGAAATAATCTTTTTAAAGTCTTCAAACATTCATAAATTTTTTTTCCTTCCATTCGCGTGATGTAAGAGAAAAATTATAACTCCTCATTATATTCGTTGAGATTTCCACGTTTGAATGAGATCTGGAATGACGCATTTTTAGTTGTCTCTTGAATGTCGTTCGAAGTTTTGTTGGAAATCGTTTGAACGAGATTAGATACATAATTTGGACGAGGTGGCAGATAGTTCGAACGAGTACTCATGTTTTTTTAAACGAATCTTATCTAAATATTTGATCCCTATCTATCTATAACAACTTTCCCTATAAATAAAGATGCTAGATTAGTCTTTTTAAGACGCCTTTTAGAGTTCGTTTTGTGATCAAACTCTATAATTTTTTCATCCAAACCTCTTAGATCTTTGAAGATAACTTTTTCAAATGAAGAATAACACAACAAAAGTTCTAAAACCTTGGAGAGAATTTCTCTACTGCTGATTTGTGGAGTTAAGTCTCTACTATTATTGAAGAGAGGAATTGCGATTCCGAAAGCTGATCGATGGATATTGATGCAAGATCTGCTTGATATGGGTGATGATGGACTTCATCATTTTCTGTTGACGATTTGGAGAGATCTTTGTATTATACTTAGTGGATCGCTAAATAGTTTATAAGTCATCAAGCGTCCGTCTCATCTTAAATAATGCTGAATTAAATGTTTAGCCCAAAAGAGATTTTTTTCTCTATTTCGTCTTCTTTCTATTTTTGTTTTGATTTTGGCTTCATAATTTATCTTGCATGTTCACTTTAGTTTAATCAGGATAAGATTTAGTAAAAAGTGAATTTGTGCCTTTGGCCTAAGATACAAGTAAATTCGTATAACCCCCAACGTGCCTTATCAAATTGTTATACAAGCAGGTTACACTAATTTGTTGTGTGATCTTTAAATTTGGGATTATATGGATAATTTTCATAATAATCTACCTATTGTTTATGGGTCAAATTATGCACATTAGAAAGTTCGAATGAGGTCAGCACTGAAGTCATTAGACGAGAAAGTCTGGCTTGTCCGTGGAAGTGGGTGGACACCACCCACTATGACTAACGACAATGTCGAAAATCTTAAAACTGTCACTACTTGGACATATGATGATTTTAAATGGAGTAATTTTAACTGCTGCGTCTTAAGTACAATTTCTGGAGTCGTCACCCCTGACAAGTTCCACCATATCATGACGCGCACCACGTCTAAGGAAGAATGGGATACTCTCTAGCTCACTCATGAGGGTATCAACAATGTGAAAGTTTTTAATCTACAAAATCTCACTATACAATTTAAAACTATCACTATATTGGAATCTAAGACTTTTGATGAATTTTATGCTTTATTATATGATATAGTCGATTTTAGTTCTAATTTGGAGGAGAGAATTCTTGAAACGTGCATTGTGAAAAAGATTTTGAGATTACTACCATCCATTTTATCCCTAAAGTCTCGGTCCTTATTTCATTGGGAATTTTAGATACGCTTAGGTTAGAAGAACTTGTAGGAGACCTTCAAACTTATGAAATCGACATGTTCCCTAAAATTCAATATTGGAAAGAAATAACGATTGCTTTAAAAGTCTAATTTAAAATAAAGAGGATGTCTCTTCTGACTCTGAATATTATCTTGATCTCGATGATCTTGCCCTTTTTGCAAAAAAGTTCAAAAAATTTCTCAAACTAAGAAATTAAAATTCTTCTAAAGATAATAAAAGTTTTCAGGAAAAGGTTTGAAAAATCGAGAGGAGAGTACCCTAAGAAAGATGAGGAGAGAGGCTATGAGTGTGAGGGTAAGGGTCATAAAGCTCACTAGTGTGCTACGAGTTTGAAGAGATATGGAAAGGGAAAAACTGCCTTTAATGCCACTCTTAACGATAATGATGTTGAGTCGGTGGATTTCAAGGACGATTGACCGCATGGACGTAACTTCAACTCATTCATGGCCAGTCATGTAAGTACATACAATACTCCTTACACTGATGATAAGGTTTCCAAACATGATTACCTCGATAGTGTGTCCAGTCATTTCAGAGAGAGTGAGGGAGATGTTGATTTGAGTAAGGGAGAAAGTGTCCTTCGTCTAGCCGACCCCAAACTTTACATTGAGTCTTTTAAAACGAAAAATAAAAATAAAAATTTAGCACTTAGGGTGTTATCGCTAGAGAGAGAGAGAGAGAGAGAGTTGAAAGAGTCGAGAGAGAGGGAGTCCTCGGTAAGAGTTTAGGAGAGAGAGTCATTTTAGTAAAGAAGGAAAATGGTTACTTGACCAATAAAGTGGATAGTTTGACGAGAGATCTTCAATCTTCATTGAATACTTGTGAGAAACTTGAATCCCTTGTATCCCAACTTAAGAAATATCTCGAACGTGTCCGGGATGTTAAGGTTACTATAGAGGATACATCAAAGAAGGCGGGAAAGATATTCCTCAATCTTGCTTTAAGTTTTTGGGAAAGGCAAGGAATAGGTTATGATGGTGCATCCACTTCCCATGCCGCACTAGAACCAGTTCCTAAATTTAGTGCGGTTCCTTATGGGCCCCAACCTAAATCACCAAAGAGAGTTCAACCTAAATGAACTAACCAAGGTAGACCCAAAAAAGTCTATGTTTTCACCCATTGCAAAATGAGAGGTCACCTTAGGGAATTTTGCTACAAGTTAGGAAGAACTGAAAGTACATATATTCCTACACACCGCTATAGAGACTTTGCTAGTCTTAGAGATCAAGTTGAGTTACTAGTCATAATTTCCCATAGCTTAATGGGAGAATTTTAAAGGACGTCTATGCCTTTTGAGAAAGCTTCTAACTCTACAGCTAGAGCCAACAATGATAAGGGAAAACAAAAGGTTACATCTACTTGGGTACCTTAGTAAGACATCCAAGCCCTTGTGGTTCACGTTGCTCTAAAGGTTCAAGATGCTTCCCGGTGGTATTTGATTGTGGGTGTTCTAGGCACATGATTGGTGACAAGTCATATTTTACTGACCTTGTGGACCATGAGGGTGGAAAAGTCACCTTTGGAGATGGGATTATGTCTATCATTTTAGGATGTTATTGCATCGATATACTCGGATTTCATAAGCTAGACAATGTGTTGTACGTAGAAAGGTTGTAATTGAACTTAATTAGCATAAACCAATCGTGCGATGGAAAAATTTCAGTAAAGTTCGACTGGTTCGGATGTAACACAAACGATCAATCCGGTGAACTATTACTATAAGGAGTGAGGAACGACGATAATTTCTATGGGATCATTTCGAAGTCCTCTATTGTGTTCAATAATACCACAATCTCCTTATGGACCTTTTGCATCAATCACTAGGTTAAGTGAACTATAGAGATCTTGAGAGATTAGTGAAGAAAAACCTAGTGTGTGGATTACCATCCCTTGGGAATACAACTTACTCAATTTGTGGTCCTTGCCAATAAGGAATACAAATTCGAATTCCCTATAAGAAGTTGAGTACCTTTACTACCTATTGTGTGTTTGAGTTGATACAAATGGATATTATGTGTCATACTTATACGGAGAACATGGGCGGTAAGAGATACATTCTCTTGATGGTCGATGTATTTTTGAGATACTCTATCATAGGATTTCTTAGAGAAAAGTTTGATGCGATTGAGATCCAAACAACCAAGTGTCATGTCTTACAAAACAAATATGCTGCCACTATTTTTCGGATGCATAGTGACAATGAAACTGAATTTAAGGAAGTCGGAATGGATAGTGAGAATGTGCAAGAACTAATGGATAAATTTATTCAATTAAATGGCCTAACAAACATATCCAAATTTTAATCAAATTTTAACCTTTAATTAATTATGGTGTGCATGTGAGTTATGTCCAAATTCCAATTTGCAATTTCAGTCCAAACATGCAAAAATACACGAGATGAGGAAAAATTCAATTTCAGGGCAAAACCTTTGATTCAACACCATTGACAGTTTTGAATACAATCAACATACAAAACACTTAGCTACACTAAGTTAGACATGCAGTGTCTTCTAAATTCCAGCAGATACGACTGAGCTCCAGAGTCATCCGTCGATAGTAGTCTACCCTCTGTATCCACCAATTCATCCTTCTTCCTTCTTTAGTAGTGGAGCCTCGTTCCATAATCTTAAAAATAAAGATATATAGGCATAAAATGTGTAATTTAAGTTTTGATAACCTTCTAATGAAAGAGCTCAAAGTCTACCTTAGGTGTAAAATTGGTGAACTCAAGTAAAATTGACTCAACTTAATCAACATGTCATGAACATAAATGATTCTTACACCAATGACGCCAAACTATGTAATGTTTTTTTGAGACATTTTAGCTGTGCAACCCAATTGATCTTTTTGCTTTTATCCCCCTAAAATTCTCACATATATGATGATAAACTCTCAATGATTTTAAAAAAAATTAATGCTCGTATGAAGCAAAGCATCAATGTATAAATTTTTTTCCTGACACTACTATTGTTATGCGCCTCTAATCCTTTTAGTTTTTTTTTGATAATGGTGACTTTTAACGCAATTAACATATTGATCTTTCATAGCCCCTTTCCATTGCTTAATATATAACAAATTTTCTGAAAAATAACTTAAATCCGGGTAGTAGTTCTTATATGCACAACTTTATCTCTTTTTACATTTGGTTCGTTATAAAGAAAATTTAGATGAGAACCTTATATTCGACAAGTGACAAGCAAGTGAAATGTTCAAAAAAGTTCATGCACCTGTGCAATAAAGGTTACTTGGAGTCCAACATGTAGATAGTAATCATCAAACATCAACGTAATGACTCCACACATTATTAAGCACACTATGGAAATGGCGTCATGTCTCAAAACACTATGAAAAAGTCACGTGAAAAATGGAATGAAAGGGTGATCTGGACATCTTATATGTGCATCCATTCACGATGAAGAAAAAATACAAAACTCTTTTTTGTATTTTTCAATTTTTTTTATCAAAACCAATATCTCTTTGCCTTTTTCACCATTTTCATAAAAACTGAAAATCTTTTGTATTTTTCAAAATTTTTCCAAAAAAATAGATTTTCTTTTGAATTTTTCTGAAAATATCAAAATGAAAAATACAATGATGTCTCAATGATAATACAATCTAGCAATAGGAATATAAGATGTAAACATGATAATCATCCTACACTGGATAAATATCCGAACTCAGTCAGTAGTGCAAATACCTAAAGATTTCTTAAGATCTTCAAATTGAAGTGCATCTAAGGTTTCGTGAATATGTCGGCTAACAAATGATCGGGGCTCACAAAGCACAAGGGCACGACCTTATCCTCAATTAGGTCATTTATAAAGTGCTCACGAATCCTAATGTGCTTCATGCATGAACGTTGGATAAGATTACATGCAATATGGATCACGCACGTATTATCACTAAAAATAGTCATCGTGCCTTGTGGAATACCATAATTGTCATGAACTAGTTTCCCGAGCATGAGTTTTAATCTTACAATTAAGATAAACTATAAATGAGTCTAAATACTGAAATAAATGAAGAATTTATTGTTTTTCAAATGTGTTACAATTGAAACCTACGAATTTATTGTTATATCAGACTTCTATACAAAGGTATTTTTCATGCCGAACTATGCTCTTTTTCTTCTAATACGACCATTCTTGTCTCTATGTATCAACCGATTCCTAAAATATTCATCATTGCCTATAAATACCTATTTAAAATAACTAAAAAAAGGAATAAGCAAAACTTTGCCCAGTAAATGATTCTCGTTTCATAACAAGAATAAAAATAAATTTTAAAGATAAAACCTTGCTTTGAATGTTAGTAACATCAAGAGTACAATAAGATATTTGATTCAACAGTCATAGTGAGATAAGCACAATAAATGATGATATTGCTAAACATAGAAATATCGAGGGCTAGATCAAGTTAAAGACTGTGGATGGTTTCTAAACAAATATCACATAACTATCTGTTTAGAGGCTTTGGGGCAATAGTAAATACATACTATATTCCATCCAATAAAATTGGAGATAATCAATCCAGATAACTAGAGATAAAAGTAATCATGTGAAGACAATATTAATAGAGGCATCCGATATAGTAAGCAATATCTAGGCCCTCATTCATCTGATGCAATTGTGTGTATAACAAAAGATTATTCCCAAGTCATAATGTATGCTATAAATAAGTAACTGGCTCATAGGCATCACATGAAATAATATAATTTTGTAACTTCATTTAAAATTTAACCAATCACATGTAAATGGTTTGAACTACTCAAATGAGTTCGTTAATGGAAATCAGATAAACTGGGACTATCGCATAGTGATATCAACAATAGGTGTAATTCAAATGCATTGCATTAATTTAATACTGAATAAGAAATCACTTTCAAAGCAATATTGAATAAGAAGTCACCTACCAATTAATCTCGTGAAATTTAACTGGTTGGTATCTATTGCATTTCGATGTCTTTAACAGTGATTTAACTCAAAATGTTACTATGAATAATTGTCACACCCCGCCTAATTCTGGCGTCGGCCGCCACCAAAACTAAGCCGGGCGTGAGAAATAAAATACCATTCTTAGCCTCAGACAGATATGAGGCATATAAAATCAATCCCCAAGATAAATATTTTAATCAATCCCAAAAGATAATAACCAACTTTGCGATAAAAGATTCATCTCCATGCTAAACTCAAAGTAAATCCAATCTCTAAAATATGAAACTGAATCCAATGAAATGACTAAATAAAACCTATACATCTTTGGAACCGAATGGCCCAATCACAACCATAAACTGAGTCTCAATACAAGTACGAAGGAATAGAAAACTAAACTAAATCAATACGTGTAAGGTAGAGAAATTCCAACTGGACCTCCAAGCAATTCTCTAAATAATATTTCCTGAAAAGTTAGTCAACGCACGAGGTCAGAGCCCCGAGCATGAATACACACTATTCCCCTCAAATAGGATCCTTGAATCTAGACAATAGCATTATATGCAATAAATATCATAATTGAATATTTTAAATAAAATGAAATAATTAAACGTGATAAAATATAAATCACTAACTATCCATAGAGATCCCCATATATAAAGGCACACCAATATGATTTTAAATTCCCAAGTCCCGCGGAGTTAACCTTATTTTAATTAACCCAAATTACCAAAATTTCTCAAATATTTATGTTCTTACTTCAATAATTATTAGGTATGGCGGTCCTCCCGCCTCGGGTGATGATTCACCAAAATTCATTATAGTAGTCCTCTCGCCTCGGGTGATTTCTCCACCAAAAATACATATCCCCTCGTCAAAATGCTGGCTGACCCGTTTAAACTATCGACCCTCGCTGATTGATGAGGTTCCACACACGACATGACATAAAACACCGGCTGACCCGTTTAAACTGTCGTCCATCGCTGATTATGTCACCAATATATTTTAATACCCGTCTTATTATCTTAAGCATTAATTCTCATTTTCTCAATTTCACAATTAACCAAAATCCCCACACTTATTATCGATGTGAGATCCTCAAAATACCCCTTAGTCCCATACCTAAGGGTTCCCAAGTTAGCAATACGTCCTGCCCTATGTATAGGATGAATTTGTGACATAAACCTCAACCTAGTATCATGCCTAGGCTAGCGTAATGACGTTAAAGTAATGAAAATCAGCCCACCCCCGACATAATAAAGTCATAATAATCTACCCTCACTAGTCCCATACCTAGAAGGAGTAAATTATAACCAATGCCTACCCACTAGTCCCATACCTAGAAGGCATCCTAAAAATATAGGGAGAGCGAAAGTACTCAATAACCCGCCATCACAATGGAAATTAAATAATACCAACAAGTCACACAAATAATCATAATTAATCAATCGTATAAAATTACGCATGCTAGTCCAATTCAATTAAATCTTAATTTAATTATCATATCGTCAAAATACCCAATTAATCCCATTTAATTATTCCAAATTAAATATATCGATATTTCATCATTTAAAACATCAAAATTTTAATTTCATTATCTCTACTTAAACTACGAGAGTTATACGCCCCCGAATTCATTTAATTCAAAACTAGGTTTTTTTTACATGCAACCTACACCAACAAAACCCAAAATCACTCATGAATCCTACGTACCCACGGGTTATGAATATTATTCATATTAAAAGATTTTCATAAAAACAGCGCCAAACTTTAGTGTTCACTTTCTCTAATTAGATTGCTAATTGATTTTAAGAAAACATTGAATCAAGGTCTAGGCAACACTTAAAACGCATAATAATAAAAGAAAAGAATAGACTATTCAAGCCTGTTATTAACTTGAATCAAAATCTGAATAGAAGTTTGAACTCTTCTTGAGAAAATACCAATTGCATCTTCCAAACTTGTGAAAAGTAGGGGCTAGGGGTTGAAGATGAGAGAATTATGCTTTAAAAAATCTTTCTGGGGAAAGTTTGAGAGAAAAGTGATTTTTGAAATACCAGCCCCGTTTCTGTTTAGTATATAAAGGGTTTAAGAGTTGGAGAACAATTAGGAGTCTAACCATCCACCCACAACCATGGTCGTTCGAACAAGCACGCATGTCGTTCGAACGACAATGCGACGTCGTTCAAATGACAGGGCATGCCGTTCGAACGAGCCCCTCAATTCCCAAAATTAAATATTTTAAAATCCGACTTTTTAAATCTGATAAAAACTATTAGCTGAACTAATACACACCTTCCAGTTTAAATAATTAAATAAAAGCCTTATAACTTTTTATAAAAGACCCAAATAAATTCCCGATTGAAAGATTTACGAATAATACCAAGTTAAATCTTTAAAGGCCATAAACTCCAAAATTTTATTTTACTCCAAATTAATTAAAATTAATTAATTAAAACACGGGGTGTGACAATAATCGTAAATGTATTTATACTCTTTGTTATTTTTGTTTAGTGATAAAATCTTTACTCTACATGCTTACTTATTGATTCATAATTTAAATAAAATACAAATAGTTAGCACATAAAAATAATATGACGTATTGCTTGAGTCGAAATTAATATGTTTTTGCACCTAAAATTTTGATACCATAACCAAAAATTTCATGTAATAATCAAATATAATTTGTGATGTCCTAAGTAAATTTATAATAAAATATAATTTGCTGTTGATACAAAAAATTATCCACCTATGTGAACCAATCAGAAATGGACACTTGTCTCCTTACATGGCAATAATCCTAGTCAATAGTTACCTAATCAACCGCGAAGATAGTTGCTCGGCAGGCATGCCGACCAACTTGAAGAATGCGAATCGTTAAAGTAAATGAACAGTCACCACCAGAGGGAGACAACCAAAGGTCATTCTACACGTGGTCTAGATAATCAACCATCACATTCATTATGTACCGATGTAAATGCCTGAATATATAAAGGCATTCCAACCTTTGATTATTAAAGAAAATACCTAAAACCCCAGCTCTACTCAACACAAAGTTAAAACCCAAAAAATCTCAGAGTATGTTTTATTGCTTGATCATCAGATGTGTGGTATGTCTTGCACACACACACACACACACACAGATATATATATATATATATATATATATATATATATACACACACAGACAATTGGAGGGCTTAAACTCTATAATGCACTGCTCAAATTAAGAAATGAATATGACCATCATGGACCAAAGCATAGAAAACCAATGACCTATGGGACCATTAAGCTTCCTGAACTCAGTCATGGAGAGGGAGACATAGAGAACTAGTATAGCGATATTACGGTGGGCACGGAAAAATCTACATATAAAATGTGGATATTATGAGTGCACCCAAAAGATAAATACCAATTTATGCAAGAAGTCAATGTAACATGTGCTAATGGACTTCAAATAGGTGTGGCAAACGTTTCAAAAGTATATACAAGAAAGCGCATGATACCAATTTCTTCATTATTCAATGTATAGATCTAGAATGTCTTAAATATGTAACAACCATGGCCCAAAATTAGTTTATCAATGGATTAATAAGATATAACTACTTACAATAAATCGCGTGATAAAATTTTTAACAATACTTAATTATTGATCATCAATCCATGAAAATATTACATATTACTTCAATATATAAAAATACAACTATTACATCTATACACATTGGATGTTCAGATTATCTTGTTTCACCTGCTGTAGAGACTTAATTGGTCTAAAATGTATAACTACATTCTCTCACATATAAATAATGCACTCATTTGAGGCTGATTATGAATTTTAGATTAATTAACAAAGAATTTTTATATGCCATAAGAACTTACTAGAAACAAAGCTACTACAGTTAATTCATTGCTCATAATGAAGTGAAATAATCAAATCCAAATAAAATAATGTGTATGTGTATTAAGATGTTACTACATAAAATCTATAATCTCTATGCTCATAAAATTCAAAACAGGGTAACCATAGTTAAGGATAATCATCCACAATCCATAGTATAATCATCCATAAGCCATAATACTAAGTCGAATGATTTACCCTAGTTTATTTATAACCCTAGCTAAGAAAAAATAGCAAAGTAGTGGGAAATCCCACAACATCTTACCTGCAATGATGATTGTTGAAGATAGATCAGAAGATGACGTTGCCGAGATCGAGTTTTGTCGAGATTGGGGTTTGAGAGAAGAACAAGAGTTAGCGCGAAAGGAAAACTTAATATACTCGAGAAATATGAGAATAAGGAGCGAAGGGAAAGAGTTTTGACACTTTACATAAGGGTTAAGTTCTAAGCACTTGAGAATCATGTGCCTTTAGGTCCTTATATGTGTTAAGATTTTCATTTTGGAACGATTTTGAACACTTATAAATTTTACAAGTGTTTAAAACTGTTACAAAATTTATAAATGCTATGAACACTTGTAATTCATTTTTTTATTAGTTGTAATATAACAGATTTGGGGTAGTGCCTAGACCGGTTCCATCACATAAGTTCAATTTCAAGATCAGATCTCTAGCATCGTTGTCGTCAAGAATAGAGCAGCAAGTGGAGGGTCTGTGTAGGCTTCACTGAACTTAACAGACATTGCCCCAAAAATAGCTTCCCGTTGCCATGGATAGACAAACTCATGGGTTACATGACAAGACATCAACACATGAGATTTATGAATGCATACTTTGGCTATTACCAGATACCCATGTTCGACCCAGGCCAGGATAAGACGTCATTCATCATGTCCTTAGGATTTATTGTTATAAAGTAATGTCCTTCAGTTTGAAGAATACAGGGGTAACCTATTATAGGCTTATGGTTAAAATGTTTAAAAGGCTGATTGGTTCTACCATGGAAGTGTATATTTATGATATGCCTGTCAAAAGTAAATAGTTAGCCGACCACATCAGAGATCTCACAAAGGCTTTTAAGATGCTAAGAGAATACACGATCGCTTCCAATGCATTTTTGGAGACATCTTTGGCAAATTTATTGGGTATTTGGTGACCCAAAGAGTCGTAGAGGCACATGCAAATCAGATTAAAGCTCTGTAGGACATCAAAAGGTCAACCACCATCATGGACATCCAGGTAATTATTGGAACGTTAACTTCCCTAAATTTCTTTATTTCAACATCTTTAAATAAGTATTAGCCATTTTTCCAAGCGTTGAAGAAGTAAGCCTTCCCATCTGGACAAAATAATATGATTAAAATTTAGAAGGAATTTAACAGTACTTGGGATCCCCTCCCTTACTATCAACTCCCAAAGACAGATAAGATCTATACCTTTACATTGCTATCCTAGGGTATGCAACCAATATTGTACTGATTTGTCTATATAATGAAGAGTAGAGAGTGAGATATTACGTGAGCCAGAGCCTCTTTAAAGAAAAAACCAGATATATGACCATTGAAAAGATGGTTCTAGCATTGGAACCATCGCAAGGAAGCTGAGACACTACTTCGATGCTAATACTGTAATCATCCCCACAACCTATCCCCTAAAGGACACACTCAAAGAGGCCAGTATCTTTAATAAAATGACCAAATGGTACCTTGAGCTAGACCATTTCTACACCAAGTATGAACATAGGATGATGATCAAGGGTCGGATCCTGGCTAAATTCGTGGAAAAAATTTCAACACCCCCAAGAGGAAATGATGAAGATTTTCATCTTGTCCTGAAATTAATGGCGATCAGTGAGGACGAATAGTCTTGTAACATCTTTGTAGATAAAATGCCAAATGAAAGGGCAAAGGAGTGGGGATGGTGTTAATAACACCTCAAGGAAGCCTCGTTAAGAAATTCGCCAGATTAGTATTCAAAGGGTCAAATAACGAAGTTGAATATGAGGCCATGGTGCACAGTCTCTGGCAGATGATCAACTTGGTCTCCCAACACATTATTATGTATTATGAATCCATAATGATCGCAAACCAGCTCAATGGGGGATATGAAGTGAGGGATCTTAAGATGATGGCTTACAGGAATAAGGCGCGAGGCCACCTTCAACAGTTCAAGTCTACCTTAGTGGAGTAACTTTCAAGGAATGACAATAGCTACACAGACGTCTATCCACTCTGACTTTCACCATAGAAACCAACCTAAAAAGAACAATTAGAGTACATCGACCAACTAAGTATCGAAGAGATAGAGAAGGATCTGGGCATGCATCCTCCAAGAGGATTTGGCTCCGTCTTGGATGGATCCCATCATATCCTACTTAAAAATTGGTGAGCTACCCCTGAATGACAAAGAGACACACAAGTTGAAAATCAGGTCGGCCAGGTTCTCCCTTAACTCCAATGGAAAGATGTACTGGCATTCATTCATTGTCCCTCTATTGAAGTGCATTCAGGCAGGCCAAGGGGAAGGACTTTTGAGAGAAATACATGAAGGAAGTTACGGGGCACACGTTGGTGGAAAGTCACTCTTTTACAGGGCGATCTCTCAAAGATACTGGTTTCCTTTCACGTAGAATGATGTTGTGAGGTTCACCATACAATGCCTCAAGTGTCAGTTATTTTCACCATTAATCAAGAATCCAAAGGGAGACTTGAACTGCCTCACAAGTCCACGACTATTCAACTCATGTGGCTTGGACCTAGTGCTCCTACTACCTATGGCACCAAAGAATCGAAGGTACTTAATAACTGTAAGAGGGTACTTTAGATTATAGATGGAGGCGTAACCCCTTTGAAGTATGGTGATGATAAGTTAATTAGCCAAACCCTTGGATTAGTGATAGAACACTCAAACACAAACTGAATGAAGATAAGACACAGTTTAAACTCACAAATCTCTCATGTATAACTCAAAAAGTAGTAATGAACTTAAAAGTAACTTATCTAGAGGGAGAAAGAAGTAAGCACCCTAGATACACCTTGGCAGGCAGCCAAAACACACCAACCACCCTCAAGAATCTTTATCAAGTATTAAAAGCTTACTAATAAATGACAATGGTGGGTGAGCAAACTCTATGGTTTGTAATAATTCTCTCTGATGTCTATCCTCTTTAGCAATAACTTCTTTAACTCTCAAAAGATCATCCTCTCCATAGGGGTGGTTGGGGTCCTTAAATATCCCCCCACACCATCCCCGAGGCAACTCAGTCATTAAAGACTATGAAAGACATCCCTCATACTTTATGTAACAACATTAAATGCCTGATGCATTAGTTGTCTCCACATCATAAACATTAAATGCCAAGACATGCCTTTTGCCTTACCACTATGTGTCAGGGGGCTGTTGTCATAGAGGTGGCTCACCAACTGCCTTAAAGCCCCAAATACCACAGTGGTTTACTCAAGTGCATGTCTGATATTGTTTAGCTGGCTAGTGACATCACCTATAGTAGATGTGACATTAAGTAGAGGGCTGTTTGGTTCACAGCCTAATGCCCGATGGAACTCCAAGTTGCTCCTCCCGAGGTTCCACGATCAGGGTCCTTCGGTGTTTTACCAGGTGTATCTATGATGCTCAGGACAAGCCCCAACGGTGCCTCACTTCTCAATCCTCCAAACCAAGTCCCTCTAAAGTTTCCACAGTGAGGTCATTCGATAAAGCATGAAAGCTCTCCCAGGCCCTGCCAAGCCTGGTCTCTCGCGAGTACCGTTTGACCTCACACTAAAACTTATTATTATTCTCGTTACATCATTACAACCGTTATAGCTTACAGTCAACATAAATAGAAATACAATATGATTAATACAACAAGCTAAAGTATGAGTTGCCACGCCAAGCTGCCTCGCTGAGTTGCCATGCCTGAGCTGCCTCGGTTGCTTAATCTCAAACACTATTGCCAATTAGGGAATTATCCCTAATATCAGGATTATCTTCATGCCCGTCTACATTTTCCCCTTTGTGGAGAGATTTGTTGGAACAAGAAATATCTGCACAAAACTTCTCAATCCGTTGAACCCTCTCTGCGTGAAAAAATTCTGGCCTCCTTTCTTCGTTAGAACCGTAGCATTATAATCTCCTGGAAAAAGTAAAATTCTCCCCGATGTACCTGAGCCGAAGTGCCATGACTTATTGGGGCTTGGGCGAAGGGACATCGTCACTTTTTCCTCATGCTGAGCCTCAACCGTTCTAGCTGTATTATTTGAAATTCTCCCGAAAGGCCTACTAACCTTCTCAAATACTCATTTGGACTCTTGGTAAGTGAAATTCTCCCTTGTAATGCTTCGCTATGTCCGAAAAAGTAGGAATTCTCCCCGATGTAACTAAGTCACAAAGTAAACAACGTTTGGACTTGTGGGGAGGGGACATCGTAGCTTTTTTGAATCATTGGGGGACGATCTTCGTGGGGAGTCATTGGATATGTCTGGAAAAAATTCTGGCGCCAAAACTCAAACTTGCTGGAGAAGGCAACCCCCTTCTTTTCCCCAAGCGTCACTTCATTAATGATGTGGTGCCGTATTTTCAACTATCGAGACCCTTCCCGATGTGCCACCTGTTCATTTGAAATGATTATAGGCGGCCTTTGTACGTGCGATGGTGGGAAACTCAAAAGTCGAGTTAAAACCCATCAAACGTCTCTTTTATTTCATAACCCTTCTCCTTCCTTCATCTTCTTCAAGATCCCTGCTTTCTGTATAGAGAGAAACTCTGTGCGACCTCCATTGTTACCCCATTCTTTACTCAATCTCCTCCTTCTCTCATCTTTTGCACCACCACCTATGGTTGTGCTCCTCCCTCCTTGTTCTTAGTCCTTCTTACCCAGCTATATCATACATCGTCACTCTATTATGGCTTCTCCAAGTGATTCCAAGGTTTCTACCACCACTCAGCCAGGCTTCCCCTCCGCCACTTCTGGTGTTGCTGCCGCCCCTAGCGCCATTGCCCTGAATGCTGCTCGTCAAGAGCAACTACACTTCTATCGTCGGGCGCACATCTTTGAAGAAGATGATAAATTTTTTGAGGCATGCAAGACCTGCCATTTCTCCTCCAAGTTCGACCCTTTACTATTGGGTGATGAGGAAGTAAATTCATCAAAGTGGGGCTATCTACCCCCAGAGGGGACTCTGCGTTTCCGCTTAGACCGTGGTGACTTACCCTATTCTCAAATTGACTTCGAAGCACCTGGGGGGTCACCAGCCCATATCACTGCCTGACACACACACATGCAGAGCTCTCACGCTGGTGCTCTTGCCAAGGTTGGGCTTCATCGCGCATACTGGTTCGGGGAGTTCACCCTCTCAAAGCACAACACGACAGTATAAGTGCTAGTCTCCCGATGGAACATCACAACCCACACCTTCTTTTCTGCGTGGGGGGAATTCACCGTTACACTGGAGAACGTCTGTGAACTCTTTGGGTTTGAACCCATGGGTGAGTTCACCTACCATGATGAGTCTCTGGATGTCGAAGAAGCTGCTGATCGAGTTAAGATGGATCCGATTTGCCACCGTTGCATGGGTTCCTAAAACAAAGCCACATTTCCCCCCTCATCAACTATTTTTTCGAAGTTCCGACGCCGAAGGATGTCAGTGATGTAATGGGCCGGGGTAAAGGTACATCCCTAGAACTACCAACCTACATACTTGTATTGATTTCACGCTTCTCTCTGATCAGGAAACCCAATGATCAGCCCAGGAGGGATCTGATAAATATTTCCATTCGTTTGGCCAGGGGGTTCAACCTTCCCTTGGCCGCCATCGCTTTGGGGTCCCTGTACACCTAGTTGGATTGAACCCACTTAGACATGGCACGATCACTGGGCCATTACAACTTAGCCAATTTTGCCAACACCATTATTCTAACGGTCTTTTTTTACACCCGTTTTCCTGCCATCGCCACCAAGTCTATTCCTCTACCTGTGGGAAGTATCAAGCCCCCACGCCTCCTATGTTTCCACAAGAAGCAAAGTCGAAAGGAGGTAATGGAGGTTTTTGATCATTTGGACTCCTTCATGATGAGGCCATATAGTGAGTCTACCTTTGCCCATAGTTGGGGCTTCTTTCCTTCTGCAGCCACAACGGTCAAGTTCCATCCGGTTATAAAATATCCCTTGCAAGCCATAGTACTTCTTTTTACCCCGGGGTTTCTCCCCTCCTACATTGAATGGGGATAAACCTCAGAGCCTTACAACCCTGATAGATGCAGCAGGCAGTTTGGGTTCGATCAGGGGGTTCCTCGACCTGTGTTCCAGGACAACCACTCAAAGGCCACCTTCGCTGAAGCCTGCACCTTCTATACTGTAGCTGCGATGCTTGGTGTGATATCCACCATCGATGGCCATGTCACCCTTCCTAGTGCTACTAGGAAGGGAGATGTATCCACTTCTTTTGCCACTAAGTTCCATTTGGAGCAGTTGGAAATGATCCGTGAGTACATTCAGTCTGTCCCTTAATATCCCCCAGTCCTTTCCTTCTCTTCCTCTGAACTGGGTCTTAAGGGAAACTCCATGCTTAGGGTTGAGTTCCCTCTAAGGCAAACCCCCAAAGAGCCTCCCAGTGAACTTCCTTCGTACTGCCCCATGATCCCAGTTACCACGCCCAAACCCAAGGCCTCTGCAACCCCCAAACTATCTGCCCCCTCGACCAAAGCTGCCACGGGAGAAGGGCCTTCTCAGCCACCTGCTAAAAAGTCCAAGAAGTCCAAGTTCAAACGCAAATTCCTTTAAAGGCATTCCCTATTGCTTCCGTTCCCCCTCCTATGTCTCCAGAGATGGATGAAAAGCTGAGGAGGCAGGTGCAAGCTGAAGTTGACAGAATACATGTTGAGTTTTGATGGTGCGCTATCACCGTTCCTCCTCCGAGTACGTTCCCCATAATCATGGTTGATCCCACGGAGCCAACGATAAAAAGGAGAAGAAGGACGAGGGTACCTGAAAATGGTGTTACAACGAGCTCCAGGAAGAAGACGCTGGGTACCAAGACCCAGAAGAGACAAACTCTTGAGAAACCTTCATCACTAGTTCCTTCTGCTGATTCCTCCTCACCGCCTTCACCAGTAATTATACCTTCTCGTTCTCCCTATGGATCTGAGATATGTGTGCATTCTTTATTTCTCATTCCCCTTCTCTTAAGGTGTGTTGCATCTACTCATTTCTTACCAAGAAAATATTTTGGTGCAGGGAGTTGGAAAAGAAAGGCCTAATCCTCCCACTCCCCCTGTAAGCCGCTTAGTGGGGGGGCGTTGCTGTATATCTCAAGATGATATCACTCCTCCTCATTACCTCATGATAGGCCTTACCTACTCACGAAGATATTCCTCCCAACGGGCCAAGGAAGCTGCTGTAGGGGCCACTACCGTTGGGCTTGCTAAAATACCCTACCGACCGGAGGCAACTACTGTAGCCTCTTCTGAGTTACCATAGGAGCAAGAGGTACATCTGCCCCTCGCTGTGATCGAAGAGAGTATCCCCCAGGTAGATTCTTTCCAATCCTTACATTTTTTATTTGTCCCCCTATTTTGTTTATCATTTCTAATATGTTGGGTCGCTTTAAGTGGAAGTGGCATCGCTGATAGCTAGCATTCTCCTTCCTCCTATATTGATAAGGCCCCTTACCGCAGTTCCTTTTTTTGGTGCCATAACGGGGGTAAGTTAGGTGCATTCCTACCCATTATTCTTTTGTGTTTACTTCTTGTGTCTAACACTTGGCTTTTTATTTGCAGCTTTCTCCAAGTCTCTCGCCACCCTAATTGGCCTTATTTCTTCCCAGGCCCAGGTTGGTGCTACTGCTCTCGTTGGGGAATCTTTTGAAGGTTCAACATCTTCTTTTGATGATTCCCCCAGGTTAGCTTTAATACCTTATGTTGGCGAGGGAATTTTTCCTACCGTTGAGGCTTCTGTAGCCAAGGGCCCCGTTGAGGCTTCTGAGGCAATGAGCCCACCTCCAACATTTTATTCCATTATGGCCCCTGTGGTGACTCCCATTCTCGCTCCTACTGCTGTTGAGGTACTTTGCTCATTTCTCTGTACTTCTTAGTTTCTCAAACTTCACCTATGTGGGTGACTTAACAATGAAAACACTTGTTAATATTTTTTTTAAAAACTCTACCTATATCGGTGACTAACAATGAAACACTTGTTAAGATTTTTTCAAAAACTCCACCTATATCGGTGAATTAACAACGAAAACACTTGTTAAGGTTTTTTCATGAACTCCACCTATATCGGTGACTTAACAACGAAAACACTTATTAACATTTTTCATGAACTCCACCTATATTGGTGACTTAACAACGAAAACAGTTGTTAAGGATTTTTCATGAACTCCACCTATATCGGTGACTTAACAACGAAAACACTTGTTAAGATTTTTCATGAACTCCACCTATATCGGTGACTTAATAATGAAAACACTTGTTAAGATTTTTTCCAAAAACTCTACCTATATCGATGACTTAACAACGAAAACACTTGTTAAGATTTTAAAAATTCCACCTATATCGGTGACTTAACAACGAAAACACTTGTTAAGATTTTTTCCAAGAACTCCACCTATATCGGTGACTTAACAACGAAAACACTTGTTAAGATTTTAAAAACTCCACCTATATCGGTGACTTAACAATGAAAACACTTGTTAAGATTTTTCAAAAACTCCCCTATATCAGTGACTTAATAACGAAAACACTTGTTAAGATTTTTCAAAAACTCCACCTATATCGGTGACTTAACAACGAAAATACTTGTTAAGGTTTTTCTATAACACTGTGTTTCCTCTGACTATTTTCAGGTTGCTCGGGAGGATTCTCCACCAGTTCCTTCACCCATTACCTCGTCACATCGTGAACCTATCTCCTCTGAAGAATCTAGCCATAATGATCAAGGTTCTACGACAGGTGCTACTGCGGAGAGCGAATTTGGGTGCGAGCTTCCTCTGCCCGACTTGTCTCCTCCCGCCTTCTGCCTGATGGTACTCCAACATTCTCCCCAAATGCCTGCCAACCACCGTTTGGCAATTGAGCAACTTGTGAGCTATCATCTTGAGACCTTTACGGTGGACTGCCTACGTTCAAACATATTAGTTATGAGCCATAGGCTTTAAGGCATGGCCACCGTGGTTGCTGAAATCGTCAATACTCCAACTGCAAACGTTACTAGACCCCTCCTCAACCAATTCTTGGGTTATCTGAGGGAGTTGGGTCTTGACGGGTTACGTTTTGACTGGCTCATCGCACATTTAAATACTTTGAAGAACCAGTAGTTGGACAGCCAGAGGGAGCTCTTACGAAAACATCAGGAGGACCAGCGGACCGAGGAAGCCAAGTTGGCCGAGTAGCACCTCTTCTTGAAACTATTGACAAAGAGGTGGGGGACCTCGAAGAAGCTTTATGCGTGGCGAAGTCGAAGCGAGAGAAACTCCTGATTGAGAGCACGCATGCAGGGACAAGGTTGGAGGTCTCTATTAACGCTCAAAGGTCTTGCCAAGCATCTTCTTCGAGCCTCCCTGGAGATTTTTTCTCTTCTCCATATCTGTGGTTCCTTCTTGGCGAATGAACTTGTATATGTATTTTTCCATGTAATTCTTGGGCGCTAGCTCCCACTTTTGTAATGCCCCAAAGTTTATAAATGGAAAAAGATACTTATCTTCTTATGCCATCTCTTTGTGTTACAACTGTTTGCTTAGATTGTGAAGTCTGGAGTACTGTAATTCTTTTGTCTCTTCTTGAGCCATAATAAAAAGAACTTGTATGCTCATTATATTAAAAACAAAGAACTTGTGTATTCATAACATCCAATTACATCAATGGTCAAACATAACTGTCTACACATGATAGACTTTCAACCATTTATTATTAATCTTAAATGGTTTGTCTTCTTCCATCTTAGAAATTAAGCAGTAACCTGAGTTATGAGCTTCTTTTACAATGAAAGGTCCTTCCCAATTTTCTTCAAACTTGGGTAGAGGAAGCCCTCTGATATGTTTCACTGCTGGCTTCAGTACAAGGTCCCCCTCCACGAACTTCCTTGGTCTCACTAAGTTATCATATGCCCTGGAGAGTTGCTTCGTATACATTTGGAAGTGCTGCATCGCATTGTCTGTGTGTTCGTCCAACGCTTCCAACTGCACATGTCTATTCTGGGGAAGCATGCTACTTTGTAAGGCATATCGAGCAGAGGGTACTTTTAACTCTACTGGGAGAATCGCCTCGGCCCCATATACAAGAGAGAACGGTGTATACCCTATGGGCTTCCTCTTAGTTATTTGATAGGCCCACAAAATGGCTGGTATCTTGTCATCCCACGATCCTGATAAGTCCTCCATCATTTTATCCAAGATATTGACCAAAGTTTTATTAGTCGCTTCGGCTTGACCATTTCCCTTTGGGTATGCCACCGTCGAAGTGTAATGGACAATGGAGTATTTTTCTGTGAGCATCGTTACTTTTGAATTGACGAAAGGGGTTCCATTGTCCGAAAGGATAACCTTTGGGATCCCAAAATGACAAATAATGTATTCTATGATGAAGTTGTTTACCACTCCTACCGTTGCTCTTCTCAGTGGTATTGCCTCAGCCCACTTTGTGAAACACTCCGTTGCCACTAGTATCCATATCTTCCCCCTCGAAAAAGGGTGTATTGCCCCTACCAGGTCGAATGCCCAAGTGTGAAAAGGATAAGGCATTGCCAGTGAGTGTAAGTCCACTGACGGGGCATGGATCATATTTCCATAAAGTTGGCAAGCCTTGCACTTTCGAATGAACTCAGCCGAATCTTTCTCCATTGTTGGCCAATAGTATCCCAAAGTCATCAACTGGTCATACAACTTGGCCCCTCCTATGTGAGCTGGACCGTGTGCTTTCTTGAGGACCTAGGCTGCCTCTTCTCTCATAATACAACGCAAAGGCCTGTTGAAGTATCTCCTTTGATAAAGCTTCCCCTCTTAAACTTAGAATCTCGGGGCCCTTCGACGAAGTCCCATCGCATCAATTTTCTCCGTCGGGATAACTCCCTCTTTAATGAAGTCAATGTAGGGCTACCTCCAGTCAGTTTGAGCCTCAACGAAGTGACATTCAGCTACTTCAAAGAATAATTGGCATTTGTCACACTTCTATTGTAGCTCTGTCGCATCCTGTTTAATCTTAGGCCAAAAATACCCCTCGCTTTGCATTCTTCGGTAGAGGGGTATCTCAGTTGTTTCGCAGTGTCCTTCATGTGTTTTCTTCAATATTTTCTCTGCCTCTTTTGGACCGATGCAGCTCGACAGCCATCCTCCGGTATTTATGAAGTAAAGGTTTCCCTGATTCGTGAAGTATTGGGCTAATTCTCTCAGCCCCATCGCTCCTTCCCCAGATTCTAATTGCCTTTTGATCTCTCTCCTCCAGTCTGCGTCCTCTTCCATTGGTAGGATTAACTATACCATCGAGGGACCTGTTCTTCGCTGGATCACGATGGTAGTTGCATCATTCCTCATGATCATCTTCTGGGCAATGGTAGAATATGCGTCTGGGTGGCGGTTCATCGTTTTGGGATGTCTCTTGATCTTGGTTCGATGGAACTGGCCGAGGAGCCTCTGAATAATTGTTCTGTATGGTGCCAGGCTCATATGTTTCAGCGCATATTCTCCATTCACTTTCTGAACCACCAAGTTTGAATCCCCCTTGATGCAAAGTGAATGGATCCCCCTTCGAAGGGCCTTTAGCAACCCCATCACGAATGCTTCATATTCTGCCTCGTTATTGGAACAAGGGAAGTCTAACTTGTAGGAAAGACAAATCTCCTCCATTCCTTTCGAAAGAATAACCCCTGCTCCTCTTTTCTTTTCCATTGAATATCCATCAAACTGCATTGTCCATTCCTCAGCCGTTTCATCTAGGTGGTTGGCCTGCAAATCGTCTCCTAGAATATTTTCCTTGGGTGGTCGAACGTTCCTGAAGGGAAAATAGCCAATAGATTAGCGTATGCCTGGCTTTTGATTGCACGAGGCACTACGCACTTCAAGTCATATTCAGATAGAATGAGGAACCACCTAGCTGCCCTACCAATCAAAATCATTCTTGAAAGCAAATACTTAATAGGATCACATCTAGTTACAATATGAATTATAAAAGACAACATATAATGCCTAAGTTTTTGCACTACAAGGACTAAGGCTAAATAATGCTTTCTAAGCTACTGTATTTGACTTCTGGTCCATGGATGATCCTGCTAAGGTAATAGACTGGCCGTTCTTGCCCGTCGGTCTCTTATGCCAGCAAATCTCCCATGGATCTCGAGGTGGATGTGAGGTACAACTACAACAGTATTCCTGCCTTTGGGGGAACCATAGTCTGTGGTGAAACGAGCAGTTTCTTCAGTTCATCGAGAGACTCCTGGTGAACCTCCTCCCACCTGAACTTTGTGTTCTTTCACAACATCTGCATCAACAGATGTGTTATTTCGGCTAACCCAGGCACAAATCTCCTAAGGTAGGAGACTTTACCGAGGAAACTCTTCAGCTCTTTTGCCGTTCTCGGACATGGCATTTCCAAGATCGCCCGCTATTTGTCTTGGTCCATCTGCACCCCTTGTCGATCAACTACAAAGCCTAGGAATTTCCCACTTGTCACCCCCAAAACACATTTCAATGGATTCATCTTCAATTTATACTTCCTGCATTGGGAAAACACCTTCCTCAAATCGCTCAGATGGGACTCCTCCCTCCTTGACTTGATGACCAAATCATCCACATAAAATTCAACAAACTTGTGAAAGAAGTCGTGGAAAATCGCCATCATTGTTCTCTGGTAAGTTTCCCCAGCATTCTTGAGTCCAAACGGTATCACCCTGTACATGAAGTTACCCAACGAGGTTCTGAATGCTGTCTTCTCTACATCCAAGGGGTCCATCTTGATCTGGTTATACCCCACAACACATCCATGAAGCTATACATCTCTTGACCAGCCGTTGCATCTATCAAGCTATCAATGGATGGCAGAGGGAACTCCTCTTTGGGGTAAGCTCTATTCAAATCTCTGAAGTCCACGCAGATCCTTACTTGGTTTTTATCCTTCTTCCCCACCGGGACGATACTGGATAGCCAGAGTGGGTGTTGTATCGGCGTGATGAACCCTGCCATTAGTAAGCATTGAACCTCTTCCCTGATCTTCAAATCTAGCTCAGGCTTGTACGTCCTTGTTGTTTATTTTACTGGAACGGCTGAAGGCATTACATTTAGCTTGTGGCAGCTTACTTCCTCATCCAGCCCCTCCATCTCTGTGTATTTCCATGCGAAGATGTCTATAAACTCCTGAATTAACTCAACCAAGGCCTCTTGTTTCTCCTTACTGAGATCCTTCAGATTAAGATGGGCCTTGAATCCTCTCCTTCCTTCGCCAAGTTTAAATTTCTCTAACTCTTGTGCTTGGGGCTTCAACTAATTTTCCATGTAATCCGGTTCCTCGATGACTTCCTCTATAAATTCCTGTATGCTGGAATTGTCTATCACCATGCACTGTCCCCGTTGATCTACCAAAAAACATTCATATATCGGGTCAATCTCATCATCAGCTTCCTCAGCCGCTCGCTCACACCGTTATAATCGATACACCACCTCTCCCTCCTCAATAACGACCTTCGTGCATTATCTAGTGGTAGTGGTGACTGCCTTCCTCTTCTTCTCTCTAGAAGCTTCGACCACTCTTTCTCCTGAGAATCGGCTCAGCACGCTTTGCTGTTGGACCTTATGCTCCATCGGATCCACTCTAGGCTTCATTCTGTCTTTGAGCTGCTTCGAGATTCCTTGGGGCCGAGGGACTACCTGGTGATATTCTTCAGCAATTTCCCTTGTGCTGCTCGTAACCTCCTTCTTTTGCTCATTTAAGGTCCCCATCCTTTCTCTGATTGAGGGAACCCATTCTCCATCCATTCTTCTTGTCAAGACCCTGACATCTTCCTCTAACTCTATGTAAAATTCTGCGTCCACCAGGTGAGCTTCCTCAACAGCGAAGGGCCTCTTTGTAGCCATAATAGTCACCTATGTCCCCTTGACATTCGCTTTAGCACATTGGTGATATGTTGAGGGAACCAGCCCTTAGTTATGCATTCACACCCTCCCTATTAGAAGATGATAGTAAATTGCACTCTCTATCACGTGAAACTTGATATGGGAACTCAGATTTGCCATTACAATCCCAACATTCACGTACCCAATGGACTTAGAAGATTGATTATCATACCCCAAAATTACCAAAGGCATGGGGACCAACCTTTCTTCTGGAATATTGGATGCATGGAAGGAGTTGATTAGCATGATATTGATGGAAGCTCCCCCATCCATAAGAGTCCTCACGAAGCTAACCCCGTTGACACTGGCAGTCACATACAACGACCTATTATGAGGGAACCTTACAGCCCTATCTGCATCGCTGAAGGTTACCCGTGACAAAAAATTTATCACCAACCTAGCCATGGATCCCTTCCATCTCAGCGAAGGAACTGCATTCTTCCTCATAATATCGAGTATTTCCTGGGTTATCTCCAACCTACTCTCCTTCGGTACCCCCACCTGGTCGACGAACCAGGTGAACTTTGGGGATTTCAAAACTGCACAGTATTCTAGAAATGGGTCTATTTCCTCACCTTCAACGCCGTATAACTCTTCCAAATCCTTGGCGCTTTCTTCATCATAAACCAACACTACATTAGACATTCCCCTCATGCAATCTTCCAGATCCTCTTCATACTCTATTTACTTCATTATTGACTCTCTTTGTCCTCTCTCAGCCTCTTCATCATAGGCCACCACAGGGTTGGCCCTATGTGCTGGCAAGGGGTTGTTGTTGACGTTCTGTGGAGGGATTTACAATGTCCCTTCCTTCACGTAATTATCGACGATTCTTCTCAGCATAAAGCAACTTTTGGTTGGGTGCTGGATCCTTTGATGAACCTGGCAATACTTTGGATCCTCCTTCGCTGCCGCATAGGGCTCCTCGGTGGGAACGCCCTTAGGCTCATAGACCGTTCCCCCTTGGACCATTGCGTTGTAATAGCTGATAACTTCTTCCACTGTATAAGTCAATGGTGGCGGGTCTTCCCTGTCTCTTCTGAACTTCCTTTTATTATCCTTCTTCGGTGCCTTGCCCCTATCTCCCCCTTCGGTGTACCCTACTCGTGATGGCTGAGACCTCCCCCCCGTGGGTTGCATCGGCTGCCTAAACATCATGGGCATCACTCCCGAATTGGGCCGCACCACCAAGGAGATATTTCTCGCTGCTTTTAGGAACGCCGCAAAAGTCCCCTCGCGCGTCTCATTGATAAGATGACAAATGTACTTAGGAAGCAACCCCTCAGCGCAGATCTGCAATAACTTTAATTATTTCACCTCCTCCCTCACGTCGAGGGATCTTTCCTTGAACCTTCGAACATAGGCCACCACTTCTTCCCCAGGTCATTGCTTCTCCCTACCCAGTTGGGTCAAAGTAAACTCATCCTCTGCCAGAAAGAACTTCTGGACAAATAACACATGCATCTTTTCCCATGTAGAAACACTGTTAGGAGTTAAATGGGAGTACCAGGTGTATGCTTTATCAGTTAAGGATTTGGAAAACTCCCTCAACCTAAGATTCTTATTATTGCAATGCGCTCCCAAGTGTTCAATAAAGCACTTAATATGCTTCTTCGGGTTCCCACCTTTCCCTGTATATTTTTCAAAGACAGGAGGAATATAGTCCTTTGGATAGGGCTCATCATTGTATTCCTGAGGATAGGGTGTTCGAAAGTCATCATAAACCGAAGCTACCTCGCTAGCAGATTGCGTGGAGGCCTGCATTAACTTCAACATCTCTTTCTGCATATCCTTTCTTATTTCCTCCATGGGTGGTGCTACTGGGGTAACAACCAACGAGACCATATGCTGAGTACCCGTTGTAGATGGAACAATCATCACAGTTGGGGCCATTGAAACTCCTAAGGTTCCCACGGCTAGATTCACAACAGAGGGTATACTTGCTGGGACTGTTCCCACCACACCTGCACCTGGTGGGGCCGTTGGGGTTGTCCCTGGTGTTACGAAGGCATTGGCTTCCAATCCTCCCAGCATCATTGAAGCCGCCGGAGTTTGCAAAAACTCATAAAACTTACTCATGAGGAGCACCACCTGAGTGGGTCCCAGCCCTGCACTCGTGGAAGCTTGTGTCACCCATGGAATGTCTGTCGTCGCCTGAACCAGAGGTACCTCTATTCAAGGAATCCCATACCTTAGAGCCTCTAGTTCTCTCGCATTCTATTCTTCATTATGCCGGATGTCATCAAAGTTGAGCCTTTGAGTAGCATTATTTTGCACCATACTCCTTACTTAGAAGAATGCCTCCCCAGCAGAGTCGCCAAATGTAAGAGGGTACTTTAGATTATAGATGGAGGCATAACCCCTTTGAAGTATGGTGATGATAAGTTAATTAGCCAAACCCTTGGATTAGTGATAGAACACCCAAACACAAACTCAATGAAGATAAGACTCAGTTTAAACTCACAAAGCTCTCGTGTATAACTCAAAAAGTAGTAATGAACTTAAGTATTAAAAGCTTACTAATAAATGACAATGGTGGGTGAGCAAACTCCCGAGTTTGTAATAATTCTCTCTGATGTCTATCCTCTTTAGCAATAACTTCTTTAACTCTCAAAAGATTATCATCTCCTCAGGGGTGGTTGGGGTCCTTAAATATCCCCCACACCATCCGCGAGGCAACTCAGTCATTAAAGACTATGAAATACATCCCTCATACTTTATGTCACAACATTAAATGCCTGATGCACTAGTTGTCTCCACGTTATAAACATTAAATGCCAAGACATGCCTTTCGCCTAACCACTGTGTGTCAGGGGGCTGTTGTTGCAGAGGTGGCTCACTAACTACCTAACATCCCCAAATACCACGGTGGTTTACTCAAGTGCATGTCTGACATTGTTTAGCTGGCTAGTGACATCACCTACAGTAGATGTGACATTAAGTAGAGGGTTATTTGGTTCACAACCTAACGCTCGATGGAACTCCAAGCTGCTCTGCTCGAGGTTCCACGGTCAGGGTCCTTCGGTATTTTACCAGGTGTATCTAAGATGGTCAGGATAAGCCCCAACGGTGACTCACTTATCAATCCTCCAAACCAAGTCCCTCTAAAGTTCCTAGAACGAGGTCATTCGATAGAGCATGAAAGCTCTCCCAGGACCTTCCAAGCCTGGTCTCTCGCGAGTACCATTTGACCTCACACTAAAACTCATTATTATTCTCGTTACATCATTACAACCATTATAGCTTATAGTCAACATAAATAGAGATATAATATGATTAATACAACAAGCTAAAGTATGAGTTGCCACACCAAGCTGCCTCGCTGAGTTGCCACGCTTGAGTTGCCTCGGTTGCTTAATCTCAAACACTATTGCCAATTAAGGAATTATCCCTAATCTCAGGATTACCTTCAAGCCCCCTCTACAATAACCATGATAAATTATTTTAGAAAATAGTTAGAGGTCCAATCGCTCACCCACAGAATTAGACGTCAGGAGTTTCGTTTGGAGGAATATTATCATAAGGTTTGACATCCCAAGATCATTGGTTATAGAAAATGAAACTCAGTTAGATAATGATTCTTTTTGTGAATTCTGCACCGAACATGAAATCAATATCCATTATCCATCGATCGTCTTCACCCAATGCAATGGATAAGAAGAAATAACCAATAAAACCCTTTTGTCAGGTATCGATTGTCGATTAGAGAACGCCAAAGGGTGATGGGTGGATGAGCTTCGATTAGTTATGTTAGAATACATGATGAACCACAAAAATCTAATAAGTGAAACATCATACTCCCTTCCATATGTTATGGAAATGGTAATCCCCTAGGATATTTGACCTACAACACTCAAATCATAGGCATTTGAAGATGGACATAATGACGATTGAATAACTCACGAGTTGGATCTAGACGGGGAAACAAGGGAGAAAGCTCTAATACATTTGGTCGCCTATTATCAAGAACTATCAAAATAACATGACAAGAAGGTTAAGGTAAGAGAATTCAAGATCGGATACCTGGTCCTTAAAAATTTTTTGCCCACTATAAAAGATCCATCAGATGGAAAAATGACACTGAAATAGTAACGGCCTTACTGAATAACATGAAAATGAGGTAGGGGTTTGTACCATTTAGATGATTTAGATGGGAAAGTAGTTACAAGGTCATGGAATTCCATGAACCTTAGGATTTTTTATCATTAGATAACAAGTCAAATATTTTTCTTTTTCTTTAATGCAAAATATTTATTTGATTTATTGATCTTCAAACCCACTAAACCAAAAGTATAATTATTCTGGTAGGACTGCTTCCTAGAAGAGGCAAAAAATTCATATAGGATCTTCATGGTACAACTCAAGAATGAGTTGCTCACCTACATATGACATAAAAAATCCACTTGAAAAGTGGTACGATCTGTGGCAAATCAATCAAAACCCACTTGAAAAATGTTATGATCTAAAGTAGGTCGACTGCCTAAAACAGGCAAAAAAGTCACGTAGGAACTACGTGGTACAACTCGGACATGAGTTAGTCTCCTACATATAGGATCCACTTGAAAAGTGGTATTACTTGATGAAGATTGGTCAAAACCCACTTAAAAAGTGGTATGATCTAAAGTAGGTCGGCTATCTAGAAGAAGCAACAAGCCCACATAGAAACTACGTGGTACAACTCAGAGGTGAGTTTGTCTCCTACATATGGCATTAGAAACCCACTTGAAAAGTGGTATGATATGAGGCAAATTGGTTAAAACCCACTTGTACTAAAGTATATTGGTCTAGAAAATGAAAAAAACCACGTAAGAACTGTGTGGTACAATTAGGCATGAGTTGGTCGCCTACGTTCGACATCAAAACCAACTTTATGTAAAGTAGATCGGCCTAGAAGAGGTAAAAATCCAAGGAGGAATTTCTTGGTACAACTCAGGCCTGAGTTGGTCGCCTACATTTGGCATTAAAAATCACTTGCAAAGTGGTACGATCTGAGGCAGATCAGTCAAAATCTACTTGAAAAGTAATATGATCTGAGGTATATTGATCTAAGGGGGACCAAAAACCTACCTAATAAAAATTTCCTTGTTATTTCATTATTGATCGACCTTAATAGACAAGTGACACATCAGTTATAATAATGGCCGAGCAGGTTCAATCATCAACATACTATTTTAATTTCTTTTGGGAAGAAGGGAATCTTAGTAAATCAAATAAAAACAAAGCAAATAATCAAGCATACTCTAACAAATAAAGATTATATTAAATGCACACCTAAAAGAATAATAAAAAAGAAAGCATAGATTTTTTCATTAATAGTTCAAAAACATCCAGAGGCCTACATAAATGACCACCACGGGTTAAGACGAAGAAAAAAGATTACAAAAAAACCTAAGGGTTAGGGAGGCCTTGGTCGATCATATGAGGAAGATCGTAGGACTCAATGCCTTAAACTTGGGGACCAGTAGTGATCCCACTAAAAACATAAGTGGTGGGAGGAGGATCATAGAGACCTTGTCTGAAGCATCTGTAAGAAGGTCAACTATAGAATTTGTTATGGGGGTATTCGACATAGGCAAGATTTCCTTAGCTAACATTACCCCATTGTAGGTCGGCCACCCAACCTTTATTGAAGGAAACAAACTCGTAGTAATCCCGCTTAGTAGTGACCTCATGGATGACTACCTCATAACCCTCATTATAGGATTTCTCTAGGTTTTCCTCACAAGTATTATTCATTTGTCTCTTCCATTTTTGAAGTATGAACTTCTCCAATATCTTGCACTGGCTTGGCTTCCTTCACTTCTTTTGTCTTGGTGTCTATCTCAACCTTTAATTTTTTTCTCCAGATCATCCAGGTTCAGACATTGCATAGCGATACGGTCCTTGAGAGTGACGTTGGCCTTCGTCAACAATTCATTATTTTTTTAATAGATGTTTGCTCGGCCGGTGAGCTGTTGTTAGACTTGCATGCTCTCCACAAGAAAAAGAAAAGTTAGAAAGAAAACTATTATAAGTAAATTTGATGAAATAAAAAGTCATAGATCACTAGAATGCTATGTCATAGGACCTCCTTATACAGAGTCTCTAGATTGAAGTTCCTCAAGTCAAGCATGTCAGATAGAAGAATCACTGACTGAGAAATTGAGAAATCTACTTCCAAGTCTATGTGGGCCAAACTGGCCTCGAGGAGGAGAAGTCTTTAAGTTCTCCCCCTGCCACTATTGGGGTTTATTGATACAGACATGTCAGTTGAAAATGACAGGGTTAGGAGAAGCACCGCCAACCTATATTTTTTTAATTTTCCTTTTTTGGTTAGTTATGCCTTCACTCGATGGCGTTCCATCTCTAGGGCCTCGTTCTCCTTGAGGGAGATCAACCTCTACTTTCTCTCATCGACAATATTGGTTTATTTGACTCATCTATTCTCTACCAATTACTTCTTTTTCTTATCCATGGTAGCTGTTAGGACAACTATCTTCCTTGGCATGCCATCCATGTCCAAGTTACTGAGGATTAGTGGGAATGAGAAATCTTCTACAGAAAAATTCTCTTCGGCCCCGACCTCCTCCCAAGCATGACCAGAGATGCTAGAGTCATAAGAAAAGAGTGGACCAAGGTTATCCAAGAATGAGTCAAGGTCCTCCTCCTCTTCTTCTTCTTCTTCTTCTT
Source organism: Sambucus nigra (assembly GCA_949130495.1). Classification (NCBI taxonomy): domain Eukaryota; kingdom Viridiplantae; phylum Streptophyta; class Magnoliopsida; order Dipsacales; family Adoxaceae; genus Sambucus; species Sambucus nigra. Next base: position 161,235,624 of record OX422217.1, read on the forward strand.
CTTCTTCTTCTTCTTCTTCTTCTTCTTCTTCTTCTTGGTCAGAGTAAATCTATTAAGATGATGCGTGGGGAGGATTGCCTTATGTAAATCCCCCATCTTCCTAGCTGGGATTAGTAGTAGTTATTAGGATGAGTCCTCACTGAATACAGTATAGTCAGTGACTAGAAAGTTAGGGATGGTTGTGAAGTTAGTGAACGATTGAACAATTAGATCATAACCAAGCAAAACGTGGGCTACCCTTAAATGTGGATGAAATCCTACTTAGGCCTGGCACCTCCAAATCCTATTAAGATATTCAAAGGATTATGATCCATACATCCCAAGAATTTTTTGAATGGGAACACCCATGAGATTTAGTCTAAGGCAATCTCACACCATTTTCATAGGGTTCAAATGAGGATTGGAATACCTATATGATCATTACTTTGAATTCTATTGGTGCAATTTAATTTTGTGTTGAATCAAATGGTTCCCTCATATTGGGTGACAAGTATATGAGCAGGACTAAGAATTCAGAGGAATCCGCATTCGTGGATACCTAGGATTGCGATACCACCTTGATAGACTTATAAGATTTGTTTCCACCCGTTATATGATCAGTAGGTTATTTTATTATCCGGTGGAGTAGCAAAATAAGTCATGTCTGAGAATTAATTAGATATTGGTTAAAGTCAATTAGCAACAAATTTATTTAATCATGGAGGTATTAGAAACTTAACCTGAGAAATCATATTATGTATCATTATCGACTTTGAAAATAAGACCTTATTATATCTGAGTGATTTATGAGATAATTAAATTGGAGTGTAGTCATAATTATTTAGTTAAGTTAATTATGATTAAAGAAAGCAAGGAAATAAATTACAAAAAATGTCATTTGGTATTTTCGAGTAGTTATTTAGAAGATAATTTAATTATTTGTCTTCAATCCCAAGTATAGTCCTCATACCCCAGTAGTTAGGCCTAGATTCTAAAGAAACCATGTTTTAGCTAAGTCCACCTCTTATATGTGTATATAAAGGTGTGGGAATGGGTTTTAATTATTATAATTCATCATCAGGATGTGACAAAGGTGAGATAAAATACTATTTATGTTTTTGTGAAGGAGCCTATAGAGATAGGACCATATCTCACTCAAAAATAAGATTTTCTTTTTCAAAAATTGCCAATGCACCTACCTAGCTTTAGGTGGATCATATATTAGAAGATACAAGAATTACGAAAAGTTGCAGTAGCTATTGGAGATCTAAACCAAGGCATCCCTCAGTCATCATCAAATACATTTCTGTCCTTCAAATTGCAACCAGATCCATAAAGATATTGTATATTTTACCCTTGGGTTATTCTTCAAGACTAGGTATGTCATTTCATCTTTATGTTGTTTGATTAATCAAATATTCAAGAGATGATTTTTTTTATTCCGCATATATCGAACCCCAATAATTGGTACTAAAGCCTTTGGTTTTGATTAATCATCATTTGAAAATATCTATATCGTCCAACCTTGAAAACCTAAATTTTTCATGTTATGGGATTGTATAGCTTTGTGTACGCTTTCGTACTAAGATGCTTTTGTAGAGATTCTTTGTATAAATACCTTCCATCATGGTCTCTCATGTTTTTTCTATGTGAGTGGATCCTACAGTGGTTTATTTGTAGTTTTGTTTTCTCCTAGATTTGATATGGTCGTAATAATTAGATTTTTGTAATTATTTTATTATCGGTGTACTCAGAGGAAATTATGAGGGAATATAATGTTTCTTTACACCTAAAATCATGTATTTGAGAAGGTTTTGATTATTGATAATGTTTGATGGAGTTTTGGGTGAGTTATGGGCGTTTTTGAATGGAAAACCTGTAAAGAAGACGAAGTTGTCATAGGGATTCTGGATCGATCCGAAAGGAGGTCAGATTGATCCGGCAGTCTTGAATGTTTCGACTAGCAACAATTAGCAAGGATGATTTATTATTTGTGGTATTTTTTGGGTTTTTTTCGTGATGGTTGTTCCTCTTCCCTCTTCCCACACTAGAATGGATTAATCTCGAGATGGAAAGATAATCAAGAACTTTTGTTTGCATTAAAGTGTACTTCAAGTTGAACTCTCAGTCAGAAGGGAGTCTTGAATGGTTCGATTCTTAGGATTGAAGAGTTTACATCAAGAACAAGTATAGGCTATGATGGAAAAGGGAGTTTTTATCCTTTTTATTTTTTCTTCATTTATTTATTTATTTGCAATGTCTCATTATCATATTTTGTTTCATGATTTTGTATGCAAATTAGTTGGATAATTAGGAACACCTGATGTTATGAACAACATGGTTCATAATCACCGATTTTTAAAAAAATCAGTGTTAATTTATTTTTTCTAAATTGAATTAAATCAGAGAATTAATTTGAAGGAGTTAATTAAATTGAGATATGTGGGTTTTATTTTAATTTTTAAAATATTAAATTCTTATTTTTATTTTGGAAAATAAAATATGATATCAGGATATTTAATTTATGAAAATAAATTGAAAAATTACTAAGGATTTAATTTTGATTTTGGTAAATGAGTAACTTATTTTTTATAACCCTCAAGTTTTAAAATATTAAGTGGAAAAGGGGTTTCAACATAAATGCCACAATCTCTATCAGTGCTTTATGAATCAGTTGTGATTATTTCTCGCGTCAACTAGTCCCCCCCCCCCCCCCCCCCCCCAACAAATAGAATTAATCAAGGCATTAGGGATTCTTTAAAACTCTTAAGTGATAATTACGAGAACTAAAATATGAGTGAGTTGGATCCTGCCAATAGGTAAGTCCTTCACCTGTAGGTTATACATCAAAGAATTAATTGATGGTATACACTTAGTCACGATCAATTATATCCTCCCAATAGAGTCATTGTCATTAATGATGGGACTGACAAACATTAACTATTAAATTATGTTGAATAGGGAATCATGAATTGTCCAGGTACATAATTGAAAGATAAAAGTATGTTTAGTTCAAGTTGGGGTAATTTAAGCTCTTAACGAGAAATCTCACTCCTTAAGGGAACTAGGATGCTCGACAAATTTATATTTTTGAAGTGGCGGTGAGGGATGCCACTTTAAAAATAAAACAAAGTTTAATTCTCACATGTTTATTTTGAAATTAATTCACTTTTCAAAATTTATGATTCTCAAATTTCAAAATGGGATCTTCATTCAACCAACTTGATTTAATATTAAAACACAACAAGTAAATTGAAATGAAAAGTATTAATTGGAAATGCTATACACATTCTCCTCACTACTGAGGACTTTAAGTTTGTCTTAATAGATACTTGGCCTACCAAGTTGGAGGAATAGTCACCCGCAAGGGATGTCCAAGCCTACCAGAGTTGTCAAAAGCCTGATAAGATGGCTTGTTGATACATATTAGCCTCTATGACTAATGTGTTATAACACCAGCATTAGTACATGCCCACTGCTTATGACATGATTCCAAACCTCAAGGGAATGTTTGAGGATTAAAATTGTGCCGCGAGGTTAATGTTATGGAAAGGTTGGTTAATACCAAGAAGCCTAAGGGTACTCCCGTACATGAGAAAATTCTAAAGATGATGTCCATCTTTGAAAAAGTGGAGGTGCTTAAATCTGAAATCAATGGGGAAAACCAAGTTGATTTCATGCTCCAATCACTATCGAAGTCCCCTAAACAATTACGCCTGAACAATTTTATGAAAAAGTTTGACTACTCTCTCGTGCAACTCCTTAAAGAACTCCAGTTTGAAGCGAATATCAATTAGCATAAGGGTGTGATTCATTCTGTTGATAAAGGCCCATATCCTCCTATCCCAAAAGGTAAGAAGGATGAGAGAAAGAAGAGAAAATCTCAGGGACATCCTAAAGTTATCAAGAAAAACTTGCAGCCTCCGGGAGCGGATAAGAAGTTAAAAGGAGGTTGTTATATCTGCAAACATAAGGGACATTAAAAGAAGTAGTGCCTTGTTTACCTAGCCAGGAGTTATGGAAATGGTAATTTCTAGTATATCATTAAGACATGTTCTGCGATGCAATCTACCAGTACCCGGTGTATAGATTCGGGAGCCACTAATCATGGTTGTAGTTATTTTCAAGGGTTCTAGGTAGCCAGGGAGCTCAGTGATGGAGAAATATTTTTTTTCATGGGCGATCATCATAGAGAAACATTAATAATAGTAAGAAATTTAGTTTTAAAGTTTGGTGAATATAATAAGTATATATTAGTAGTTTGTTTTTATGTTCCTAGAATTATAAAAAATTTGATTTCAGTTCCTAATCTTGTGATAAATGGATATTTGGTTTATTTTCATAAAAGAGTTTCATGAAAAATGTCAAATTTCTTACTTATTCCGGTACATTAAAAAATGACCTTAATATTACAAGACACATTTCACCAGTACTGCTTATATTTAAGTGAATAGCTTAAATTGAAATAACCTATAGAGAAACCTTATAAGTCGAACCAAATGTATCTTTAGCACTTAAACTTTGGTGATATAAATGTAAAGAGGATTCAAAGACTGGTTTCAAATGGGCAATTGAGCTAATTGGAAGTGGAGGCACTTCGCATCTGTGAATCTTACTTAGAGGGTATGATGACCAAGAGGTCATTTATGGCCAAAGGCTATAGAGACAAAAATGTGTTAGAATGGGTTCATCCTGATTTGTATGGTCCTACTAGTATTTGAGAAAGAGGCCACTACGAGTAGTGCATCACTTTCATCAATGATTAATCACGGTATGGATATGTTTACCTTATGCACCACAAGTTTAAAGCCTTTGATAAGTTCAAATAGTATAAGGATGACGTAGAGCATTGGCACGATAAACTAATCCATACTCTACATTAATCATAGAGGGGAAAACCTAGTGGTGGAATTTAGGAAACATTTACTAGGGTTGAGTATTAAAACCTTATTGTCTGCACTGGGCACTTCATAGCAGAATGGTGTGGTTGAAAGAAGGAATATAACTCTTCTGGATATGGTTAGATCCATGATGAATTATTTAGATATACTGATTTCCTTTTGAGGTTGTTCCCTAATTACAGTTATGTATATATATATATATATATATATATATATATATATATATATATATATATATATATATTAAACTTAGTTCCTTTTAAATTTGACATAATGAATCCTTTGAAACTATGGACTGGGTGAAAGCATAGACTTGGACATTTTCGATTCTGGGATTACCCAGCACATGTTCTACGGAAGGAGATAGGGAAGTTATAATGAAGGGAAGATGTGTGTCACTTTATGGGTTATCCTAAAGAATCCAAGGGTGTCTAATTCTATGATCCTAAAGATCGAAAAGTGTTTGTTAGCTAAAATGATAGGTATTTATAGGAAGATTATATGATTGACCATAATCCCAAGAGTAATAACGGATTAGAGACCACCCGTATATGATAAAATACAACTTGATTTCAATAATACATTTCCTAATGGTAGGGGGAGTAGTACCGATTATTAGGATACACATGTCATTTATACTGGACCAAATATGGAGTCATGTCGTAGTGGGATAATTAGGTGCCAATCTAATATGTTAGTACATTTGGGAGATTACTTTAGTGAATTCTCGAGGAACACAAATTAGATCTTGAAAACTATGAAGAGGCACTCCAATACACGGATGCCGAGCTTTGGCTATAGGCTTTGAATATCAAGATGGATTATCTATATTCAAATAAAGTACGGGAAATTATAGACTAACTAGATGGGATAAAACCTATCAGCTGTAAGTGAAACTACAAGAAGAAGATGGAAGTATACAAGAAAGTGGAAACCTTTAAGACATGGTTTGTTGTGAAAGGGTTCACTCAAAAAGAGGGAGTAAACTATGAAAAAACCAATTCATCTATAGCCATTATTAAGTCTATCAGAATTTTCATTTCTATTGTGGCTCATCTTAATTACAAAATTTGACAAATGGATGTAAAGAGTGATTTTTTGAATAGTAGTCTTGATGATTGCATATATATAATGCAACCAATGGGATTCATACCAAAAGTCCACGAAAGAAAATTGTGCAAGCTTAAGAGATACATTTGTGAACTTAAGATTGAAATATCGTTACTAAAGCCGTTTAATATAAAGTTAAACTATTTAAGTAACTCCGAATAGTTTTTTGAAGAAACTCTTTTCTTAAAACCAAAACAAATTAATCTCAAGAAGTGTTTAACAAAAATATGTACGAGATCTGTTCAAGATTTGTTAACAGGTTTGATAAAACAGTTTAAAAACTTTAAACTTAGCACAACCAATAATTAGATGAGGAGATGTAGAAAGATTAAGAACAAGGATTTTTTACGTGGTAAAACCTCACCCAACTGAGGAAACATTAACGACTCCCTCTACGGAGTAAACCAAAAATTCCACTAAAACAAATTTTAATAGTTACAAACTATATAACACACATGCATATAAATCAGACCTCTACAAGTTTAGGAATGTACCCACTGGTGTCCTTATAACTTCTCTGCAGTTTTGTTTGTTGATGTTGTTCTCCCAATTTGCTAACTTCCAATTTGTTCAAGTTCTTTACGTCGACTCTTATTCTTGAGATCTTATTACCAACACTTTCAGTGTGGTAGGGTGATAGTGTTTGTGGAGGTGCTTTCTAACACATGCATGCACACACACACACACACACACACACACACACACACACACACACACACACACACACACACACACACACACACACACACTTATTTTATACAAACAGTCCTATCAAATTACATATAAGATCTATATGCTGTGATTTTCTATTTCTCTCTTCTCAGAAAACTTAACCTTATTTGACCTTTACAATAATCCCAGAATCCACGGCTATCTTGCTCAGAAGACGTATCAAGATGTTAATCAATCTCAGGTTTTAAAAATATTTTTGAGATTGAAAATCACCAAGTGCGATTCCAAACTAGGTCAAAGGTCTTGTTTCAAAAGAACTAGAAACAGAAAAGGATTTTGTTGATTTCGAAGTTAAAAACATTTACAGAACTAAATCAACAAATATTTTCTCAAGATGAGAAAGTAAAAATGTAGATCTATGTGTAATATAACATGCAAAGACTTATATCTAAGGTTTCTATAAAAGAAGAAACACAGATCTAAAAATATGTTTAAGTTGATAACAAGATCTGGGAACGAAGAGGTTACAGAAACAAAACTAACAAACCAATCACTCAAAATCTCCCAAACACTCAAGATTGTGTTTGGTATATACTGGTTTTGAAAGAGGTTAAGGTTTGAAAATAGTTTTGGACGAATTAGCGTTAGGGTTTACTAACTCTGGTTTCTCTCTCTCTCCTCTCTTCTCTCTCTCTCTTCGCTCCCTTCTCTCTTTCTCACTCGAATGAACAATGTGGCAAAAGTATCAGATGGCTGAGGGTAGGGGTACTTTTATAGGAGGCTGAGAAGATTCAAGAACACAGACTGATATGCCCTGAATGTACCCCCTCGGCTCAGAGACATCAACCTCGGCCATGGAGATGGCCGATGTTAGAGGGACCTTGGATTCATCACTAACAGTCTCGTCCTAGGCAAGGTCGGCCACGACCGATATTGCTATCTACCTCGGCAGGTGAGGTCACCATGATCCAGGGGCGTCATCCACCTGATCTTCCAAGAATTACAACCTCGGCTCAGAAGATGAAGAGGTTTCCATCCCATCATCAGCATCGATCTCGGCTAGAGCTCGACCGATGTTCCTGCTTTGCCACCACTACCTCGGCCCAGGCCGATGTTATAGCACAATAAGCCTTACCTCGGCTCTCCAGCTGAGCCAAGATCACCACCTCATCCTCTCCTAGGCCGAGGTTGCGACCAGTCACAGGTGACCGAGCTCTTATGTGCATATGTGGGGCTAGGAAAACGTGTACACAATCAGTTATAACCGAATCATTCCCCCTACGTGAGGGAATATTGAGGTCATCATTATCTACATGAGATCAGCCAGGTGTCATTCCTATACTGGTTCGATCCTCATACACATACTCATTTCATGCTTGGGGGTACACTACACCCCCCAGACACTATATATAGAGGTCATCCTCTACCTTGAAAAGGACCCGAAATGAGCAACCCTAGATAAAACTCTGTCTAAATACACAGTAGAGAGAGAAAGATTGAGAGATTGTATCTATGGCCATTAGAGTCCTCATACAGTGATACATATCATACACTTGCACAGTGGATGTAGGCCTAATTGGATGAACCACTTATATTTTGGTGTGAATCCTCTTCTCCTCACCTCCCTCTACTATATGTGTATGTACCCTTATGCTGCCATTGTTAACATTGAATTGAGCTCACAAACACCTTGAAGGGTGGTGCTGTTTCCAGTATCATCATTTTGGCGCCGTCTGTGGGAATGAGAAGCAATATCTTCCTCATCCGTTGCTTAACCTCACCGAAGACTCTGGTGGTGAACCAGGCTTCCCCCCTTGCGCGGAGCTGTTTCACCATTCAAGGAGGTCCTGTAAGGTATTAAGCTCTTTTACTGCACCAACTCTTTTGTGTTAACACATGGCATCGGAATTACCACCACCTCTTCCGCCAACTGGTGCGGGGGGACCTAGCTCCATCCAGGCACCGCCCCAATCCGAAATGGCGGAGGTGGCCACAGCCTTGAGGTCTTTGGCTACAACGCAACAAGCAATACAAGAGCAATTTGCACAGCTCAGCCAAAATATGATGAGGCCACCTGGAGTCTCACCGTAAATGATCACTCCGAAGGCTATTCAGCCTCATCCTGACGCCAGGGGACCACCCCAGGCACCGCGGAAAGACCAACCTGCGCCCCAGCGGAGGAGGGACGTTGCTGACCCTAGGCGTTTGTGCTTGGGGAGGCAAGGAAACCCTTGCCCTGAGGACATGTATGATGATCTAGAGGCAGAAGATGTCCCGAAAGATTATTGGGAACCGTATGAGGTTTCGAACAATACAGTTTGTCCTATCCAACACAGCCAAGGTTATGGAGGTAGAAGAGGTGGAGAGGCCCAGCAACGAGGATCATCTTTTCATCGACTGAGCAGAGGGTCAACCTTTGAAAGGCTCGACCCCGTAAACGACGTAAGACAGAGGTTGTCAAGGTCGAGGAGTGCAGTCAGCTCATAAAGGGAGGAGAGGCAACGTCGGCCTCATCAGGGACGAGGAAGAGATCAAGAAGAGGTCAACAGCAGACGTTGTGCCGTGGCTGGGGAACCCTCACTCCACCCCTTGGAAGTAGCTGGGGATAACCTCGGCCAGGCCGACGTTGCAAGACCATGGAATGACTCCATCCAACGTCTTGAGGACAAGATAGGAGACCTCATCAAAAGTTGGGATCCATTACAAAGAGGTTTTTCATAGGGCTCTCCGTTCGTGGCTAAGATAGTAAGCTTCCCTACCCCAGCCAAGTTCAAGCCACCCACAATAACTCCTAAGTATGACGATAACACCAATCCTGTACATCATATTGAGATGTACCAGTCAACGGATGATATTTACTCAATACCAGATGAGATGAAGTGCAGGGCCTTCTCCGCGACCTTGACGGGAGCTGTGCATATATGGTTTACTTCTCTTCTGAAGAATTTAATTGAGAACTTTAACGGCTTGGCAGAATGGTTCATTCATAATTTCTTCTTTGGGGTAAGACCTCAAAAGAAGACCACCCATCTGTTGTATGTCAAGCAAGGCAAGCATGAGAGCCTAAGAGACTACATCGCCAGGTTCAACAAAGAAAAACTTGAGGTGGGAGATTACGAAGAGAATATTGCCATGATCGCCCTCATAGGAGGTCTTCAGAAGGGGAAGTTGTTTTGGAAACTTGCGGAAGACCCTCCAAAGTCCATGGCGGAGCTATTGGCAACTGCGGGGAAGGTCATGAACGCTGAAGAGGCCATGGCTTCTAAGTATGGAGACGAGAACGACGGTAGCAGTGGGAAGTTCCAAAGAAAGAAGGATGGTAAGAAGAGGGCCGCTAATGACAAGTTTGCGCGTTACACCCCTCTTACGGTAAGCTGCGAACACATCCTCAATGAGATCAAGAATGGTCGATCCCTAAGATGGCCAGAGAAGCTGGAGGCTCCTCCACATAAGAGGAACCAGAACTTATGGTGTGAATTCCACCAAGACCATGGCCATATAACAGACAAGTGCTTCGTCTTGAAGGATGAGATCGAGAAGATGTTGAAGTCAGGAAAATTGAGGAAATATGTTGATGGCAAAGCTCCCAAAAAGGGAAGAGATGACTCCAAAAAGAAGAGGAACGATAGATGCCGCGAAAATACCTCAAAAAGAAGGGATGGTGACTCAGACGGAGATGACAAAGATGATATGGACCTCCTGCCAAAAGATGACAACACCCCAGTGAAGAGGGTTGGTATGATCTCCTTTGGCATTAGCCCCATATGCGGAGGACTTACGGGGGGTGGTGCTGAGGTTGCTGACAGAAAAGCTCATGTGGCAGAGGCCAAATCAGTGACCAAAATTGAAGTGGTAAACCTAACGTCTTCCGAGACTACACAGAGGAGAAAGAAGGTAGACATGGACACTCTCGTAGTTGGGTTCTCCCGACTCGATTTCAAAGGCATCCTAGCTCCACATGATAACCCTTTGGTGATCACAACAAGAGTCCATGGATGTGAGGTACAAAGAATTCTTATGGACGGAGGAAGTTCAACAGATGTGATGTTCTGGCCCTACTTCAAAAGCCTAGGTCTGAGCAGAGCCAGGTTGGTACCCTATCATCATCCATTAATGGGGTTTAGCGGTGAAAAGGTCCATCCACTGGGCATGTATGAGATGGACATACGAATGGGTGATGAGTGGCTTAAGAGGTTAACCCGGAAGATCAATTTTTTCGTTATGGAAGAAAATGCCTTCTCGGCCTATAACCTCATCATAGGAAGAGTAGCCCTTAAAGAGTTTGAAGCCGTGTCGTCGATGATCCACCAGATGCTAAAATTCCTGACCCTCTATGCGGTAGGGGAAGTGCAGGGTGACCAGAACATATCACGCGAATGTTACTTCAACTCGGCTGAAGAGAGAGAGTCCCATAAGAGACTTACTACCACTTATAACATCGATACACTTGACCCTAGAGATGAAACGAAATTGAAGAAAGGAGATGCCGCGAAAGAGGTAGAATCCATCGTCCTCAATGAGGACGAGCCGGAAAAAACCGTCCAGGTCGGCAAAGCCTTAAAGACAGAAATCAAGGAAGAGCTGGTAGACTTCCTGAGGAAGAGGCAGAGTATCTTCGCATGGAGTCATGCGGACATGCCAGGCATCAGCCCTGAAACCACCTTGAACGCCGAATGTGACTAAGGATGCCAAGCCAATCAAACATAGACGAAGAGTATACTCCAGGGAGAAGTATGACGTCATCCGGGAAGAGGTCCGAAAGTTGGAAGAGGCTGAATTCATCAGGGAAGTGATATATTCGGAGTGGCTATCAAATGCAGTCATTGTGCCCAAGGCCAATAGAAAGTGGAGAATGTGCGTAGATTTTACTGACCTGAACAAGTCTTACCGAAAAGACAGTTATCCCCTACCCCAGATCGACCAGATGGTAGATGCAACTGCAGGACATGAGCTCATGAGCTTCATGGACGTGTATTCAGGCTACAATCAGATCTTCATGAATGCTGAAGACTCAGAAAAGACAACCTTCATTACTGACAAAGGGACGTATTGCTACAAGGTGATGCCCTTCGGATTGAAAAATACAGGGGTAACATATCAACGTCTGGTGAATAAGATGTTCGAAGACCAAATAGGCAAGACCATGGAGGTGTATGTGGATGATATGTTGACAAAGAGCTTAAAGGCCTGCACTCACGTGGCAGACATGGAAAAGACCTTCAATACCATGGACCTGTATAGGATGAAGCTCAACCTGACAAAGTGTGTCTTCGGGGTAGGAGCTGGAAAGTTCCTTGGATTCATCGTCAACCAAAGAGGAATAGAGGCGAACCCTGAGAAATCAAGGCTTTGCTCGATATAAAGACACCTAGGAGTATCAAGGACGTTCAGAGGCTTATGGGAAGAGTGGCTGCGCTCAACAGATTTGTTTTCAGGGCGACCGACAAATGTCTTCCGTTCTTCAAGGTGCTTAGAAAGGCCTTCAAGTGGGACAAGGAGTGTAATTCGGCTTTTGATCAACTCAAGTCATACCTCGGGTCCCCCTTGCTCTTATCTCGACAAATAACGAGAGAGAGGCTGTTTGTTTATCTAGCGGTCTCTGAATCGGCTATAAGTGCAGCCATTGTACGAGAGGACGTTGGGGTTCAAAGGCCCGTATACTTTAACAGTAAGGCACTTCAGGGATCTGAACAGAATTACCCTTGCATAGAAAAGTTAGCCTACGCCTTGATACATGCCTCTAGGAAGATGAAGCCCTACTTTCAATCTCATTCCATGGTCGTCCTCACTGACTCCCTGCTAAGACAGGTCCTCTATAAACCTGAGAAGTCAGGAAGATTGATGGTATATGCCATAAAACTAGGGGAATATGACCTTACCTATTAGCCTAGGATGGCCATCAAAGGGCAGGCACTTGCAGACTTCGTCGTAGAGTTCACATGGGAAGAGGTCGAAGTTGAGAATAATCAAGAAATTATAGAAAGGTCAAACGTGAACGTCTTCCAAAACACAGAAGAGGATACATCCAAGAGAGCCGGAGATGGAATAGCCGAGAATGAGGAAGACCGGTACCTCTTCAAATAAGGAATAATGTTAGAAGGTGGCTTCTCATTAGATAGAGACATATGGAACCTCTTTGTCGACGGGTCCTCTTGCGAAAGTGGGAGCGGTGCGGGGTTGATACTCTCAGCCCCAGATGGTACTAATATCAAATATGACCTAAGGTTTAACTTCAAGGCGTCAAATAATGAATCAGAATACGAGGCCATGATAGCAGGCCTCTCCTTGGCAAGGACCATTGTTACAAGATGACTCCTCCTTCACAGTGACTCAAGGTTGGTTGTTAATCAAGTGTTGGGAGTTTATGAAGCCAAGGACGAAAGGATGGCCAAATACCTGAAGAGGGTGAGAATGATACGACAAGGCTTTGAAAAGGTAAAGATGAAGAAAATACTTAGGCAAAATAACAGTCATGCAGACGCATTAGCAAGGCTAGCTTTGGCAATGAAGACAGATATTAGAAGGACGGTCCTTGTTGAGATCTTACCCAGAGCAACCATCGAAGAAGAAGAGGTTAGTAACCCTTGCCTCAATTTAAACCTAGGAAACTCATGGATGGACCCCCTTATCAGATAGATCAGAGAGGGGGTGTTACCGGAGTCAAAGTTAGAGAGGAGGAAATTAAGGTACAGAGCTGCAAAGTTCTGAATAGTAGGAGATATCCTATATAGGAGGGGATTCCTATTACCACTTTTCAGATGCGTTCATCACACCGAAGTTCCCCATGTACTATAGGAGGTACGTGAGGGTTCTTGCTCCAGTCACATCGGAGGGAGACCTTTGACCAAGAGGATTCTTACTCAAGGATATTGGTGGCCGACCTTGGCAAAAGATACTGCAGCTTACGTGAAGAGGTGCGATAAATATAAAAGATTCTCCATAATCCCCCATCAACCTCATCAAACCTATGACGTCTATCAGTTCCCCTTGGCCATTCGTAATATAGGGGATTGACTTAGTAGGTCCCTGCCAAGGGCCGCAAATAATTAACGATTTTTAATAATTGCCACTAATTACTTCTCCAAGTGGGTAGAGGCAGAGCTGATGATCACGATTACAGAGTAGAAGACCTTCCGATTTATTTGGAAGAACATCATATGAAGACATGGCCTCCCAAATACCCTCATTTCAGACAACGGAACCTAGTTCAAGAATTCTTCCCTAGAAAAATACTACGAAAGAGTTGGGATAAAGTAATTTTTCTCTTCTCCTATCCGACCTCAGGCAAACGGTCAGACCGAAGTCACCAACAGAACAATCCTCGACGGGATCAAGAAGAGGTTGGAAGAGGCTAAGGGAAGATGAACTGAAGAGGTTTATGCTGTTCTGTGGGCCTATAAAACGATGGCTAGGACACCTACGGGGGAGACCCCATTTATGTTATCACATGGCTCAGAGGCCGTCATACCCACAGAGGTAGGACTCCCTACTCATAGGGTTCAGACCTACAACCCCGAGAAGAGTGGAGAGGAAATAAGACTCGACCTAGACTTGATTAAAGAGAAAAGGGAAGACGCAGAAGTCAGGCAAGCAGCTTACCAGCATAGAACAACAAAATTCTACAATCAAAGGGTAAAATCAAGGCCCATAGTTATAGGGGACCTGGTGCTGAAGAAGACGTTACAAAAGGCGAACAAGCTCCACCCAAATTGGTATGGTCCTTACAGAATAATTGAGGAAGTTATACCCGAAACCTACAGGCTAGAAAACCTCAAGGGGGAACCTTTTTCCAATCCCTGGAATGCTGATCATCTAAAGAAGTATTACATATGATGTTGTAAGAGTGTGTAAATGTATCATCTTAGGAAGAGATTATTAATGAGAAGATTAGTTTCCATATCAATTCTTGGTTCATTGTGCTCTAGTGGTAGAATTTATGGGGATAACATCTTAGTTGATGACCTCAGACCTTATAACATCATGATTTGGTGACAAGTTCTCAGGTCAGACATCATACTTGGATGACCTCAGACCCCTAACATCATTAATTTGGTGAAAATTAATTATGAGGATAACATCTTAGTGATGGCCTCAGACCTTATAACATCATGATTTGTTGACAAGGTCTGAGGTCAGAGATCATACTTGGATGACCTCAGACCCTTAACATCATTAATTTGGTGCAAATTATTTACAAGGATAACATCTTAGTAATGACCTCAGACCTTATAACATCATGATTTGGTGATAAGGTCTGAGGTCAGACATCATACTTGGATGACCTCAGACCCTTAACATCATTAATTTGGTGAAATTATTTATGAGGGTAACATCTTAGTGATGGCTTCAGACCTTATAACATCATGATTTGGAGACAAGGTCTGAGGTTAGACATCATACTTGGATGACCTTAGACCCTTAACATCATTAATTTGGTGTAAACTATTTATGGAGATAACATCTTAGTTGATGACCTCAGACCTTATAACATCATGATTTGGTGACAAGGTCTGAGGTCAGACATCATACTTGGATGACCTCAGACCCTTAACATCATTAATTTGGTGCAAATTATTTATGAGGGTAACATCTTAGTTGATGATCTCAGACCTTATAACATCATAATTTCGTGACAAGGTCTGAGGTCAGACATCACACTTGGATGACCTCAGACCCTTAACATCATTAATTTGGTGCAAATTATTTATGGGGATAACATCTTTGTTGATGACCTCAGACCTTATAACATCATGATTTGGTGACAAGGTCTGAGGTCAGACATCATACTTAGATGACCTCAAACCCTTAACATCATTAATTTGGTGAGACCTTATTGCATGGCAAAGAAAATCATCCAATAAATAATTCAACAAGAGAAGAAGCAAAAGCCCTCCTCAGAGGTTGACAGATTAAGTTACAAAATCCAAAGACATAAAGTAACAGTGTTTATCAGAGGTTACAATAAATAGTTACAAAAGATTGCTTAAAGCTTCACAAAAATTTAAGTGTTTACATCCTCAGGGTTAGTGGTCACATCTGCATTTCCTTGGCCGACGGTGTCAACTTCCACCCCATCATCTTGAGCACCGACATCTTCAGTCATGGTGTCTCCTTGAGGGGCAGTCTCGGTGGGTGCAGCACCTCCCTCCTCTTCAACCTCCTACAGGGCCTGAGCAAACTTGGGGTCGGTATAACCCCGGTCGATGAAGTCAGCGGTTGCAAGGCTTCTTGACTCCTTTTCCTGCATGACAACGCATTTACCAGTGGCCTTGACCCCTCTCTCCAGGTATTCAAAGCCGAAGCTTACAAACTCGTCAGAGACCTTGTACTCCTCCAAGATCTTCTCGGAGGCATTATCCAAGGCAGCCTTGACAGCCACATCGACTTTATGCTGAAGAGAGTCAGCCTGAGTCTTCATGGCAGTGTTGTGATCTTCCCTCTGCTTGTCCATATCCTTTTGTAATCCCTTCACCTTGTTCCGGACCTTCTTTAGAGCAGTCTTCAGACGTTCCACTTCGGCATTTAAGGTGGCTTCAGTCTTCTCGACCTCTTGGCCCTTCTCACTCAAAGGAAGTTTTCCCAAGGTCTAGTTGATATAGTGATGCATGGTGAGAAGACCCAGCAGAACATATGCAAAGATGTCAGTCTAAGGTCTGATATAGTCTAAATGATGATGTCACACATTCAGAAGCAAATAATTAAAGCCTTACCTGGATGGTACGGTGAAGAGATAATTCAACCAGCAAGGGCTTATCCAGGGACTGACAAAAGCGCTTGTCAGACTCGGTCATGACACTGTCGATAGCATCCAAGGACTTTATACTTTGTCCAATGACACTATCACCAATCTTTAATTTCTCAAGACGAGCAATCAAGGCATCCTCAGAGGAAATAGGGATGGAACGATCCCCCCCTTTCTTCTTCTACCTCTGATCCTCAAGGGCAGGGTTGACAACCTTCCTCTTTTTAGTGGCCTCAGACCTCGAGGTAGAGGGAGGGGGAGGAGGAGCATTCAAACCTGCCTTTTTGACGAGCTTCGTTAGACTTGGAGCTACCATCTCCCACAACTCGTCAGATATTCCTTTTGGGTGCTTTGCAGGATGGAAAGGTCTGAGTTAGAGAATCAAATATACATAAATTCAGAGGTATAACTTGTTGTAATAAAAAGACACTTACGAAGCTCTGTCAGAGTACTCCCCCTAAGCCCTGTCTCAGAGAGGTAATAGGGGGTCATCAGATGCTCGAATTTGACAAGCAGACCATGCTCCCCCTGGTCCTGAAGGTCTTTTGCCTTCTGAGGATTATTTTGTCATAGCCCAGGGTCGACCCTGGCAGCTATTGTTACCTTTACCCATCTCAGGAGCATTCTCAGCTCTAATGAGGAGGAGGGGGCACTTGGAACAAATTCTCATATACCTGATGCAAAGAAGTAGCGTGGTTTCCAGTCATGATTCGAGGTTTGGGTGATCTATAGCATCTTTTTATTTGACTTCCGAGCTAAGAAGTGATAATAGATCCGATGATTCCTGGCAGATGAAGGGACATAGCACCCCGTGAAGACTTGGACTGGAAGGTCTGTGTGATGGACAACCCTCCATAAGACAATGGCTCCAATCATCGCCTTCCAAGCATTGGGTGACAACTGGGAAGGAGCCAAGTTGATGTAGGCCAATATAGCCCTGATGAGGTAATGGATGGGCAGATGAAATCCCAACTTGAACATCTGCTTATACAGGAAGATCTCACCATCTCGGTCGTCATAAGCCCTCTCTTCCCTCAGAGGTCTCCTGAGTTTTATAGAGGGACTTATGGAATATAGATGTCTGAAGGCCAGAAGGTCAACCTCACTGACTGTACTCTCATTCTCGGCCGCCTCAGAGGTGTCAACATCACTCTCAGCACCATCATCATCATCATCTAGCTCAACGTCGACCCGGGCAGACGATGGGGCACCACCTGGAAGCCTCTGAGCGAACTCAGCCCCTGTGACTGCCGATAGAGGAATGGCTTCAAGAATCGAAAGAACAGCCACACTTGGTCCAATAATTTCAACCTCTGAGGAAGAGGTTGAAGTTCTTAAACTTTTGTGAGACGAGGCACGACTGGAAACCTCTGCCTGATCAGGGACCTGATCTTGTTGATTTGAGAAGTCCATGGCCTCTTGGAAGGAGTCCACAGACATAGGGTCTGAGGTGGATGACTCAGACTCCGACATTGGATAAGGATCAGCTGGGGACTCTGCTTGGTTATCTGGTTCGGTTGGTTTAGGGTATATGACCTTCAGAGGTGGTGGAAAGATAGGTCTGAGGGGGAACTCCTCTGACCTACGAGCTTCCTCTTGCGCTCTTTCTATTTGCCTAATTTTATCTAAGGTCTTCTCTCTAAGAGAGGGGGATTCCTCTAAGAGTTGGTTAAAGGGTCTTAGCATATGAGGCAGACCCTACACTTACAACTCTCCTAAATAACAAACAGGATTGGCAAATGGGATT
The DNA here is from genome assembly GCA_949130495.1 of Sambucus nigra. Lineage (NCBI taxonomy): Eukaryota > Viridiplantae > Streptophyta > Magnoliopsida > Dipsacales > Adoxaceae > Sambucus > Sambucus nigra. The sequence continues at coordinate 161,253,775 of OX422217.1, forward strand.
AAAGATCAAACTATCAAACTTTGAACAATAACTACGAAGAACAATAAGAACAGTGTCGCCGAAAAACTAATAAGCTCACCGGAAAATGCAAAAAGAAGAAGAAGACAGGAAAAATGAAGAAGAAAGGATGGTAAAAGATACCTAAAGAAAAGTGGTAAGGAGTAAGGAAGAGATTGCAAGAAATGACCACCCAATGCTACTTCAAACTAGAGCTCTTCTAGAGAGAGCGAGTTGCAGAAACAGTCGAATCAGGAGAAGGAGAGAAATGATGAATAAAGAGGAGAAAAATAGGGTTTAAACCCTTATGAGTGCACACTTCCCAAGGCCCATCATTGCCTTGGGAGCCCAAGAGACAACCAACATTAATACCCTTGTCAGGCACGCAAGCCACTTCAGTAATTGACAAGTGTCAAAAAAGGAATATTGGTACAAAGAACAAGGACCTCGGACTTGTAGACCCCATAGTCACCTGCTCCCGCATGTAACTAAGGGATAGGGGTGATTGATATGCCCTGAATGTACCCCCTCGGCTCAGAGACATCAACCTTGGCCATGGAGATGGCCGATGTTAGAGGGACGTTGGATTCATCACTAACAGTCTCGTCCTAGGCAAGGTCGGCCACGGCTGACATTGCTAGCTACCTCGACAGGTGAGGTCACCATGATCCAGGGGCGTCATCCACCTGATCTTCCAAGAATTACAACCTCGGCTCGGAAGATGAAGAGGTTACCATCCCATCATCAACATTGATCTCGGCTAGAGCTCGGCCGACGTTCCTGCTTTGCCACCACTACCTCGGCCCTGGCCGACGTTATAGCACAACAAGCCTTACCTCGGCTCTCCCACTGAGCCAAGATCACCACCTCATCCTCTCCTAGGCCGAGGTTGCGACCAGTCACAGGTGGCCGAGCTCTTATGTGCATATATGGGGCTAGGAAAACGTGTACACAATCAGTTATAACCGAATCATTCCCCCTACGTGAGGGAATATTGAGGTCATCATTATCTACATGAGATCAGCCAGGTGTCATTCCCATACTGGTTCGATCCTCATGCACATACTCATTGCATGCTTGGGGGGTACACTACATCCCCCAGGCACTATATATAGAGGTCATCCTCTACCTTGAAAAGGACCCGAAATGAGCAACCCTAGTTGAAACTTTGTCTAAATACACAGTAGAGAGAGAAAGCTTGAGAGATTGTATATATGGCCATTAGAGCCCTTATACAGTGATACATATCATACACTAGCACAGTGGACGTAGGCCTAATTGGCTGAACCACTTATATTCTGGTGTGAATCCTCTTCTCCTCACCTCCCTCTACTATATGTGTATGTACCCTTATGCTGCCATTGTTAACATTGAATTGAGCTCACAAACACCTTGAAGGGTGGTGCTGTTTCCAGTATCATCACAGACCAAGATCAAGGGCTAGGATCTGGTCTTGTGTGATTGACTTTGATCCAATGGTTTAAACAGAGGCGGTGATTATAATACTCCTGATTGGCTCAAAAGAGGTTAACATGGATTATGTAAGAGCGCATGCAGATCGTTGATAAATATGATCCAAGGGCTGTTAACATTCGCTGGTTTACTCTCTTAAAAGAAACACAAATTCAACCAATCAGAATGCAACAGATGTTGGGCAAGAAGAGGTTAACAAACGCGTGTCCAAAAATAATTACAAACGTACCCTGAAGTTTCTGCCACTTTCTGATTCTACCCAAGGGAACCTTCAGCCAATAAAACCAACAATCCATAATTGCAGAATGACCCCAAAACTTTTTAAAACAAAATTTTAATTAATAAAAAACTTAATTTAAAAGTTTATAAAATTCCCCAAAAGTATTAAAAATCAATTTTAGGGCTTTAAACACACTCAACATATATACACACAATTATATGCAATATGAACTATATGGAATCAATTCTAATGTGTGTGAGTGTTGGTAAAGGTATCTAGATCAATTAAGCAAGAGGAATAAAATAGCAACTCTCAGGTTCTTTGGTTTCTAGGATAGACACAATTTTATCACAATTTCCAAACTAGATAAACACTTATACAATACAGACTCAAGTGAGTCAAAATTATAAGGTGCTTCAAAGCAAACATCGAGGTCTTAGAATATCCGATTTGATAAGGAAATAAAATCTTATGATTTTGATCTATATTTGGATGAAACTTGTGTATAAGAAGCATGACAAATTTTTTTTGGTATTTTTAGTACTTTACATACACGACACTCTCTTACTTGGGAATGATGTGGGTGTATTATTTAGAATAAGAGTGTGTTTGTCCAGTGAGTTCGATATGAAGGACTTAGGAGAATCCATTCATATCCCAAAGATCAAGATCTTCATGATAGAAAAATTGGATGTTGGGCTTATCCCGAGCAACTTATATCAACACAGTAGTTACAAGGTTCAACACGCCTGATTCCAAGAAAGGGTTTTTCCCTTTCAGGCATCAAATTTATTTATCATAGGAATAGAATCCTAATACATCTGATCAGTTAGGGAGGATGAGGAATATGCCTTATGCTTCAGTGGTGGGCAGCCTCATATATGTTATGGTCAGTACTAGACTGAATATTTGTTATGCCATAGGCATGGTCAACAAATTCCAGTCTAATCAAGATGAGGAGAGTTGGACAGCTCTGAAGCACATTCTCAAGTACCTGTAGAGAACTAGATATTATGTACTAGTTTAATCAACAGAGAGTTTAGTACCCATTGGGTCTGCAGACTTGAACTTTCAGTTTGATAGGGATTCCAGGATATCGACCTCGGGATATGTGTTTACCCTAGGAGGTGGATACATAAGTTAGAGGAGTATTAAGAAATCATGTATTTCTAATTAGACCATGAAAGTTGAATATGTTGCCACATAAGAGGGCAATAAAAGAGGTTGTTTAGCTCCAAAACTTCCCAAGTAACCTAGGTGTGGTTTCTTTAGTGCAATCAGTTAACACTTTATTGTCACAAAAGTGGTATGGTTGCAAATTTGAAAGAACTAAGGACTCATAAGAGTTAAAAGCACATTGAGCGCACATATCAACTAATTCAGGAGATCATGTACAGGGGTGATATCATTGTGACCAAGATTGCATCTCAAGATAACCCTGTGGATCCTTTTACAAAAATTTTAACAAGTAGTACTTTTGATAGTCATGTAGAAGGAATGGGAGTCAGGTGCATGGCCACATGTCTTGAGACGAAGTGGGAGATTATTGGGGGTTTATTCTTAAAACCATGTGTAAAACCTTTTATTTTAATTAATAAAGGATTGTTTTGTTAATTTTAAAATGAGAATCAATTTTGTGAGAATGCTTTATATTTGTATAAATATATTATTTCATATATTAATGTCAATCAATGGATCTGAGTAGGAATTATGGTGAGTTAGCTTTGGGCTTCTCATAAGGAGATCATAATTCTAATTCTAAAATTATTAAAATGTTCACAATCTAAACAGAGAGTTGACATGATATCGAAATAGTAGCAATGTGATCCTAGTAGTTTATTTCAAACCGCGAGAACTTATTTGATGGTTTGAGAACTTGTTTTGTAGCTCCATAGAGGATTATGATTGGTACATCCTTGGAATATATTTAAAGGTACCACCTATGAGATTTGAGACTAACGGTTATCTTGATTAGACTTAGGCAATTTCAAATCGTGGAAATTATTTGATGGTTTGAGAACTTGTTCTACAGTTTGACAGAGGATTATGATTGGTACATCCTTGGAATATATTGAACGAGACCACCTATGAGATTTGAGACTGACGGTTATCTTGATTAGACTTAGGAAATCTTACACCATTTGCAAAGGGTGAAAAACTTCTGAATCCCGATAATGATTAGGATTAGAATGCTTATACAATTGTTGCTATTATTTCTATGGGTGCAATGCAATTTTATGTTGAATAAAATTGTCCTTGCATATTGGGTGACAATTATATGAGTGGGCATGAGATCTTAACTTAGAGAAATTCATGTTTGGGGATACCTAGGATTGCGATGCCTCCTTGATAGACTTAAAAGATTTCTTTCCACCAGTTTAACATGATCAGTGGATCATTTTGTAATCCGATGGAGTAGCAAAATAACTTAAATTAGAGAATTAAGGAATTGATTAGATGTTGGTTAAAGTCAATTAGCGAAAAATTAATTTGACCAAGGGGGTATCGGAAGCTTAACACAAGAAATCATATTACGCACCATTGTCGACATTGGAAATAAGACCTTATTATATCTCAGTTGTTTCTGAAATAATTAAATGCTAGTGCAATCATAATTATTGAGTTAACTTAATTATATTTAATAAATAAAGGAATAAATTATGTTAAATGTAATTTAGGATTTCTGAGTATTTATTTGGAAGACAATTTAATTATTTGTCTTGGGTCCCTAGTATAGTCCATGTACCTAAGTAGTTAAGCCCAAATTCTAAAGAAACTCAATTTAGCCTAGGCCCACCTTTTATACAAGTATATAAAGGTTTGGAAAGAGGTTTTCATTATTATAATTCATCATTAAGGTTTGAGAACGGTGAGAGATAACACTATTGACGTTTTTACGAAGGAGCATATAGAGACATGACCATATCTCACTCAAAAGAAAGAGTTTTTTCTTCAAAGGTGCCCACAAACCTACCTAGGTTTGGATTGATCATTTTAGGGGGGGCTTGAAGATAATCTCTGAATTAGAGAAATCCCTCCAGTTAATAGAAAAGACTCAAGGGAAGGAAGAAACATGAAGGCAGTGAGATAGCTTAGCGTGGCATCTCAGCGAGGAAGTCCAGCGAGGAGATTGGCCGAGGGAGCTCATCCTTTATCTTCCTTTTCTTACTTAGTTAAATTGTAACTTTAAATAACATTGACTATAGTTATATAATGATTGTAGTATTTAGTGTGAGGTCAAACGGTACTCGCACAAGACCAGGCCCGACAGGTCCTGGGAGAGCTTACATGCTCTATCGAATGACCTCGACGTGGGAACTTTAGAGGGACTTGGTTTGGAGGATTTAAAATTAAGGCAGAATTATGACTTGTCCTGACCATCAATGATACACCTGGTAAAACACCAAGAGATCTTTCACCGTGGAAGCTTGTGCGGAGTAGCCTTGAGTTCCATCGTATGTTGAGTTTTGAGCCAAACAACTCTCTACCAAATGTCACATCTACTTTAGGTGATGTCATTATCCAACTAAAAACTGTCCAATCTATACTTGAGTAAACCACCGTGGTATTTGAGGCTGTCAGACAGTTGGTGAGCAACCTCTGTTGTGACAGTCTTCTGATGCACAGTAGTTGGGAAAAAAGAATGTCTTGGTCTTTAATATTTGTGACATAAAGTATGAGGGGATGTCTTTCATAACTGTGAAGGACTGAGGCATCTCGGGACTAGTGTGGGGGCTATTTATTCGACTCAACCACTTCTGAGAGGGAGAGTTCTTTCTAGAGATTATTGCTAGAGAGAGAATATATTGGAGAGAAGTTATTACAAACTAGAGTTCTTGCTCACCCACCATTGTCATTTATTGTGAAGCTTTTAATAGATAACTAGAGATCTTTTAGAGGTTGTTGGTGTGTTGGCTGCTTGCCAAGGTGTGTCTAGGGTGCTTACTTCTCTATTCCTTTGAATGAGTTGCTTCTGAGTTTCCTTTATTATTATTTCAGTTATACACGAGAGACTTATGAGCTCAATCTGAGTGTTGATTATATATAATATTGTGTGTTCACTTGTATTTGTTGAAGAGGTCTTGGGTTATCTCTTATCACCATGTCTATATGGGTTACGCCTCAACTTGTATTACCATACTCCCAGGCTTTAAGGGGACTAACCTCTTACATTTGACAACTCTTCTAGGGAGACATTCTTCTAAAAGTATGTCGCAAGAAATCGTTAATCGCACCATAGATTTTGGCACTATCTAGCGTAACGAAGAACAACCTGTGAGGCATATTGAGGCTTCCAGGGATAGGGTTCCTCGGGTAAAGGTACCCCCAGTTCAGACGAAAATAGGAATCCCAGCGGTGACATAAGCTTCTACTAATACTATGATGGGGCAGGAAAAAATGACCCTTCTCATGGGCAAATTTCTTAAGTTTTTATAGGCTCCTATAGCTGCAATAGAGTTTAGAGTAATTGAATCCAGCTCCTTCGTAGCACCAATAGTGAATCCAATAGCCCCATCAAGCGCAGCTCCAATGGGAGCTGGCCCCATAAAGATAGGTACTCCACCAGTGGTAAGTACGCTAGGTGTGACAGGTTTTCCACCTGTGGTCCCTCAACCCATTTCTCCAGTGGATGAGAAAACTCCTGCATCTGCCTTAGAAGAAATTAGGAAGGCGATGCATAAGGAGATATTAAATATGATAACAGATTCTTTGTAGTTAGCCAGTGAGGTAACATTGGTGTACGATAATTTTTGTACTCCTTACCCTCAGGAATACAACAATGAACCTTTCCCGAAGGACTACATTCCTCCCATCTTTGATAAGTACACAGGGAGGTGAGTAAACCTGAAAGAACATATCTAGTGCTTTATTAAGAATCTGGGGGCCATTGAAATAATAAGAAGCTAAGGTTGAGGGAGTTTTCTAAATCCTTAACCGATAAGGATTACACTTAGTACTCTTACTTGACACCCAAAAGTGTCTCAACGTGGGAGGAAATGCGTGTTCTGTTTGCCCAAAAGTTATTTTTGGCAGAAAATGAGTTCACACTGACCCAACAAGGCATGGAGAAGGAACGGCCAAGGGAGGACGTGATAGCGTATGTCCAAAGGTTTAGGTAAAGTGATCTCGACGTAAGAGAAGAGGCCAAGGAGTCCAAACTGCTTCAGATTTTTATTGAAGGTTTGATCCCAGAGTACATCTGTCACCTCATCAACGAAACACGTGAAGGGACTTTTATGGCATTTCTAAAGGCAAAAAGGAGCATATCAAACCCAGTCGTGGTGCCTGTGATGTTTATGCAGCCAATACAACCATTGTGGCAAGTGGCCAACCCCCATGATTGAGGTACGCCGATGGAGGAGAGGGGGAAAATAATCAAAAAAGGAGAATAAAAGAAAGTTCAGTAGAGACAGGGAGGATCCACCACTTTCTTTTACTGTTGAGGAGGTTGTCAGTTGTTATAACACCATGGTTTAAGGGGGGGATAGTATATGAACCTAAGGGTATTCCAGCCATGGAACCAGATGCGAAGACAAGAGCAGATCCCAGATATTACTAGATTCATTGAAAGGTAGGTCATCCAATGATAACCTACTTCCCACTGAAGAAGATCATAAGCAAATACATGAAGACAGGGACTCTGAAGATCCCTCAGGAGAATCTCAACAAACACCCACTGCCAGCACATTGGGCTAATATGATAGTTACTTATGATGAAGGGGCTAAATGGGAGGCGAGGGAGTTAGAGATCTAACGGGAAGAGTTTATGGAAGCGTTGGTGGAATGTACTTGGGGAATGGCTAATGTAGTGATAGCTTACGATTAAGCTAGTGCCAGAGGCATGAAAGATGTGTACAATCTTGATAATAAAGAGATAAACCAGGGCATAGAATACCAGGTTGTATTTCAGTCACCCAAGTTCTCATGGTTCTTCGATCAAGTGGGGATGCCGAAGGAAAGTCAGCTAGAGATAACGTAAGCAATACTGGACATTTCACAGAAGAATACAGTGCCGTCGCTGAGGTAGAGAGTGCCCATGGACAGACTGGTAAGAATTTTTTTATTTGAAGTGACTTTTAGTGATGCCAATAGGGATATAAGGTTCCCACATAATAGGTCCTTATATGTAACTTCTAGTAATAATGATGTATTTTTATAAGAGCCTTGATGGATGGGGGCATCGATAAATATCATACCCCATCAGTTCCTTCCATGAATCCAATATTCCTCAGGCAAGGTTGATACCAATGCCTTTGGTAATTTCTAGTTATGACAACCAATCCTCCAAGTTGATTGGGTATGTGAATGTTGATATTGTAATGGGTAACCTAACTTCACACATTAAGTTCCATGTGATTGAGAGTGCTACTTCTTACCACCTTCTGATAGGAAGGGTGTGGATGCACAATCATGGTTTAGTCCCTTCGATATATCACTAATGAGCAAAGGCAAACATGAAAGGGGACTGAAATCATCATACGTGTAACGAAAAAACCCTTTGCCAGCAAAGAAGCTCACCTGGTGGATGCATCGTTCTATACAGAGCTAGATGAAGATGTCTAACGAGAAGAATTGAGGGAGCTAAAGTTCCCTCTATTAGAGAACGGATGGGGCCTGTGAATGGTCAGATCAGTGAGGAAAAGGAAGAAGATAAGTAGTTGAGGAGGTTCATCATGCTGATTCTAAACCTCAGAGCATCTCGAAATAATTTAGAGATAGAATGAGGCCTACGATGGACCCGATGGAGCATGAAGCCCAATAATAAAGCGTGCTGAGTAGGTTTTTTAGAAACAAACTGGAAAAAACTTCGAGGGAAATAAAATAAAAGGATGTTGTAACGGCTAGTAGACTGTGCAAGAAGAAGATAACAGAGGATGGGAGGGTGATTTGTCTCCTCTGAAGGTGTGAGCGGGCGGTCGAAGGAGAAGTTTTATAAGCTGATGAAGAGGCTGACCGATGTATGAGTGTTTCTTAGTAGACCAACAAGGGCAATGTATAGTCATAGATAACTCCTATGTACAAGAGTTTATAGAAGAAGTGGGAGGAGATCCCGAGTATATAATGGATCAGCCGAAGCCATAAGTGCAGGAACTGGATTAACTGGACTTAGTTAAAAAAGGAGAAAACCCAAGACCCATCTTTATTTAAAAAGATCTGAGTGAGGAGAAATGAAGGGAACTGATTGAGCTAATTCAGGAGTATATAGACATTTTTTCATGGAAGTATACAGAAGTGGAGGGGCTAGATGAATAAGTAAGTTGCCATAAGCTTAACGTTACACCTTCATCCATACTGGTGAAGCAAGCCACAAGAACTTACAAGCCCGAGCTGGATCTAAAAATCAAAGAGGAGGCATAACGGTTTCTAGCAGCGGGTTCATCAAACCGATACATCACCCACTTTGGTTGTCAAGCATCATCCCAGTGGGAAAAAAAGGATAGAAATGAGATAAGGATATATGTGGACTTCAAAGATTTGAATAGTGATTTCCTAAATGATGAGTTCCCTATGCCCTCTATTGATATCTTGATCGCTGTAACTGCTGGGCATGAGATGTATAATATTAGGGATGGGTACATGGGGTACAACCAAATCAAGATGGACCTGATTGATGGAGATAAAATGGCGTTCAGAACCCCGTTAGGCAATTTTATGTACAAAGTGATTCCTTTTGGGTTAAAGAATGCTGGGGCAACGTATCAAAGGAAAATAATGTCCATTTTCCATGACTTATTTTCATAAGTTTTTAAAATTGTATACGGATGATTTGGACATCAAGTCGAAGAAGGAGGAGCCCATCAGGATGATCTGAGGAAGGTGTTCATCCGGTGCAGAAAGTACAAACTAAAGATGTACCTGCTGAAGTATGCTTTCGAGGTTACAAGTGGAAAGTTCCTAGGTTTTGTGGTAGATCGTTAGGGAGTGTAGATGGACCGGGATAAGCAACGAGTAATTATGGGGATGCCATGTCCAAGAACAACGAAGGAGCTCAAGAGTTTCCTCAGTAATGTCTCCTACTTTAGGAGATTTGTGTCAGGGCTAGCCGAAATAACTCATCCACTGATGGACCTACTACTAAAGGGCACAAAGTTCAAATGGGATGAAGCTCACCAAGAATCTTTGACTAAGTTATATAAGATGATCGCTTCTCCACAAATGATTATTCCTCCTAGGGAAGGGATACTGTTACAACTCTACCCCACATCTACTACAAGGTTCGTATAATACCCCGTACATTTATGGGTATTTAAATTACATAACTGGATGTAATTTAATAATTTGAGAATTTGAAGTGAAAGAGAATTTGAAGTGTGGGTTAAATATTAATTGACGAGTTTTGGATTATTATCAATGTGTGTTATATTTTCTTACGGGAATAAGTAAATGAAGTTGGATTATTTTATATCATGTCGCGGTTGGGACAAAAGACAAGTGATATTAGTTTATTTGGAAAAACATTCAGAGTTGTATTGGATTTAAAAAGGTAAATTTTGATAAGTGACTTGGATGGGGATTTTGAGTGCACGATTGATCCCGAATGGGTCAAAGTACTCAATATAAAGTACCCGGGGGTAGTGTTTGGGTTTTGGGAACTTTTTGGGCTAGTAGGGACTCGCAATTGAATATACGAGTCAATTTTGGGTTTAATTAGGGGAGAATCATTATTTCTCCCAATTATAAGGTCACAGGAGAAAGAGAAAAGAAGGAAAGAAAGAAAGAAGGATATAAAGGGAGAATAAAAGGAGAACTCCGGCCAAGATCCAGGGGATCCCAACATGAGGTCGTCGGATTTATCTGACGTGGAAAGTGTTTAACTTGCTTTAACTATTTATGTGTGTTTATAATTTATATTATAGTTGTTGAAAGCTATATGAATTTTGGATTGGGATTATTGAATCAAATGGGATTTTTGAAAATGATTTCATATAAATTGAGGTGCTAACAACTCCATATGAATTAAGAGTTTAAATCCATGTTTATGGTGTAATTTTTGGTCATAAATTGGAAGAGTTGAATAAAAATCGGGGTTTAATTAAGATAGGGTTTAAATCTTAATTAAACTGATGAATCTCAAGAATAAATTGTTGTGTTGGTTAAAAATAAGTGTTTAGATGTTTATAGTGATGGTTGGTGATGTTAAAAATCATAAATTTTGGAGTTAGAGAAGAAGATGAACTCCCAAACTGATCACGTCGAACCGGTGAAGTGTGATTCGGTTTGGTCACCGGACCAGTTTGTTTATTTGGTCATCGGTTCGGTTCATTTGTTTGAGAACCGGATCGGTTCATTTTTGGGGTCATCGGTTCGGTTCATATATAACAGTTCAATTTGAGAAGTTTTTCGTGGACTTAAAGGATTGGAGAAGAATTATTTTTCGAGATAAATAATAGGGAACCCTAAATAGAGTGTGAGGGACTTTAAAAGATTTAATAATTGATTTATAAATCTCGGGTTAGCGGGGATAAGATCCGGGTTGTAAATTTTAGGAGTGTTTGGGACGAACGACACTCGAAAAAATTATTTCAGCCGATATAGATATATTTATGCGTGTAGAATATATATGCCAATAGGATATGAGTGAATCCGAATGGGTGAGTAGGATGCAATTAGAATACTAGCTGGATGTGTTAAGCTAATATTCGGAAAATTTTAAAATGTGATAATTCTATCATAAGTGAGAGAATACTTATGGTACTAAAATAAGTGTGTATACTTATGAATTAATACGAATTGGTATATTCGAGATTTACATTCTAGTGTCATGGGATATAGGCATGACAACCGGATTTGATGATATATTACGGGTATAGAGACAGTATATATATGATATGATTATAAATATATCTGTGTATGAATGATATATTTATGTGAAACATACCCCTCTAATGCTATCATGGGAAATTGAGAGATGTGGCTGAATCCCCTCGCTTGAGGAGCAGGGTGAGTATAGTCCCCAGGTCATAGTATCCAGTTATTTATGCATTGTGGCTCTTTATCATGGATGAGACGTCTTGGGTATGATTCAGTCTCACTTTCAGGTGAGGAACTATGACCGCTTCCCCTACATTGTGATATATTTTTATCACATCAGTGTGAGACCCCGACCGGTGGTACCTCAGGATGATGTGTGTTCCCTGGAAGATGATATCATTCTAGATACTGCATCCATTGAGTTATAGGTCTAAGGGATGGATATTATACTTATATAGTGTGTGACATAAAAGTATGGATATACTTGTTGTGCATAGTGTATATATATACGGACAAATATAAAGGATAAAGTGAGAAGTCAATTGTTACATCTGGGAGAATAAAATCCAAAATAAAATGTGAGATATGTATATAAAGATGAGAATATTATATACGAGACTAATAACACTAAAATGTGAATAGTGAATAATAACTAGTGAAAGTTATTAATTATGAACTGATAAAATATAAGTGAAAAATTATAATGCATAAGCTTGTGTGAAAGCTTAGGACATTATATATGCGGGGTATGAGATAGAGTATGGTGACTTAGAGGTTTTAAGAGATGCTAGTTAGGCTGGGTAGCGTAACTAGGGTGTTTAAAATACATGTGTTTGGTGTGCACTGTTTGATGAGAGGTAAGGGGTATCTCATTTGAGTACGACACCAGTTTGAATATGGAGAATATCATATTGTAAATATTAAAGTATTTTAAACACTTGCTAAATATGTTCAAAACACTTTGGGCTCTGACCCGCTTGCAAATATTTTGAAAACCTTTTTGGTGTCTAGACATAGGGACGCCCGCATGATATTATTTCTTCGAGTCAAATGATGCTGCAATAGCTGTGGATGCTAGCAAGGGTTGTTTAGATGCTTATATCCTTGTGATCTAGATAATAGGTATTGTAATTTATATTCGGGCATGTTGCCCAACTGTTGTCATTTATTTTATTTGCGGATTTTCGTTTGCGCTTATTCAATATGGTTGTATTAATGTTTTACCAAGAGTTATCAGTTATTGTTTATTTATTTAAGTTGATGTGTATATTAATTGTGTGAATGAATTTATTGTGTGTTTAAGTTAAGAAGATTAGAAAGTTTAAAATTGACACCGGGTCTAATAGTTTATTAATAATTAATTTGGTTACGAGAGTGATGCTGAGAATGATCCATATGAGAATCCTATTTTATTTTGATAAAGGATTGATCAGCCGAGATTAAAATGGATGGGGTATCACAGATGGTATCAGAGCATCAGGTTCTAGTGTCCTTAGGAATTTATTGTGTGTTTAAGTTAATAGGATTAGAAAGTTTAAAATTGACACCGGGGCTAATAGGTTATTAATAATTAATTTGGTTTCGACAGTGATGCTGAGAATGATCCATATGAGAATCCTGTTTTATTTTGATAAAGGATCGATCAGTCGAGATTAGAATGAATGGGGTGTCATATATGGTATCAGAGCATCAGGTTCTAGTGTCCTTAGGAATCTGTGCGGACGTACTACATTTTCAGCGTTGCTTTTTATTTGATATAGAGCCCTATGTTTAGGATTGTTGATTCTTATGGTGAGATTTCGTTCTCCTGCTATAATGTATAATTATAGTGAATCCTATATGTATTCGGGTGTGCTTCGTATGACGAACAATGAAGGGTGGCAGGTGAGGGACGTTAGGATGACAACAGGAGGCGGGGCTCAGTTGGAGTTGTAGAATATTTTAGGGATAATGACCGTAGTCAAGGTCATCCCTATTGTTGCTTGGGAAGTTAGGGCTATTAGGACTACTAGGGTGAAGCATATATTTTTCAAGTACCGCTATAGCTGTAAGTGGTACCAAATTAGACTCACCCAGTGTGGTTAAAATGGGAGAGAGTCAGACGGGTCTTTGAAGAGGACCACCTGTTGGAATTTTAGAAAATATGGAGATTATGTGTGTGTTAGCCAATGGAAATAAGATACCCAGAGGCTTTGGCATATAGCAGAGTGTAGTATACCTAGAAGTGAAAATATGGGGTAGATTTTTTTTTATCTCGTGGAAGCAATATTGTAATGATGGGAGTCAATCACCACATGTAAAAAGAGAAATATTATGCCAATGGAAGTATCTTAGGTACAGTTTGACCACAAGTTACTTCATCTATTGTTCATGAAGAGTTGTGAATAAAATTCTAAACTTATTATAGGAGGGCCGGACAGAGTCCCATTTGTGAAAAAGAATTTGGTCAGAGATTAAGACTAGATGTAAAGGTGCTAGCAAAACACCACAGTGGGGAGATCCATCAGGGGACCCATTTAAAGGATTCATATAGCTAAATTCCTACCGAGTGACGGTGGATTTAGTTGGGACTGGTAAGGCCATTAGTGTGTTCCTTAAGGTCAACGGAACTAAGGGAACAATGAGGGTAGCCATCAGGGTTGAGGATACTAAGGTTTAAGAAAAGGACAACCCTAATACGACCAGCGTGGCCGGAGATAAGTGGATTGTATGTAGAGATATTTTTATGTGGAGAGTAGGACCACATGAATTGATTTTTCTCGAAGTGAGTACAAAGGACAAGAGTATGGTGCCTAGTAGGGGCAATGATTAAGATAGTTTGGTTTAGTTTGGACAAGCGTGTCCTATTTGGGAACCATTTGAGCAGCTAGGGCGATTGGCAAGGTCGAAATATGTGTTTTAACCTCGGGTGAATGGGGTATGTTTTGGGTGACACGAGAAAGTAACGGTATTTTGATTAGCACTAGATTCACGTGTGAGACGAATTTAGTGGTTTTATCGATAACATTATTATGTGTATATATTTTTCGTTGTGTAGTGGGGTTATCTTTGGTTTCATCCGGAGGGGAGAGGGTGTAGTTAGTGGGAATATATTTTATTAGAATTACTCATTCTAGTAATGTGTTATACGAGTATGATATTATCCCGAGTATAGACTGGTTAGAACGATAGTGGGCTGATATTGCAAGGCTATCGTGTTTGCTATTCTAGGGTAGGATATGTTGTTTTGGGGATGCCTCACCTGAAAGAGGGTCGAGCTCTCATTTATATTATATTATGATGGAGACTTCGTAGAATATAGTTGTCTTATTATGGTTGATCCCGGTGTGTAGGGACTTTATCGATATTATTCGGGGTATATTGGGTTTATTATCGAGCAGAGAGATTTAGCTCGTTATTATGTTTAGCGCTCAAGACTTGGTGATATGGATAGCGCATTATTATATCACTCCTTTAGAAATGTGGGAGTTACGATTTATACTTATGTGTCAGGGGACATAATTTTTTAGAGTTCCAGTTATGTGTTTGAAGTTTATGGAATTTTATTACCGCCAATGCTGAGTGATAGTGCATTAGGGAAAGTTCCTTGTTTGAATGTTATTGCTGGATGAGTTACGCATGGACTTGATAAACGTCGTGAGTAGAGAGACGTTGATGGATGCTAGGGCGTCAGTTTTGAATGTTAATCAATGAATGTGTGGAGAAAACACTCTGAGCTGAGAGCTATTATATAGTATAAGGCTAGTGGAGCCGGTAGTGCCGTGAGAGAGCACTAAATTTTTTTTCTCACCACGAGTTGATGGGTGGAACGATGTTAAGGAGAATTAAATTTCGATTTATGGGATGAATGAGAATACCCATATGTTATAGCCACGTCGAGAATGTGAGGCCAGTTTTGAGAAAAGTGTGTTAAGTGTGTGTGACGTTTCTAGTGTTGTGTAGATATGCACGAATTATAGGGTGTATGGGTGCCCTGGTGAGTTGATTTTAAAATCGTCCAAGTTAAAGGGACGTGGGAATAAATGTGTGGAATATATGCCTGTGGGGCAGTTATAAACAAAGCTGGAATAGCATGATGGATTGAATGTCATGTGAGAAAGACTATAATCCAATTATTGTGGTAAAGTAGAACGGAGCCTTACTCAGTTTAATGTTGAGGGTAGCTTGCGCGTAAATAGAATAGTGATGTATATAAGGTAAAAATGGCCCAGAAGTCTGCATTGTGGCAAAAGGTGCACCGACCGAGACTTTTGGTATACCCTGGAGAAAAAGGGGAGTAGAAAGTACCACTTAATGTGAGATATCATTAGTAGAAGTTCGTGTTAGGTGAGACATAGTGAGATTGTCCCTAGATGCACCACTCGTAGATGGAAATAGGTTGGTTCGAGATGATCAACCAAAAATTTTGTATCAAGCCGAAGATTCCAGTGATGGAATGGGCTAACAAACTGGTAAATTTCATTGATAGGTTGTGCTCAAACTTTTCTTTGAAAAGAAGGATTGCACCGGTGCAAGGTGCCACCCAATATTGTTTTGTGTGAGGATGAGATCCTTGAACCCCACCTCCGATAGGGATTTTCAGGAAGTAGTTGGGATGGCGTTTTATTTTGGGAAAGTTGTGTCACCTATAATCGATGAGTATATGGGAGGTGATTTAGAGTGTTGGATAATGCGAGTGGTGAGCATTATAAACTCTACTGTAATTGGGAAGGGAAATTACCGATTGATAGAGTTGTTTGTAATAACTCGTACCAGTTTGTTATGGACAAGGTTCCAAATGAGGTTTTTTATGGAAAGCCTTGTCATTTCACCCTCTGGTTGTTTAGAGGCGAGCGAATAACTAGACTTTTGGATTGGATGTGATTTAGAGTCCGTTGTCGAGAGGGGCATTAACCATAAGCTGTTTTGGGATGACTTTTGAGCGTCGTAAGAATTACGCCGCCATGAACTGAGATGTGAAGGACTGACAGGAGTGGTCAGATGTTCTTATGGTTTCTCTCAGGATGCGAGTTTTGTGTTGGGATGGATACGGGAAGCTGGCACTTAGTGATGTGCGACTTTCCAATAGTATTAAGGCAATAGATCCAGTGATGTATAGGCTCGTCTTATTTGGATGTCGTTGGTAGAAGCACAATGTGTGATGTGACATTATTAAGATGAAAGCTTATGGTTGATGAAGTATATCAGTATGAAGAGAATTGAACAAGCTAGCCATGAAGCTGGAACGATAGTGACTAAGCCTTTGGACAAGTGGTAACCACTAGCGGGTGTATTGTGGAGTAACCCTTATGTTGTTTTGAGTACTAGAGGAGGCCGTATTGTTAAATATCCTAAGTCTTAGTATCGGTTGTATTTGAATTTCGAGGACGCAATTCCCTTGTAAAGCGGGGAGTATGTAATATGCCATACTTTTATAGATATTTAAATTACATAAGTCAGTGTAATTTAATAATTTGAGAATTTAAAGTGAAAGATAACTTGAAGTGTGGGTTAAATATTGATTGGTGAGTTTTGGATTATTATCGATGTGGGCTATATTTACTTACAGTAATAAGTAAATGAAGTTGGATTATTTTATATCATGTCGCAGTTGGGAAAAGCGATAAGTATTAATATTTTATTTCGAAAATACATGCGGAGTTGTATTGGATTTAAAAAGGTATATTTTTTAAAAGTGACTCAAATGGGGATTTTGAGTGCACGGTTGATACCGAATGGGTCGAAATAGTTAAAATAGAGTCCCCGCGAGTAGTGTTAGGATTTCGGGGACTTTTTAGGCTAGTAGGGACTCGCAATTGAGTATACGAGTCAATTTTGGGTTTAATAAGGGGAGAAGACTTATTTCTCCCAATTATAAGACCACGAGAGAACAAAAAAGAAGGAAGGAAAGAAAGAAGGACAGAAAGCGAGAAGAAAAGGAGAACTCCGGTTAATCTCCGACGGATCTCGGCACGAGGTTGTGAGATTTATCCGACGAGGCAAGTGTTTAACTTGCTTTAACTATTTATGTGTGTCTATAATTCATATTATAGTTGGTGAAAACTATATGAATTTTGGGTTGGGATTCTTGAATCAAATGGAGTTTTTGAAAATGATTTCATATAAATTGAGGTGATAACAACTCCATATGAAATCTAAGTTTAAATCTGTGTTTATCGTGTAATTTTTGGTGAGAATTGGAAGAGTTGAATTAATATTGGGGTTTAATTAAGATAGGGTTTAAATCTTATTTAATTTATTGATCCCATGAAAAAATATTTGTGTTGGTTAAAAAAAGTGTGTAGATGTTTATAGTGATGGTTGGTGATGTTAAAAACCATAATGTTTGGAGTTGAAGAAGAAGAACTCCCAAATTGATCACATCGAACCGGTGAAGTGCGGTTCAGTTTGGTCACCGAATCGGTTCGTTTATTTGGTCATCGGTTCAGTCCGTTTTCTTTAGAACCGGATTAGTTCATTTTTGGGGTCATCGATTTGGTTCATATATAACAGTTCGCTTTGAGAAGTTTTTCTTGGACTTAAAGGATTAGAGAAGAATTATTTAGTGAGATAAATAACAGGGGACCCTAAATAGAGTGTGAGGGCCTCTAAAAGATTTAATGAGTGATATATAAATCTCGGGTTAGCAGTAATAAGACCTGGGTTATAAATTTTATAAGTGTTTGGGACGAACGACACTCGGGAAAATTATTTTGGCGGGTATATATATATTTATGCGTATAGAATATATATGCCGATAGTATATGAGTGAATCCAAACGTGTGAGTAGGATGAAATTAGAATACTAGGTGGATGTGTTAAGCTAATATTCAAGAATTTTTAAAACGTGAGAATTCTATCATAAGTGAGAGAATACTTATGGGACTAAAATAAGTGCGTTTATACTTATGAATTAATACGAATTGGTATATTCGGGATTTACATGCTAGTGTCATGGGATATAGGCATGATAGCCGAATTTGATGATATATATGTACGGGTATAGAGACAGTATATATGATATGGTTATAAATATATCTGTGTGTGAATGATATATTTATGTGAAACATATCCCTCTAATGTTATCATGGGAAATTGCGCGATGTGGGTGAGTCCCCTGGCTTGAGGAGAAGGGTGAGTATAGTCCCCATGTCATAGCATCCAATTATTTATGCTGTGTGGCTCTATATCATGGGTGAGATGTCTTGGGTATGATTCAGTCTCACTTTTAGGTGAGGAACTATGACTGCTTCCCCTACATTGTGATATGTTTTTATCAGGTCGGTGTGAGACCCCGATCGGTGGTACCTCGGGATGATGTGTGTTCCCTGGAAGATGATAGCATTCTAGAGATTGCATCTATTGAGTTATAGCTCTAAAGGATGGTTATTATACTTATATAGTGTGTGATATAAAAGTATGGATATACTTGTTGTGCATAGTATATATATACACGGATAAGAATAAAGGATAAAGTGAGAAGTAAATTATTACATCCGGGAGAATAAAATCTAGAATAAAATGTGAGATACGTATATAAAGATGAAAATATTATATACGAGACTAATAAAACTAAAATGTGAATAGTGTATAATAACTAGTGAAAGTTATTTATTATTAACGAATAAATTATAAGTGATAAATTATAATGCATAAGCTCGTGCGAAAGCTTAGGATAATATATACGCGGGGTATGAGATAGCGTATGGTGACTTAAAGGTCTTTAAAGATGCTAGTTAGGCTGGGTAGAGTAACTAGGGTTTTGAAAATACATGCGTTAGGTGTGCACTGTTAGATGAGAGGTATCTCATGTGAGTGAGACACCGATTTAAATATGGAGAATATCATATTGTATATATTAAAGTATTTTAAACGCTTACAAATATTTTAAAAACCTTTTAGGTGTCCAGACACAGGGTTGACTGGATGATATTATTCCTTTGAGTCAGACGTTGTTGCAGTAGTTGTGGATGTTAACAGGGATTGTTTAGACGATTCTATACTTGTGATATAGATGACCGGTATTGTGATTTATATTCGGGCATGTTGCCCAACTGTTGTCATTTATTTTATTTGCCGCATTTTTGTTAGCACCCATTCGACATGGTTGTATTAATATTTTACCGAGAGTTATCAGAGTAACAACCCAGATTTTCAAATGAATATTTTAAAATTAATTCTTAAAAATTTAAGGAAATTAAATTTTCGGGATTTAATTATTTTTTATAACTAAATATGTTGAGTTTTATATTTGAAAATTGGATTTTGAATCCGATTGTAATCAAAATTAAAATCGGAGTCATAATGGGAATTTAAAATAAAAACAAAAATAAAAAGGCTTTTGCCAAGGATTTAGGCTGTGACTAATGGGAAATATTTTTTTAGTTGAATAAAATTAAACTAGGGGCTCTGGTAGATGCGACATACATGATCGATCGATCGATCGACCTAGGGAGTCAATCGATCAACTATGCCTAGAGTTGATGCGGTTAGGTGATTTTATTTGTAGTGTTAGAGTGGGATTATGATTCCTAATTGGTATATAACCGTTCTAATTCGTAGGGGGAATTCTCGTAATCACTTTTTCACAAGTTTTTCTCTAGAGAACACTTCTAAAATATTTTCCTCTCAACCATAAACATTAACCTCCAACATAATCAAGTTTTTGTCAGAAGTTTTGGAAGGCTTAATTGCTATTTAATCAAGTTTGTTCAAGAAAACTTCTTTGCTAATTTTTCGAGAGGAATCCAACCGTGCTACCAGATTTTCTTCATCTAAGTTACAGGCATGAATACTCTATTCTTTTCCTTTAGTATTATGCGTTTTAAGTGTCGCCCAAACTCTTAATCATGTGTTTTTGATTGAAATCAATTAGAAACTTAATTAGAGAAAGTGGACACTAATTATGGGACTATTTTTATTAAATATTTTAATCTGAATAATATTCATAACCCTTGGGTATGTAGGATTGATGAGTTGATTTTGGGTTTTATTGGTATAGGTTGCATGTAGAAAAACCTTGGTTTTGAATTAAATGAATTTTGAGGACGCATAACTCATGTAAATTGTGTAGAAATAATGAAATTGAAAATATGATGTATTAATGATGAAATCTTGGTGTATTTAATTTAAAATAATTAAATGGGATTAATTGGGTTTTGTGACGATGTGATAATTAAATTAAGATTTAATTGAATTGGACTATTAGGCGTAGTTTTATACGTTGATTAATTATGCTTGTTTGTGTGACTTGTTGGTATTATTAAATTGCCATTGTGACAACAAGTTATTGGGTATTTTTTTCCCTATATTTTAGGATGCCTTCTAGGTATGTGATTAGTGGGTAGGCCTTTTAATGATTTACGCCTTGTAGGTATGGGACTTGTTAGATTATTACGACTTTATTTTGTCGGGGGTGGGCTGATTTTTGATACTTTATCGTCGTTACGCTAGTCTAGGTATGAGACTAGGTCGAGATTTATGTTAGAAATTCATCCTATACATAGGGTAGGACGTATTGGTGACTTGGGGACCCTTAGGTATGGGACTAAGGGATATTTTGAGGATCTCACATCAATTAAAAGGGTGGGATAATTTGTTAATTATGAAATTGAGAAATTGAGAATTAATACCTAAAATAATAATACGGGTATTAAAATATATTGACGACATAATCAGCAAGGGCCGACAGTTTAACCGGGCCAGCCAGAGTTTTATGTCATGTCGTGAGTGGAACCTCGTCAATCAGCAGGGGTCGACAGTTTAAACGAATCAGCTGACGTTTTGACGAGGGGATGTGTATTTTGGTGGAGTAATCACCCAAGACGGGAGGACCGCTATACTTTATTAAAGTAAGAATTGAAAAATAATGATAATTTGGGTTAATTTAATTAAATTAACGTTTTGGGTCTGTGGGATAATTAAAATGATATTGGTGTGTCTTTATCAGAATCTTTGGGGGTGGTTAGTAGTTTATCTTACCCGCGTTTAATTATATTCATAATCAAAATATTCTATTATGATATTTATTGCGTATAATGCTACTTTCTTGGTTCACGGATCCTATTTGAGGGGAGTAGTGTGTATTCATGCTCGGGCTCTGACCTCGTGCGTTGACTAACTTTTTCAAGTATTAGTGATGGAGTAGCTGCATATGATTTATTGGATATCGTTTGGAGGTGCAACTGGAGTTTATTCTATTTATCGTTTTAATTAGTTAAACTTTTTTCCAGTCATATTTATTATGAGACTTCATTTGGGTTTTATTGGGCCATTCGGTTCCAAAGTTGTTAGAGGATTTTAGTTAGATTATTCACAGTTGATTATTACTCAGTTTTATTAAATCATTTTGAAGATTGGATTTATTCGAAGTTTTAGCATGTGATGGATCCTTTATCATTCAGTTGTTATTATCAATTGGGATTGATTTAATTATTTATCTTATGGATTGATTTATTTATGTATCATATCTTTCTCATGCTAAGAATGGTATTTTATTTACTCATGCTCGGCTTAATTTTGGTGGCGGCCGACGCCAGAATTTAGCGGGGTGTGACAGATGGTATCAGAGCATGGTCTTAGGTCTCGTAGGTTTTGAGTCTGTTTAGCTTCCGCGTTATCGATCTTTGATTCCCTTTATTGATTCGTACCCCATAAGGTAGTAGGTCTATCATACGTGTTAGATGTGTTTCCTGGAGATATATAATTTTGTGTTAAGGACGTTGTAGGCATTGAGTTTAGAATTAGTAAGCATGATGTGGGGACATTTATAGTTGATTTTTGGAGACGATATTTTATGTGGGAGGTCCTTCGTATGAATTTTGGGTATGTCTCATATTAATGCGGCAAGGTGATTAGATTTGAGGATTTAGGGTTGCGAAGATTATCGAAAATAGAATCGAGTGGTGATTTACGAAAGCACACGGTACACCGTTATTTTTCATAGTTATGTATATATATGGTAGGATATATATATATATATTATTTTGGTGTGTGAGGGGTAGGTGCGCGTAGGATTGGGTGTATGGGCGTCCAATTATGGCATTCTAAGGGTAGGCACATGTGAGCCTTATTTTTACATTTCGTAATTTACGTTTGATGTGTATGCTTCGTCTAATTTCGAGGACGAAATTCCTTTGTTAGTGAGGAATCATGTAATAACACAGATTTTTAAATGGGTATTTTTAAATTAATTTTGAAAAATTTGAGGAAAATAATTTTTTGGCATTTAATTATTTTTTTATAACTAAATATGTTGAGTTTTATATTTGAAAATTGGATTTTCAATCGGATTGTAATTGAAATTAAAATCATAGTCATAATGAGATTTAAAATAAAAATAAAAATAAAAGGGTAAATATTTTTTTAGTTAAATAGAATTAAACTAGGGGCTCTGGCAGAGGAGGCATACTTGATCGATTGATCGATCGACTATGCCTAGAGTTGAGGTGGTTAGGTGATTTTATTTGTAGTGTTAGAGTGAGATTATGATTCCTAATTGATATATAACCCTTCTAATTTGTATGGGGACTTCTCATAATCACTTTTTCACAAGTTTTTCTCCAGAGAACACTTCTAAAATATTTTCTTCTCAATCATAATCATCGACCTCCAACATAATCAAGTTTTTGTCACAAGTTTTGGAAGACTTAATTGGGGTTTAATCAAGTTTGTTCAAGAACACTTTTTTGCTAATTTTTTGAGAGGAATCCAACCATGCTACCAGATTTTTTTCATCTTAATTACAGGCATGGATACTCTATTCTTTTCCTTTAGTATTATGCGTTTTAAGTGTCGCTTAAACCCTTAATCATGTGTTTTTGATTGAAATCAATTAGTAACTTAATTAGAGAAAGTGGACACTAATTATGAGACTGTTTTTATTAAATCTTTTAATCTGAATATTATTCATAACCCTTTGGTACGTAGGATTGATGAGTGGATTTTGGGATTTATTGGTATATGTTCCATGTAGAAAAACCTTGGTTTTGAATTAAATGAATTTTGAGGACGTGTAACTCATGTAAATTGTGTAGAAATAATAAAATTGGAAATATGATGTATTAATGATGAAATCTCGATGTATTTAATTTAAATAATTAAATGGAATTAATTGGGTTGTATGACAATGTGATAATTAAATTAAGATTTAATTGAACTGGACTATTATGCGTAGTTTTATGTGTTGATTAATTATGCTTGTTTGTGTGACTTATTGGTATTATTAAATTTCCATTGTGACGATGGGTTGTTGGGTATTTTTGCTCTCCCTATATTTTAGGATGCCTTCTAGGTATGGGACTAGTGGGTAGGCCTTTTGATAATTTACACCTTCTAGGTATGGGACTAGTGAGGGTAGATTATTACGACTTTATTATGTTGGGGGTGGGCTGATTTTCGATACTTTATTGCTTTTACGCTAGCCTAGGCATGAGACTAGGTCGAGATTTATGTTCGAAATTCATCCTATACATAGGGTAGGACGTATTTGTGACATGGGGACCCTTAGGTATGGGACTAAGTGATATTTTGAGAATCTCACATCGATTAAAAGGGTGGGGTAATTTTTTAATTATGAAATTGAGAAATTGAGAATTAATACCTAAGATAATAAGACGGGTATTAAAATATATTGGCGACATAATCAGCGAGGGCCGACAGTTTAAACGGGCCGGCCGATATTTTATGTCGTGTCGTGTGTGGAACCTCGTCAATCAGCAGGGGACGACAGTTTAAACGGATTTGATGGCGTTTTGACGAGGGGATGTGTATTTTGGTGGAGAAATCACCCAAGTCGGGAGGACCGCTATACTTAATTAAAGTAAGAATTGAAAAGTAATGACACTTTGGGTTAATTTAATTAAATTAACATTTTGGGACCGTGGAATAATTAAAATGATATTGATGTGTCTTTATCAGAATCTTTGGGGGTGGTTAGTTGTTTATCTTGCCCGCATTTAATTATATTTGTAATTAAAATATTCTATTATGATATTAATTGTGTATAATGCTACTTTCTGGGTTCACGGACCCTATATGAGGGGATTAGTGTGTAATCATGTTTGGGCTCTGACCTCGTGCATTGACTAACTTTTTTCGATATTAGTGCTGAAGTAGCTGCATAGGATTTATTGGATATCGTTTGGAGGTGCTGCTGGAGTTTATTATTTTTATCGCTTTAATTAGTTAGACTTTCTTTTTAGTCGTATTTATTATGAGACTTCATTTGGGTTTATTGGTCCATTCGATTACCAAGTTGTTAGAGGATTTCAGTTGGATTATTCACAGTTGATTATTACTCAGTTTTTATTAAATCATTTTGGAGATTGAATTTATTCAAAATTTTAGAATGTGATGGATCTTTTATCGTTCAGTTATTATTATCAATTTGGATTGCTTAAATTATTTATATTGTGGATTGATTTATTTATGTCTCATATCTGTCTCATGCTAAGAATGGTATTTTATTTACTCACGCCCAACTTAGTTTTGGTGGCGGCCGACGCCAGAATTTAGCGGGGTGTGACAATCGATTATTATTTATTTATTTTATTTGATGTGTATATTAATTGAGTGGATAGATTTATTATGTGTTTAAGTTAACAAGATTAGAAAGTTTAAAATTTGACACCGGGACTAATAGGTTATTAGTAGTTAATTTGTTTTCGACAGTGATGCTGAGAGTGATCCATATGAGAATTCTGTTTTATTTTGATAAAGGATTGATCAGCTGAGATTAAAATAGGCGGGGTGTCACAATTCGTTGGATCTCTCTTAGCGCAGAAAATCGATGGCCAAGAAAGGCCAGTCTACTACTTAAGTAGGATCACACATGGATCAAAGGCAAGGCAAAATAGTATAGAAATACATTGTTTAGCCTTGGTGTTTGTAGCATAAAAACTTAAACTTTATATGCTATCTTTCATAATTCACATTGTGACAAGATGTGACTCATTTAAGTTTTTACTTGCGAGAACTATCTTGATTGGAAGAGACGCTAGGTGGTTCCTCATCCTTTCAGATTGTGATTTAAAATGTGTGGTTCCTCGCGTGATATGGAGACGCACGTATAAAGGCGATTTTCCCATCTAGGGCATTTTATCCACCTTGAGAGAGCATTCCAAGGGATGATTTGCAAGTGAATTTTCTGGATGCCAACCTTGAATAATGGACGATGCAGTTCGATGGTTCTTTGACAAAAAAGAAGGGAGGAGCAGGGGTTATCCTTTCTAAAAGGAAGGAAGAATTTTTCCTTTCCTACAAGTTAGATTTCCCATTCTCCAACAATGGAGTAGGGTATTAAGTATTAGTACTGTAGTTGCTAGATGCCCTCCAAAGGTCCATGCGTTCACTATGCATCAAAGACAATTCGAACTTGGTGGTTCAGCAAGTGAACGGAGAGTATGCGTTGAAGCATCTCAACCCGGTTCCTTATAGAACGATCATCCAATGGTTGATCAACTAGTTTCATCAGGTCAAGATAAGAAGTCATCCCAGAATGAGAAATACATATGATGATGCCTACACCACCATTATTCAGGAAGTGTCTATGAAACCGACATAACTATTGTGGTGATACAACGGAGAACAACCCCCTCAGTTGTGCAATCGATCTTACTAATGAAAGATGATTCGAATTGGAGGGGCAGGATCAAGAAGCAGTTAGAGTAAAGGGAATGAAATATGGAACTGAAAGAGCTAGCACAGTACTTCGCCAATAAAGGAAATCTCTACTTCAGGAATGTGGGAGGATGGTTGTCAAGCTGCATCCGTCCAGAAAAAACACAATAGAAGTTAAAGAAGACACATGACGAACACTGCGAAACAACTGAGATCCCTTTGTATAGAATAATTCAGAGAGAGGGATACTTTTGGCTGATGATGAAGGACGCATTAGAGTTACAAATAAGGTGTGATAAATATGAACTTTTCTTTCAGGTAGCTAAATTCCACTTCGTTGAGACTCAGACGGACCGGAGGCCTCCTTACATAGATTTTATCAAGGATGGAGTTATTTCTATGGAGAAAATTAATGCGATGGGACTCAAGTGAAGGTCCCCATAATTATACGTTCAAGAGGAGCAGCTCTATCATAGAGGATACTTCAACATGCCATTAAGATAGATCACGAATGCGGAGGTGACAAAAGTTTTGAAACAAGCTCACGATCCAGCTCATATTGGAGGGGCAAAGCTATATGACCAGTTAATGACCTTGGGTTATTATTGGCTAACTATGGATAAGGATTCTACTGAGTTTGTACAAAAATAAAAGGCATGCCAGCTACATGCAAAGATGATCCATGCTCTTTCGGTGGACTTACACTCTTTGGCCACTCCTTACCCCATTCCACACTTGGGCATTTGATCTGGTAGGGGAAAACACCCATCTTTGAGGGGAAAGATATGGATACTCGTGGCAACAGAATGTTTTACGAAGTGGGCTGAGGCGATACCACTCAAAAGAGCAACTGCAGGTGTGGTGGATAAATTCATCAGAGAGCACATTTTTTACAGGTTTGGGGTTCCAAAGGTTATCCTCACTGATAACGGGACCCCATTCATCAACAAATAAGTAACGATGCTTACATACATATGCTCCATCGTCCATCATACCTCAACGGTGGCATATCCTAAGGGAAATGGTCAAGATAAAGCAACTAACAAGACCTTGGTCAATATCTTGGCCAAGACAATGGCAGACTTCCCAGGATTGTGGGATGATAAGTTCCAGCAATCATGTGGACCTATCGAACGACGAAGAGGAAGACTATATGGTATACCCCGTTCTCTCTTGTGTTTGGAGCCAATGTAATTCTACCGGTAGAGCTGGAAGTTCCTTCGGCCTGGTATGCCTTGCGAGGAAGCATGCTCCCTCATAGCAGACATGTACAATTATAAAAGTTTAAACTTTGCAATAAATAGAAGCATTGCAACAAAGTGGTGCATGATGACAAAACACTATTTATTTCATTGATATACCCATAAGGATTACAAAATTGGGAACTACTGCCCAAGAATTACATCTGGTGGAATAAAAAAAATAATTTACAATGCAAAAGAAAGTACTTTAGCCCAGAAGAAATCACAAATCAGGTTGGGAAAAGAAGTCTCCAGGCAAGCCCTAAGAAGCCTCTAAGCATGTTCTCTGAGCAGCAAGGAAGCCTTCAAGCCTGGTCTGCACTTGAGTCCATTCAATCAACATGGCTTCACATTCTAGCTTGACCTTCGACAGAGCTTCTTCGGCAGCCCTCACTTTATCATCAGATGCTACTAATAGAGGGCCCAACTCTGATTGCCTTTTCTCATCACACCTTTAGCCCTCCACCTGTTTCGGATAGAGTTCCCTCTGACTCTCCAACTGTTGGATATTCAAAAGCTTCAAGTGGCTAATCATCCAGTTTAGTTGGAATCCATCCTTGCCCATCTCCTTTAAGATTTCCAAGTGATGACTGATGAGGGCCTAGTCAGATTAGATGTTTGAGTATTGACGACCTCAACAATAACAATCGCCAGACCTTGGAGCCTTGTAACAACCCGTAATTTTAAAATATTAAAAATGAATTAATTTTGTTAACATTTAAATTACACATGTGATGTAATTTAATGAAAAAATATGATGGGCCGATTAGATTATTAATTGGAGAGAAATGATGTGACACCCCGCCTAATAAAATACCAGGTGATCAGCCCTATATCAAATTAAACAAGAATCTCATCTGGTTCATTCTTAGTATCATTGTCGAAACTTTTTAAAATATCACTAACCACCTAGTATTCAAAAGGCTGGTGCAAGTTTTATCTTTTTAATTAGACAAACATAGCATGAAAAAATATAATTAAACTAATCACACCATCTGGAACTAAAACCAACTGAATAATTAATAAGAGACTTGCCGAATAAACCATCGGCTAAAATCGCAAACTAAATAAATATCCAACAATCAATAAAATAAACTGAAACTGAATCTAAAAGTAACTAGGAAACATGTCCTACATGAACTATGGCTGAGAATAAATCCCTAATCTAGGAACAAATGAACGAAGTGTCTAATACAAACTACTGCTATCATCCACAAGTGCCGCAGCTGCGTGTCCTTGGAATAGATATCAAGTCTGGCATCCCTATGGCTGGACACCTAAAAGGTTTTGAATTTTTTTTATAGTAAGGGTTAGAACCCAAAATATTTTAAAAATATTTAGCAAGTGAATTAAAATACTGCAATTTAAAATGCATGAATGCTTTTTATATTTACGCTAGTGTCGCACTCAGTTGAGATACTGCTCACCCCTCATCTAGAGTGCGCACCTAACATTCTATACTTAGCCCACCTAGCTGTACTACCCAAGCTAACTAGACTATAGTATTTAGATGAACTTATCTACAAGTCTAAGTTTCCCGTACCGCCCATACAATACATCATTTTATTAACATCTCTCATATGTTAACTAATTCTCATGTAACATTTGAATTATGTTATCTTTTCACATTTATATTTAAGTTTCACTACTTAATTCATATAGCATTTCATATCTAACATCATTCAACTTCCATAATTAAGTTTCACTAGTTAATTTACTATAGATATTCCCAATATATTTTTAATCTTGAAATTATATCATTTACAAGTCTACTTTCGCACATAAGTAGAATATCTTGAAGTATATATTTCACATACAATATATACTATAAGGATTTATTGGTCCGACAAATCATCCACCCCAACAATCCTACCATTTACATTGGTCTGGATATTCCTCGACCCCAATGTAAAGGTCATTTTTTTTTCAAACTAAAATGATTT
The DNA here is from genome assembly GCA_949130495.1 of Sambucus nigra. Classification (NCBI taxonomy): domain Eukaryota; kingdom Viridiplantae; phylum Streptophyta; class Magnoliopsida; order Dipsacales; family Adoxaceae; genus Sambucus; species Sambucus nigra. The sequence goes on from OX422217.1 coordinate 161,283,000, forward strand.
ATTAAAATTGAGTGAAGAAAAGCCCTTCACTAATGGATTACAAAGAAAGAGTTGGAAAAATCTGAAATAAATCCTAACAAGTATATAGATTTAGAGCCTTTGTAAGGACGAGCTTTAAAAGAAATTCGGACATCTCCGTGGACAAGATCAATAATTTTTGAAGCCTTCATGAGTTCTCCTTCATATTCCTTTTTGTTCCAAGCACACCAAATTCTCCAGCAAATGTAACAAGGTACCATAATAGAGAGTAGATATTTATTGTTTTTCCCTCTTGATTTTAACCACCAAGACATAAGTACTCTCTTCAGAGATGAAAAATTAAACTATAACCCATAATGTCTGAGAAATGGTTCCATACTTGTTGAGCAATGGTACTTGATCCGAAAAAGTGATCAAAATCTTCTTCTAAAGGATTATTGCAGCATGTACATTTTGAAGCTAAGATGATATGAAGAGTTTTCAATTTCGAATCTAAAGGAAGAGCGTGTTGGAGAAGTCTCCACATAAAGAAGAAAACCTTTGGAAGAATTCTTGGATTCCAAATGACTGCGAAGGAGAAAAGAGTACAATATTTGTGAAGAATAAGGTACCATGCTGATTTTAAAGTGAACTTGCCATCTGAGTTTGATTTCCACATAGCCAAATTATTATCTTCTACATTATCGTGGTAGTTATCCCAATATTTTTGCATTTTCCGCCAAATTGAACTCGAGTAAGATGGTAAGCCATAGAACTCAGATTCAACTAGAAAACTGTATCTCTGATGCATATACCTTGCCCAAGTACCGTTACCTTTATAGAATAAAGACCACATTTTACAAGAGTAAACCTTTATAATGTCACCCAAACTTTTAATACTAACGCCACCTTCTGCACGTGAAAGACAGATAACCTGCCATTGGACCCATTTGTTCTTCGGTTTACCTTCATCATTGCCCCAAATAAAATTTGCAAACATCATTTCAAGTCTCTGTGTAATAGCTAAAGGAGGATTAAGAACATAAAAAATGTGAAAATCCATGGACTAAAGTGCGGCACGGAGCAGGTGCAGTCGACCACTGTGAGTGAGAAGTTTCCCATACCAGTTACCAATTATTTGATTCATCGCGATTTCCAGCTTCTGAAAATACCTTACAGTCTTCCTAACCGTGTACAAAGGTACACCGAGATATGTATATTGGTCCGGCATTATCATCGACCCCAAATCGAGATTTCATGTATTGGTCCGGATAATCATCGACCCAAATACATAAATAAGCATAATTTAGAGATATATATTTCGCACACAATATATACTATAGACACATACTATATAATCACCTCCCTGTATCACATTTTAGGGGTTATTGGCTCGGAATCATACCTCGATCACCAATACTAGCCATCTATATTGTCTCGAAATCATAGCTCGAGCACCAATACATATATATATATATATATTTTAGTTATTCACACAACCTATGTATTTCTATGCATCAATAGGTATTCGCACAACCCGATAATACGTGTTAGTACGTAGTATATTTCTCTCACATACTTGTCGTACTATTTTTTTATGTACTATCATATTTATTTGAGCATTCGCCCAATTCAAAGGGCCCTAGTTACTCCTTTATTTATTTCAGTAGTTAATCTATCTCTAACCTACGGGTACATTATAGTGTCACCCAACCACGATAACAGGACGCATTCACTCGACCCGCAATTTAACCCTTTAGAATTTATTTCACCAAATTCCGTTAATGAGTTTGACATCCTTATTAAATTTAATATTCCTTAATACTCATCCCATAAGACTCTAAGTATTAAATTCCATTTAATTGCTATCAATTAAATTCCACCTTAAGATACTAGCCCGTATGCTAAATTCATCCAAAATTCCCATTCGAATACGTTCATATATTTTCGGGTGTCATTCATTCTAAATACTCCTAAATTCATACCCCAGATTCATCCCTATCTAATCCAAGGATAAAATAATGTTACTTAATATAATTCCAAAGTCCTTCACTCATCTACGGACATTTCCATATAACCCGAATTTATTTCTTCCTAAAGATGTCGGTCTCACGCACCCTTTCATAGAAAAATCATAACAAATTAAAAAAAATTAGAAAAATACGAGGTGGGTGCCCACGCGATCGTGGAGAAAAGATCTACAGTCTCATGTTTTACAATAATTGAAGGGGTTGATCGATCGACGAATATGGTCGATCGATCGATCGACCAGATATCCATCTTCTTCCCCGATTATGTTTCCACCATTTTTGAAACCTCAAGCTTTTTAACTCACTTCCCAACACTTACCCAATCACAATCAACATTAAATTCATGAAATAGTAGGTTATAAACACCCTAGAAACCTTGAATCATCAATATATTTACATAAATATAATGTTTACCAATTTGGGTATTTTTCGAGTTTTATTCCATCGATTTCAATTCATCATTCATATTTGAAATTAGTCATCATTACGTACTAATTTTCACCTTACAATCTGATTTCAACAGTCCCATACCATAGTCTCACATCAATTGAGTAATTAATCTACACATATTACTCTAATTCGAAAGACCCATTTTAATTGTCAACACACACCCCAAAACGAATTTGATTATACACATCACTATAATATGAATTAGTTATCACCCAATTTATAATTATAACAAATTAACCACTTAACTTAATGATCGTAGAGTCTGATTCCTTTTGTGTTGATGATGATTCCACAAAGAACACCCTCAATTGCTTCTTGATTTGTCTCCCAAAGACTCCCAATTGATCCCCAATTGCTCCTTCTAGTTTTCTTTCAAACTCTTCAGTTTAGAATGGCGGTTTCTCCCATTCAACACACTAAGACTTAGGTTAATTATACATAATCCTATTTTTAGGCTTATGGGCCAATCCCAAATGACCCGAACACCCCTGTGTGGGCCCGATTACTACCCCAGGGTACCCTTTACCGACTATCTCAACCCTTCTTAAAACGACCCTGCACTCAGAGTTGTTATCCGAAATACTTTATAACATCCTCTGATTTTTGACCTAAAAAATGCGACACAACAATAATTCGAATATTTAAATTTAAATTCATCGGATTTAAATAATTCCTCCAATTCAAATAAACTCTCCAAATTATAAATTTAAAATTCTAAAATTTAAATAAGTTTTATTTCTCCCAAAAATAATAAAATTTTCACTCCTCAGAATTACGGGGTGTTACATACTTCTCCACTTACAAAGGAATTTCGTGCTCAAAATTAAGTTAAGCCTAGTACTCCAAAGCTCAACTAGTTACCAAGTCACCTACCCTTAAGATCATGAGGAATCGCTACAGCGGAAATATTGAGACTTCTCAAATAGAATCCAATTTTAATTATTCCCAAATTTTAGTTAAACCCTAAAACATGCATCTAGATGATTTATCCAATAAAATAAAGTATGCAGGATAAAACAAACAATTTCAGGAAAAATCCCCCAAAGGGGCAAAACCTTTTATTTCACTATAATTTGTAAGAAAAAGGCTTACACGGATTACAATGAAATACGTGTGACACAGAAATACCCTCGGGTGTCGGTTCTGTTGTCGGCGGCTGGAACTATCCCTTTCCAGGAGGGCAGCAATGAAGAAGAGAGCGGCTTCCTCGCAAATTACGGCTGGAATTTTCCCTTTCCAGGAGGGCTGCAATGAAGAAGAAGACGGCTTCTCCACAAGATATGAACTTTATAAGGACTCCCTCCACAATAGCACGCAACTGTCGGTTGTAGAGTTTTCCCACAAAGTATGAACAAAAACAAAATATGTTCATGGGTTCCACAAAACAATTCACATAAAAGTAATTGGGATTTTGTAAATTAAAAACAAAACATTTGAACCCTTAAAATTATTGGAGAAAAACTTTCTGCCAAAAGGTATTGAATTAAATCTGGGCAGATACACAAAAGTTTCAAAAGAATAAGACACTTAAAATTGAAACTATTCTCCACGTTTTTCTAGGCTACCAGGACCCCTTTTTATACAAAATCTGAGTCGGTCAAAGGATAAGCATTACAGCAATGTGTCAACCTAAAAGTCATCTCGTTCGAACGAGAATGACATCTCGCGTGAACGAGATCGCGTGTCGTTCAAACGACTACGCGCGACTTCCCAATATCGTTCGAACGAGATTGATATCTCCCTTGAACGACCTTGGCGTCGAAACCGAGGTACGTTTACTGCTGAAGAAATTTTTCACAAACAGTTATAAAACCTCTTTAAAAACATTTTTATATAAAAGCTTTTTAAAACCTTTTTAAAAATATCCCAACACTCTTAATACGAAATTTAAATGAAACTTTAAAACAATATCTTACCAAAGTTCATATTGTTGGTCTTGAATGTTGAAGACAACTGATAATTCGGATCCGTCTTTTGTAGATGCAATCTTCACAATTCTTCGACGACTTGTAGCGGTATACGACATAATTAATTGTGACGGACTTATTAAAAATATGTCCTTACAAATATCCCCCTATGTCTATGCCGGTACAGACATAAAAACATTCGAATTATCAAAAATAAAAAAATGCCTATACAAATCTACCCTCCCATGAATCCCAAAACTGAAAAGGTAAAATTTGCAAGTTCTCAAAATTTTTTCTTTAACATCAAAGCTCTCAAAGCTTTTCTCATTAGGGTGTGCAACATCATGATCTTCAATCTTCGTACCTACACACATGAGATAAAGCAAAAACCTTCGTGACGCATCGAGTTTTAAATGATATAGGAATAAAGCATTAATAATCAAATCTCCCCCATAATGCAAAAACTCCCCCATAACTGATAATTATTTCTCCCGCTTTTCATGATGTCCCCAAATAGATAGATAAGAAGAAAAAATCAAAACATGGAGTGTCACGATAAAATGCATAGCAAACAAAGATCAAGCTACGTGCATGCAAAGGTATGTCCCAAAAATATCCACAAACTATTTTTGATTTTTCATTTTTTTTATACAAAAATAGGATACAAAAGAATTACACCATGGATTTTAAACTCAAATAACCAAGTCATGGAAATGTAATGAATGGGTGTGAACACATTCGATAGGTAAATCAACTCAATCAAGCATATGTGCACGATGCATATGTGTACCCCTAACGAATGAACATCAAAAGTATCCTTATGTGTAAAAATTTGTTGAATTTAAATGACAAAGTCTTATACAAATCAACAAATCAAAGTCAAATGATTTCCACACCAATAACGTCCAAAACTATTTAGCGTTTTTTCAAGAATTTCAAGGACGTGCAAAACCGTTATAAAATCTCCAACCAAACTCCCTCATACATATTTTCTTTTTAGAGGTAATCTAAATTCTCAAACTTTGGAGAATTGGTGCAAAAACCTAAATGGCCCATAATTTGGCATGAATTTCTTTTTATTGCCTTTAAATTTTTTCGGGCTCTTTTTAAACCTCTTTGGACCCCGGATAATAAAATTCCTCCATTTTTTCGGTCCAATTTAATGGTGGCTTAGTATTCTCAAAGGCAAAATGAACCTTTTGTAGCCCTTACCCGTTTTTAAACAAAGCACACAAACTCACAAAACGGTTCTTATATGCACAATTTCCTTATCAAAATTTATCGCGCTTGGTTCGTTTTAAAGACAGGATTGAAGTGAAAACACCCAACCAACATGTGATAAGACAAGCACAATAATCAAACAAATCTGTGCATGTGTGCAATATAGGAAACATGAGTAAAAAATTTAGGAAGTAACACTTAATTACATCTTAATGACTCCAAACATTATAAAGAACATTGATGAATTGACCTATTGTATAAAAAATCTATCAAATAGTCACATGAAAAAGTGGAATGATGTTGTGACTCGATCATCCTAAGTGATCATCCATAAATGGTGTAAGCAAAATACAAAAATCTTTTTGGATTTTTCAAGAAATTTCAAAAATAAAAAAAGTACATGTCACAGTGCTAGCAAAAATACATCAAAATGCATAACTAGCGATTTGACGACGTGAGAAGTCAAATTGTATAAAAAAAAATCCTTGAAAAATCAGGATCACGCGATAAATTAGCGTAACCCGCTCTGATACCACTTTGAAGAATCGCTACAGCGGAAATATTGAGACTTCTCAAATAAAATCCAATTTTAATTATTCCCAAATTTTAGTTAAACCCTAAAACATGCATCTAGATGATTTATCCAATAAAATAAAGCATGCAGGATAAAACAAACAATTTCAGGAAAAATCCCCCAAAGGGACAAAACCTTTTATTTCACTATAATTTGTAAGAAAACGGTTTACACGGATTATAATGAAATAAGTGTGACACAGAAATACCCTCGGGTGCCGGTTCTGTTGTCGGCGACTGGAACTATCCCTTTTCAGGAGGGCAGCAATGAAGAAGAGAGCGGCTTCCTCACAAATTACGACTGGAATTTTCACTTTCTAGGAGGGATGCAATGAAGAAGAAGACGACTTCTCCAAAAGATGTGAACTTTATAAGGACTCCCTCCACAATAGCACGCAGCTGTCGGTTGTATAGTTTTCCCACAAAGTGTGAACAAAAACAAAATATGTTCTTGGGTTCCACAAAACAATTCACATAAAAGTAATTGGGATTTTGTGAATTAAAAACAAAACATTTGAACCCTTAAAATTATTGGAGAAAAACTTTATGCTAAAAGGTATTGAATTAAATCTGGGCAGATAGACAAAAGTTTCTAAAGAATAAGACTCTTAAAAGTTGAAACTGTTCTCCCTGTTTTTCTAGGCTGCCAGGACCCCTTTTTATACAAAATCTGAGTCGATCAAAGGATAAGCATTACAGTAGCGTGTCAGCCTAAAAGTCATCTCGCTCGAACGAGAATGACAACTCGCGCGAACGAGATCGCGTGTCGTTCGAACGATTACGCCTGACTTCCCAATGTCGTTTGAACGAGATTGATATCTCGCTTGACCGACCTTGGCGTCGAAACCGAGGTACGTTTACTGCTGAAGCAGTTTTTCACAAACAGTTATAAAACCTCTTTAAAAACATTTTTATATTAAAGATTTAAAAAACCTTTTTAATAATATCCCCAAACTCTTAATACGAAATGTAAATGAAACTTTAAAACAATATCTTACCAAAGTTCATATTGTTGGGCTTGAATGTTGAAGACAACTGATAATTCGGATTCGTCTTTTGTAGATGTAATCTTCACAATTCTTTGATGACTTGTAGCGGTATACGACATAATTAATTGTGACGGACTTATTAAAAATATGTCCTTACAAATCTCCCCCTATGTCTATGCCGGTACAGACATAAAAACATCCGAATTATCAAAAATAAAAAAATACCTATACAAATCTACCCTCCCATGATTCCCAAAACTGAAAAGGTAAAATTTGCAAGTTCTCAAAATTTGTTCTTCAACATCAAAGCTCTCAAATCTTTTCTCATCAGTGTGTGCAACATCATGATCTTCAATCTTCGTACCTACACACATGAGATAAAGCAAAAACCTTCGTGACGCATCGAGTTTTAAATGATATAGGAATAAATCATTAATAATCAAATCTCCCCCATAATGCAAAAACTCCCCCATAACTGATAATTCTTTCTCCCCCTTTTTATGATGTCCCCAAATAGACAGATAAGAAGAAAAAAATCAAAACATGGAGTGTCACGATAAAATGCATAGCAAACAAAGATCAAGCTATGCGCATGCAAAGGTATGTCCCAAAAACATCGACAAACTATTTTTGATTTTTCAAATTTTTTATACCAAAATAGGATACAAAAAAATTACACCATGGATTTTAAACTCAAACAACCAAGTCATGGAAATGGAATGAATGGATGTGAACACATTCGATAAGTAAATCAACTCAATCAAGCATATGTGCACGATGCATATGTGTACCCCTAACGAATGAACATCAAAAGTATCCTTATGTGTAAAAATTTGTTGAATTTAAATGACATCGTCTTATACAAATCAACAAATCAAAGTCAAATGATTTCCACACCAATAACGTCCAAAACTATTTTTTTAAGAATTTCAAGGACGTGCAAACCCGTTATAAAATCTCCAACCAAACTCCGTCATATATATTTTCTTTTTAGAGGTAATATAAATTCTCAAACTTTGGAGAATTGGTGCAAAAACCTAAATGGCCCATAATTTGGCATGAATTTCTTTTTATTGCCTTTAAATTTTTTCGGGCTCTTTTTAAACCTCTTTGGACCCCGGATAATAAAATTCCTCCATTTTTAGGTCCAATTTAACGGTGGCTTAGTATTCTCAAAGGCAAAATGAACCTTTCGCAGCCCATCCCCGTTTTTAATCAAAGTACAAAACTCACAAAACGGTTCTTATATGCACAATTTCCTTATCAAAATTTATCGCGCTTGGTTCGTTTTAAAGACAGGATTGAAGTGAAAACACCCAACCAAAATGTGATAGGACAAGCACAATAATCAAACAAATCCTTGCATGTGTGCAATAAAGGAAACATGAGTCAAACATGTAGGAAGTAACACTTAATTACATCTTAATGACTCCAAACATTATAAAGCACATTGATGAATTTACTTATTGTATCAAAACTCTATCAAATAGTCACATGAAAAAAATGGAATGATGTTGTGACTCGATCATCCTAAGTGATCATCCATAAATGGTGTAAACAAAATACAAAAATCTTTTTGGATTTTTCAAAAAATTTCAAAAACAAAAAAAGTACATGTCACAGTGCTAGCAAAAATATATCAAAATGCATAACTAGCGATTTGACGACGTGAGAAGTCAAATTGTATTAAAAAAAAAAATCCTTGAAAAATCAGGATCACGCGATAAATTAGCTTAACCCGCTCTGATACCAATTTGAAGAATCGCTACAGCGGAAATATTGAGACTTCTCAAATAAAATCCAATTTTAATTATTCTCAAATTTTAGTTAAACCCTAAAACATGCATCTAGATGATTTATCCAATAAAATAAAGCATGCAGGATAAAACAAACAATTTCAGGAAAAATCCCCCAAAATGGCAAAACCTTTTATTCCACTATAATTTGTAAGAAAACGGCTTACACGGATTACAATGAAATAAGTGTGACACATAAATACCCTCGGGTGTCGGTTCTGTTGTCGGCGACTGGAATTATCCCTTTCCAAGAGGGCAACAATGAAGAAAAGAGCGGCTTCCTCACAAATTACGACTGGAATTTTCCTTTTCTAGGAGGGCTTCAATGAAGAAGAAGACGACTTCTCCACAAGATGTGAACTTTATAAGGACTCCCTCCATAATAGCACGCAGCTGTCGGTTGTAGAGTTTTTCCACAAAGTATGAACAAAAACAAAATATGTTCTTGGGTTCCACAAAATAATTCACATAAAAGTAATTGGAGTTTTGTGAATTAAAAACATAACATTTGAACCTTAAAATTATTGGAGAAAAACTTTCTGCCAAAAGGTATTGAATTAAATCTGGGCATATACACAAAAGTTTCAAATGAATAAGACTCTTAAAGTTGAAACTATTCTCCACGTTTTTCTAGGCTGCTAGGAACCCTTTTTATACAAAATATGAGTCGGTCAAAGGATAAGCATTACAGCAGCGTGTCAGCCTAAAAGTCATCTGGCTTGAACGAGAATGACATCTCGCGTGAATGAGATCGCATGTCATTCGAACGACTACGTGCGACTTCCCAATGTCGTTCAAATGAGATTGATATCTCGCTTGAACGACCTTGGCGTCAAAACCGAGGTACGTTTACTGCTGAAGCAGTTTTTCACAAACAATTATAAAACCTCTTTAAAAACATTTTTATATAAAAGATTTATAAAACCTTTTAAAAAAAATCCCAACACTCTTAATATGAAATGTAAATGAAACTTTAAAACAATATCTTACCAAAGTTCATATTGTTGGGCTTGAATGTTTAAGACAACTGATAATTCGGATTCGTCTTTTATAGATCCAATCTTCATAATTCTTCGACAACTTGTAGCGGTATACGACATAATTAATTGTGAAGTACTTATTAAAAATATGTCCTTACAGATCACCACATCCATCTCTCCCACTTCTAATCATGAATTATTTTTAAAAATCAAATTAGTTCACCAGGGCGCCCATACACCCTGTACCCATGCTCAATCTCACAATTAATACCTGGCTTCTTCCAGCTTTAAATCGTAATATAACTTCCATCTCATAGTTATAACGACATACACGAACAATAATCGAGGTAACCAACTCATGTATTAATGACCAAACATCTCCCCGCTTCCAACGTTGCGCTAAGTTTCATGCTTGGGACGCTTCGCGAAGTAAAATCTAAATAAGGAACCCCCCCGATACACAACTACCTAACATTATTGATCGTTGAGATCCGCTAGGCCCTCAGTCCATAGCATGGACCCCCAAATATCCGTCTTTTGACATAAAAGTATACACATCCACTCTTATGCTACAAAAGACAACATACAATATCGCGCCCTTACTATCACTAGTTTCCTTGTATGAAAAGAATCCCGAGCTATATCACCCTGCTTGAAAATATGCCTATCCACCCTTGACTCTCATCAGTAACCATCCCCACACACGGGATCAAACATAACAATATAATCACATATTCATATCAATCTATTTTGTCACACATAATAACATACATACACACATACATAGGTTAAACCCTCTTCCAGGAGACACCTAGCAGAAATCTTAGGCTGGAACAACGAACACAAAATCTTGCTATAACTACCCCCATAGCCTAAACCATCGTTAAACGGTCAAAACTCAACAAATAGTCTACTCAATTTTCATAACTCTCCAAATAATTAAACTAACACCTAATGCATCTATCCTTAGTGTACACCCGTTCTCTCATAGGCGACATCAAAAGTAGCGCTACCCCACAGTAACTAATCATACATATCCATCATAAATCCACTACTACCAACGCACCCACTACATCCGAATCACTCGTGAATTTTAGTGATAATAATCAAATGTTGTGAATCACACATGTCACTTGAAATGTATCATGTTCTTATATGGATAAGGCAAAGCTCTATCTCCAATTTCCATCTCGTTTACCTGGTCAACAATTCCTGAGCATAACTCTCATGCCGGAACTGCCCCATAATATGTTACAATGGTCGCATATCCAGTATCTCATACTATAGTCGCCCCCTGTCTCGCTTTAGGGCAATCCTTCTTCCCATGATCCCTCTCTCAATAACCGTAAAAATTGTCAGAGAACCCTCCTTCTTCTGGCCCTGGCCCTACTGCCCTCCCCCGCCATTCTCTCAGCCCTAACGGCCCTGAGGAATGAATGTGCTTATGTTGATATTTAGGACCTTGCTTGTCCTACCTGAACTTACCACTCTCGGGTTGGTCACTTTTGGACTTAAAACTCTTAGTCCTATCCTCCTATCAGAAGTCCCGCTTCTGTTGCTGTTATGCCCCACTGACATAATTCCTGTCTGTTTCCCAACTACCCTTTTTTCCTTTTAATGTTGTGGGAAATTTCTATACAGGTGGTCCTACTCTCCACACAGAGGACACCTTATTGTTCCCTCGCCTATCTCTGACCCCACTGGCCATGTTGACGTGTCCTTCTCTCAGACTCGGTAGCCTTGACCCTCATGACTACACCTCCCATTGTCGCTTTAGGCTCCGCTGGCCCTTGAGAATTCATCGTTGGACTTTATGGCCGTGACTAAATCCACCATCACTTGGTAGAAATTTAATTAATTTAAAACATCTAAATGGGTCCCTTACTAGGTATACCCTTCCGTCGTGCTTTACTAGAACTATTAAATCTCATCTCGTTCTTAGGTTAAATTTTCCAATCCTATTAGCTCCTCTATCTTAGAAGCGTTGATGTAAGCTTGCAATAAAAATATATTGACGACCTCGACACTACTCATCCTAGTCAGATTTCCCATCTGTTCTTGTATATTCTCCACCGGGTCCACTTGCGAGTTCCTTTATCATTCTCTGTATCCCGTTCGTCGGTTACGAAGTTTGCTAAATAAGGTATCGTAACTCTCACGATCGGTCACTATCTTACCCACTTAATAAAATCTGAAATTCCACTTGCATCCCTTTCTGAAAAGCGGATGTACAATCTCATGGTCACATCGTATCCAAAATTTCTCATTTGATTCCATATATTCTTCTTCCTAATTGGTGACTGACTCTCATCACCCAACACTGCTCCTATGAGCTAAAATTTGTCCACAATTTAATTATGGTGCCGCTACACTCTATCCCACACAATTGCCTTTGGATTACCTCCATCCAATGGTCCATCACACTTTCTTTCTTTCCAGGACTCCTTCAGGTGACTCCTCGAAATAATCCTCCCCGACTCTCTCTGCCTATAATGTTGGGTGAGTCCGAAGTTGTATCACTATTCTCTACAATGGAGCTTAGGGAAACTACTATCCTCGAGTGATTATCCTATTCGTTAACTGCCCTAAACATTAATTATGGTGACCTTTATCACGGCCATCGTTCCCCGAATACTCTACGTTTTTCGCCTCTCCTCCCCTCTCCTCCTGCAGTACTTTTAACGACCCTCGCTGGTCGCCCGATATTGTTCGATGTACCACACCCAATCGAAATCGAATATGAATCACAACAACTATACTTAATAGCAGGAGAATGTAAGTCGCATACGTAGAGGAATACACCAATCCTATAATAAGGCTCTATATCAAAGAACGCTAAGCTGAAACCTGAAAAGCCGCACAGATCCTAAGGACACTAGAACCTAATGCTCTGATACCATCTGTGACACCTCGCATAAAACACGAGGTGCTACTATGATTAAAACTAAACTAAATCCTCAACAATTAGTATAGATCATCTATATTCCACAAAATATATATAACAAAACCATAATTCTTCTATTTCCACAATAATGATTTACAATAAAGTTTCTCCCAAAATACATAATTCTCCAACAAAAATTACACCATTAATTTATACATTGAAAATAAATCTTCCAATCCAAGCTCTAAAATAGCCCATAGCGTCCCAATCCACGCTAACCTGCCACTAAAAGAAAATATGGGAAAGTACACAATATGACAGGAATAGATGCTCAAAAATAATTAACACGCTGAATAAATTGCAACAATACGAATCGCATATACAAATCAAATGCAATACTCAAGCATTATATCGATATTAATTTCTCAACAACACATCAATGGGTCACCAGGCCTCACCTCACCTCCCCTAGGCATCTCAAATCCATATACCGATTTGTGGGACTATTGGAAGGTGCCCATTTTCCGTGCCATACTAAAATCTCATGACACTATGCTCAAATCAATAATATAATATATCTTAATGAATCAAATAATAGATTTCAACAATTTTTCAGGATTCCAATGAATATCACAATTCAATATGAGTGTAATTGACACATAAAATAAACGGAATACTCTGGAGAGAATTTATGAGCATATTGTGTAAGTCCCGTATCTCAAAATCATCACATGAATCGTCACATAAATTTCAACCTCAAAATCTGATCGCACCATCACGTTCCTCTGGCAAAATAATCAAAACTCGTTTTAGCCAAAACTCGAGAAAACACCAAATAAACCTTCAAATATTAAGTCAAACACTTGATTAATTTCAGGACTAAAGTTTGTAGATGAAAGGGAATAATTTTAGAGAGGTCTTCTGGTTGAAAAGTTGATGAAAAAGTGATTTGAAAAGCCAAGCCACGAATTTGTTGTGATATATAAAGGATTAAGAGTTTGATTAAGAAAAAAGTTCTAATAAGATACAAACACTAAAAAAAACATTTCGGACGATCAGGCCGTTGGAATTGGTTGAAATCTTGGGGCGTATTAGATGGAGATGAGAGAAAGTTGAAAAAAAAAATTTCAGCTCGATCGAATGGTCGAATATTTTTATATATATTTTTTTCTAAAGAGTTTTATGTTTTTGAGGACTCTTAGAGACTTTTATGTTTTGAGAACACCCCAAGACTTATATATACTCATATTAGGAATCTTGTAATCTAGATTTCCGAATTTCGAATATAAAAACCAACATATTTTTATAAAAACAATTAAATCCAAAATTTTATTTTTCTCAAATTTTTCAAAATTAGTTTAAAAATACCCATTTAAAAAATTCGGGTGGTTACAAATGATTAATGTTTATTGAATAAAATTACTAAGTGAATAGTAGTTATATAATTGATGTCACAATGAGTGCTAGTGATATGACAATATGATATCTCAATCGAATGTCGTGAGCGAACTAAATAAGGTAGAGATAGAAAATAAATAATGGATAACTCAAATGATAATTTTTAAGTGACGGTTGAGTCTGAAAGGGTCAAAACAGTCAAAATAGTATACCAGGGTGTCTAGTTTGGGTCCTAAGATAGTTTTAGACATAATTAACAACCCGAGAGGGCATTTAAGTCATTTTATAACTTAGGGTCAAAGGAATTTCGGGATTTTGAGTATTATATATAGTTCTGGTGATGTGAGCCTAGAGTAAAGAGATTAGAAAATAAGTGGAGGCTAGTGGAGAGGATAGGAAGAATTTATTGGAGCTTAAGAAATGGTTTTGGGGAATACAAGCTCATTTTAGCATCACAATCACTATTGGAGGAAGGATTAGAAGAGAAGCTTCATCATAGTGGATCAAATAAGACCACTTCAATATAAGGTAAGTATTAATCTTGCAAATTTTTATGAGTTACAATACCCATGTAGAGTAGGGCCTTTGAATTTAGTAAAATTGATGATATTTTGTGATTTGATGAATATACATCATAATTGGGAATATGATTTCATGTATGAATCCATTTGTATAAACAAAACGAAATAAGAATTTATGAGATTTAGATCATGAGACCCTCCATCTATATATAAATGCAATAACACCATTCTAGAGATTGAATTGTAGAACAACTTCTTGAATTTGAGAAGTCTATGAAATTGGGTAACTTATGAATCATTTAAAACTTAAACCGTCGTCTTAAAAACTTTTTTGCACTATTTTGGTGACGAAAATGCCTATTCCATCCACGTTCCGTAGAAGGAAATCTGATTTTCTGCATTTTTTTCACTTATACGTTTTTTTCAAAAAGGGCTCCGAAATGCCTCAAAACTGCATTTTAAAAATATGAGCAGATTCGTGTAATAAATTTTAAGAAATTTTATTTTTGGTTTGTTGTTCCTTTGGAGGTTATCTTCATTGGTTGATTATGATTGTTGTTTTATACTTGGATGATAAACTACGTGGTTATTTTAAAAGGGTTAGATTTTAGGTCTTGGAGATAGATCTTTTCGTTGCGAATGCGTGCCCGTCAGTTTCGTATTTTATACTAGTGATATTAAGGAAGGGGTAAATAGACCCTTAGAGTAGTGAGAGATACTCGAAATTATGTGAAATGGAAGTTGAATTGAAAATTATGGTATGTTGTATATACGAGTGAAATATATACTATGTACGAGTTGATGAAATTAGGTTGTGTGTATACCTACTGAATAATATATAATTAGGTTGTATGTATACCTAATGAATAATATATAAATAGTTTGTGCGAATACCTATAGATATGATTTGATTATGTGTGTGAACATACCTACGTTGCCTGCTAGCAGGAGGTTTACGCGAAGATGGTGATCCCATCTTGACGATTCAAGTGAAGTCTGGATTAGTGCCCCAGAGCATGGAACTTAGGGAGATCCACTATGTGTCGTGTATTTGTAGGATTGGAAGGTTGTTTGGGTATGTTAGGTCTGTGCGTATGACAAAGGCTTAGAACCATGTTCTCCTCCACTATTATATTGATTTACTTTAGGTTCGAGGAAACATGTCAAACCAATTGTCCTTTATTGAGTACGAGAGGTACATGGACTTCATAGCAGAGTATGCCAGCATCACGAGGGACCATTCCGGGGATGCTATATGTGTGTATATATTGTATGTGTGATGAATATATATACCCATGTAATATACCTATTTATGTGAAAGAGTAGAATTGATAGATGATGAATAATTAAAAAGAAAATTAAATTGTGAAATATAAAGAAGTGGCTCAATAATAAACTGAGAATAAATAATTTATTATTGAAACTGTAGTACCGTATAGTATGGGGATATACGTGAGAATTAGTCTTATCGAGAGTAGTCCGATACCTTAGCTAGTTGGGAAGGGGATATTAGTTAGGTAAAATACGTTAGACGTGCACATTAGTTGAGAGGTGAAAATCTCAAGTGAGTGTACGTGAATAATACTTATGTAATAAATAACTGATTTAAATTGTGATTTAAATATTTGTTAAATATTTTCAAAATGTTTTACTTCGGCTCTGACCCGTGTCAAAATATTTTTAAAACATTTTAGGTGTCCAGCCATAAGGACCCCCAACTTAGAGATCCTATCCAGTGACACGCAGCTGCAACAATGTGGAGGCTTGTAGGATATTTCTTAGATGCTTCAACTCGTTCTTTCTAGATAGGAGATTTCATTATCAGTTCATTTGGGCGTGTTGCCTTCATACTATTTATTTATTTCAGTTATGCATCAGACAATATTCAGACTTTATTTACTTATTTCAGGTTGTGGTTGAATTATTTTAGTTAGAGAACCAATGGTTTATTCGGTCTCCTTTAATTAATTATGTATATATGTCGTGAGATTGTTCAGATTTGTTTCATGTGTGATTGGTTTAATTCATTTTAATTATTATTGCATGTGTTCATAATAAAAGATAAAATTGGCACTAGCTTAATTTGACATAAATGATTAGTAAATAAAACGTTTTTTTAGCAGTGATGCTAAGAGTGAAATCATTTATGATTCCAGTTTAATTTAATAATGGACTGATCACCCAAATTTAAAATAGGCGGGGTGTCACAAATGGTATCAGAGCATCAGGTTCTAGTGTCCATAGGATCTATACGGCTTACTACGATTTCAGCACAATGTTCTTTGACTTAGATCCCTATTATTAGGACTGTCTTATTCATAATCACGTATTTGAGATTATGATCTTCTACGATTATATTTGTGTTGACGGTGAACACATACAATTTGATCTATTTTCAGATATCACTTAGGAGGAACAACCGGCTAGGATCGCCGAAAGATGTGATACTGGAAAGGATCAACGAGTACCTCTAGTACCACAAGGTATGGTAACCGTTACAAAGGTGTTTGATATTGTAGCACAAGCACTATCAAGAGAATAATGTCCAAATGATGGGAACCAAAAGAGCAAGGGAACCTAGTTAATCAAGCAAATCAGGAAGAAACAGTTACAATGTAATACTGAAGCAACAATGACAAAATACTCGAGGCTGTCAGGGAAAATAGAATAATAGAGATGGACACCAGAGTAAAAGCCCAAGGGCCAACACGGCTAGGATCAAGGAGATTTCAAAGGGAGATGTTTTACATGTGTAATGGGAGGCCACAAGCGTCAAGTTTGTTCGCAGAGAGCTAAGGAGAAGCCTCAATCAGACCAACAGGGTCAAAAGGAGAAAAAATTCACTGGTCGTTGTTATATTTGCGGGGAGGAGAGTCACCTAAAAAAGGATTGTCCACAGCAGGGCCAACAACAGGGCCAATACCATCAGGGTAATCAGGGTAAACATCAGAGGGAGTTCCCAGGCTAGTGTTATAGTTATGGACAGACGGGCCACAAGAGGAGGGGTTTCCTACAGTAAAGGAAAGCTACGCAGTAGCGCAGGGTGGCCCACAGGAGCAGCAGGCACATGGGTCACCTGCGGCACCAGCTCCACCCGCACCACCACTACAAGGTCAACTACAATATGTATATGCTTATAATGTTCGGTATGCAGTCATGACATGGGCACCGAAAAATTTCTATGAAGGTATGTTTCCTATTTATGGGTGTAAGGATATGATTTTATTTGATATGGGGACATCACAATCTGTTATAGTAACTAGATTTCCATGATTTACCTCCCTATCAGAGACAACTGGTAGTTTCCTTATGTGTGTGGGGTCACCAATGGGTAGTGGGTCACTTATACACTTGATTTTTAGAGGTACGAATATAGAGGTGGGTAGATTGTATTTAGCTGTCGATCTTCTTGAATTGGATACGTAGGGTTATGATGTTATCTTGGTGATGGATTGGTTAGCAGGTTAGTGGGCGCTGGTAGATTGTTATGGGATGACTATTGTATTTACGATACTAGGACAAGATATGTTTTTAGTAGCGATGCCTTTTCCCGAGGGAGGGTCGAGCACTCATCTATATTACATTGAGGAGGAGACCTCACAGGAGGTGGTAGCTTCATTAGACTCGATTCCAGTTATGAGGGAATTTGATAATGTCTTCCAAAAAATACCTAGATTTCCGCCTTGCCGAGAAATTGATTTTATTATTGATTAGCACCGGGTAAGAGACCTATAACTAAAGCGCCCTATTGCATGGCCCCATCTGAGATGCATAAGTTCTGATAAAAGATTCATCATCTCTTGGGGTATGGTTTAATTCGATGGAGTACTTCACCATGGGGTGTACTGGTGTTATTTTTCAAGAAGAAGGATGGGTCGCTTCGATTGTGTATTGACTACAGAGAGTTGAATAAGGTCATAATTCGAAATAAATAACCAATCCTTAGTATTGATGATCTATTCAACGAGCTAAGGGGAGAAACTTACTATTGCAACATTGATTTGCGGTACAGTTATCATTAGTTATGCGTCAGGGAGGATGACATTCTTAAAACTACTTTTCTGACATGATATGGGTCCAATGAGTTTAGAGTGATTCCATTCGGATTCACCAATGTGTCAGCCGTGTTTATGTTTATAGATATGATTAACCGGGTTTTTCGAGAGTTCCTTAACCAGTTTGTGATTGTGTTTAGCAACAATATTCTAGTTTATTCTCATTTTGAGGAAGAGCATGCCGAGCACTTACAAAAGGTTTTACAGACACTTAGAGAACACCAATAGCATGAAAAGTTTAGAAAATGTGGGTTCTGGATTTGGGAGGTACAGTTTTTGGGCCACATAGGGTCTGAGAAGGGTATAAAAGTTGATCCAAGTAAGGTATCGATGGTGAGGGAGTGGGGACAACCCATAACACCGATCAAAGTTCGCAGCTTTTTGGGGTTGGCAGAATATTATCGAAGGTTTGTTAAGGGTTTCCTGAAGATTGCGGGTCCATTGACAAACTTGACTCGTAAATGGGTGCCATTTATTTGGGACAACCATTGTCAGTTAACTTTCGATGAGCTAAAGGACATATTGACTCCAGCACCCATATTTGCACTACCTAAGGGGGAGTCGCTTATTGTGTCTACATTGATGCATCTTTGAAAGGATTTGGGGTGTATTGCAGAAGGATGAGAGGGCTATAGTGTATGCATCATGCAAACTTACTCCCCATGAGAAGAATCACCCCACACATAATTTGGAGTTAGTTGCTGTTGTATTTGCCTTGAGGATTCGAAGGAAGTATTTATTGGGCGAGTAGTTTACCTTATTCACGGACAATAAATCGTTTCAGTATCTATTCACGCATAAGGATTTGAACATGATACATAGGAGGTGGTTGGAGTTCGTGAAGGATTACTAATTTTCTATTCAGTATCATCTTGGGAAGGCTAACGTCGTGGCTGACACATTAAGCCAAAGACCAGCAGGTGAGCTAACAGCAGTTTGGAAAGGGAAGTGGGGGGAGCTTCGATACGATGATGAGATTATTATGGCTTGTATGTCCGTATTAGCTTTCATGCTGGAGATTGTGATGAGAGTAGTGAAAGAACAAGTAAAGGATAAGTTTTTCCAGGATAGAGTTCACCAGTTACTTGCTGATGGTATAGAGGGATACTCGATCAGTTCAGAGGGTGGCTTATATTTTAATGGGAGACTAGTGGTTTAAAAAGGTGATAATTTATGACATACAGTGATGTCATAGGCTCACGAGTCCCGGTTTACACTACATCCTTGGTGGGGATAAGATGTACCAGGACATGCATAGACAGTATTGGCGATCAGGGATGAAATAGGACATAACATAGTTTGTCTCGAAGTGTGCCACATGCCAGATAGTAAAGGTAGATCATCAGAGACCGATAAGGATGTTACACCCATTAGATATTCTCGTATGGAAATGCGAGAGTATCTCTATGGACTTTATTATCGGGTTACCGTTATCACAACGAGATCACGTATCTATATGGGTGATAGTGGATCGGTTGACAAAGGTGGTTCATTTTCTTCCAGTTCATACTGATTTTGAGACAAAACAATATGCACAATTACTATTACTGAGATAATATGATTACATGGTATTGTGTCCGATCGGGGTAAGATCTTTGTATCCTATTTTCGTCAGAGTTTTCAGGAGTTGATGGGGACAAATTTATGATTGAGTACATCATATTACCCACAAACAGATGGGCAGACTGAGAGGGTTAATCAGAACAGTATCTTTCTTTGGTAGAGTTTACATAAAATAACTCCTACCATTTCACTATCGGCATGCAACCATTCGAGGCACAATACGTTCAACCTTATCGTTCACCTACTTATTGGTTAGAGGTAGGGGACAATTAACCATTGGGGCCAAATTGAGTTATGACACCACTGCCAAGATTGAGTTGATTCGAGGACGCATCCGGATAGCTTAAGATAAACATAAGAGTTACGAAGATGCAAACAAGAGACATATTGATCTTGAGATTGGTGACAAGGTATTGGTGAGAGTTTCTCCTATGAAAGGAGTGATGAGATTTGGCATGAAAGGGAAATTAGTGTCGAGATATGTGGGATCGTTTTTTATTATTGAGAGGGTGGGACCAGTGACTTATAGATTGGTATTACCAAAGAATGTTCAGAGAATTGATGATGTGTTTTACGTGTCATCACTGAAGAAATACTGACAGAGTGAGAGACTTTTGGCATGTTCCACTAGAAGAGGTCGACTTACATCCCGACATCTCATATGAGGAGAGACCAGTGGCGATATTTGATCGTAGTGAGCATAATCTACGATAAAAAGTGGTACCCTTGGTTAGAGTTCAGTGGGAGCACCATAATATAGACGAGTCGACATGGGAGCAGAAGGATGACATGCATGATCAGTATCCAGAGTTATTTAATGCAGGTATGTCCGAATTTCGATGACGAAATTCCCCTGTAAGGGGGAAGTATGTAACAACCCGTAGTTTTACAGAATTAAAAGTGAATTAATTTAGTTAACATTTAAATTACATGTGTGGTGTAATTTAGTGAAAAAATATGATGGGTTGGTTGAATTATTAATCGGAGAGAAATGATTAATGTTTATTAAATAAAATTACTAAGTGAATAGTAATTATATAACTGATGTCACAATGAGTGCTAGTGACATGATAATATGAAATCTCAACTGAATGTCGTGAGCGGACTAATTAAGGTAAAGATAGAAAATAACTAATGGATAACTTGGATGATGATTTTGAGGTGAAGGTTGAGTTCGGAAGGGTCGAAACAGTCAAAATAGTATACTCGGGTGTGTAGTTTGGGTCCCGGCATAGTTTTAGACATAATTGACAACCCGAGAGGGTATTTTAGTCATTTTATAACTTAGGGTTAAAGGAATTTTGGGGTTTCTAGTATTATATATAGTTGTGGAGATGTGAGGATAGAGTAAAGAGATTATAAAACAAGTGGAGGCTAGTAGAGAGGAGAGAAAGAGTTTCTTGTAGCTCAAGAAATGGTCTTGGGGAGAATACAAGCTCATTTTAGCATCACAATCACTATTGGAGGAAGGATTAGAAGAGATGCTTCATCAAAGAGGATCAAATCAAACCACATTAATATAAGGCAAGTATTTATCTTGCAAATGTTTATGAGTTAGAATACCCATGTAGAGTAGGGCCTTTGAATTTAGTAAAATTGATGATATTTTTTGATTTGATGAATAAACCTCATAATTGGGAATATGATTGCATGTAGAATGAATCCACTTGTATAAAAAAATTAAATAAGAAGTCATGAGATTTAGATCATGAGATCTTCTATCTAGATACAAATGCGATAACACCATTCCAGGGATTGAATTGCATAATAACTTCTTGAATTTGAGAAGTCTATGAAATTAGGTAACTTATGAATCATTTAAAACTTAAACCGTCATCTTAAAAACTATTTTGCATTGTTTTGGTGACGAAAATAGCCATTCCATCCATGTTCCCTTGTAGGAAATTGATTTTCTACATTTTTTTCACTGATACGTTTTCTTCAAAAAGGGCTCCGAAATGCCTCAAAATTGCATTTTAAAAATCTGGGCAGATTCGTGTAATAAATTTTAAGAAATGTTATTTTTGGTTTGTTGTTCCGTTGGAGGTTGTCTCCATTGATTGATTGTGATTGTTGTTCTATACTTGGATGGTGAACTAGAAGGTTATTTTAAAAGGGTTTGAACCTCAAGAAGGAGTAAGTCGTTCGAACAAGATTGGTGTGTCATTTGAATGACCTTAGGTTTTAGGTCTTGGAGATGGATCTTTTCGTTGCGAATGCGTGCTCGTCAGTTTCGTATTGTAGACTAGTGATATTAAGGAAGGGTTATATAGGACCCTTAGAGTAGTGAGAGATACTCGAAATTATGTTAAAAGGAAGTTGAATTGAAAATTATGGTACGTTGTATATACGAGTGAAATATATGCTACGTATGAGTTGATGAAATTAGGTTGTGTGTATACCTACTGGATTAGTGCTATCAGGAGGTTTATGTGCAGAGGGCAATCCCACATTGACAATTCCAGTGAGGTCTGGATTAGTGCTCCAGAGCATAGAACTTAAGGAGAACCACTATGTGTCGTGTATTAGTAGGACTGGCAGGTCATTTGGGTATGTTAGGTATGTGCGTATCCCAAAGGCTTAGAACCATGTTCGCGTCCACTGTTATATTGATTTACTTTAGGTTCGAGGAAACATGCCGAACCAATAGTCCATTATTGAGTACGAAAGGTACATAAACTTGATAGCAGAGTATGTCAGCATCACGAGGCACCATTCCGGGGATGCTATATGTGTGTATATATTGTATGTGTGATTAATATATATACTCGTGTAATTTACCTACTTATGTGAAACAGTGGAATTGATAGATGATGAATTTCTGAAACGAAAATTAAATTGTGAAATTTAAATAAGTGGCTCAATAATAAACTGAGAATAAATAATTTATTATTGAAATCGTAGTACCGTATAGTATGGGGATATACATGAGAATTATACTTATCGAGAGTAGTCAAATACCTTAGCTAATTGGGCAGGGGATACTAGTTAGGTAGAATATGTTAGGCCTGCACATTAGTTTAGAGGTAAGAATCTTAAGTGAGTGTACGTGAATAATACATGTGTAATGAATAACTGATTTAAATACTTGATAAATAGTTTCAAAATGTTTTACTTGGACTTTGACCCGTGTAAAAATATTTTTAAAACATTTGAGGTGTCCAACCATAGTGATGCCCAACCTAGAGATCTTATCCAGTGACGTGTAGTTGCAATAGTGTGGAGGCTTGCACGATATTTCTTAGATGCTTCATCTCATTCTTTCTAGATAGGATATTTCATTATCAGTTCATTTGATCGTGTCACCTTCAGACTATTTATTTATTTCAGTTATGCATTAGAAAATATTCAGACTTTATTTACATATTTTAGGTTGTGGTTTGATTATTTTAGTTAGATAACCGATGGTTTATTCGGTCTCCTTTAATTAATTATGTATATATGTCATGAGATTGTTCAGATTTGTTTCATGTGTGATTGGTTTAATTCATTTTAATTATTATTGCACGTGTTAATAATTGCCACAGGTGATTAGTAAATAATTTTTTTTGACAGTGATGCTAAGAATGAAACCATTAATGATTCCGATTTAATTTAATCAGTAGGCGGGGTTTCACAAGCCTCTATCTCATCACCAACACATTTGAACGCACACAGTCAGTGGTAAAGGTTTGCAGGTGGTTGGTGGCAATCTGTTCGATGACAGAACAATCACACGTAAAAAATTGAGGAGATTAGCGAAGAACCATGAGGCAAAACTCATAAGGAGCCATGTTTGGTGGAGGAACCTCACAACCTGACTCACTGTCAGCTAGCAGGTTCGTAGTTGAACCACGATCATTATCGCTTGAATCCTTAGGAGGGGCTGGCTCTTGATGTGTGGATTTAATAGGTGAGGGATCAAACTGAGCTGGCATTTCAATAATAGTAAGCTCGCTCACAACTTGCAACATGATAACGAAGGTGTAGTTTGTGAAAAATCTTAACAAGTGATTTTCATTGTGAAGTCACCATTATAGGTGGAGTTTATGAAAAACCTTAACAAGTGGTTTTCATTGTTAAGTCACCGTCAAATGTGGAGTTTGTGAAAAATCTTAACAAGTGGTTTTCATTGTTACGTCAACGTTTAAGATGGAGTTTATGAAAAATATTAATAAGTGGTATTTATTATTGAGTCACCGTTTAAGGTGGAGTTTATGAAAAATCTTAACAAGTGGTTTTCATTGTTAAGTCACCGTTTTAGGTGGAGTTTATGAAAAACTCTTAACAAGTGGTTTTCATTGTTAAGTCACCATTATAGGTGGAGTTTGAGAAATTTTTTTAACAAGTATGTTTTCATTGTTAAAGTTACCTCGAAGGCATACCGAAAAGACTTATGCAAAAGGAGGGAGAAAGCAACAAAGTACCTTAGGGATGTCTGAAGCAGTATTGAGGGCTAGAGAAATATCTCTAATGAAAAAAACTGCAGGACTAAATTCAGTATCTCCCAGAGCCTCAGAGGAACCTTCAGGCAGAGGAACCTCAACCTTGGGTGATTCACCTTCCTCAGAAAAAGGCACAATAGCCAGGATGTGGGGGCGGGGGTTTGCAAAAACTGTTTGAACTTCCAATGGGGCATCAACCCTCACAGTGGCCGAAGGAATCCCTGGGAGAGAAGATGATCCAACAGTAGTTTGATGGACCTAAGGGGTCCTAGAGGGAGATAAAGGAGTTAAACTTGGAAAAATCTGCACACAATAACAAAGTGTTAGGCATAAGCAACACAACATAAACATGCAAAAAACAAGCACAAGGAGGGATCTTACTTCAGTAATATTGAAGAAGGGAGACAACCCAATTGCAGACCTCAACAGAGGTAACTGAAGAAGTGACCCGACAAAAGATATGTTTAGGTTAGGAGCAATTACAACCTAAAGTCCAAAGAAAATTCTAAGTACACAATTAAATAGGGGGAAAAGATAGTTAAAAGAAAACCAAGCTATTTCCTTAGTAGGGCTGGAAGAGACTAAAACAACATCTAAAGGAACCATGGGAAGAGTAGATGACACATAAGAACCTAAAGGAGTTTCCCATGGCTGAGAAGAGGCTCCAATGGATTCCTCAGAGGCAGCAACCCTCCTAGAATCCTCCTCTGCACGTCTGGAGGCAGATCGATGAGAATAGGCCAGCCCATACATGGGAGAACAGGGAGGAGATGCATCGGCTGAAGTGTTCTCGAAGCATCCTCCTATGAAGGGGCTCACGGATAGAAAAGGACTTTATCTTTTAATATCCTGTACAAATAATTTTATTTTTGGCCCAGTGTCAGAAAATACACCTCACTAAGCTTGAAATGGCTAAGTGTTGGAAAAATATACCTTTTTCTTTGGAGAAGAGTTGGATGATATGACCATGGGCGAGGCAGGAGGTGAAGGAGCTAAAGATGCTCTCTCAGTTGGATGATGTTCAACATCAGGGTTGTCGTTAAGGGTAATAGCCCCAACGAGAACTGGAGAAGTAGATGCCCTAGGAGCAGAATGAGCAAGTGTTGGCTGCACCTCATAATCTCATTTCCTCTGGGTTTTTATATCCAGAGTCTTCTTTTTGGCACCAGAGCCACCAACATCAGAAAGGACTCTAGAACTTTTCTTCTCTTTGATACTCCCTCAGTTGGGTCCATAATGATGGTAGGAAATATAGCAATAGGAGGAACGGGTGAAGTGTGTTATTCAAACGTGCATTGTACCCGTTCCAACTCAGCTTGGCACTTAGCTCTTATCTCCCCACTCAAGTCTGCAGATATCTTGGGGGGAACGAAGGCAATAGAAAATGCATCCACAAGGGGTTGAGACTTATACTGGGACTTATATTTTAAAGAAGTCCCACTCTTGGAAGTTTTGTCTTTATGGAAGGAGTTTTTGAGGCTCCTCGCTAGAAGCACCTTTGACAATAATAGTTTGCTTGGGCATGGGAGCTTTCTTGACCTTGGGTGTGGCAGTAGATATCATGGGGAAATAGGGAGGTATCTCGCTGGAGAGATACTTGGGAGTGATGATCAGAAAGAACTCAACGCCAAGAACATAATTACCTTTGAGGCCCAATTCCAAAGAAAGAAAAGATAGAACAGGGGGATACACTGGTGGGCTTTGAATGAGATCAATAATTTTGGCTAGCTGCGTCGACCAGTACTTAGTTGCAAACAGTGAAGTTATATCCCCTTCCTTGTAATACATGGGATGGTGATTCTTCCGACGATTGTTGATCTAATTGACTAAGTGGCGAAATAGGTATAAAAAGAACAAGCCTCAATAAAGCTGACCTTAGTATGGGACATCTGAAAAATTGGGCGAGGAGCCCCCTGGTCTAAACCAAATTGATGACTACACTGATTGGGGTTGTAATGCTCCGAAGTATATCCCCACTCAGTGTAAGAAGGTAATTACCCTGGAGAGAGCAGAAGCACCACAACTAGCGATGGATCTTCAACGATATAGTGCAAAGTAGTTGGTTGGACCATTCTTACTTCATGTTGGAAAAAACCCCAAGTATGAAGGAAATATTCTTCACAATAAGTCCACATAACAAAACTACCAGGCTTGTAAAAAATGGGCAGTATGTCCTTACGACTTTTTTTTGGGGTAACGGTATAAGCTATGAGGCTTGACAGATTCTCCAGTGGGCATATGGATGGAGAGTATGGTGTTAGCAAAGTTAGCTAGGTTATAAATGCCAAGGGACCGTTCCATGTCCAGGTGGGTCATGTCCAACCACGTGTAGAGGGACCCCAAGGCCATGGCTGCTAGAGGAAGCTTGACACTTCTGGCCAAATATATGGAAATGTTGATGAGGTCCCTTCGAGGTTAGTCATTTAGTTTCCCACATAAAATGGGAAAGAATGACGAGTATATAAGCTGGCAGTTTTAGAGATGTAACTTATCCCTTACAAGTAGCAAAAGAAGCATCCTTCTTAGAGGAGTCTTGGAAGAAGTAGTTGATTAGAGGGGTAAGGTAGCTTTGTTCGAAGAACCTATGCACCTTTGACATATCTTATCTAACTCAGCACGAGAATTATCTTCTCCGGTGTCTAGGGCCTGGCACCTATGGGCTCACGCCCTAACAGTTCACAAACATCCTTCGACGTTATGATAAACTCACCCCACGCAGATATAAAAGTGTGGGTGCTAACATTCCAACGAGAGACCAAGACTTAAAGTGCAGAGTTGTGCTTGGAAATAATGAACTCACCAAACTACTTTGCCCAACGATTAGTGAGGGCATCATCATAAGCGTTTCGCATGTACGTGTTCCAAACAACAAAGTTTTTCAGGGAACCTCTTGGCCCTTCAAAATTTACTTGAGAATAATGGAAACCACCATGATAAGGATGAAAGCGCATAGTCCCATCTGGGTGGAAGAAACCCCAATCATCAGCATTGTCATCTTCATCACCAAGTGTTAAGGAGTCACACTTAGCGTTGAGAACAACAGTTTGGAACATGGTTGAGTAATCATCACCCTTGCCAAATATTAGAGAACAATGGTAGAAACAAAGTTGTTCCTGGTGAGCTGCCCCCCGAGTGGTGGCATCCAAAGGAGTAGCAACGGGATTAGTGGTGGTGGCAGGCAGAACACTGGTGGAAGGAGAAACTTGAGAGCTTGAAGAAGCATGAGAGATGGTCGGGCTTGTAGAGAAGAAAGGGAGGATTGAAAATAGTGGAGTAATAATTATTGGAAGAGGCAAAGACAACAAAGGAAGAAGAAATAAAAGAAAACCTTTAGCAATAATGGCGGATAACAATTTTTCTCTCTAAAATCTCTGTAAGTATGGAGGCAAATAAATAGACGAAGAAGAAAAATGGCTAAGTGTTGAGGGTAAGGCATTTAAAAATCAAGTGGACGTTTGAGTTTCCCATAGAGGCACGTGCCAAGCCGTCAAAATGATTGCAAGTGAACATGTGGCGCTTTGGGGCACGTTTTAGCAGTTAAAAAGATAGGCTCACATCATTAATGAGGTGACGTTTAGGAAAAAGTGTATTACTTTCAAGTGAAGTTTAGTTTTGGCGCCAAATTTTTAAACCATACAGAGTCCTCATGCTAAAAACCCAAACGTAAAACGGGATAAAGAGGCATCGGGGAGAATATCAACTTTAAAGGAAAGGCTACACGCAGCATGGCTAAAAAAGTTCACGATGTCCCCTCATCACAAGCCCGATCGGAGTTACTTCAGGCTCAGGTACAACGGGGAGAATTTTACTTTTTGAACAAGTTAAAATGATGAAGAATAATCGATAAGCAAAAATGACGAGAACTCTTTCCACTAGGGGCAGTCATAACGATAAGGTCCCCTCTTTAAAGGTTCACTTAGTGGGGGAACAAAATGAAAAGATCGAGGAGAATTTAAAGTTCAGTAATTACTTTGGGAGAATTTCACAAGTCCAAACGCTAGGATTTTTTTAGTGGGGATAATTCATACTACTAGGGGCAGTCCTAATGAAAATGCCCACTTGCTACAAGTTCACTACATGGCCAAACGAAATAACATAAATAAGGGAGAATTTAACGATTGAAAAGTCAGAATAGGGGATTGACAGTTTCCTCAGATATTTTGGGAGAATTCCAACCACTAGTGAAGAAGTTAGAACGGTTTGGATATAACAGCAGAAAAAAGTTATGATGTCCCCTCGCCATTCGCCAAGAATTTACAGTGCTTTGGCTCAGGTACACCGGGGAGAATTTAACTTTTTTCTAGCAGAGATAATGGCCTAAGTTTCAACAAAGACAGAGATTGAAGAATTTTTTGCTCACAGCTGGACAGTTTATTGGATTGAGAAGTTTCTCGTGTAAGCATTTCTTGTTATCACAAAAAATCTATACACGAAGGGGAAAATGTAAGGGGACTTGAAGATGATCTCTGAATTAGAGAAAACTTCCACAGTTAATATAAGAGACTCAAGGCAAGTAAGCAACATGAAGGCAGTGAGACAGCTCAGCGTGATAGCTTAGTGACGAAGCCCAGTGACACATCCCAACGAGGAGATTGGCCTAAGGAGCTCATCGTTTATCTTCCTTTTCTTACTTAGTAAAATTGTACCTTTAAGTAACATTTATTGTTATGATGTAACAATTGTAGTATTGAGTGTGAGGTCAAACGGTACTCGCGAGAGACTAGGCCTGACAAGGTCTGGGAGAGCTTACATGCTCTATCTAATGACCTCGCCGTGGGAACTTCAGAGGGACTTGGTTTAGAGGATTGGCAAGTAAGGAAGAGCTAGGGCTTGTCCTGAACATATTAGATTTGCCTGGTAAAACACCGAGAGACCTTTCACCATGGAAGCTTGTGCGGAGTAGCCTTGAGTTCCATCATATGTTGAGTTTTGAACCAAACAATCCTCAACCAAATGTCACATGTACTTTAGGTGATGTCATTATCCAGCTAAACAATATCCAATCCATATTTGAGCAGACCACTATGGTATTTGGGACTGTCAGACAGTTGGTGAGCCACCTCTATTGTGAAAGTTCTCTAATGCACAGTGGTTGGGCAAAAGGCATGTCTTGGCATTTAATGTTTGTGATGTAAAGTATGAGGGGATGTCTTTCATAGCGGTGAAGGACTAAGGCTTCTCGGAAATGGTGTGGGGGCTATTTATTAGTCTCAACCACTTCTGAGAGGGAGATTTCTTTCTAGAGATTATTGTTAGAGAGATAATATATCAGAGAGAAGTTATTACAAACTAGAGTTCTTACTCTCCCACCAGTTTCATTTATTGTGAATTTTTTAATAGCTAACCAGAGATCTTTCAGAGGTTGTTGGTGTGTTAGCTGCCTATTAAGGTGTATCTAGGGTGTTTACTTCTTTCTCCCTTTGAATGAGTTGCTTATGAGTTTCCTTTATTATTATTTGAGTTATACACGAGAGACTTGTGAGTTCAATCTGAGTGTTGATTATATATAATATTGTGTGTTCACTTATTTTTTTAAAGAGCTCTTGGGTTATCGCTTATCACTATACCTATAGGGGTTACGCCTTAACTAGTATTGCCATACTCCCAGGTTTCAAGGGGACTACCCTCTTACAATCATATACTAGAAAATTCAAGCATTCCAAAAATTTGTAACAAGCTTTTAGAGATCCAAAATAAGGTAGGCCTCCATTATCATAAAATACCTTTTTCCCCATTGGATTGCAACCGTATCCACAAAGGTATTGTATTCATAACTCTAGGTTTGTTCTTCAAACCTAGTTATGCCTTTTAATATTTCTCTTGTTTGATTAGTCGAAGATTCAAGGGCTGAAATTTTTTATTTCGCATTAAGAATCCAAAATAAAAATCTTGACTTCATGTTTAACTAGTACTTGTAAAAATATTGGCAAATTTTTTTTACCAAATGAAATTTAAAGTTTTTGGCAGAGTTATGTCAAATATTTGGGTTGATATGGTAAAATATACTTAGATCCAAATGATAATAAACTAGGAAAAATAAAAGGCATTAAAAGACAACACTTGACAAGTGTTAGGGTTGAAAACCTAGACAATGCAAGTCTATAAAAGACAATTTAAAAGGGTTAACATATGATAATATAAAACATTGAGGATCAAAATCAAGTTTCAAGAACTATTTTGGCTTAAAGTGTAAATAACATAAAAATAGGAAAGCTTTTAAAACATTTAAATATTTTTATGTATAAATATGCTCAGGATGACTTGTCATATATAATAGATTCACATGATAAAAGGTAAAAGTAAAAGTATAAGGTCAATGGTATAAATAATATAACATATGATATTATATACGGTAGTCAAAATATGAAAACGTGCATAAAATCTAAAAGGTGGGGGTGAAGGTTACTGAATGTGTTTAACATGTGAAGAAAGTTTTATGGGTTTAAGCCTTATCGGTTGGGTCATTTTTAATAACATGAAAAATACTAAAAAGTCAAATGTAAAATCAGCCTCATCGCCAACAAATATGTGATTTTGTTTTTAGCCCTGAAGTTGCATTATCGAAACAAAATAAGTAAAATAACATAACATATAATTTTTTTTGAATAAAAGTTAATTTGTTATCCACGGTGGAAGCTTAAAAATGAAACACAATTCAAATCGGCAAGAACTTAAAATGAATGAAAGATAACTTGGAGATACTGGGAAATTTTAAAGAGGACAAAGAGCCCTAGAATGCCATGACAATGCTTTAACTTAAAAACACTACTTAGGGAAGTAATCGTGGCAAAGTCTATGGCAGACATTGTAATCCTATGAATATAGATGAGATCGATAAACTCCATGATTAATAAGAAGATGATAGAACACAAATTATAGGACTCGATGCACTTGTGTGCGTTAATAATAAATGAATGTATAATAAGTGGAATTTCTCTTTCCTATGCGTGCAGTTATTACCTAATGTATTAAAGTATGAACTAAAGAAAAAAGGTTTATAAATAAGGGGTGTGTGTATAAAAACACATAATAGTTTTGTCATCTAAGGATTCGATTTAAATATATGAAACTTAAGAAAGATAAGTATTACATAACTAAGTTGGAAGACTACATAATCTACTATACCAATAAGGAAAATATAACTAGGTAATTTAAGACTACAACTAAGGCAAAAGGTAAAGACTATGAGGAGTCGACTGAGAGTTAAGGAAAATGTTATAAAAGAGAAATGTATAAACATCAATGACCATGGCATGGGTTCAAGTTTAAATATTACAGGATATTGATGTGCAATCAAGAATAATGATAAATGTATTAATACTTGAGTAGACTCATGACATGTTAGTATTGCATAAATGGATAACAAGTGAGAAATAACATGAAGTAGTAACAATAAAATTGTATGTGCATTTTAGAGAAAAATAATAAATTCAAGGCTTTATATATATATATATATATATATATCCTCCGTTGGGATTTTATCACCCCGTATTTAAAACCCTCACAGGTCTTTTGGGGTCGTCGTATTGTGGGGATTATATTTGAAAAGTAAGTTCATAAGTTTAGTTGCTCTGATTCACACTAGTACCATGGTAGTTTTCACGATTTCCTCACACGAATATTAATGTTTATATTATCAGTTGTTCATGAACAATTCACACGAACTTGATTTTTCTTAAATTTATAAAATAATGTACAATCTTAATATGTTAGATCACATTTATCACTAATGTGTCCGACCTTAGAATGGTCAACCCACGGGAGGCCCAATATTTAGATCGTGTAGTTACAAACTTAACGGATCAAGTCGTGATAGGTGGAAAGCCTCGTGCGAAAATATAACACCCCAGGAGGTGTTACTGAAAAATATCGATAAATTAGAGAATTTTTATATAAAAAAATACCATTTAGATTGAGAATAAGTTTGCGAAAGCATAAATACATAAATCAATTGAATGTAATGTCTTAATTTTATTAAATCTCAAATGTCTTTTTACAAAACAATTTACAATAAACAAATCGGTACATTTAAATTTTGGAAATAAATATCCAGATTCTCTAACGATGTTCCCAATCCTAACGATGCCATAAATATCATCTCGCATTAAACCTAAAATATAACAATTTTTTTTTTTTTTTTTGGGGGGGGGGGGGGGGGGGGGGTCATAAACAAGAGTGTATGAAGTATGAACACTAAAATTAAATTCGCAACAATATAATCATAACCGATGATCTCACCTCGGCACTACACAACCCAAGACCCCATATCAAAATTATCGTCGCATTTCCCACAGTACGGTATGGACTACCGTCCACTGTCCTGTAAATTATTCTCAGAATAATCCATTGTCTCCCCAAAATAAATAACATAACTCGGGTACATGACCCATCATAACTTGGCATCACCTCCACAAAATCTTGACATCACCACTATACTAACACTTGGGATACTCGTTCATCGGAGTCCATGGCCTAGTCATTGGATAATAAACAAAATCGTAGCCGACAGCACACCCCGTACAACGAGTGGTTTGGTTAAAGTATTCATATGCATTCTCTAATAATAATCATCATAATATTATTCTCTCAATTCAAAAACAATTCATATTCAATTCCGATAAATCAAATATACATTTATTCTGCCTTATTTTTATAACCCAACATGGTTGTAAAATCAACTAGTTCGTTACCCCAAACTAAACGGCATGAAAATAACATATACAAAATGGGTGCAATAACGGATATAGTATACGAGCAAATACATGTAAAAACAATTCATAGCTTGGATATAACTATACGATCAAGGATTAATAGGTGTAGCACACTAAATTAACCACGGGAGAACGAAACTACCTCAAGAGAGTCAAGATCCACAACTGTAGTCCTATTTTAGAAACCCCAAAAATAAGATCCAAACATTATTCGAATTGCCGATACGACTTCAAATTTAGATCCTACACGAAAAATTAGATCAATTTTTGAGTTTTTCTTCAATCTCATCCAAATGCACTAAAAAAGATCTAAAACACCATAGAGTGACTCTTTTCGTTCATCTTATTTTTACCTCTTTAGATTTCTGTATTGGCCTCTCTTTTTGCTCTTCTCACACTCAAAATCATCCTAACCTTACTTATAAACCTCTCCCTCAAAACCTAGCTGGAGCCTAAGCTAAAGCATATTACCATATTGCCTTTTAATTCAAAATTTTCCACTTTATATATTTAAACCATTATTAAATGTCCAAAAACCATTTATATTTAAATTTAAATGTTTGATTCGATTTCAATCCAAAATAAATTATTTTTAAATATAATATCCATGAATGTATTTTTATTTAAAATTATTATTGAAATCTTATATAATATTCTTAAATAAGCCCTCAAAATAACGGGGTATAAAAAAAAAGATATTGGCTTAAAACGTTAAGATAAGAGCCACTAAGAAAGGGCATCTATAATCACAATGATCGTAAAAAAATTGGTGAATATAATAGACAATTTTCATTTGTAAGAGTTGCAAATAATTAAATAAAACATGTGATCAACTAAAGAGTCGAAGCTTAATAGAAAAATTAAATTAAATATTAAAACTTATATCTTGAAAACATTTCTTACATTAATATGTGGAACCAAGCTCAAACTAATGACAAGCATAAACAAAAATTGATAATAAAAGACAAAAATATGAAAAGTCCAAGTTAAACTTGGAAAAATTCTCATTTTATTCAAGTTTATTTGTCCAATTTAAGACAATTTGTTGGATAATGATTCGGCCAAAACATGTCAAGATCTATCTCGCGCCTCAGCTTATGTGAATCGGCCAATGAATTTTGGGTCCCTTCTTACACCTCATATTAAGAGAATGGAAACATATGATTATTTATATAAGTAAGGGTTATAAACATTATTATTACTCATACAAAACTATACCCTAGGTAAACATTCACAAGGTAGATTAACGAGATAGTGGATAAAGGATGATCTTAGCATAGGAAACTAATAAAATTCAATGAGAGATGATTAACCCATCTACTTATGGAGTAAGAATATTCAAATATAGATAAATTTTTTTATTTAACTTTAATAAATTACCATGGATGGCTGACACAAATATTGATAAAGATAAGGGAAGTGGAGGCCTAAGAAGATTTTTCTTATTAAACTTTAACTCTATTGGAAGTAGATGAGATGTGAACAACACCATAACCCTTGGAAAATTCAAGCTCATGAGGGACTTCATTTACATTAAGATCATCCCCATGCTTAATATTCTTAGCTCGTTAGGCTTATTAAACATCCTTGGCCTAGTCCTCCTTAGCATCAAACTTAGAGGAGATGACATTTCTTTCCTAATAATTTATTTTCCAATATGTCAACTCATCATTAAGATCAGAGTAGTGGAGGAAGAGTCTGGACTTGATTCTTCATATCCATAAGAAATATAGTAATACCCCCAATCTTGAAACTCTTAAAAAATATGGTATTCAGATATTATCTCCTTCTCAGTCTTCTCTATAAGAACATCATCTACTTATGATGATCGACTGTAAAATTCTTAAGGATCTTAGCATGTTAGAACTCTAAGTCCTCCATAGCTTTGTTTCTTCATTCACGTCATCCCCGTGCGTAATAATCTTAGCCGGTTAGGCTTATTCAACATCCATGGCCTTGACTCCTTAGCATCAAACTAGGATGAGATTACCTTTCCTTCCTCTTCATTCATTTTCCAAAACATCATCTCATCAATAAGATCATTATTATGGTTGCTAACTCCGTCCTTCTTTTTTTCATAGCCACGATGAATACTGTAAAGCCATAGGTCTTGAAACTCATTAACACGTGAGGTTTTGGCACCATTTACCCTTAGCCTTCTTCACGGCAGTCCTCATCTCCTTATTACGATCAACTCTAAGATTCGTACTCCATAGTTTTTCTTCGCTCCCTTTTCTAACCTCAGCTTGGTGCCGCTTTTCTTCTTTAACTTCTCATGTTTGATCTTCATATTGTCATAAGCCTTTTTATTGTTAACAACCTCATCTCAAGCTTCATTATTTTAGGTAATCCATTGTATAATATCTACCATCCTCAACAATCCATGCACAAAGGTAATATTAATCATTAAAATTTGAATGAATCTTGGTAGATTAAAGAAAACTAAAAAGAATAAAATTATAATTGGTAGACTTTTCTAGCAGCAAGTTCGACCTTTTCCACTGTCGAGGTTGAAAAAATAAGTCATGTTACAAGAAAGGAGGACGAAATGTAGAAACTCTTAATACCGACGGGAATTAGAGTATAGTTTATTATTGTCGGCCTACAAATTATCCAAAGCTCCTTCGACTTGGAGATATTGAATTAAGCTACAAATACTCTAAAACTCCTAATCTCGATTAAAAACTCATGTTGGGACTTATTTTCCCTCCATTTTTGGATCAGCCCTAGGGACATTATGGAGGGCTTGGATTTAACATCAGTTACTTTCCCCTCTTTTTGTCCTGTTAGGGTGTTTTTTGGGGATAAATCCCTCCTCTCTATTCCTAAAGATTCGAGGGATAAGAATTTCCCACTATTTGTCAGAAAATTTTAATGGATGATATACACAATAAACAACAACATTACATAAGTTATATTGAAATGAAAATACATATGAGGTAGACTAAATTTAAAAATTTGATCCACTTATGAATTTCACGTATAAGGTAAGGGTACAAAATAATTCCAAGCTCCTCAAACTTAGATAAAGTCGTCAGTTTCTCAAAGGTCCTTACCCCATGGTTTATCACTCGTCTACCTTCATCCAAGTATCAGGACTGAGGTCGGAAGAGACTCTAGCTGCTAAAAAAAATTCTAAGGAAGATTTTAGATTTGGCCATTAAAAATTTAAAATATATGATAAATAAAGAAGTATTTAAAAATTATATTTCTAAGTGGAGGGACCCCCAGTCTGAAGGGAGCCTAACAACTTCTTGAACCCCGTCATCTAAAAATTCTAATAAACTATCAATAAATAAGTAAGTCATCTTTCAGTTATGTTTACAAGTTTATCAAATCCTCACTAGCTTACATTTGGGGTTAAGAGGGTTTAAAAAGTAGCAACCATGGAAATCATTTATGGAAATGATTGTGTAAATACTATAAAATATGTCGCTCATAATATGGCCAATGTGAACCTCTTAATATATAATGGTAAAGCCAATGATAATTCTCCACAAATTTGGGGCAAAATGAGACGGTGGTACACATAATCTAGAGAGAATATCCCTCATATAAGGTTGGGAAGGGATCCTAAAATCTGACTTAAAGATACCCTCATAAAAGTATGTCTCATCGATGTTTTTCAAATTATAGGCCCTCTCTTTGGCCTCGAGTGACCTGATGGTCATTAAAGATTTAATGTCATATATTTATTGTATAATACAATCCTTGAGATGATCAATGGTTTGTTTTTTAAAGGATATTCCTAGAGAAATCAATCTCATAAACCTTGTCATCATCAATAGACGAGTTCACAATGTTATAGTTAAGAGGGAGAAAACATATGGCTAAGACAATGTGAGAATGATCGAAATCCTCATCATACTGATCCAACTCCTCATCATATATGTGTTCTATAAAGTTTTTTTTTACCTCTTTAGCATCAATGTGACTTTTAAAGGGACATTCCTCGGAACCTGGTTGATAGGAATCCTCAAAAGACGATTTACTAATAGAAGACCCATCATCTTTTTCATCAAACCTCGATAAAGTCCTTGATTAGGACACTGCCACGGGATCTTCCTCAACACCGGGGGTCAACTCATTCCTGAGACTATCGTTCATCAAACTTGTGAACGAATCCTCATATGAACTCATTGCATTACTACCAATAGATATGTCACCCGAACGACGAGGGACATATGGTTTAAAACTAAAGCTCTATTCCCTTATCGTGAAACTATGATCCTAAGGTGGACTCTCAGTATGAAGGGTCTCGGGATGCATAATGGATATGGGGGTTAACATAAAGTATTCATCATCCAATTGTGGGGCCAGAACAGTATTTCATCTAAGAACTTGATAAATTATCTAAATGATTCCTTTAAAGGATTGGGGATTAAGAAACTATAGGTGATGCACAAGAGATAAAGATCAAAATAGGATTAAATGGATGAACTAATGTAACAATAATCATAAATTAATCTACTTAAATTACTTGTGATTTTACTAGAGAGTAAATAATTTTTATGGTAAACAAATTGATAAGCACCAAAAAGTGTTTATTTTAGTTGCTAATTCTCGAAACATTAGGTCTTATATGCTTAATTGTCTAATGTGCAGGCTTGATCGCCGTTTGTGGAGTTCAAATGCTTACTTAAAAAAAAAATGTGCGATTTTTGGAGCTAAATAACCTCCCCCGTAACCTTACCCAAGCCTAACCTTGCCCAAAACCTTCACCTGAGCCCCATGTGTGCTCAGTTTGTGCTTTGTAGATTTTTTTTAGACTTTCATTTTTCATTTTTAGGTTTTATTTTTGATTTATTTGGAATTTATTTCCTATTTATTTTCTATTTCTTTTTGTTTTAATTTTTTATTAGTTTTTAATTTTAGTCTTCATTTTTATTTTATTTTATTATTTTTAGGATTAATCTTTGTTTTTAGTTTTACTAGATTTTATATTTTTAGGACTTTAGTTTTTATTTTTATTTTATTTGTAGTTTTTATTTTATAGGAATTTAATTTTAATAGATTTTATTTATTTTTAGATTTTATACTTTAAGGACTTTTAAGAATTAATTGCAATTTTTATTTCATTTTAGTGTTGCTTTATTTTGATTTTAGTTTTTATTTTATTAGGATAAGTTTTTTTTTAGGAATTTATTTTTCTACTTTTATTAGTTAATTTTTTTAGGACTTTAGTTTTAATTTTATTAGGTTTTAATTTTTATTTGGATAGGATTTAATTTTTAGTTTTATTAGTTTTAGTTAGATAGTTATTTTTAGGGGACAAATTAAACACACACACATACTAACCTACACACTCACCTAGACCTAAACTAAACCCCACACTTCATCTTCTTAACCCAACACACCCCTTTCTCTCTTTTCTCTCTTTCCACCCTTAAACTAACCTCCATCACTAGCACACTCTCTTCTCCCATATCCACCATAATCTCAACCCAACCATAAATCCCAAACCCGTCGGCATCTTCACCCTAACAACCTGGAGACAAACCCGCGACACCCCGAGCTCAGACCTGAACCAAATCAGTGCCATCCCGGAAAAACCCAAAACCCGAACTTGCCTAGCCAATAACCCGACATCCCCATCCTCTACCCTATACAAACCCCTAACCTTTATGCCCGATCGAATCCCATTAAACCCGAAACCAACTCAAACCGATCCTCCGCCCAGTATATCCGTTACCCACGAAGCCTCTGACCAGCTAAAAATCGAATCCCAAAATCCAGCGATGATCTCAACCCAGACCCTTTTCGACCATAACCCGTTTACTCAAATTTCGAAATCAAACCTCCTACCAACTGAAAACCGAACCATATTTGACCCATTACCATACCACCTGAAACCCAACTGAACTCACAAACCCGCTAGAAAAATCCACTGCTCCGATCCGAATAAACAAACACCCCAACAATCTCCAAACCCCATAACGACAAACCACCAATCAGGAACTAATTCATCCTCGGACCTTCTTGTCCACCATCCAACCATTATCCATTTTAAACCCAAGACCCAAAACCCATTTCTCCATTTCAACCAAAATAAAATCGTGCCTACTAATCCCAAACCAAAGCCAAGCCAACTTGTCCCACATGTTTAATACCCCTTTTTAACCCTATTCAAAAATTACCCCCAACTAACTCCTTTTACCCCAATACCCAAAATACCCTTTTAACGAATCTTATTTGTTCCTCACCCTTACCTCACACACCCCATGCACACTCTTACTCTACCCAAACTATCCCTTAGCTCCATGTGCATTATATAAGAAGACCCAAGCCCATAAAAAGGAAGATCACCTAAGTGGGGTTTGAGAGAGGAGACTAGAGATAGAGAAACACTTTGTAAATATTTTTTTTTATTTTCTTTTAATTTTTAGAGATTGGTGAGTAATCAATTTGTGACAAATTCAATTGAGTGTGTGTATATTATTGGAAATCATTTGGATGCTCAATATGAATGGATGATGTGCAAATTCAATGAAGGATTGGAGCTCAATTTCACTCAAAGAGATTTTCTTTGATTGTTCTCTTTTCCATTTTTATATTATTGCCTTGTTTATTTGATTATCATGATTCATACTATGTTAGGATAAAACCCCTTTCAAGGGGTGGGATTACCCATTAATTTGAAGTTAATTGAATTTAATTATTTTAAATTTCCCTTTGATAATTAACTTTGGACTCTTACTTTTGATTTACGCCTCGAGAGAGGGTAAATGGTTTATGAGAGAAAATCGAGATTCTAGTTTTAGTTTCCAATTTAGAATCGAACTAGAGATAGTTTTTTCTAAAATGTGAAATTATTTCTTTGAATTTCAACTTTAACTTATTTTTATGATTTAAATTAATTTAGCCAATCGATCCTAGCGGGTGATTTGTTAGATGATGTTTGGATCTACGTTACAAGAGTTTTAGGAGTGTTTAATATAATTCTCTAAAATGTTATTATTAAAATTACATTTGTAACGAGAGTTGATTTGCAATTTTGATACTAACTTGGGATGTTTAATTTGAATGAACTAATTAATAAAATTAATTAGAATATATGGTGTATTACTATCTCTTGTTTGTTCTCACTTTGATTTTCTCACTATCTCATGATTTACATGTTCATTTAGTTAGAGTTCACTTCATTTTCATCATCCTTTTTAATTAGTCTTTAGATCTTTAATTTTAGTTTAGTTATTTCTCCATTCACATCCTCCAAAAAATTGTTTTAATATTGAAAAAGCTAAAAAAAATAGAAAAAGAAAAAAGTCCAAAAAGAAATTAAATAAAAATTGAATTACATGTGCTTTCCTCTCGTTTCACTCCCTTGATTTGGATTGATACCTCACTTACCACTATTCTCTAGTTTTGTTATATATTTTTGTCGGTAATTGAGATTTTTTATTAGAGGAGCTTTACAAAACAACGACATACCAAAAAGTAAATCTATCAAATGGCGCTGTTGCCAATCTTTGAAGCTCGAAGCACTTGAGGGGATCCGCTTTGTGATTTATTTTTTGTACCCTTTTTCCTCTTTTAGAAGGCTTGTATTAGGAATCTATTATTTGGCTTGTATTTGTAGTGCTTGGAGACCCCATTGAAATTTAATTTCAATTTGTAATAATTAATTGTGAAGAAAAGCGTGATAGGAAAACCGAACAAGGTAGAGAGAGGGCGTCCAAATGTGAGGATTTAGAAGCCACTCTACTTTGGATCGGTCGGACTCTCGGGGCCGACTGAGATAGGCGAGATCTCCCCCCGGTCGACTCAAATTGTTCATCACCCCATGGTGTAAAAATCGTGTGAGGCACATTTCTAAACCCTCACGCCTCTCCTATCAGCGAGTCAATTTTTTGTGTGTGATTACGTGCTCTTATTTGATTTTATTATCGCATTTATTTTTTAATGTGTGTGATGAATTAATCAATTACGACCTATACCCGGTCATTCAGGAGAAGGGATTTCATCACCTGACACACTCGCTTACCAATTGTGTGCTACCCTAGCTATCACTAAATTTAAAATCAATAAACTAGGTAGCCCAATAGGAGAACATTTTTGCAAAGGCGATCATAAATATTTTTTTGATTTTTATCGCTCGCGGACGTCATTAAAATTTGATTACCCTTTCACCAAATTTTAAAGATAAAAATTGGCTATGTGCTAGTTAGGATTTATCCTTGACTTGTGTGTGTCCAATTCAATTTTTCGGTAGTCAGGTTTTAGTGAGTTCATTCAAAATTTAAGAGTCCTAATATTTTTCCCATTCTTTTCTTCCAAAAAAATCCAAAAATATTTTCTTCCTTTATTTTTCTAAAAAATCCAAAAAATATTTTCTTTCCTTCATTTTCTGAAAAAAAATCCAAAAAAAGAAATATTTTTCTGGTCATGGCCGACGAACGTCCCTTACGGGAATACTTTGGCCATTTCCCACTCTCTCGAAACAAGTTTGAATTTGAGCCTGAGACCCACCTCCCCATTTACTTAGTATCTTTAACTCTCAAACACACGTCGTTGATACTCATGCGCCATCCACACACGCATCTCACATTTCATCGCCTCCGATGACTAGTATCACCGCATCAAATGCTTCGTTGTGCACATCGTGTTTTCTAGCCAATCACTTGTCCTGTGAGTTCCCGTACATTCCTTATCCTTCTAAAATCACCATTGACCAAGTGTATCCATATGACACTGTTTCGAAACCCACTCCAACCTATTATTCCGATGTATCTAATCCTGAGTTGTGTGAGTACCCTAGCTATTCATGGAGGCCTGATCACCCTTCCATGTAATACGAATCCCAACCTTATGTTGCGAATCCTCACACGTTCCAATTGTTGTCATGGATATAAAGTGTACCCCACTCCGATTAGTTCCCTCACTACGCAACCAATGATTATCAACCTTTTGTCTCTCACGGAGATGCTTCTCCTGTATACGACACACTTGA
The DNA here is from genome assembly GCA_949130495.1 of Sambucus nigra. Lineage (NCBI taxonomy): Eukaryota > Viridiplantae > Streptophyta > Magnoliopsida > Dipsacales > Adoxaceae > Sambucus > Sambucus nigra. The sequence continues at coordinate 161,325,410 of OX422217.1, forward strand.
TCCCGTTCCATACACTTCATACGAGTATTCTCCGTTCCCCCATGTCAATAGCTATTTGTGTCCAACTCGACCACCGCCACGACCCGTCACTCCACCACCATCATCCACATCCGCTCTCGAAAGACTCTTGCGAAAGTTCATCATCGAGCAAGAGCAAGGCACTCAAATTCAAAATAAAGCCCTCCAAAGGCTTGAAAAAGGATTAAATGCAACTGAGTGTACGAGAGAATTGGATTTCACCCCAAGTGAACCCGTTGTTGCCCCCACATGGAGCGATGATGAGTCGTCTTGTTCCACTGATTATGATTGTGACCAACCCTACCACCCTGAGAATCTCAACGTTGAGACCATTCTGTGGTTCAGGCCTAAAGTTGACACTTATGTTGATTTATCCATCGCTAGTGAGCCTGATCAAATCCAATCATGCCCACATGAACCCATCATTGCGTTTCACATTCCCACTCCCATTATATCCAAAAATACGCCCGAGATTTTACCTTATGCCCCAGTTGCATATGTCTCTGACATACCCATATCTTTAGGTTAGCTCTGGCTACGAGTGCTCACCAATGTCCCGAGATAGCATCAGAGATGGTTCCCAACTCTCTTGATATGGATCCTACCCCATCATATTTGGCTCCCCTTGAGCCGAATATTGATGCAGATTCAACTATCTTGGATCTTAATGCCTCGTTAGATCTTTTCACCACATCAGATGGTAATATATTGGTGGATAAGTTGATCTCGCCATTACTTGATACCACACTCCCTCTTCAAGAGGATATTGAGGATCACTCCGAGCCTCCTGAGGAGTGTGTGTCCCATACTATTGAGTTGGATCATCTCCCCCCACCATTTATCCCACCCGATACACCCTTTGTCCCACCCGACCTACCCATTGTCCCTTCCACCCCACTGCCTGATTTGGATCTTGATTTTACACCTTTAATGTTTTCATCTACATTTTTAGACACTCCCCTGAAACCAACCTCCACCTCCCATGCGAGTATTTGTGGTTCTACTCTCTACTTCCGTGACATCGAGATTGTTACTCTATGCCTGCCACTTTCTTGTGGTGTTTATTTTTCCCATCGACAGCTCCGCGGTGTGTCACGACGCGAACATTATCATCGCCCATTCATAGAACGGTCGTGTGATTTTTATAAGGCTCATTCCATTCCATTTTTCAAATTTTTTTCCTTCCTCACCAACTAGATCATCATGCTTTTAGGGCCCTTGTTGCCCTCACCTTCTTCCTCAATAAGGCCCGAGACCAATACCTCTTCACCCCTACCCTAATACCCACCCGCCCATGGTCCATTGATGCTTTGCATCATGTGATGCACTTTTCCATACAAGTGCATTAACCTTTTTAGCCTTTATTGAACAAGACTAACACTTCAGTCTTGTTTGGGGGTGATTATCATCACCTAATTTTTCTGCCGCCCTGCACTTTCCTAGATCTTATCCTTAGGGTGAGTTATCTTTGGTCTGGCTAAAGACATTAAACTTAGCGCTACCGGGAGGCAGCCCATTGGTTTTTGTAAGAGTCTCATCCTGTTTGGGGGTGGTGTTTCACATCACCATATGTTTTTCCATGTTTATAGACTTATACAATTTTGTCATCTTATCACTTCTTCTGGTTTATTCTTGGCTTCATCTGTCCACTTCATTAGCGGTTGATTATGGTAATCTCTTTCATCCCTTCTTCTCTTAATTTTAAAAATCATTTTATTTAACATTGAGGACTATGTTCCTTTTTGTTTTGGGGTGGGGAATTTTATCAAAGTCGTACCTCTTTTGAAAAAATTTGATTTATAAAAAAACTAATTTTTAAAATTTTCGTGCAGTTTCTTTCATCTCACTCCTTAACGTGAATTATCTATCATCCATCCTTTAAGTCTAGGAATCAATCTAGATGGGTTATATTTTTCTAAATATCTTATGTAATACGTTCCAAGGCATTTTACACCATGAATTTCTAGACTCAACAAAGTTTGCGCACTTATCATGTCAATACGATTTAGAGTTAAAGAGTACTACAATTAAGGATCACTAGTGGAGACTTTAGCTTGTGAGATTTGTTCCTTTCACCCTTTCAGAGTGTTTTACGCAATCACCGAGTCACAAGTTGATTCAACTTCTTTTTGGTCCGCACTTAAATCATTGTTGATCTCATTATTCTTCATTAAATTTTTTACCTTGATCACTGAGAACGACATCACTTTCGAGTTGTAAGAAATATGTGTCTTAAAATTTATCTCGATCACTAGATTTTCACCCATTTACTTCACCCATTTTCTTACATATTTCCCCACACCATCCATTCATCATCTTCATTATCATCCATCATTTTGAGAAAAATAGTGTTTTTCAAATGTGAAATGTCATCAGTGTTGAGAGTATAAAAAAAAAGAGAGAGAAAAAAAAATAGAAAAAAACAAAAATAAAGAAAAAAGGAAAGAAAATTCGAAAAAAGAGAAAAAAAAAGAGAAAGGAGAGAGCTTGAAGTCAAGTTTTTGTGTAATAAAGACATTTGTTCTTCCAGGGCTATACACTCTTTTCACACTTCCATCACTCATCCATCATCCATCATATCCTACCTCATCTCATACCATCTTTCTCATTTCATTTCCCACTCACCCATAATTTCCCATAGGTGTTCGGAAAATGAAAGTCAACGTGGTGAATAACTCGACGTTCTCACTATAGTGATTAGCATTCTTTCATGAAATTAGTTTTCTTTCTACATGTTCATGATTTCTTATATGTGTATGAGACGTTTGAACTTTCTTACATTTACTCACCTCCTCACACATAAGAGCGATACACTTACACCAATCTCGTGAGTTCGTTTGAGAGAGATATATCCGTGAGATTTTGAAGTTGAAGCGTTGATTTAGAAAATGCGATCTAAGAATTACTCTTATGATACTCGACCCATTTTGACTGATTCACACCACACACGTTGAGTTCTAGGAAGGATGTGCCTTGAGTATTTACTTAGCTAAACCTTTTTCTACAATTTAGCTTGCATTTCTCAAAATATTTATCTTGTGATGGATTGTGCGATTATTCTATGTCTAATAAGAGATTGACTGCCACTTTCAAATAAATAATGTTGTGGGTATATTCCCTACAAACCTCACGAGACAAAACTCGTCCCATAGGGCAACCTATAGGTTTAAAGGCTTATTGCACATGCTAAGTGCCCACGAAAGTGGTACACTTTTGGTTTCTTATCTTTGTTTATCTCTATATTTTGCTTGAGGACTAGCAATATTCTGTTTGGGAGTGGTGTGATAAGCACCAAAAAGTGTATATTTTATTCCCTGAGTAGATGTATTTTAGTTGCTAATTCTCGGCAAATTGTGTCTTACATGCTTAATTGTTTAATGTGCAGGCTTGATCGCCGTTTGTGGAGTTCAAATGCTTATTTCAAAGCAAATGTGCGATTTATGGAGCTAAATAACATCCCCCGTAACCTTACCTAATCCTAACCTAGCCCAAACCTTCACCCGAGCCCCATGTGTGTTTAGTTTGTGCTTTTTAATTTTTTTTTAGATTTTTATTTTTCATTTTTGATTTATTTAGAATTTTCTGGAATTTATTTCCTATTTCTATTTATTTTTAATTTTTATGGTTTTTAATTTGAGTCTTTATTTTTAGTTTTACTAGATTTTATATTTTTAGGACTTTAGGTTTTATTTTTATTCGATTTGTAGTTTTTATTTTTATTAATTGAGTTTTATTTTATAGGAATTTAATTTTAATAGATTTTATTTATATTTAGATTTTATACTTTTAGGATTTTTAGTAATTAATTGCAATTTTTTATTTCTTTTTAGTGTTGTTTTATTTCGATTTTTAGTTTTAATTTTATTAGGATAAGTTTTTTTTGGGGAATTTATTTTTCAACTTTTATTAGGACTTTAGTTTTAATTTTATTAGGTTTTAATTTTTATTTTGTTAGGATTTAATTTTTAGTTTTATTAGTTTTCATTAGATAGTTATTTTTAGGGGACAAATTAAAGACACACACACACATATACTAACCTACACACTCACTTACACCTAAACTTACCCCCCACTTCATCTTCTTACGCCTACACACCCCTTTCTCTCTCCTCTCTCTTTCCACCATTAAACTAACCTCCATCACCACCACACTCTCTGCTCCTATATCCACCATAGTCTCAACTCAACCATAAATCCCAAACCCGTCGGCATCTTCACCCCAACAACTCGGAGCCAAACTCGCGACACCTCGAGCTCCAACCTGAACCAAATCAGTGCCATCCCGAAAAAACCCAATACCTGGACCTGCCTAACCAATAACCCGACATCCCCATCCTCTACCCTATACAAACCCGTAACCTTTATGCCCGGTCGAATACCATTAAACCCGAAACCAACTCAAACCGATCCTCCGCCCAGTATATCCATTACCCACGAAACCTACGACCAACTAAACATCGAATCCCAAAATTCGGCGATGATCTCAACCCAGACCAATTTCGACCATAACCCATTCGGTCAAAATCTGAAATCAAACCTCCGACCAACTGAAAATCGAACCATGTTTGACCCATTACCATACCACCAGAAACCCAACTGCACTCACAAACTCACTGGAAAATACCACTGCTCCGATCCAAATAAACAAACACCCCAATAATCTCCAAACCCGATTATGACAAACCACCAATCCGGAACCAATTCCTCCTCACACCTTCTTGTCCACCATCCAACCATTATCCATTTTCAACCCAAGACCCAAAACCCATATCTCCATTTCAACCAAAATAAAATCGTGCCTACTAATCCCAAACCAAAGCCACGACCAAGCCAACTTGTCCCATATGTTTAATACCTCTTTTTTAACCCTATTCCAAAATTACCCCCAACTAACTCCTTTTACTACCCTTTTAACGAATATGATTTGTTCCTCACCTTTACCTCACACACCCCATGCACACTCTTATCTCTACCCAAACTACGCCTTAGCTCCATGTGCATTATATAAGAAGACCCAAGCCCATAAAAAGGAAGATCACCTAAGTGGGTTTTGAGAGAGGAGACTAGAGATAGAGAAACACTTTGTAAATATTTTTTTTATTTTCTTTTAATTTTTAGAGATTGGTGAGTAACAAATTTGTGAGAGAATCAATTGAGTGTGTGTATATTATTGGAAATCATATGGATGCTCAATATGAATGAATGATGTGCAAATTCAATGAAGGATTGGAGCTCAATTTCACTCAAAGAGATTTGGTTTGATTGTTCTCTTTTCCATTTTTATATTATTGCCTTATTTAGTTGATTATCATGATTCATACTATGTTAGGCTAAAACCCCTTTCAAGGGGTGGGATTACCCATGAATTTGATGTTAATTGAATTTAATTATTTTAATGAAATTAAATTTCCCTTTGATAAATAACTTTGCACTCTTACTTTTGATTTACGCCTCGAGAGAGGGTAAATGAATTTTGAGAGAAAATCGAGATTCTAGTTTTAGTATCCATTTTAGAATCGAACTAGATATTGGTTTTTCTAAAATGTGAAACTATTTCTTTGAATTTCAACTCTACACTTATTTTTATGATTTAAACTAATTTAGCCAATCGATCCTAGCGGGTGATTTGTTAGATAATGTTTGGATCTACCTTTCAAGAGTTGTAGGAGTGTTAAATTTAATTCTCTAAAATGTAATTATTAAAATTAAATTTTCAATGAGAGTTGATTTGTAATTTTGATACTAACTTGGGATGTTTAATTTGAATGAACAAATTAATAAAATTAATTAGAATATATGGTGTAATTCCATCTCTTGTTTGCTCACTTTGATCTTCTCACTATCTCATATTTTACATGTTCATTTAGTTAGAGTTCACTTCATTTTCATCATACTTTTTAATTAGTCTTGTTATCTTTGATTTTAGTTTATTTATTTCTCCATTCACATCCTCTTAGAAATTGTTTTAATATTGAAAAAGCTAAGAAAATTAGAAAAATCAAAAAGTCCAAAAAGAAATTAAATAAAAAATGAATTATATGTGTTTTCCTCTCGTTTCACTCCCTTGATTTGGATTGATACCTCACTTACCACTATTCTCTAGTTTTGTTATATATTTTTGTAGGTAATTGAGATTTTTAATTTGAGGAGCTTTACACAACGACATACCATAAAGCAACTCTATCACAAATTACATGGGAAAGATATTTATGGAAGGGAATTATTACCCAAAAACCTGCTAAAAATAAGAATGCTAATGATCTTGGATCTTAGCATTCTTATTTTTAGGGTAATACATTAAACTTGCTTATGTGTTCATCGTTAAACTACTAAAAGTTTATCTACATGAGAAAATGGATTTTAACTCCAAAAATCCTATTTAATTGGTTAAACAAACAATTTATTATAGAAATTCATAATACTTTGCAAAATACACTTTTTAAGACTAAGTGATATATTATTTCTTCAAAATTCAACAAATGTCCAACATGTATAAAATCTTCCTTTTTGTAAAATAAATATAATTTTCAAAACACTTCTTTTCATAAAATGTTTAGCATCATTACCAGAAAATTCCAAACTTTATTTTCAAGAAACTTTGATATATATATATATATATATATATATATATATATATATATATATATATATATATATATATCTTACTCTCATCGAAATAGCATGCTGCAACATTTTTATTCCATATAACTATGAAACACCAAATTACTTGAAACCCATCATTTTATTCAAATGCATCCTATTCTTATATTCTTGCAGCAAGACTACTAATATGAAAATGGAGTCTTAATACTAAGAGTAGAGTATTCCCACCTAAAATGGCTCTCCAAGAATGGTAGGTTGAAATGTCTAAGAAGATGGCAACCTTTCACCTCCTAAGGTGGCCTCAAGGAAGGGTCCTAGCTCCACAATCAGACTCCATGAAATAATGAAACAAAACCCCCTTTAACTCCATTAGTATTCCTCTTCATCTTCTCCAAAACCCCCAATCAATAACCCCATAAATTCCTAGATCTTTTAAAAAATGGTAGAAATGGGTATGTATGGCTCAAATATGGAAGAGTAAATTTATAATAGGGTGGTACAAGGTGGGGTGATGGTGGTTTACGACAGAAAGAGAAGAAAAATGCTGAAAATAGAGACCCACCCCTCTCTCTTCTTATAACTCACATAATCCCTCAAATAACCCAAACAAACCCTTATAAAACAATTAAAAACCTCAAATCCTGCTTTTGTCTAATCCGGGCTCACTAGAGCTCGACACCTCATCAATCCAATGGCCCAAAACGTGAAAGAACAAAAGGGTAACCCGATTTAAATTTTTTTACCATGCTGGTTCGAATGAGAATGGCTTCTCATTCTATAATACCATGTTATAACAATTCAATTAAATTTCATATGAAATATGTTGAAGTGGGGTTAATGAAATTATAAAAGAATTTTGGGTAAAATTGGAGAAAAATAAAAGAAAAAGAAAAAGGGGTCGTTATAATGACAAGGGGATTTCGTTAGAAGCGATATGGGGATGCTGCATGAAGGTTGTGAGAAGTCTACTTTCAAACGACATGCCATGGCTTTACTGTGGAAAATCGCGCGTAGGGTCACGCAAAGGGTCATGCGATCCATAGTTCGAATGAGATGGAGAAGTCGTTAGAACGACTTGGGCTTGTCGTTCGAATGACGTAAATAGAAAATCCTTAATCATACTGTCCTTGTATGCTGTCAAGCCCAGATCAGTCCAGATTGGGCAAAATGGAAATTTAGGCTTTGAAGGGGGTTTATAGGGGTGTGTTTGGGGTTATTTGTAGGGAAAAATGAAAAATGAAAGAAGAAATATATATATATATATATATATATATATATAGAGAGAGAGAGAGAGAGAGAGAGAGAGAGAGAGAGGTGGGTGTTACAAATCACCATCACTCCACCATTCCACCACCTTTGCACCACCATTTTATGTAATATTCCTCCATGCTCAAGCCCACAATACCGATTTCCACCATTGAAAAAGAAAAGATACAAAATTTGGAGAAGAGTTGGGGGATTTTTGGAGATGAAAATGGAGCTTTCATGGAGTATGAAATGAGTTTTGAAGGGGTTCTTAGCTTGAAACACACTTTGGAGCATTTGGAGAATGCATTCGGTAACCCCTTAAGGCCACCTTTCGAGGTGGCGGTTAATCCTCGTACACCAACATTTATACCACCATTGGAGCCATTAGATGTGGGAAAACCTTACTCTTAGTATAAGATTCTATTTTTACATATTTGTAGTCTTGTAGTTAGACTATAAGAGTAGGGTGCATTTGATTAAATGATGTGATTAAGGTGTAAAAAATAACAAATATTTTTATGAAATAAAAATGTTGGTAAAATTTTATTTTGTTGAAAATAGAGAATGAATAAATATTTCAAGTTTTTGGAAGATTGAAAGTTGATATTTTACTAAAATAGTGTACTTTCTAGAAAGATTGATGTAAAACATTTTATGAAATAAAATATTTGAAAATAATAATTTATTTTGGTAAACATTGGTGGAATAATGCTCTTGAAAAAAATGAAGATTTCATGAAAAATAGACATTTTGTGAGTTTGAAGAAATTAAATGTCTTTTATACTTTAAAACTATATTTTTGCAAGTATGATGAATTTCTAGAATGAGATATGTGTTTAAACCATTTAATATGATTTTAAGGTTAAACTCCATCTTCTCATGTATATATACTTGTAGTAGTCTGGCACAAAGTGTAAAAGAAAGTTTTAAGAAGAATTTGTTGGGTTTAAACATGAAATAAGAAAAGTAGAAATTCTTGTCTTTTAAGGGTGTAAACAAGGGTTAGAAATATGATAAGTACAAAGTAGTAAGATTACATGTAAAATGAAAAAATGATATTTTGTTATAAAGGTAGTCTTTAGTATAAATTGGTTTCTTGACTAAAGAGAGTAAAAAAATGTGCAGTTTGGGAAGTTGTTAATGAAGGTATTCAATAAGTATTAATGGGTAAACATTGGAAAGTTAGTGTGTATAACTTAGTAATATTGTAAAGATTAACAATTATGAAATTGAAAGGAATTAAAGATGTTTCCAGTTAAGAAGAATATTACTCCAAAGTTAAAAGGGGGTGTTAATGTATTAAAACACTTAAGAAGTTAGTGCGGATGACTTAATAGTGTTTTGGGGAAATTAATACTTGTGGAAATGGAGTGAATGGTGATTTTGGAAACAAAATGGGTAAAATGATATTTTTTCTTAAAGTGGAACATTTTTATGAAATAAAAATGTGGAAAAGGTGTTACACAAAGTAGTCATAAATGAATATAATTTTTGGAATAAAGTCAAGGTTAAAATGTAAAGTACATGAAATGGTAAGAATTTTAAAGTGTAACACAAGTTGGGGTGTAACCCCGGGTTTTGACTTCGTCTGGGTAAAAAGAAAAAAGTGAGGCACATTAAAAATAACTCGGATGACATCAGGATAAGAAAGAAGGACCTGGAGCCCTAGGGTGAAAAGCCTAAAATCATTGGCCAGAGCATATGGTTCGCATAGTCGACAATGTGGAGCCGGTTAAAGTATGTGGTATTGGAAGATTCTGAGAAATGATAAAAAAAATAAGGAACATGTTAAAAAATGGGTTGTGTGGTGAAATGTGTTAAAACAACCTAACTTGAATGAATTAATAAATGTTCTGGTAAAGGTTAAAATGGACAAGTAAGTGTATAATTGATTAATGTTGATAAAGTAAGAAAAAAGTAAAGTAAGTGGGTAAATGGATGATTAAGCAACCTAAGTGGTTAAACCTGGAATTAACATAAGAATGTGTTGAAAACATTTCTCAACGATTAAATAAGTATTTTCTAACATAGTGTTCACGTGTGTTGGATAAAATAAAAAAGGGTGATTTTGGTTGAGGAATGTTTTCGGGTAAATCAAATGTAGTGGTTTAAAATGTTGAACCGTGTGTTTTAAGTAAAGCGAGAAATGCTAAAATGAGTAAAAAGGAAGTCTTTACAAGATTAAGGTAAATTAATCTGTCTAGATAAGGTTTTCAGAAGTAAAACCATTTCATTCATTAAGTATGGGTATATGTATGTATATATATGTATACTATGTATTTGCACATGCATGTAAGCATGACGTGTGGAGTCTCCTTCCTTCTGTTCGTTTCTATACTGTATTTGTATATTTCCCACTGAGCATCGACTCACACCCTCACTTTGTTATGGTAGGTTCGGAGCAGTTTCGTATTTTGAGAGTGTTATACATGTAAGTATTTTCTTTCTTTTATGTTATTAGCTCTATATGCTTGGACTTCGGTGTGCTCCCCATGGGTCTATCGTGTAGTTTATTTTGAAACTGGAATCACATGCTAAATAATTTAAAAGTTAATAAAAATAAAACTGTATTAGCAACATTATATAGCTTATTTCATTGCACTTCACAACTAACGTTTGGGTCGAGGTTGACTATGGGTAACCCATAAATCCAGGTAGGGGTGTTACACGTTCGAACGAGAAGGGATTCTCATTCCAACGAGCCTTCGAATGACCTTCTAACGAGTCTGTTCAGGTATACAGTGGAGTCTCGTTCGAACAACCCTGAACACGTTCTAACGACCACTTCCAGTTTTTCTCCAAATTTCCCAATTTTCATCAACATTCTTCCAATAATTACCATCGGGGTTTTAAAATTAGTAAAATATAGATATGACCCCAATTATAATGATCCAAATGCCAAGGCTTTATGTGCTTACAATTTGTGTTGGGAAAAATAATAAAATATTAGGCACATGTATTATAACAACCTTGAAACACATGATTGAATTTTAGAGAGATAAATCGCTAATTTTAAAAGTTCTTGGAGTAAATTAAAATGAATGGGATATTAACCTTATATAAGGAAAATAAATGGGTTGGGCCTTATGCATAAAACATTTTTCTTGGGAAATGTAAATGATGGAATATGGAACGATAGAATTTTATCAGCCATAGAAAATTTATTCCATTTTGATTATAAACAATACACACTCTACCATATAAAGTTTGACCAATGGAACCTCAGCTTCATTATATTGGGGTACTTCATATCCTTTGTCCTATGAACCTTCATTTTTAACATTTTGACGTCCCCAACATCCTTCATCTTATGGACCTCCAGATTTAACATTTTAAGATACCTTAGATCCGTCAACTTCAATATTTTAAAGTCCCTCAGCTCTATCAGTCTATGGTCCTTCGACTTTAATATTTTGAGGTTTCTTAGATCATTTATCTCATGAACCTTTGGATTTAACATTTTGAGGCCCTTAGATCCATTGACTTTAACATTTTTAGGTCCCTTATCTCCTTCATTTTATGGATCTTCGGCTTTAACAATTTAAGTTCCCTTATTTGTTTTATTCTATGTACCTTAGACTTAAATAATTTGAGGTCCCTCAACTCCTTCAAGCAATAAACTTCTAGATTTAACATTTTAAGTTCCCCCAAATCCTTCAAAATATAGACATTCAACATTAAAGTTTTCAGATCCCTTAGCCCCTTCGGCCTATACACCTTTGGCTTTAACATTTTGAGGTCCCTAAGCGCCTTTGGCCTATGGATCTTCGACTTTAAAATTTCCATGTCTGTTATCTCCATCGGCCTATAGACCTCCGACTTTAACATTTTTAGGTACCTCATCTCCACTAGCCTATAGACCTTAAACTTTAATAATTTGAGGTCCCATAGCTACTTTAATTCATTAACATTCGTTTTCAACATTTCGAGGTCCCTCAGCTTCTCCAATCTATAAAAAATTATCTTAGATATTTTCAGGTGCCTCATCCCCTTTGGCTTCAAAATTTTGATGTCCTTCAATTCTTTCAGGTTTTAGAACTGTGGCTTCAATATTTTTAGATCCCTCAACTCCTTTGACCTAGGGATCGTCAACTTCAGCATTTTGAGGTCCCTCATCTGCTTCGACTTATATACCTTCGACTTTAGTATTTTATGGTCCTTAATCTCCTTCATCATTGACCTTTAGTTTCAAAATTTTATGGCCCCTCGGGTATTTTGGACCAGGGACCTTTGGCTTCAACATATTGCGGCCATTTATCTACCTCGACCTATTTACGTTCGACCTTTTCACCTCGGTTATAGAACCGAGTGAATAAGATATAGCCTCCAACCTTTCATTATAATAAGAAAATATATTGAAGTATGGGGGTAATTTATGATCCCAAAGATGAAATATTATGCAACAATATTAAAAGTGACACTCGAACTTTTTATCTTTGGCTATTCACCCTCGGCCATGAAGAGATAAACCATTTCCCACCAGATAACATAAAAACATAAATGGAATTTGAGTCAGTTTTTCCTCCAGCAGTGTGGGAAATGATCAACATAACACATGTGGCAATGATCATATATTTCTAAACACCTTTTATAAGGACATATGGAAACTCGGTATAGGTTGAGCATGTATCTTAAGACTTGGGATCCACATTACACCCTCAAGATATTAATAAAAGTAAGGTGATCAACAACTTGGACTCCAAGTCATTAGGTGTTTTTCTATTACTATTTAAAGGCCGATTCTAGAGAGAGAAGGTGGAAATACATATTGTGAAACCTAATCAATGGTGGGTTTCCACCCTATTTAGTGATAAATAATCTCTATCCATATTAGATGTAGGACAATTATAGTTAAACAACTCAAATCTTGGTGTTTGATATCTTTATCTTCTCTTCTCTATCTTATTGATTGTTTATACATACCCAAAATCATCATATATTCACGTCTTCACTTAGTTATGATTCACCATATTTTTTAATCTAGTTGATAATAATTTTTAGCATCACTAGACACCCAATAAATTTTTGTTCCAAATTGAAGAATGTTCATATTTGTGAAAAGATTTTTCCTAATAATCAGTAGCATTTTTTTCACCCAAAAGTTTCAAATGTAATCATTGTCACAAGTTGGGTCATTTAAGATACTTTTCCTGTTTGTTTAATCTGCCCTAGATTTTTCTCTATTGTAGTCTAAATAGGAAGTTTGTTGGTAAGGGTTGGAAGAAAAGCCAAGAAAACACTTCCATCATGTTCACAACAAGAAAGGAATATATATTCAAAGACTATCAAATGTTTGACCTAAACCTAATATTCTTTGTGTCAGTTGTGTCTGGATTAGGATGGATAGGATGAAAAGGAATCATAACATAGTTTTCTCAACCTCTAATATATATATATATATATTGATTTCTAAATGAACCTAGGATGATTTAGAAAACATAGCTCATTCCTTATCTCATCCTATTAATATTTTGTGACTTTATGAACTTTGCCATGTTTTTTAGAGATATAATTGTTGATTATGTTCTTTTAGGTAAGTTGGATCATATTTCTAAATTAATGAATGAAATATTTAATACAATATTGTATCTTGGTTTCTTTAATGCATACTGTAAGGGATAACAATTATAAAATACTAATAATACTGAATTACCCCAAATAGGAGTGATGTATAAAGGTAAACACACAAGTTTTTATGGTTCGACAGGTCAGCCTATTTATGTCTAGGGGTAAAGGAGTAGAAAGATTTATTAATGGAAGAGGAAGAAGAAAATGATTCGGGGTTATAGAGTTTCTAGCTGAGAGACGAAGTCATAGATATAAGTGTTCGATGCTCGTAGGTTTCTTTCATAGTGATCAATCATGATCTTTGATCGTATCATCGAAATGGTAGAATTATTGTCAATTTGTATCCGTCAGTATCTAATCATAATCTCCTTTCATTCTCCCTTAGAGACTCCATGATCTTAGGACAACTTCACTTTTTCACTCTCTTAGTGACATGTGCTAAGCCATATGGAATGCCCGACTCATAATCCCTTCACTTTCCCCAGAATTAGGGTGGTCAGTCTTTAGGTCTCGTCAGACCAATTTAGCTTTGTTAAATTATCGACGTATGGCGTGGTTTTTTTCATTATCTAGTAAATTAAATCCTATGTGTCCCACTTGTGCTTTGTGGAATTGTAATCATTATAATAATGCAGAGAATCTCTATATTTAGGGTTGCGTGTCCCATAGATTTACCTTACCAAGTAATCATGGCATGTGAAGTGTGTGACCTTAAGGAAGTGAGAGTGAGTCTCTCTTTCTAAGAGAACCATAACTTCAGCTATGTTTTTTGGTAAAGGGTATAATGGATATTAAATGACCCCTTGTACTCCTTTACTTGAACTATAAGGTACGAGATCTTCCGTATCTATTTCTCTCTTTCAGTTTTAAATGCAACATGTTCTTCTTCATCTCTATTCTTTAATTTCTTTTTCACTTAGCCATGTCTAGGTATTTGAAAATGTACGAAGTGACCTCTGAAAATGTTTTAAGGACTTTTGCGCATAATTTGTTATTCTCGACAATGTCAAGATGTGGACCTCAACATATGCTGAAGATGTTTATGACATTACTGGCAGTGTCACTTTTATAACAATATCTATAATAAGGGGTTTATTTCACCTCCATCTATTATTGGTGGAAGTACTTTATTTTTATGGAATACTTCTAATCCAAGCAAATAAAATATCTTTTTGGATTGTAATGGGTATAGTCACCATAAACCATATTAGTAGGACTGATATTTACTTAAATGAGATTAGATTATGCTATGAACCGAGGACTTCTGTTAGGTTTATCAAATATCACTTTCAATTTAGAGATAATTTTGAGAATCTAGTGACTTAGTTACCTAGATCATAAAAAACACATTGATAGGCATTTATTCCTAATCCTGTTCAGGATAGATCTCCTGGTAGGTCCTTTTTTGTTTATTAAACCTGCTTTGTGGATTTGTCTCTATCTATTTCCAATTAGCCTTGTTCGTTATGTGTAGATACTTAATGCAAGAGAAAATTTAGAGACACAGACAATGATTTAGCAAATTATTAAAAGTTTCTTGATAGATAAACATCGATCGATGTCATACCTCATTAGAGATAAAATCACATACTAGGTAGGAACTCACTATTATGTCAACCAAGAACATCACAGTTGTACTAAAGGTTACCACTGTCGATTACATGATTGTTGGTGACTTTTCCATCCTAAGAGATACCCTTATCATTAGCGTAACAATGATAAGGTTTACATTGGTGATGAATTTTCCCCCACCTATGTGATTTCCATCGACTCTAAGGACGACTATTCAGCCCAACAAGAAGATGATTTGCTCTTCGACGACTTCGACCCACTTTTCTTGTACAAATAGATCGACATAACAGGCCATATTTTGGATGAGATAGGAAAGGAAGGAGGATAAGAAGGGTATATTTTCTTTCCACCCTTTCTTAAAGATCTTAAAAATATAAATGTCTAACAAAGATGTACCATTTCTCTTGCTTCTCCCCATGAAAATCTGAAGAAACAGGGAGGTCAGGCCGACCAGAATCCCCAAGGTTTAGTTATCACTAAGAATAGAATAATATTCATACGGGAAAAATAGAACTAAGACAAGGAGAATAATTAGTACGGAGAGATAAAGATGGAGAGGCCGAACATGACAGTAAGAGGAAGACTGATATTGATGCTCCATCCACTCCTTCAAGGGGAAATAACCTTCCACTAATTCTTCCCCATGACAGTATACTTTACAACAACCATCAATATCTATGGTGAATCCCTCGACGATCAACTTCCTAAAGGGAAATGACCCCATCACCACTGATGACTTGACATATCAAAATGTAGAGATCTAATATTTAGTAGCTTAATCCTCTATGATAATTAAATAAATCGGAGATTAGTGGAACTTTTCTTTAGAGCACCTTCAAAAGTAAGGTATTCGTCATTCTATTTTTGTAAGTTAACTTAAATTTTTTTTTGTACTAGACTTTTATTTTCGTTTTATTCCTTGATGATACCCTATTTTACCCTTGGTATCCCAAAGGCTCTTAGTCCACTTGGTTGCCCTCAGGTGGAAACAAAGGTCCCAAAGTTTATTTATGACCTCAAAACTTATTGGCCTCCAAAACCTCCGTTGTCTTCAAGAAAAGATCATCGCACTGTAGTGAACCTCAGTTACCTTCTCCTCCTCCTATAAAGACCAGTCGATCCAATATGTCTGTTTAATAACAACTAGAGACCGCCACATATGGCGCTCAGATCATGCCTCAATCTGAAGATAAATGACCTCGTAAAGACACCAAACTGTCAACACAGATGTATATCATCGCATAATACATTAAGATCAAACTATGGTAGCTTATGAGTGCCTAAACCTCCGATAATGCTCCTGTAATCATTCTGGAGATGTAGGTGTAAAATAAAACACTATTCCACCTAATACCATAACTAAAGACAACTTGCATTTAAGACTCCCTTCCATATTTAAATCACTCAATAATTACCATACATCACCTGTAAAACCTTTGTCCAACACTCCACACCTTCCTAACATTGTTTTACTTCAGAGGAGCTATAACCATGATGTGGTATTCAAATAATTATCTCTCCTAGAGTTTTCATATAAATAGAGTTTGGTTGAAGTCTGAGGAGGTGTTCAAATCATCATGAATTTATAGAACCAAGAGTTTTAGCATTCATAATTGTTCACTCCTTGTTCACAACTACTTTAACCCACTACTATGAGAATAATTTTGTAACCTGGATGGTTTCCAGTTATCATATACATTGTATACCTTGTTGAGACCTAATTCAATACTCAGGAACCCTTAAAGAAGTCCATTATTTTCTTCCTAAGGTGTTTTGTATTGTTGACGAAGACCCCAAGTACCTCAGACTCCCTTGACCAAATATCAATGAATCTATCAGATTGTTATAACTCCTTTTTATCTAATAAATTGCATAATGCCCTTTGATAGTGGATGTAGGATCCTCATTTGAGGTTCAAACGACTTCAAATACTTGTTTTAATACTTTGACACTTCTATCCTCATACATGCTTGAGGTTCAGAGGGGAGCGTATGTGGGTCAAAGGTCATGTACGATTTCAACATCCATCAGTTTGGCATCATCCGTTGGAGTGACAGGTTATAATTCGTTCACAAATTAAATTTTATATTTTCAAGATACCAACCAATGCCATCTCGACCCGTTCTTACAAATAAATGTAAGCTCTGCAAAAAAACCTCCAGGGGCAGCTAACTACTATTCTCAATAGGATTCCTTTACCCCAATGGCAGAGGTATCAGTGCTACCGGAGCATAGCAGTACTGGTCAGAACCATAAGCCCCCGTTAGAGGTGAAGAATGATCTAGAGTGTGTGCCTAGGCCCCCTAATGATCAGTAACTCGTATTTCTATCTAGGATAAACTATCACTCCTGGGAGATCAGTCTCCAGGAAGTTTGAGGTTGGGTCGACTGTGGGATAATGAGATCAAGAAGATGCAAAATCGGCTGGTGAATTTCATAAAGCAGTACAAGACATAAACAACCAATAATATTTAGTTGGTTATAAAAAAGAATATATACCCATTATCAAATGACATTCAACATTATGCTCTTTACGCAAAGGTGAATATGCCTATTATCAAACCATTCGATTGATATGAGGATCCCATTGATCATTTGGAGACCTACATATTGCTCATGATCCTTCAAGATACCCCAGATAAGGTCTTATATAGGACGTTCCTTACTAATTTAAAAGGAACTGCTAGGCATTGGTTTGCAAAGATCAAATGAAGGACCATTACAAGCTTCATTGATCTAGCAAGGTCCATTATCATCCATTCCAGTAGAGCCTAGAAGATGAGGAAGATTGTCACTTCCCTTATCCATTCAGGCAAAAAATTAGCGAATTTCTTAAGGAGTATGCTAAGAAATTCAACCAAGAAGATCTCGACGCTGACAATCTGAATGACACCATATGTATGGTAGCCTTTACCTCAAGCCTCACCTCAAAAGACTTGTTGCGATCCATCAGTAAAAAGCCCCTCGAGTCCATGAATGAGCTTCTCAAATGGACTGAGAAGTATTTGAATGTTGAGAATATAATTTCAGCAAGGCATGTCATGGCCACCCCTTAGTAGGGGAATATGAAAGGCATCTTCCCTCATTTTGAGAAATCCTGTGAGGTTGCAGAATTCATGAAAATGACATGAAAAGATAATGGGAATAGACCTCCAGAGTCTAAGAATTTCAACACTCTCACTACCACAATAGATAAAGTATTTGTAATAGTGGAAGCCTAGGATCTCTTGACTCACCCAAAGCCCATGAGGACTAATGATGACAAAAGAGATAAGTCTAAATACTTTAAATCCCAGAAAGACCATAGACACAACACTCTTTATTTCTTTACACTGAAAGAAGACATCGAAGGGTTAGTAAAGAGGGGTTACTTCAAATAATTTTATCCAAAGACGTTGGCATTAGTGAGGGTAACAAAAACAACAAAAACAAGTACAATATTCATTTGATTGATGTCCAAAGAATCTCTGAAGGCTTTTACGGAGGTGGAATCTCTTCTACAACGAAAACATCCTAATTGAGGAGAATCTAACACGAAGGAATGAAAGTCAACCATATCTGTCTACCACATCAAGCCTTTAATGGAGTTCCAATGATGGAATTTCCAAAACAAACCACAGGAGGGTCCGGTTGCCTCATAATGACCCCTTTATAATCATTGTGATCATAAGGAATTCCAACACAACATGGGTCTTAATTGACACAAGGATCTTTGAAAATATCATTTCCTTATACACCTTGGAATCCATGGTCCTTGGTGCAAAACATATTTAACCTTTGACCACTCCTCTCATCGAATTCAATGGAGATATGACACATTCCTTGGGATATGTCATTCTCCTCCTCACCCTTGGTTCGAAATATTATTGTACAAATATCTGGAATAAGTTCATAGTGGTGTATCTCCCCTCACCTTACAACGTGATATTTGGAAGACATTCGCTCAATGATTTAGATGTTGTCATCTCAACTTGATGCCTAGTTATGAGATTTCCAATATCAGGGGTGTGGGAGAAGTGTTTAGAGATAAAAAGAAATCTTGAGAGTGTTATATCACTTCCATAAAAGGGAAGAATAAGTCACCTGAGGCTCCCTAAAATTGGTCAGAGGTCTCTAAAAGTACATATAAGGGTCCAAAAGACTTATCATAGGTCGTACCTACTACACCAGTAATATCAGAGCTCTACATAGGGAGCCTAGTCATAAAGTTACTAAATGCGAACACTCTAGATTTATACATGAAGAGAAGGAGCAAAGGGGTGATCCAATTAAGGCTCGGATTACCTTAAATGTATACACCCCATCCTAGGACCCCCATAAGCATCTCCTTAGATCCCTATCACTCACTTGTTCATCATAAACCTTAAGTCATACTTCGAGTACCACTCTAGAGGCAACGAGGTGCTCTCAGGCCCTGTTTGACTTTGTCCAACTCTCCAGCTTGAGTGAATCTCAGTGAATCTTTGAAAGGATATAAATTTCCTTTTCAATGGTCCATCCTGAGCACGAATTGTCTTTACAGTTTAGACAAATGATCCATTTTACTCTAAGTACTGATATAGAGGCCACCGAGCCCCATTTGACCGCAGTAAACTCTCCATCTTGAAAGAAGATCAATGAATCTTTGAAGGGCATTGAATTCCCTATCCAATAATCCATCTCATGCATGAATCAGCCTTACCGTCTAGAGGAATGATCCATTTTACTCTAAAAACTGATGTGGAGGCCACCGGGAGCTCCCGAGCCCCATTTGACTCCGATCAACTATCTAGCTTGAGTGAATCTCAATGAATCTTTTAAATGCTTAGAATTCCTTTTCCAATGTCTTATCTTGTACGCTAATCATCTTACGATTCGAATGAGCGATTCATTTTACTCCAAAGGGACATTGGGTGCTTCCAAGCCCCGTTTGACCTTAGTAAACTCTCCAAATCGAGAGAAACTCAATGAAATATAGAAAGGCACTGAATCCACTTTCTAACGATCCATTATTTCTTAAATCTTCCTTATGGTTTGGGCAAATGATCCATTTCCCTTAAAAAAACATCCTGTCTAGAGACCATCGGGCGCTTTCGAGGCCCGTTTGACCTCAGTCAACTCTCGAACCCAGGAGTGGCTATATGTATTCTTAAAAGGATCTTAATTCTCCTTCCAACGGTCTGCCTAATGTTTGATTTAGACTTATGGATTGCATTTTACTCCAGGTTCTAAGAAAAAACCATTATGAACTACCTAAGGCAGGCCCAATATCGATAAGTAGGTCAATCCCCATGTCGATCATCACCCCTCTTAAACCTCTCTATAGGGGTATGGCCTCTCCTTAAAAGGGACATGAGATACCCCTCTTAAAAAGTCAGAAAACATTACCCTCGAATTCAGATCCTTTCACATTCCCAAAAAGACCTTCCTATATTTCCCTCCATCACTTTCTTAATCGCCCCCTCTTCATACCACTTCCATACCATTTCTAGATCAGCATATTAACATCTCAAGATCGACAATTAGCAATCAGAAGGAGGTCTACTTCTCCATCCATTTCTCTACTCTTTCCTTTATAGTGTTATTTATCTTATTTCAACTTTTATACTTTTGTTCCATTACATCACATCACATCCATTAATCTATAATCTTTATTAGTTGTATTGAACACAACCTTTTTTCTAAAAAAATCAAAAAGAAGCAAATAAGGGTTCATCCCTGAATTCCAAAAGCGAAATTTCCATTTTACACACTCACTCTAAAAACACATTTTCTCTACACACACATAAGATAAATCTCATAGTTGGATTTATGGATCGAACCCCACTCCTGTCCTATTTTTGAACTACGTGGGGTTTGATGCCTTGGGCTACGTAGGCATCTTAAGTAATCCCGAGATTCGAGTCCATCCTTTTAAGGTTTCTAAATTTCTTTTATATATCTTATACATATTTTGTGAGTTTTATACTCCTACATACTCGTGTCTCGTCCAACATGCACATTCTCTATTTCATAGCAATTTGTGATTCAGTGAAAACTTACATCATACTTTTTTATCAGTTATTTTCGGGAACACTCCTATGGATGAATTCACTCCGTCCCTTATATGATGCGAGTTGAACAACTCTATTCTCCCATCAGTTTATATTATACACATGTACAAACACGACACAGAGTCCAAAAGGAAAAGATTAACATTATCCCATGAGAGACTGAACGAGCGGAATGGGTTCCTAACACCTTTTCATTCCCTAACTTAGTCCCGGATCCTCGAATTACTTGGTTTCGCATGCATCCATTTGAACTTGATGTCGTTCTCTTTAGGCCAGACTATATCGTTGCATTATCCCCCACATGACGACGGCCGACAACCCATATCCTCATGCACCAGAGGGAATCCGACCTCAGATGGCCACAATGGTTACTTCATTGTGGATTTTTTAAGAGGACTAGACTCTATTTTCACATGGGTGTTATTCGTTTCTCTCTTAATTTTCTACTTGTGTACATATGCTCCCACTTATATGTTCCCTCTACTTCTTTACTTATATTTTGAATATCTACCTCATGCTTATCTCCACCACGCTTTGTCCTTATGTATATGTCACTTTGCACTCACTTGTACATGATGAATTCACACACATGTATATATTCCCCATGCTCACTTTGCACCTTTAAACTTGTGTATAGTTTCACATTCACTCACACGCTTCACACTGCACCTGTAGAATATCCATTCTTAGCTTCATTAACATGCACTAACACTTCTCTCAATGGTATATATATATTCATGCTCACGTAAACACACCACTTGTACTTGATCCATGTAGGTTCATGAGCACACATATTCGCTTATGTATATTCAGATGATCAGTCACACTATTCCGATGTCACTATCATTACACATATATCTTCCTCACTTGTATATTCACATGCTGCCCTACCACCATGCCTAATATAGTCATCATGCTCCATGCTAGCCTTACTTTTCATGATACTTGTATATTCTCCATCATTAGTGTAGTAATACATTTACTTATCATGCAAATAAAAAATCTCTTTCAATAACATACTAATTAAAACTCATGCATTCTTTCCCACTATATTATCAGAGCATGGAAATTGAGAATGCGGTGTGATATTGATTAAATCGAATTTGCAAATTTCAATTGTAAACTTATTTAATTAGAGTCAATTTTTAAACCAATTTAATTCAGCCCTAAAACATACAACTACGTGGATAAAATCAAACCAACATAAATAAATTGTTGATACACAAATTTTAGGATAAAACCCAAAAAGGGAAAACCTTTTTATTTCACTTAATAATACTCACAATGATTACAAACGAAATCTGCAATGAATATCCACATATACTCATAAGATCACGAAGTTCTCAGTCATTAATGAATCAACCTTAGAAAATTCACAAAGACATGTAGTCTAATCAACCAGTAACATGCACGAGTACTCCTTATGACACACAGTCAACGTCAACCAGTACCTCCCTCAAGTGGCACCTAATTCACAACAGGTTATCCTCGCTACAAGAGAAACTCCAGAAAAGATGAATCTTGGGTTCCAAAGCAATTCACTAAAGCATTTGGGATTTTTGTTAATTGAAAAACAAAATATTAAACCCTAAATTGAAGAAGACAAAGTGTCCTGCTATTTTACAGTTTGTGTAGAATGAAAATCGTCAGGTCTTCTTAACGAAAAATCTCATTTAACATGCTTTCATAAAAAACTTAAGTCGACAGATTGCGCAAACAAAGTCCTAATGTCACTCGAACGAAGCCACATGTCATTTGAATGACATGCATATGTCGCACGAATGACAAAGCGACAAAATAAATTTTTATTTTTTATTACAAAAATCCGCCTCAACCCTAAGAAAAATATTTTTGATGAAAAATAACGCCTCAACATTTAGAAAATATTTTAGAAAAATATCCCAACACTTTTAAATGAACCGTTAAGGGACTAAAATACAACCTTACCAAAATTAATCCCGCAGAGGCTTGAATTTTTTACAACTTTTGATATTCGGATCCTTCTTCATGTATATTCAAACTTGAACTTTTTCATCGACGATTTGTATCGGTATATGACATACACTAATGTGAACAGGGCTTATAAAATATGTCCTTACAAATCTCCTCCTCTGTCTATGCTGGTACAAAATACAAATTTCTGAATTATCAAATCAAAATGCCTATACAAATATAATACCCTCCCATGATCCTAAAACTGAAAAGGTACTTAAAATGCAAGAAAATCTTTTCTTAAAAAATATTCAACATCAAATCTTCAAATTTTCAATCTTTTCTCATTAGGGTGTGCAACATATGATTATGAATCTTTGTACCCTACACACATGAGACAAATAAAATACCTCTGTGACGTATCACATTTCAAATGAGATAAACATATATCAAACAAAGCTCAAATCTCAATTCTCCCCCATAATACAAACTCCCCCATAACATCATAATTCATTCTCCCCCTTTTTATTTGTCCGAAATAGACAAGGAAAAGAATAAAAAAAACAAACATGGAGTTGTCACGATTAAGCATAGCAAACAACTAAGATCATTAAGATATACTCAAAATCATTCCACAAACTATTTTTGATTTTTCTATTTTTCACACAAAAATACAAAATAATTTTATAAAAACTTGCACACCATGAGTTTTTACTAAGATAACCAAATCATGGAAACATAATGAATGGGTGTGAACAAATTCGATAGGAAAATCAATGCAACCAAACATAACATATTGCACGATGAATGTTGATACTCCTAACGAATGAACCCAAAATCGTCTCAAGTGTGAAAAATGTGAATTTATATAACATCAACTCAATATAATAGACACATCAAAGTCTAAAATGATTTCCACACCAATAACGTCTAACACTATGCAATGATTTTTCAAGATTTTGTCAGGATGTGCAAACCGGTTTTTTACATTTTTCCATCCGAACAACCTCATAAATAATATATCTTTTATTTTTTTTCTTTGAGGTAATCTATGTTTCTCTCCTTAGAGAAATCCAATTGGCCCCAATTTTTTGGCATATGATTATTTTTATTTCCTTAATTTTTTTGGGCTCTTTTAAACGGTGGCTTTCACGAAGAGTTGATTTTGCACTCTCGCAGCCCTTTCCCCTGAACACTTATCATTTTTTGTAATTTAATTCCTCACGGTAAATGGTTATTACATGAATTACTTTCATTGCCAAGTTTTATCGCATTTTGTTCGTTTTAAAGACAGGACTGAGATGGAAATACTTCGACCAACATGTGATAGAGAAGTACAATAATCAAATAAATCCGTGCAAGTCTGCAATAAAAGAAACTAAGAGTTAAACATGTAGGTACTAATCGCAAATATAAGGACTCCAAACATTATAAAGAACAAAAATGAAATGATGACGCGTATCAAAACACTATCAAATCGTCATACGGATATTGAATAAAATTGTGACTTGGTCATCCTAAATGTTCATTCATAAACGGCGTAAACAAAATACAAAACTCTTTTTGACTTTTCCCAAAATTTTATCAAAATGAAATCTTTTTGGCTTTTTCAATTTTTCACACAAAAACATAATATCTTTTTGTATTTTTCCAAAAATTTTCTAAAGAAAAAAATATTTTTGGTGTTTTGAAAAATATATCAAAAATAGAAAACAAAAATACGAAGGTGGTAGAACTAGCAATTGGCATAAAATATCATCATGAAAATCATCCTATGCTAGTAAACAAGTCTAAACCTCAACCGTTAGGTGCGATGGAGTATTCCAAAGGTGTTGACATCCTATGAAAAACATCCATCAAGTCATGTGAAGTCTTGACTAAAAACTTCAGTTGCTCCCTAATATGTGCAAAATGTCTCATGTAATCATCCGGAGCATTATGTGAAGGTGCGTGTGTGTGAAAACATGGCAAAAATCAATGTGACATACAACCCAACTTAAAATAAAATTCCTTAAGGTGTCCTCTCTTCTTGTAATGGGTGAAAACATATACAGGTTTAGGAACACCTCTCTCAAAACGTGTACGACACACTCTCCTATCCTCAACAGTACACCAAGGCGGGTTAGGTTGAGAGCCATATGGATCAATCACAAACTCAAAAACCGTCTCAGGTGCAACTTGGGAAGTAGACGCAACATCATGATCTATTCCTAGTCTCTCAACATTACCCAAAGAAGGACTGAGGAGAATCTTCCCTACCTTCTTAGTGTATCCTCAAAAGTGACATTTACCTCCCGAGCACATTTAAGATCTCTCTCTAAATTGTGACACACGGGATATAAGTTTACTCTCTTTCCAATTCACGATGATCCACTGCTCACTATCACCATTAATGGCGCACTCACTTTCACACTCGCTAGAAACACCAAATCTATTATCCTCGGGGGTCTCACATGTACAAGTATCCTCATTGTTGTGGGAAAAACTAGGTGTGCTCACATGACTAGCTAAAAAGGCAACAAACTTCTCATGTGAAGACACATCCCTGAAATCTTTCACTTCTTCCTCACTATCTTTAAGAGTGGCTGGCATGGCAATATTTTTGCCCATTCTCTTTAGCCTAGTGGGACACTCAAATGCTTTATGCCCTATACCCTCACAATCAAAACATATTTCTTCTTCCTCTTTATCTTTCTAACCACTCTCTTTGGCCCCATCCTTCTTTTTATTTTTCTGAAAAGATCTTTTATTGGAAGAATTTTCTTTGGAAAGTTTGATAAACTTTTAAAAAAAATTTGCAAGTAAGGCCATGTCGAAATCAAATTCTCCCTTAGACTTGGAATCACAAAACTTCTTTTTCTTATCTCTCTTGGACACTTCCTCTCCCTTCTTTGATTGGGCTCTAAGTTCTATCCCTGTATCCTTAGTCTTGACAGTGTCAGGAAGCATGTCAATCTCATATATCTTGAGGACTCCTACCAGCTCTTCTAATTTTAAATTGCTCAAATTACCTAATGAATTCAAAACAGTCACCTTAGGGGTAAAAAGAATTGGAAGCGATCTCAAAATATTTTTAACCACTCGTGCATCAGGAATGTGCTCACCAAGATTGAAACTAGTATTGACAATATCAGGTAGGCGTGCATAAAAATCATTAAAACACTCAGATTCAAGCATGGTTATTGTTTCAAATTGAGTAGTTAAATTTTGAATTTTAGACTCTTTGACCGCATTTGTGCCTTCATGGGAAAGTTGTAAGACATCCCATGCTTCTTTCGACATGGTGCACATCATAATACGTCAAAACTCTTTAGGAGTGACGACACCAGAAATTACATTTTGACCAAATGAATTAAAAGTGATCCACCTAAATTCATCCATAGTCTAGTTTGCCAGGGGTTTTAAATCAGTGACATCATTTGCGGTGACAGTGGGAGGAGTTCAACCTCTTTCACAAACAACCCAAACACGCTCACCGATTGTTTTTAAATGCGATTTCATACGGGCTTTCCAGTAAGCATAATTAGACCCATAAAAAATTAGCAACCGATTATATAAGTTTTCATTCTGAAACATTGCAACTTTTCTAAATCAGATTTAAAAAAAATTAATATCACAAATCTTTTGCGGAAAACAGCATCAATCGATAAATTAGAGAAACCCGCTATAATACCAATTTTAGAATGCGGTGTGATATTGATTAAATCGAATTCACAAATTCCAATTGTAAACTTATTGAATTAGAGTCAATTTTTAAACCAATTTAATTCATCCCTAAAACATACAACTGCGTGGATAAAATCAAACCAACATAAATAAATTACTGGCACACTAATTTTAGGAAAAAAATCCAAAAAGGGAAAACCTTTATTTTCCACTTAATAGTACTCACAATGATTACAAGTGAAATCTTCAATGAATATCTGTAAATACTCACAAGAACACTTTGTTCAGAGTGAGCAATCAATCAACCTCAGAAGATCCACAAATACACATAGTCCAATAAGCTAGGAACACCCACAAGTACTCCCTATGACATGCAGTTAACGTCAGCCTAATACCTTCCTCAAATGGCACCTAAATTAGCAGTAGGTTATCCTCCTTACAATAGAAACTCCAGAAAAGATGTATCTCGAGTTCCAAAATAATTCACTAAAGCATTTGGGATTTTTGTGAATTGAAAAACAAAAGATTGAACCCTAAATTGAAGAAGAAAAAGAGTTATGCTGTTTTGCAGATTGTGCAGAATGAAAATTGTCAGATTTTCTTAACGAAAAAGGACTTATTTAACACTCTTTATATAAAAACCTTGAGTCGAAAGATTGCTCAAACATAGGCATACTTTGCTCGAACGAAGCCACGTGTCATTTGAACAACATCGCGTGAGATGCCAATATCGTTTGAACGATAGGCATACATTGCTCGAACAACAGAGCAAAAAAATAAATTTTATTTTTTATTTTAAAAATCCGCCTCAACACTTAATAAAATATTTTTGACGAAAAACAACGCCTCATCACTTATAAAATATTTTAGAAAAATATCCCAACACTTTTAAATGAACCGTTAAGGGACTAAAATACAACCTTACCAAAATTAATCTCGCAGAAGCCTGAATGTTGAAGAACTTTTAATCTTCAGATCCGTCTTCATGTATCTTCAAACTTGAACTTTTCTTCGATGATTTGTATCAGTGTAAGAAATACACAAATGTAAACATGACTTATAAAATATGTCCTTACAACAATATTGACCAAAATTTTGTTCAGTACTGAAGGGTCACTTTGTGACGGGTGTTGGCTTTACTGGGAGCGGTTAACCTAAGAAATATGACTCTCACTTTCCATTGGCCTTGTATTTTCGACGTATATAAAAATACACCCAATCTGTTACAACAAAGATGTGGGTGTGAGACGAATGCTCAGTGGAAAATATATAACAATTAAATATAGAATCAAACGATAGAAAGAAGACTACAACACATTATACCTATGTGCACATGAAACTACTATATATATATATATATATATACAAATATATATATGTACTTAACGCATGAAACCATCTTAGTTTCGAAAATGTTTTTTATACTGATTAATTCACCTTAATCTTATAAGGGACTTCCTCTTTCTTAATTTGACATCTATCGTTTTATTTAATACACATGGTTAAATACTTGAAAAAATTACACTTAGTTTGATCGAAAGCCATTTATTTACCGAAATTATCCCTTTCATTTTAACCAATCCACATTAGATTTTCTTTCAAAATCACCATTTCAACACAAGCGAACACTATATTACAAAATACTAATTTAGCTTGTGAAAACCTTTCATAAACACAACCTTGTGTTAATTTATGGTTTGAACCTTCTTAGATTTTTTGACAACTCATTTACTTTTTACATATTACCTTTACTTTACTTTATGCACATTAATCAATTTCTATATTTCTTTTCCACTTTAACCTTTACTGGAACATTTATTAATTCATTCAAGTTAGGTTATTTCTTTACATTTTCACCACGCAAACCATTTCTTGACATGTTCCTAATTCCTTTATCTTTTTCTCGAAAGCTTTTAATAAATCGTTTACTTTAACAGACTCCACACCGCTAGCAACGCCACCAGATGCTCTGGCCAGTGATTTTGGGTCTTTAACCTCGGGTTTCAGTCCCTCCTTAATTATCCTGGTGTCATCCGAGTTCATTTTTAATTTTTTTAACATTTTCCAAATGTCCACATTATTCCACTTTTCCCTTTTACCCGGTCGAAGCCAAAATCTCGAGTTTCTCCCCAATTTGTGTTACACTTTAAAAACCATCATTTATTGTCCTTTACACTTTAGCCTTGATTTTATTTTAAATTATGTTCATTTAGTACCCATTTGTGTAACACCCTTTCTAATATTTTTATTTAATAAAAATGTTCCACTTTAAGTAAAATTATCATTTTACCCTTTTGTTCCCAAACTTGCCATTTTTTTCACTTTCATAAGTTTTAATCTCGCTAAAACATTATCAAGTTACTATAACTAATGTAATACCCCGTATTTTTATGGCCTTCAATTATGGGATTAATTAAATTAAATTGGGATAAGTTTATTTAATATTAATTCGGATTTTAAAATAAATATTTACTAGCGTGACAAGAGTTAGTAATTATTGGTGAGAATTATGTTGAATATTAATTAACGAGTAAAGTAATATATGAGATTAAATTTATTAAAATTATCGTGAGTGAATAGTACGACAGTTATAGAAATTAAGTTGAGACGCGTGTGTCAGTCGTGTCCGGACTAATTTAAGGAAATAAAAAGTAAATTAATTCTAAATCACCTGTATGGTCATTTTGAGTGTGCCAATGTGTTTAGATGGGTCGCGATAGCCAGAAAAGTGTACCCGGGAGTTTAGTTTGGGTCTCGGGACGATTTTAGACCTAACCGGCAACCCGGGAGGGCATTTTAGTAATTTCTAATTTTAGGCCTTAATTAATGACGAATTTTAATAATGATTAGAGGAGGAAATATGGAAATATATTGTGTAATTCTTGAAGAATATGGTAGGCTAGGGTTTGAGACAAAATCATGAATTATACCCATTTAAAGATGATTCCTTAAAGAATTAAACTAGATTTTACGTTAGAATTTGGTCATACCTGTTACTATAATGTTTGTAATGTTTGGTTGGGAGTTTGGGATGAATTGATAGAGGTTTTGAGGATGAAAGTTGATGAAACCCGCACGCAAAGAATTGCATAAACTAGGCCAATATCTGATCGATCGATTGATCGACTCAAGAATGTTGATCGATTGACTAGATCGATTGATCGACCATTTCCATCGATCGATCAACTCCTTCTGGAATTCAAATTTTCTTTCCTTTTTAATGTTAATCCAACCCCAATATATTAGTACCCTTAGACATAACTAAAATACAGTGATGGTACTTGGGGAGGACCAGTAGGGTGGTAGGCAAGGTTCGGGTAGTACGATTTTTATATGAGATTTAACCGTTAGGTCATGAGGGTATAAAATGGGGTGATAATCGTGTGTATGTTAAATTAGGTCTTGTAAGAATTGAGGATGACTTAGACCAGTAGGGTAGAGAGACTACACCTACTGATACTATAATTATCAAAATGATACACTTCGGGGGTCGAGAAGTACTTGGGAACTTGAGGAAAAAGGGAAAATAAAAGAGTGAACTAATTGTACGTAAATTCGAGCATTACGTGAAGTGTATGGGTAGAACATGTTATGGTCGTGGGTATACCTATTTGAATGATGTAAATATATATATGAGTGTATGTATGTATATTATATGAATATCTGTGTTTAATCATACCCGCGCTACTTGCTATCATGGCGATTTACACACCGGGATAGTCTTATTCTGATGTGACCTTTACGAGGAATATTGACTCGTACCCTAGAACATAGGATCCTATGTACAAGCAATCTGAGAATGATAGTCAAATGTTCCTAAGAGATGTGAGGGTATGTACTGACCTCTTAGAGACAGGGAACTATGCTTCGCCTCCAATATGTGTATTTTGTGTTAATACAGTTCGAGGATGGATTCGAACTAGTATTTCCCTCATTTGTACGAGAGGTATAGGGACTTAATAGCAGAGTATGCCAGCACCATAGATTTTATGTGGGGTTCCCTATTAGTTTATATATTACGAGTGATAAATATATGTACCCATGATTCGTCTACTGTGCTTGTAAGTAGAGAAAAAATGAATAATCAATATTAAATAAATTAAGTGTTTGAGAACATAAGGCTGTATTGAGATGTACATAACTGGCGTGGTAAATTCATAAGAAAAGTTATCATGTATAAATTATAGTTATATGATCACGTGAATCAGTATTGATGAGGGGAGATTGGGTTAAACCAGTTAACGGTGTTAGCTTTGTCTAGATTAATTCAGTAGTACGTTAGGAACCCACACTGGTTGAGAGGTGAGAATTCTCAAGTGAGTGTCGAGGTACTAACATGTATGCAATATCAACCGGTAAGAATTTTATATACTTGCTAAACTATTTTAAAGTTATTTTACACTCGGTCTCTGACCCATTTCTTATGATCTCCTCTTTCTCTTTCTCTTTATATATATATATATATATATATATATATATATATATATATATATATATATATATATATATATATATATATATATATATATATATATATATATATATGTTCTGTAGGTGCCCAGCCGCAGGGGCGTCAGGCCTTTGATCTTTGGAATATTGACATACTGCAGCTAGTGTGAAAGTTGCAGGTCCTTGCATTTAGATGACGTCATCCTTTTCATATCATCTATCCACTTAGTCATTTTAGATAGGGCACGTGTCGCCCATTTCCAATTTTTATTTAGTCCAGAGTGACTTTGTACTCTTTATTTATTTCAGTATTCAGTTTTAGTTGGGATTGTTTTAATTATTACATTGTCCTTCGATTTGGGATATTTTATTTGGAATGATTAATCTAGCCCGTTTATTCCACTTGGATGGTTTGGTATTCAATATTATTATCCGTGTTCATAAAAAATGGTTTCGTATATTAACTCATAACAATGGAACTTAATCTATAAAATTAAATGTTTTGACACTTAGCTTAATTATTTATTAGGTGATAAATATAGAAAGTTGTTTTGATAGTGATGCTAAGAATGAACCAACCGGACGCTTTGATTTAATTTAATAAAGGACTGATCACCCGGTATTTAATTAATATGGGGTGTCACAGGTGGTATGAGAGAATCAAGTTCTAGTGTCCTTAGGGTCCATACAACTTATTATACTTCCTGGTTAGTGTCCTTTGATTTGGCGACCTAATATTAGGAATGTTGTATTTATCTTTACGCATTGGAAACTCGTACTTCTGTGATTTAATTGTATGAATGTTGAACTCATTCAGTCCATTTCAACTTTCAGATGGCATGTCAAGAAGAATAAGCTAACACTGCAGGGGGAGTCAATGAGCAAGGTCAGCTAATACCTCAGGTACCTTTAAAGAAAGTATCAATCGTCGAAATAGCAGGTATTATGGCACAGGCAGTTACCACTACAGTCTTACAGTACTAAAATCGTAGTATGCAGCTTACAGGAGGTAAAAAAATAAGTGAAGATAGTCAATCTGACATGAATGGGTTAAACAATTATGGGAAGACACCTATACCGCAACAATTGTCCCTT
The DNA here is from genome assembly GCA_949130495.1 of Sambucus nigra. Classification (NCBI taxonomy): domain Eukaryota; kingdom Viridiplantae; phylum Streptophyta; class Magnoliopsida; order Dipsacales; family Adoxaceae; genus Sambucus; species Sambucus nigra. The sequence goes on from OX422217.1 coordinate 161,357,593, forward strand.
AGGGTCATAAAGACCATGAAGGTAATAAAATTTGCATGAAGAGCAAAAAGTGCCAGGGCCAACATAGACAGGAACATAATGATGTCATACAAAGGTGTTTCAAATGTGGAAGAGATGGCCATAAGTGCCAAACTTGTTTGGATCAAGCTGGAGAGAAACTTCGCCCGGACTAGCAAGGACAGTAAGGCCAAAGGAAGCAAAGACTTTCAGGACTCGGCTATTAGTGTGTATAACAGGGTCACAAGTGGAGGGATTGTCCTCAACCTGATATTATTTTTCATCAAGATGCTCAACAAGGCCAAGGAAGAGGTGGAACTGAGCAACATGGCTGAAATTAATAGAGTTGTAATATGGGACAGTTTGTTGGTAGATGCTTCAATTATGGAAGTATGGGTCATAGGAGGTAGGATTGTCCCGATAAGGGAAAGATAACCTAATAGCAGGATGCGTATCAGGATCCGCAGCGGCTTATATTTCCAGTTGCACTTCCAACACCGGTACATGTACCAGCCTTATCAACCATTTATCCCGTTGCCCCAACAAAGAAGGGGTAATTACAGTATGGGTGTGCGTACAATGTCCAGAAGGCAGCAGTTCAACACTCACCACCCGCCATTGAAGGTATGTTTCCTATCCATGGTACTATTGGGTGCATTTTATTTGATACTAGGGCATCACACTGCTTCACAGCCACTAGTTTTGGACGGGCCACGGGGTTGTTAGATACAGCTAAGAGTACTATTATATGTGTACACTCACCGCTGGGTAATGGGTCATTGATTTTCTTTATATGCCGGTGAGTAGGCATAGAGATTGGGACTCTGATCTTGCCTGCAGATATGCTAGTCTTAGATATGCATGAGCATGACACCATTATTGTCATGGATGGGATTACTACTTATAAATCCATGATAGACTGTTTCAGTGGGAGTATTATTTGTGCTATTCTGGGTCAGGAGATGTTTATGGTGGCGATGCCTTGTCGCGAGGGAGGATAATCACCCATTTATATTACATAGTAGAGGAGACCTATAAGGAGATAGTAATCCCCATTGATTCGATTCGAGTAGTTCATGAGTTTTTTGATGTGTTCCAGGAGATATCTGGGTTACCAACCAGCAGAGAGATAGTTTTCGTTATAAATTTGATACCAGGCACTCGTCCGATAGCCCATGCACCATACCGTATGGCTCCAACTGAGATGGGAGAGTTATGAGACCAGATTGAACAGTTATTGGGATAGGGCTTCATTTGTAGGAGTACCTCGCTTTGGGGTGCTCCCGTGTTGTTTGTGGAGAAAAGAGATAGGTCATTAAGATTGTGTGTAGACACCTGTGAGTTGAACAAAATCACGATACAAAATAAGTATCTGTTAGCCCTAATCGATGACTTGTTTGACCAGTTGAGAGGAGATGCCTTCTTCTCAAAGATAGACTTGAGATCGAGATATCATCAGTTACGGATTAGGGAGAAGGATGTATCGAAGACTTCTTTCTTGACGCAATATGGATCCTACGAGTTTCGAGTTATGCCGTTTGGGCTAACCATTACTCCAGCCGTGTTCATGGACTTAATGTACAGGGTGTTCAGAGACTTCCTGGATCAGTTTTTCATTTTATTCATAGATGACATTATGATCTATTCCCAGACTGAGGATGAGCATGCCGAGCATTTGAGACGGGTCTTTCAGACTCTGCGAGAGCATCAACTGTATGCTAAGTATGAGACGTGCGGGTTTTGGCTACACGAGGTTCAATTATTGGGGCACATTGTTTTCGCCAGGGGGATATTCGTAGATCCATGAAAGGTGTCCGTGGTAAGGGAGTGGGGGCAACCCACGACACTATCAAAATCCATAGCTTCTTAGGATTGGCAGGTTACTATAGGTGGTTTCTTCGAGGATTCTCGAAAATAGCGGGTCCATTAACTAATATGACTCGCAAGGGGGTACCGTGTGTATGGTATGACGCTTGTGAGTTGGCTTTCAATGAGCTAAAGGATGATTTGACTTCGGCGCCAGTTCTTGCTTTACCCAGGCTAGGAGTGAAGTACCTAGCGTATATTGACGCTTGCCTACTGTTGGTGGAGTACTTCAGCAGGAGGAGAAGGATATAGCTTATTCCTCCCACAAGCTCAAGTATCACAAGAGGAATTACCCCACCCATAACTTGGAACTAGCAGCGGTCATGTTTGCCTTACGAATTTGGAGACACTACTTGTCGGGGAGAAATTTTTCCTATTCAGAGACCATAAGTCACTGCAATACTTGTTCACTCAGCGGGAGGTAAACACGCGTCAGTGCTAGTGGATGGAGTTTGTGAAAGATTACCAGTTCGAGATACAGTACCACCCAGGGAAGGCTAATGTAATTGCTGATCCGTTGAGCCGTAGGCCAGTAGGTGAGGTGACAAAAGTGTAGAAGGCGAAATGGAAAGAGTTGGGACATCAGCATGCAGTGGCCCGATCCTTTATGTTCGTCGTGACAGTCATACCAGAGATTGTTATGAGGATGATCCAGGCCCAAGCTGCTGATTCATTTTGCCAGGATCAGATTATATGGCTTCTAGATGAGGGCACATAGTCCTACGCAGTGAGTTCAGATGGGGGTTTGCGATTTAATGGGAGATTAGTGGTCCCAGAGGGGAGGACTTACGTCATGCCGTAATGACAGAGTCACATGGATCTCGATTTGCGGTACATCCTAGAGGGGATAAGAAGTACCAGGATATGAGGCAACAGTACAGGTGGAGTGGGATGAAGAAGGACATTGCAGAGTTCGTGTCCAAGTGTGCCACCTGTCAATTGGTAAAGGTGGATCATGAGAAGCCACCAGGGTTACTTTAGCCGCTAGAGATCCCTATATGGAAATAGGAGAGCATTTCCATAGATTTCATCACTGGGTTGCCTACATCACAGCGGGGTCATGATTTTATATGGGTAGTGGTGGATCGGTTGACCAAGGTATCTCATTTTATGCTGGTGCGGATAGACTACACTACGGGATAGTATGCCTAGTTATTTATTACTAAGGTAGTGAGGTTGTATGGGGTGCCCCTAAATATCGTGTCCGAAAGAGACAAGATTTTTTTGTCACGCTTCTGGGAAAGTTTTAAGGAGGCTATGGGTACCGAACTATAGTTGAGTATGGCTTATTACCCGCAGACGGATGGGAAGACTGAGCGTACTAATCAGATGATGGAGCCTATCTTATGCATGTGTGTCCTTGATTTTGGAGGGGGTTGGGAGCAGTACCTTTCACTGGTGGAGTTCGCTTATAATAACTCCTACCAGTTTACGATTGACATGGCCCCATTTGAGGAGTTGTACGGAAGACCTTGTCGTTCTCTCGCTCATTGGCTAGAGGTGGGGAAAATAAGTTATTCGGGCCAGAGGTGATTCAGGACACGTCATCCAGGATTGAGATGATCAGGATTTGCATTCGGGTAGCCCAGGCCAGGAAGAAAAGCTATGTTGATGCAAAGCGGTTCTTCAGGGAGTTTAGCGTGGGGGACCAAGTATTACTACGAGTGTCTCCTATGAAAAGAGTAATGAGGTTCGGGAAGAATGGAATATTGTCTTCAAGGTACGTAGGACCATTCCCCAATATCGAGAGGATCCGATCGGATTGGATCGGATCAGTGGCATACAGACTTGGGCTGTCGGAGCACTTGCACCGTATTCATGATGTGTTAGATATTTCATCATTGAGGCGGTATCTTCGGGATGAGTTGCCCCACACTCACATTGCGATAGAGGAGATTGACTTGCAGCTCAAAAATTCTTATGAGGAGAGACCAGTGGCTATCCTAGACCATAGTGAGAGAAGATTGAGGCCGAAGGAAGTCCCACTGGTACGGGTCCAGTGGGAGTATCATAATGTAGAGGAGTCCACTTGAGAGCACGAGGCAGACATGCGCTAAAAGTATCCATAATTGTTTTTACCAAGTATGCCTTATTTTTCGAATTTCGAGATGAAATTCCATTATTAGGGGGGAGTATGTAATACCGTGTATTTTTATGGCCTTTAATTATGGGATTAATTAAATTAATTTGGGATAAATTAATTTAATATTAATTCGGATTTTAAAATAAATATTTACTAGCGTGACGAGAGTTAGTAATTATTGGTGAGAATTATGTTGAATATTACTTAATGAGTAAAGTAATATATGAGATTGAATTTATTAAAATTGTCGCGAGTGAATAATACGATAATTATAGAAATTAAGTCGGGACGCGCATGTTAGTCATGTCGAGACTAATTTAAGGAAATAAAAAGTGAATTAATTCCAAGTCATCCGTATTGTCAATTTGAGTGCGCCAATATGTCCAAAAGGTCGAGATAGTCAGAAAAGTGTACCCAGGGTTTAGTTTGGTTCTCGGGACGATTTTAGGCCCTAGCCGTCAACATGGGAGGACATTTTAGTAATTTCTAATTTTGGGCCTTAATTAATGACGAAATTATTAAGGCTATATCAGATGGTTTGTCGAGGAAGTTAGGGTTATGAGAATCAAAAAGTGAGGAAAACCTTAGGAAGAAGAAGGAGAGAGCTTTCCAAGGTGTTCAAGGCCAAGAACCACCCGTTGTACACCTCCACCACCATCAAAGCATAGATCGAAAGAAGAGGATTGTTCCTATACAACTCAAATTCGTCGGATCAGACCTTTGATTTCCAAGCAAGTATCTATCTTTCTATTCTTGAGTTGATATTTCATCCATGTTAGAGTAGGAATACAATTATAAGTTTTTATGGAGATTTAATGTGATTGGAAGACTAAAATTCATATGTTTGAATGGAAATCGTGTTAGGATGGTATCCTTATCACATGTAGAACATTTATCATGAATTTTAATGACAATTAGAGTAGGAAATGTAGAAATATATTATGTAATTCTTAAAGAAACTATTAGGCTAGGGTTTGAGACAAAATCATGAATTGTACCCATTTAATGATGATTCCTTAAAGATTTAATCTAGATTTTACGTTAGAATTTGTTCATACCTATTACTATAACGTTTGTGATGTTTGGTTTGGAGTTTGGGTTGAATTGATGGAGTTTGGGCTAAATCGAAGGAAAGAGTTGTAGAAACTAGGCCAATATCTGATCGATCGACCATTTTCATCGATCGATCGACTCCTCTTGAAATTCGAATCTTCTTTCATTATTAATGTTAATCTAACCCCAATGTATAAGTACCCCTAGACATAACTAAAATACCATGATGGGACTTGGGGAGGACTAATAGGGTGGTAGGCAAGGTTCGAGTAGTACGATTTTTATATGAGATTTAACCGTGAGATCACGAGGACATAAAATGGGGTGACAATCGTGTGATTGTTAAATTAGGTCTTGTAAGAATTAAGGATGGCTTAGACCAGTAGGGTAGAGAGAGTACACCTACTGATACTATAGTTATCAAAATGATACACTTCGGGGGTCGAGAAGTACTTGGGAATTTGCGGAAAAAGGGAAAATAAAAGAGTGTACTAGTTATACTTATGAGTGTACGTATATATTATATGAATATATGTGTTTAATCATACCCGCGCTACTTGCTATCATGGAGGTTTTCGCGTCGAGACAATCTTATTCTGATGTGACCTTTACGGGGAATATTGACTCGTACCCTAGAACATAAGATCCTTGGTACAAGCTATCTGAGAATGATAGTTAGACGGTCCTAATAGACGTGAGGGTATGTGATTACCTCTTAGAGACCGAGAACTATGCTTCACCTCCAATATGTGTATTTTGTTTTAATACAGTTCAAGAGTGGATACTAACTAGTATTTCTCTCATTTGTACAAGAGGTACAGGGACTTAATAGTAGAGTATGCTAGCAACATAGATTTTATGTGGGGTGTCCTATTAGTATATATATTATGAGTGATAAATATATGTACCTATCATTCGTCTATTATGCTTGTAAGTAGAGAAAAATTGAATAATCGATATTAAATAAATTAAATGTTTGAGAATATAAGGCTGTATTAAGATGTACATAACTGGCATTGTGAATTCATAAGAAAAAGTTATCATGTATAAATTATAGTTATGCGATCACGCGAATCAGTATTGATGAGGGGAGATTGGGTTAGACCAGTAAACTGACTTAGCTTTGTCTAGATTAATTCAGTAGTATGTTAGGCGTGCACACTAGTTGAGAGGTGAGAATTCTCAAGTGAGTGTTGAGGCACTAACATGTATGCAATATCAACTGGTAAATATTTTATATACTTGCTAAACTATTTTTGAGGCTATTTTACACTCGGGCTCTAACCTGTTTCTTGTCATCTCCTCTTTCTCTTGTGTGTGTGTATATATATATATATATATTACTGGTGCCCAGCCACAGGGCGTCAGACTTAGATCTTTGTACTGTTGACGTGTTGCATCTAGTGTGGGAGTTGAAGGTCATTGCATTTAGAGAACTTCATACTTTTCATCTCATCTCTCCACTTAGTCATTTTAGATAGGGCACGTGTCGCCCATTTCCAGTTTTTATTTAGTTCAGAGTGACTTTGTACTCTTTATTTATTTCAGTATTCAGTTTTAGTTGAGATAGTTTTAATTATTACACTGTCCTTCGATTTGGGATATTTTATTTGGAATGATTAATCTATCCTGTTTATTCCACTTGGATGGTTTGGTATTCAATATTATTATCTGTATTCATAAAAAATGGTTTCGTATATTAACTCATAACAATGGAACTTAATCTATAAAATTAAATGTTTTGACACTTAGCTTAATTATTTATTAGGTGATAAATAAAGAAAGCTATTTTCAACAGTGATGCTAAGAATGAACCAACCAAATGCTTTGGTTTAATTTAATAAAGGACTGATCACCCGATATTTAATTAGGCGGGGTGTCACAACTAACTTCTCAATGTTATAACCCATTAACACTTATTCAAAACCTTTTCTAACCATTTTCTAAATTAGGCATTTCTTCACTTTCTTTAGCAATAAATCCAATTACATTTGAAGACTAGTTTTGAAAGAAAATACCATTTCCTTTTAACAACACATGCATTCTTAATTCCTTACACTGATCACATTTCAATACCTTTTTCACACACATTAAGGGATGAAATTTCATTCTTCTTTATTTCATGTCCAAACCCAATTAAACCTTCATTAAACTTGTTTATATGTTTATCAACAAAATACTACAAGTTTATATGCATTAGAACATGGTTTTTAAATTCTAAAAATTCATAGAACTTGCAACCCATACCTTTCAATATTAAAGGACATTATTATTTCATCAACACCTTAAAATATTTTGTCATGATTGATTCCCAACAAAATAATATTTTTCCAAAATTTTATTTCATAAAATTTTTAACACCAAGTTTTCTTGAAATATATCATTTTTGTGCTATCATTAAAACCCATCTTCTTACAACTGATAAGAATATCAATCTTACATCTTATATGTATCCTACTCTTAGTTTCTACAAACATGACTAATCCTAAGAAAATAGATTCTTAAATCCAAGAGTAGAATCTTTCCCACCTCAAATGGAGCTCCAAAATGGTAGGTTGAAATGTCTAAGAAGATGGCAACCTCCGACCTCCTAAGTTAGCCTCAAGGAGGTTGCCCAACTCCAAAAGAGTTCTCCATTAATATTCCAAGAAATAACCCCTTTAAACCCCATTAATCTTCTATTTCCATATTTAAAAACCCCCATCAACAACTCCACAAATTCGTAGCTCTACTCAACAATGGTGGAAATGGGTATGTATGGTTAAAATATGGAAGAATACATGTACAATAGGGTGGCACAAGGTGGAGGGATGGTGGTGGAGTGGTAAAGAGAAGTGGAGAGATTGTGAAAATGGTGGAAGACCCACCCCTATCTCTTCTTCCAACTCTTAATCCCCCAAATGCACCCAAACAAGGCCTTATAAAACACCCCCAAAACCTCAAATCCTGTTTTTGCCCAATTTGGGCTCACCAGAGTTTGACAACTCATCCAACCAGTCTCCAAGAATGAGATAATGTACAAGGTAAATCTGATTTAAAAAGTTCAGTCGTGCTCATTTGAATGAAAACTATCTCTCGCTCGAATGAGAATGGCAGCTCTTTCGAACTAGCCTTTGATCGACCTTCGAACCACCTGGACCTATTACTCAGTAGGATCACGTTCCAACCTCATTTGATCCCCTACTTTGAACGACCTTGGTTTCTCATTCAAACGACCCAAACTCGTTCAAATGACCATTCTTCATTTTCCTCTAGATTTTTTGATATTTAACCCGTAATCTTCTAACAATTACAATCAAGACCCCAAATAGTTAATTAAGACTATAAACTCAATTATAGTGATCCAAATATCAAGGTTCTCATATTTTTACAACTTATATGGGAAAATTAATAAAATATTAGGGATGGATATTATATTCTTCCCTCCTTAGGAAATTTCATCCTGGAAATTATCGACCCATCAATCATTAAGATTGTGGAGTTTTTCAATTTCTACTCTAAGTCATAGGAATCCTCCAAGACTAATTCATCAAAGTCCTAAAATACCAAGATAACTGAAAATGGGGGGAATCACGGCGCAAGTGTATAAAGATATACGCCAATCATTATGTTCGGCTCCCACCGCAATGTAAAAACCTAGACTATTGACTACACTCTTTTAAGGGAATACAACGAGCAGTCCGGATATCAAAATTCCATAGAGACTAGTTGCTAGAATTATATTGGTTTAATACCTCTTAATAAAAGTGTGAAAGATATCGGATAATAAAAAGAAAAGATAACTAGGCATGGACATAAACTAAGATTAACGACAGGAATAAAAGCTATAGGCTGCGAATAATATCCCTCACCTCGGTTCAATGTGTATAAATGGTTACATGGGACTATGAATTCAGTAAGATTAAATCTCATTTCAACAATCAATTAAATCTAGAGTTTTAGCATAAATGCCTAATATGATTTTGGCATCAACAAATACCCCATAAATTACATAAGTAAGGTCATAAATATGGAGCATATATGATGTACCTCGTTCAATTTCCTAGGCGTAATAAAAGAACAACACAATCGAATTAAATGCATAAAACCCATCACCATAGCAAAAGAACCCATTGAAACTAAGGTGAGTTCAATCAACCAAAACCTAAATTGAGCTAGCTAGAAAGCATAATGAAACTAAGCTAAAAAAACTAATTAACAAAATAAAACAAGAATTAAATTAACCACAACAAATTATCTAGGCATGGAAATAAATAATAAAGCAAGAAAATAAAGGAAATACAAGTAAAATATGAGGAGAAGATCATGATTAGTGCTTACAATACCCAAATGGCACAAATCCTAGGAGAGAGAAGCTCCACCCAACAAAGCTCTCCTTCTAATCTAAACTAACCTAATCTAAAATATATCTACAAAAATAACTTAGGGTTCTATTTATAGTAAGTTACAACAAAAAGAAAAGAAAAAATGGAAAAAAAATAAAGAGGGAAAAACACTGGATTATATCTTCTACCGGTTGACCTCGGCCAGGCGGCTGGTCGATCGGGTCCCCAAGTTAAAATGCACTGCTTTTGTTGTAAGCAAAATTCTTCTTCACTGATTGACCGGTGGCTAGGAGCTGGTTGACCGGTCCCCTGTTTCCTTGTGCACATGGTTCATATAAAGGGTGTGAAACAGAATTAACAATATCTTCTTCATCTGAACTCAAAATGACGTGACATTTACGTCCATGCGAAGCTAACTCGATGAACTAAGCTTTCAGGGAATCCCACTGAGCCAGAAATGAAGTGTGAAATGTCTTAAATGCCCCTGAAGTAGCGTCCAATGATGAAACTTCTCTGAAATGCAACCAATTCTCACTTTAAGTATTCCAATACCTACAAAAGCTCAATTAAGCCATGCAAAGCATATATATGTCCAAGAATGAGGTTTTCTAGTAAACAAGCATAAATATATGCATAAGGAACACAAAAAGAGCTAGAATGCATAAAGATAATGGGTGCGGATATGCAATATTTGTGACCAATCACACCCCTAACTTAGACAGTGCTAGTCCCTAGTGATGAAAACAAACAAAACCAGTCCACAAAAGGTGGTACAAAACGTATATATGCAAAGAAACTATAATTTCCACTTTTTTAGGGAACCCGATTGCATTTGGCATATGCAATAAGCCGTTAAACCCCTAGTTACCCTAGTGGATGAGTGTTATCTCATGAGGGTTTTAAGGGATGAAACCCACAGACATCAAAGTTTCCTCAAAATGTATGCCTAACCAACATGTAACAATCCCAAAAATAATGAAAAAGATTTCAAATACGTTATTATCCAAGTGAATGAATTCACACAAAATTCTGTATTATTAACATCATAGAATGAACTTCGTAGAATTGAAACCTTAAAATGTGGGAGGGGAGCGAGCACATGCAAAGTATGATTTGACAAAAAACTTAAATAAATCGAATAAGTGTTAAAGCGTCCATATATCAATTCTCACCGGATATTACACTCAACAAATGAAATCACTGTGAAATGGGAGGTAATACATGGGACATGCGAGCATAAAGAGTAAATGTAAATGGAAACTAGGCTACACACATGTCACTAATGAAGAACACTATAAATAAATATAAAAACAGGTAGCCTCAATGAAAGATACTGTCATTAAAGGAGGCGAAATGCATTTTAACAGTTTATAAAAACTATTTAAATTTTTGAATTTAATGACCCTAGTATGATATTGGACTTTATAGGGTTGTAATGTAGGTTTGGGGTTAAGGTTATAAAATGAAAGGACTATGTACAAATTCAAAGTGTTCGGAGATGAAAACTCGCGATAATGGAAAATGTGGAAAAATACAAAATTGGAATAAGATTCCATAACAAGCATTGAATACAACAATGGAGAGAGAAAACAAAGCTTATTGAACACTATACACAACATATAAAAAATTCTCTTTATTTTCTTTTCTTCTTTTTCTCACTTTTTCTTTTATTTTCTTTTGTTTTCTACTTTCTCTTCTTTACTCTTCTCGCTCTCACATGCTTAATTGCAACCACATAACAAGAACATAATTCAATCCCACATATCATTCCAAATAAAGGTACAGAAGGTGATATATATGTTTTATAACTCCAACGGGGTGTTGGTTATGGGATTTGGGGTTATGAAATGAAAGGCTATATTAAGACTCAAAGGGGTTGATGAGGGAAAATATTTAAGGTGAGGTCAAGGTTAATATGGGTGATATAACAAAGATGGCCTATGATAATTTTCTAAAGTTTACGCAATTCTCGAGTCAAAACAAACTTTGAAAATATGCTCAAGTAACACATTTCAAGATACAAACTCACTTAATGAACGATCAATTGAAGAATAGTGAGATTACCAACAAATGTAACGTTTTCAAAGAGAAAAGAGAAGTTTATAACACTCATAAACGGAGAAAATACCAAATCTCACTATATGTAAGTATATACAATGCAATAAAAGATTACCGAGTTATAAAAACCTTAAACCAAATGAATAAAGCAAGAAAAGTGCATGTGCTCATGGGATTAAAGTTTAATTCATAAAGTTATTCATAATATCAATGATTGAGGACAAAAGCCTAATAACTTCTAAAAGGGAGCATGCATCATTGAATTGACTATTGGATTGGGCATTTATTGAAATTTATCCTCATAAACAAAGGCAAAACGCCTAACAAATGAGAAAAAAGAAAGAAAATATTTTTTAAATTTTTAATTTTTTATAAGAAAAGCATGCATGGAAAGAACATATAATCAAATCAAAGAAACTACCAATGAATGGATAGAATATTCCACACACCGAGCTTAAACCCTGACATTGTCCTTAATGTGAATTAAGAACCAAGTAAAAGAGAGGAAAATAGCGATATTACCCCAAATGGAGCGATATCATGAGACTACAAGTACAATGATTCTACAAAACATGTTAGTACTAAGAATAAAAAAAAACAAATAACAAAAACTTAACTAACTACACCAGACATTAAGTAAGAATAAAGAAAAATAAGAAAAATAAAATAAAACAAACTATTTACAACCTACAATTTTAACTTCTAACTAACTATACGCTAGAAGTTAAAATTTTTTATGGTCCACATTAAATATGATTTGACTTTGGAGGATCAACGGGGGAACCTCCCTTTCATGCATACCTTCCGAAAAATAGGAATTTCATTCAAACAACAGAAGGCATGCGTAAGGAAGAAGAAGTAAACCATCACCAATTAAAATGTTTGGAGGGATAATGGGGATTTTGGATAAAACGGCTAACAAAAACACGTGGCATCCAAAAAAATAAAATTTTCTCCCAAATATTTTTCAATTGGAATGGGAGGTGGCACACGTGGAGGCCAAACTGCCTTCATGGAAAGCAACTCGAGCAAGTAATCCTCATCGGTGAAAGGGTTAAACGCTTTAAAGTTTGTAACTGATTCATTGGATACTCGTATTGGTTCGACAATATAGAATAAAGATGGGGAGAAAATAAATTCAAACTCAAGAGATGAGTCATTAATGCTTGAAGATTAAGTTTCGAAGGAAATAAGATCATTTTCAACGAACTGTTCTTCTTTGGGGAGCAAAGAGGACATTGACGCGACTTAATATTTGTCTCAAAAGTGCGTACAATCTAGGCTCAAGTGCAAGCCTGTCGCTCAAGTAATAAACCCGGTAAGTCGGGATCGTATCCACAGGGATCGAGATTGCCAAATAGTAATAAGAAAAATTATTAAATCTTGAAATGATTTCGTAAAAGAAACGAAAAGATGATTAAAAATTGGGAAAATTTCTATTAAAAAATTACTTAGCAAAACAAACTGAAAAGTGCAAAAGAAATTAGATCTGACAAATGGGACAAAATAGGGTAGGGTACAATCCCTCAATCCTTAAAAAATTACCGTATAGAATACTAGAATTGTAAATTAAAATTATTGACTAGATCCGGTCTTTATACATTCTAAGCATTACATATATGAGGGATCTAGACCGCATCATATGAAATCAAAGATAGATATAAAGCGGTGAGTGAATCCAGTCTTTATATATTCTAAGCATTACGTATATGAGGTTCAAGCCCGCACTATACGAAATCAAAGATAAATATAAAGCGGTGCTTTCACGATTCAATCAATATTTTAATTTAACCTCTATTTTCTACATAAATAATTTGCTTTGGATTGAGTTCATGTACCCCAACCCTTGGGAATTTAGCTACTCATGATTTGGTTCAAGAATAAATTCACACACAAAATTATGGATCTACAAGACATGGGAAATAATTTGCAAATAATAAAAATAGAGAATGGAAAGATATTACTTAAATTCAGCAACAAAAATGGAATTGGAATCCAGTATTTCTTACAAACTAGGGTTCATGAAAACTCTTGAAGGAATAGAAAATTTGCTCTCAAAATCTAAACCTAAAATTTAATCTAGCACTTCTAACCTACTCCTAACCTAGCCTCTCTCTAGCAACTCCCTTTCTCTAGAATTCAACTCCCTTTCTCTATGAGGTAGGGCTTGGTCTTTTATAGCACCAAGTTGCACGAATTTGGCATCAAATTTCGCTTGTGACACAAGTTTTCCAAGAGTTGCACTGCATTAAATGCATAATTAATTACAGAAATCCGCACATCGAGACTCTTCATTATCGCACAACTTCAAAACATCGTAACTTCTTCACCGTAGCTCGGATTGAGGTGCCGTTTTTTCCAGTATTCTTGTAATTTAGAGCTCTTAAACTTTCTAGTTGGCCCCACCTCTGGACTAAGGCTGTAAAATTACGAAAAGGCCCTTCAACTCTCCATTTCTTGGTTTCTTTCACTGTTTTGAGCTCTCCTTCGCACTAACTTGCGTGAAATACCTGTAAAACACATGAGAAATACACAAAACACGAAATACTTGCCAAAAAATGTTAGTAGCATAAATAAGAGACAAATCCAAGCTAAATACACTACACGGGATCATAAAAATACCGAAATTAAGGGGATAAATGTGAAGAATATGTGCCTAATCAGACATCATTTCATTGAAAATGGATACTAAGTCCATTTCTTCCTCATTTTCATTCTCTATTATACCATGGCCCAAGTCAAGAATGATTTTTTCCAAAGTAGGCACAAAATCCTCAAATGATTTTTTCCAAAGTAGGCACAAAATCCTCATTTGGTTCAAAACATTCCTCAACTTCAAAAGTGTCGGAAGAAAAATCGTTGTTAGATTTGAATAATGCATCCAACTCATGCTCCCAACAATGATTTTCTTCCCGATAACGGTTTTCAAATTTCTCATTTTCAAGAATACGCAATCCCTCACTGAAAGTGATAGGCGGAGGCACGGATTCTTGCAAATGAGAACTTTGAAAACTATCCTCAGAACTACAATGAAAATCGTTATTATAAGAATTTTGAAAGAAAAAGCATTTAGTTTCACCATTCTTATTATAAGGATCTTGAGGCCCACAATTGTAATAATCATTCTCAAAATTCCCGTAATCCATAATTTGACTTTGTTAATACTCACCCAAAGACAATTTAGAAGTTTCAATTTTTTGGGCCCGTATTGACCAAAATTCATAGGTTTAGGGGGATTTTGAGAATTATCACTACGATTACCGAATTTATTTGAAGAAGGCAGGCTTACTATAAAATAGGCTCGAGATGGAAAATTACAAAAAGTTATATGCGGATGACAACTTCAAGCATTTATTAGCGCTTAAATGTAGAATTCCTACAAAAATAGTTAACAAAGAATACAAATAGAAAGAAAACACTACGAAATACTAAATCAATTAAACTCTAAAACAAACAAGTCCCCGACAACGACGCCATTTTAACAATGGGGGAAAACTGCAGCGCAAGTGTATAAAGATATACACCGATTGTTATACTCGGCTCCTATTTTGACAATGGGGGGAAACCACCGCGCAAGTGTATAATGATATTCGTCGATCATTATGCTCGACTCCCATCACTGTGCAAAAACCTAGACTATTGACTACAATCTTTTTAGGGAGTACAATGGTCAGTCTGGGTATTGAAAATCCACATAGATTAGTTAGTAGAATTATATTAGTTTAATATTTCTCAATAAAAGTGTAAAAGATATCAAATAACAAAAAGAAAAGATAACTAGGCATGGACATTAAACCGAGATCAACAACGGGAATAAAAACTATAGTTTATGAATAATATTCCTCACCTCGGTTTAATGTGTATAAATGGTTACATAGGATTACGAATTTAGTAAGATGGAATCACATTTCAACACTCAATTAAATCTAGAGTTGTCACCCCCTCAATTCGTCTAAATGCCTAATATGATTTTGGCATCAACAAATACCCTAGAAATTACGCATGCACGGTCGTAAACACGGAGCATAAATGATATACCTTGTTAAATCTCCTAGGCGTAATAACAGAACAAGACAATTGAATTAAATGCATAAAACCCATCACCATAGCCAAAGAACCCATTGAAACTAAGGTGAGTTCAATCAACCACAACCTAAATTAAGCTAGCTAGAAAGCATAATGAAACTAAGCTAAAATAACTAATTAACAAAATAAAACAAGAATTAAATTAACTACCAAAGATTATCTCGGCATGGAAATAAATAACAATGCAAGAAAATAAAGGAAATACAAGTTAAATAAAAAGAGAAGGTGATGAATAGTGCTTACAATACCCAAATGGTACAAACCCTGGGAGAGAGATGCTCCACCCAACAAATATCTCCTTCTAACCTAAACTAACCTAAAATACAATATATATACAAAAATAACTTAGGGTTCTATTTATAATAATTTACAAAAGAAAGAAAATAAAAAATGGAAAAAATAAAGAGGGGAAAATGTCGGATTACTGCCTCTACCGGTCGATCGCGACCAGGGGGCAGTCGATCGGGTCCCCAGGTTAAACTGTACTTCTTTCGATGTAAGCTATATTCTACTTCACTAGTCGATCGGTGGCCAAGAGTCGGTCGATCGGTCCCCTGTTTCCTTATGCACTTGGTTCATACAAAGGGTGAAAAGATTGTGAAATGGAATCAGCAATATCTTCTTCATTCGGACTCGAAACGACGTGCGGTTTTGTGGCCTCGCGAAGCTAACTCGATAAAGTATGATTTTGTGGAATCCCACTGAGCCGTAGATGAAGTGTGAAATGTATGAAATGCCTCCGAAGTAGCATCCGATTATGGAACTTATCCGAAATGTAACTAATCCTCACTTTAAGCATTCCAATACCTACAAAAGCTCAATTAAGCCTTTCAAAGGATATATATATATATCTAAAGTCGAGGTTGTATGGTTAATGAGCATAAATATAGGCATAAGGAAAATAAAAAGTACTAGAATGCATAAAGATAATGGGTGCGCATGTGTGATATTCATGACTAATCAATAACATAATATTCTGATTCACGGGTTTTTCACCAAAATGTTCATCATGCAACATCATCTAATTCTCACCCTCAAGTTAATCATCAAATTTACATACATTCCTAGAGTCTCCACTTCTCGATCATCATGCTTAGTCGAGTCTTAGGACTACCTTGGATAAATAACCAAAACATATCAGTGCCTGTATCAGGCAACACCCTCTCGTGATTGATACTCACCTAAGAGTAAATCTCAACACAATCAATGCTCAATTAATCATCAATTATTTTATTAAACCTTATAACTACACACTCTGCTTTTTTCATAAACTTTGAGATAGTCCCGACCTAATAGCTTCTTTCAAACTTGACACTAATCACATATCACTAGTCGCTCGCATCAAAGATCAATAACCCACTAAGTATTAAACCATGCATGTGACTAATATCCTTTTACAAGATCCTCACACGAATATAGGATCACTCTAGGGACCTAACCAAGGGACACACACACTTGAGCATTACATAATCCACTCACTGTGACAAACCACACTTAGTGCTAAGTTTCCTTCCGTTCTAACACTATGCAATGTCATCATGCCATCATCCTATTCTTTAAAACTAGAGCTGTTGACTTCAATATTGGCCAATCGTAAGGTCCTTAATCCTAAGGCAAGAAACTACCAGGATCAAATCGTGTAGCGAAACTTATGTGCAAGAGGAAGAATACCTCAAATAGGGCAAACTTAGTTACCGAGTTGCATTGATCATGCTAGTTCCACCAGCACTTTACTTGGCCCAACCGTGTCGTACCATAACATGGTGCCAATCTGTGTTGCCACATACATGGGAATACTGATCCTCGATTACCAAACTAAAGGGGATGCACAAGAGTGAGAAGGAATAAGCAACCATTTTGAGAGAATCCTACCCTTACGCATCAGGCTATGATTTACGAAAAGAAAACCTATTCTACATGCTTTAAGTCTTATAACTCCTCCCAAACACTCCCACTGGGCGCTAACCTAGCCGTATACCCTAGATTGAGTCACCAACTGTGATGAATTGAATCATAACCACTCATCCTCGCAAGACGAAGGCAACATATGGAACTGTTGTTCTCTAGAAAGTCAGACACCAGACTTCCTTCCTTTGGAGTAAGGCCTTCCCCTTACATCCTTAACACACCTAAACCATTATGATTTACGAATGTCTAACACCCTTGTCGAATCCAACCTTATCCATCTCATCATCAATGATGTCATCAACTTAATACACTTAGGTTACTTCCTATCCCAAGTTCATTTCAAATTGACTTCATATGATAGCCAATCACTGGTCATTAATATTATAAGGTTAACTAGTACTACTCAATGTGAAACCTCGAATCCACACGAGTCTAACAAGACTATCTAAGGTCTAAATGTTCCCCTGCTAGTGTTATTCGAACATATATTGTCGACTCATGTCGATACTCTCCTTATGCTTCAACATCTCATCATAATTGCTACTTGCAGGGCCTAAATCATAAAATCGTTGGCCCAAATACCTAATGTATTCCTAGTACTTATTAACTCAACATGACCCTCTCTACATCGATCTCCTCAACACAATAAGTATTATACCCAATCATGACATGAATCTCTAATTTTGCCTCAGAATATTGCATTACCTATTTACATTAAACTTTGGCAGCCTCACCCAAGGCTATATGAAGCGACTCCTTCGAACATAGTCAGTAACCCAAGGTCATCACCAAATTTTCCACATCCTTTCATTAGACATAACACATTTCATAAAATCTATCCTGACTAGTTCCCAAAGGTCACCAAGTATACCCAAGAATTTTTCACCAAAGACTAGATAAGACTTCATCGACTATAATTCCCACAAAGCGGTTATTCCCTAAGACTTATCGATATTCATTTCATCAATTGCCAACTAATCACCTAATTATTAATTTATGATTCTCTAATAAGGTAGGTCATAGCCGTTGGACACCTCACGGCATCACAACAAGTTGACCTTTCATTCCAGGGTTAATTCAATGACTTTCTTACTATAACTAGTGCTATGTGCCACACATTGAACCACAAGTAACACTACTAAAGATTTTTGTAGGATATGAGGCATTGTGTATAACCAGTATATCCCTAGGTATACACTGCCAATGTCACTGAAAGTCTATCAACTAAGACTTAATGTACATATCCTCAAGCATTGAGCCAGACAAATTTACATGCTCATAGAACTATCCATTAATCACGGTCTTACCTCAAGGATCGGATTTTACTAATCACATCATTAACATTAATCACCCATAAGTGTTTTACCTAGGGACTATATGCATTTTATTCACCAATATTAATTACTCAGTCATAACATCCTAACAATCAGCCTCTATCGTTGACTATATGCAATTTATGCCACCTTCCCAATGGGCGTCATCTCACTCTATTAACATCTCAAAAGACTCTACGTTAACAAACGTGGGACATAAGAACCTCACACTAAAAACCACGATTTTCAAGGACACCAGTAAATTATGAACGCCGTATGCGACTTGGCATTAATTCACCCGTCGTGCTAACCCTTCCGACTTCACCATCAAGGACACAAACTAAACCTTTATCAAAACTAGTGTGACCATATGATTGGGGTGCAAAAAGTGTGCGCGTGTAAAGTGCACAGTCGTTGTTTTCGTTTCTCCAACTCAATACAAAAACCTAAATTACTACTACACTTGCGAGGCAAGCACAGCGGTAAGTCGGGTATCAAAAATCCACAGAGACGAGTTGCTAGAATTTAAGTGATTTAATACTCCGAAATAAAAGTGTAAAAGATGATTACAAACTAAAAGAAAAGATGCATAAAGGAAAAGATTATTCTAGGCAATGGTATTGAAACTAGATTATGAAAGCGAGTAAAACTATAGGTTGCGTCGAATATTCCTCACCCGAGTTAAGTAGTATAAAATGGTTACATGGGTCGACGAGTTATTACAAATGCGTCTCATTTCGACAGTTAATTAAATCAAGGGTTGTTACACCCTAAATCATCATAAAATCCTAATAAGATATTGGCGTCAACAAATATCCCGAAAATTACGCGCGAAAGGTCGTAAGCACGGGACATACATGATATGCCCCGTCAAATCTCTTAGGCGTAATAACTAGGACAACGCACTCGAAATAGACCCATAAACTCCATCACCAAAGAAAAGCAATGCGTCAACCCGAGTGAGTTCAATTCAAACACAACCTAATTTAAGTTACCTAGAAAGCATGTTTCAATCCGTGGAATTTCCATGATCCGAATTAGAAATGTGAATTGACTAAAATACCCTTGAAGTAGCGTTCAGTGATGGAACTTCTCCGAAATGCAACCGAACCTCACTTTTAGCGTTCCAATACCTACAAAAGCACAAATAACCCTGCAAAGCATGTATATATCCAAATCCAAGGTTGTCTGGTTAATGAGAATAATTATAGGCATTTAGGACCGTAAGAGTGCTAGAATGAAAAAAGATAACGGGAGGAAATATGCAATATTCAATACGAATCACCATACCAAACCAACACCGAAGTCAAAATATCTACTACCGACCTCTCCACGTCACTTCCAAAAGGAACCTTAAACCTAAATCTCTGATACCATTTGTAATTCCCTGACTCGAATATATGGGTTACGTGTAGTCAACACGGTCTGACCTGAGCATTAGGTGTGAAGTGAAATGGAGAAACCTATATATTATTGATAATTCAATTTTAGTTTAATAAACGATTCACTTATTAGCATATAATTCCAATTTTGAAATTTAACCACATGAGGGACCCGTGCGAAGCATCACCATAGTCCAAGCATATAGAGATACTAACATAAAATAAAAGAGAGTACTTACTGTATAACGCTCTCAAAATACGAACCGCACCAAACTTGACATAACAAGATGAGGGTGTGAGATGAATTCTCAATCGAAAATATATATCAATGTTATATAGAATCTAACGACAGAAAGAAGACTCTAACACATTATACCTATGTGCACATACAACTACTTTATATATACACACATATATGTACTTAATGCATGAAATAGTCTTACTTTAGAAAATATTATTTATTCCAATTGATTCACCTAAATCTTATGAGGGACTTCCTCTTTCTTAATTTGACATCTATCCTTTTATTTAACACATACGATTAAATACTTGAAACAATTACACTTGGTTTGATCGAAAGCCATTTCTTTATCGAAATTACCCCTTCCATTTTAACCAATCCACAGTGCGTTAGAAAATACTTATTTATCTTTTGAAATCTTTTGTAAACACACCCTTGTGCTAATTTATGGGTTAAAACTTCTTGGATTTCTTACTTTATGGACATTAATCATTTTCTATATTTCTTGTCCACTTTAACCTTTACCAAAACATTTATAATTCATTCAAATTAGGTTGTTCCTTTATATTTTAACCACACACCCCATTTCTTGACATATTTGTTATTCCTTTATATTTTTCTCAAAATATTCTAATAAACCGCATACTTTAACGGGCTCCACTCCATCGACGACACCACCATATGCTCTATCTAGTGATTTTGAGTCTTTTACCCTAGGGCTCTGGGACCTTGTTAATTATCCTGGTGTCATTTGAGTACCTTTTTTATCACACCCTGCTTTTTGGTTGTAATACCCCGTACTTTTGACTATAATTATTTTTGGGATTAATTAATTAAATAGCGTATTAATTGGAAATTAATCCGGGTTATAAATACTAATGAGATGCGTATTAGTATTTGATTATGTGCATATATGATTATATATGTACTTGGTATTATAAAATTTGTCGTGGGATTTATATACGACATTTTAGAAATTTTGTTGAGACGCGTGGGACCGCCGCGTCACGGTATAATATTTTGATAATAAAAGTGAATTTAAAATCTATAATTCGTATGGTCGTTTTGAGTGCGCCAACGCGTCCGGAAGGGTCGAGATAGTCAGAAAACACTAGCCGGGGGTATAGTTTGGGTCCCGGGGTATTTTTAGGCCATACCGGTAACTTAAAGGGTATTTTAGTAATTTGGTATTTTTGGGTAATTAAAAGTGACGAAAATTGAGAGTTGTAATCTGATAAGGAATTGACCCAACCAACCCTTTATTAACCCCATAAGCTACGTAGGTTATCATTTAGTCTTCCAACTCTCCCAAAGGAAACCCTAGCCACCATAGCCACCTTTGGAAGAAGAAAGCTTGGAGAAGGAGAGAGAGAGAGGAAATCTGCAGAAAGAGATTACAAATCCAACACCAAATCCAGAGACAATCAAGGCAAGTGATTTATTCCATTTAAATTTCGGAGAATGCTTCTTCCATGTTAGATTATTCAAAAACTTTGTGTGTTCTTGGAAGATAATGAAAAACCCATAAGTTTGGAGTTATTAGTTTAAATTTTGGGATATAGGTTGCATTTAGAATGTTACTGGACGATTATATTAAGAGAAAATACTGCTTTTTGTGATATCAAATACGGATTTAAGATGAAGTTATGAATGTTCTTGAGATAAAATCTGGAAACTAGGTTTTTGATGAAGATTGATCCATATGTAGCCTTTAGTTGTTGAAATATTGATTTGTGGACGTTAGTAATATCGTAGGATGGTTATATGACATTACTATAACGTTATATCTGAAAATCATACGTTAGAAATAAGTTTTGGGACGTTTTCAAATCTGCAGAATGAAGCAGTCCGTAGCCATACCTGTTCGATCGATCGATCGACATTCATCAGTCGATCGATCGACTCAATCGATCGATCGATATTCATAGGTCGATCGATCGACCTCCCCAGAATGAGTAAAATTTTCCTTAATTTGATTTTAAATGGTGGAAACCCTCGGAGAATATGTTTGGAGAACTTATGAATACCCTCACCCTTAAGGAAGACCAGTAGGTGTGATTATTATAGTGGACTTTAATTAGAATGCAATTCGGGGAATTATTCTAGGTTATTGAAATTCGTTAGAGAGGTAACGTTTGGGTTAATAGTGCAAAATTGTGTAATTCGATGAAATAAGGTTTAGAGCAGAAGTAAAGACCTTAGGAATAAAGATGTTATATTTGGGAATAATCGGAACCTAATAATCTATTATAGATAGGTTTTAAGGATAAGGGACTACGACGTGAGACGTGTTGGTAATTTAACTTTATATTAACGGGAGACTTGAAATATATAAGTTTGGGATAACGGTATAAGGATGTAGAAAATACCTTATTAATATGGTAATATCTAAGATGTGTGAATGCTTAGTATATAGTTTGTGTGTATGACATACCTACCATACTTGCTATCACGGGAGGTTGCGTTCGCTTAGGACCCTCTAATCCTTGTGTGCCTACGGGGGGGATATAGACTGGTACCTTGATGAACATAGGTCATAGAAAGACTTATTGTGATATTAATAAGTCCGCTGATCATGGGAGCGTAGGTATGTGCGTGACCCATGTGATGGTGACTGTGTTCGCCTCCACTATTTGTGATTTGTGTTATCTGAACTATTCCTGAGAGATTCGGAATATGTGATCCTTATGTACGTGATGTACCGGGATGGATAGCAGAGTATGTGTGCACTACAGCTTAGTTGCGGGGTGCTTGTATTGTATATTTATGATGTGAATAATATACATTTAATTAATGAGAATCATCATGTTAATGTTGTAATTATATTACGGTATTGTTTCGAGAAATATAATGAGTTAATTTACAGTTATAAATATTGCACATTGAGTATCTGAGTTGACGTTAAACCTCTATTTAATTACGAGCATTATTATGTAAATGGAACCAAGTATTATTGGCAGGACCTTTGGCAGTCTAGCTAGATATGTTGTCACTTAGCTAGTAGTATGGGTAGTTATAGATGGGTACTTGCGTTAGGAGTGCACAGTTAGACGAGAGGTGAGAATATAATGTGAGTGCACGTCCTAACATGTACTTTGCATTTAATGTTTTTAAATGTTTTTAAAGCACTTGCAGGTTTTTAAAATATAACTCCACATTCGGGCTCTGACCCGTTTGCTTTTTCAAATCTCTTTTTCTTTGTAAAACCATTTTAGGTGCCCAGCCACAAGGACACCAAGCATAGGTACTCATTCAGGTGACGAGCTGTAGCTGTTTGTGGAAGCTACAGGGATTTTCTCATAGACGCTTCTATCTTTTGGATTCCAGAGTCACTATCTATCAGTTGTAGGGCATGTTGCCCATTTCTATTTAGAGCATCTTTTACATTTCCGTTTTCAGACTTTAGTATATAGTATTTCAGTTTCAGTTATTTATCTTCAGTATGGGATTGTAGTGAGGGGTTTCCTCCAGACGTTATTTATTTCTATTGTGATGGTTATTCATTTTACTTCAGTATGGTGAATGGTGTTATTTATTTCTTTACACTTGTTGCATGTTAATCAGACTTAAATTAAAATTTGGCAACTTGCTTTTTAAATACTAGGTGGTTAGTAATAATAAAATGTTTTCGACAGTGATGCTATTAACTGAGCCAACTTGGCATTTTGAATTAATTTTATAAAGGAGTAGCTACCCGGTATTTAATTAGTCGGGGTGTCACATTGGTATGAATGGACAAGAAGTACACATAAACCAATGATGAAAGTTAAGGCAGAATATCATAACTTTTTATTCATTATTAATATGTTACATAGGTTGGAACCACTGTAGGGGTGAGTTACACATTTCTAGTACTCACGACACTATAGAAAATTGAAAAACTCCACTCCTTGTTCCCATCTAGTTCAATTTTTGCCCATACGGTTACGTACGCAAATAGGTGAACGGTTTCTGTCTCTAGTAGGGAAAAAAAATACTATCTTCTTTCTCCTGGCTCATCTAGAGAAGGAAGGAATTAGCACAAATATGCTAAGTAGATTCTACAAGTCCTATAACAATGATATAGATATAATGAGATTTTGGAGTTTGTGTAGAATCAGTGTTTAAAACGTTAACAATAATAAGCTGATAATTCCATATTTATCAGATTATAAAACATAAAATGTTGGAACTCATAATTCCATAATGATTAGTTCATTTAAGAAATACGATTCATTACCAATTAGTTAGGATCATGTAAAGAAAGTCAAAGAGTCTTGAACTAATAATCTCATTCTTACTACTTCACTAAAGGGTATAGAGGTAATTAAGCCATCAGTTAACTTTATAATAACCAGTTAATCAATCCCCAAAACTTTGGAGAAAAGTATTCTATTATGCTCACAATTAAAGTGGCACTCATAGGTATGTTTCAATTTTCATGTCTCTCAATCATCTAAGACCAGTAGGCCAAGTAGAAAATTTTGTCGAATAACACATCATTCGACTTCCTAGTTACTACTGATTCTCATAGTAAATGGCACAAAGTACTAGGGCAAACTGACTCAATAAGGTACATGATATTTTCTATTAGATGGGAAGGGTTAAAATTTATCCTTAAATTTAAATACTGGTGATAATTCAAATACTGATGATGGTTAACAAAATATGTAGTATGGATAGATAATAAATGTACACAATTAAAGTAAATGTGCCTATCACGTAGTGATATCAATAGAAGTATTTCGAATATGCAAAGTACAATACTGAAAAGGAAGGAAAAACCTACTTTCTTGATATTCGATTAACTGGCTGTCACACTAGGATATTCAGAAGAATTAGGGCTTGATTTTCTATTATACAATGTGTGGTATATGACTATTTGGGTTTAATAAGTCCGTTTTTTATTTAAAACTTTCTTTGTTAATGTTTCGACAAATTATTTGTAATTATCTCGGGACTTTAAAATAAGGACCTTGAGTTCATATTTGAACTTCACTACAAAAGAGATTTTATCTTAAAATAGTTTGATGTATGTATGGAAAATTTTAGGACACACAGGGTAGTCCATTGACAAAATCCATGGTAATATGATCCCATTTCATTTGGGAATAGGTAATGGCTGAAGTAGCCCACGAAGGTGTTGGTGTTCTATCCTTACTTATTGACAAGTAAGACATATCCCTACAAAATTCTCGATATCATTTCTTATGTTTGTCCAACAATATTGCTTCCTCAAAGCATGGTACATTTTTGAGACTCCGGGGTGGATAATAAATTTTGAACCATGAACTTCTTGCAACACCTATTCTAGTAAATATGAAACATTAGGTACATACAATCTATTTCTAAATCGTAGTCCTATTTCTTTATTGTAGGAAAAATATGTATTTTTGCTTGAAACATTTTGTACAAACGAATCTTGGATTTGTCGAATTAAGATTTTCTTCCTTAATTTGGGAAAAGAGATAATATTAGAAGATTTGGTACAAGGGGTAAGTAATCGTAAATCATATTGCTCTATGGTAGCGGCAGAATCGTAGGAATTTGAAGTATTAAGTCTTCCTGTGAGATTTCGACTCAAAGCATCGACTACTACATTTCCTTTACCTGGATGATAATTTAGTTTAAATTGGTAATCTTCCAAAAATTCTATCCATCATCATTCTATTAAGTTCAAGTCCTTTTGGGTAAAGATATACTTCAAACTTTTGTGATCTGAAAAGAATTGAAAACTTACACCATAAAGGTAACAACACAAAATTTTTAATGCCAAAATAGTGATTGTTAGTTCGAGATCATGGACCAAATATTTACGTTAATGCATCTTGAGCTGTTATGACCCATATTCTACCACTTTTCATTTTACATTAATACACATCATAATCCTTGTAATGAATCATCGCTATATACCGTGTAACTTACGTCACTAGAAGGAATAGTGAGGATAGGAGTAATAGTCAACTTATCCTTCTAAAGTCCATACAAAATGGAACTTCCTTCCTGTTAGTTTTGAAAGGGGAAGAGAAATGTGTGAAAATCCTTCGACAAAACGACAATAGTTTCCATCTAATCCTATAAAACTCATTATTTCAGTAATATTGGTACGATTTTTCTATTCCAAAATGGCTACAATTTTAGCTGGATCGACTTGCATTCCATTCTCAGAAATCTCATGCCCTAAAAATTTGATTTCATTCATTGAGAAATCATATTTGCTCTTTCTTGCGTATAATTGATGATTTCTAGGAGTACTTAAGACTACCTTCAAATGTTGGGTATGTTCTATCAAGTTTTAAGAATATATGATAATATGATCAACAAAAATGATAACGAACTGATCAAGAAAAGGTCTAAAGATTCTGTGCATCAAAACCATAAAAGATGATGGGGCGTTGGTTAAACCAAATGACATTACAGTAAATTCGAAATGTCCCTAACGAGTTTGAAAATAAGTTTTTAGAATATCTTATTCTCTAACGCGTAACTGATGATAACTGGATCATAACTATTATTGAAAAGACTCTTGCTCCTCTAAGTTGATCAAATAGATCTCTTATTCAGGGTTAAGGATACTAATTCTTAATAGTTACGAAATTCAGTTTACAATACTCTATGCACAATTTAAAGCTTCCATTATGTTTCTTAACAAATAACACTGGATCTCCCCAAGGTATGAACTTAATCGAATGAAACCTCTTGCTAAAAGATCATCTAATTGGGTACGAAGTTCTCAAAGTTTTAATGGAGCTATTTAATATGGAGGTATCGAAATAGGAAGTGTATTAGGATAAAGATTGATATTAAACTCAATTTCTCTAGGAGGAGTTGATTTTGGTAAATCTAAGAGAAAAATGCCTTCAAATTGTTCCAACAGATTTGGAATCAAAGAAAAAGTCTGAATTTGGAAATTTGAAGGTCGTGATGAACCCGCTCCTTAAAACATAAAAGAACAATTAATTTCGTTTGAAAATGATTTTTCTTAGCTTGACAATAGATATAAGCGTGATGTTTAGATAATACATCCATTTCGATAATAATATCAAAACTATGAATATCTATAATTATCAAGTTAACAAGGAGAGTCTCTGGACCAAGATGGTTTTTACAATTCCTATAACGTTGCGTTGATGTATTGCTTTCACCTGTTGGTAATTCAATATCCAATGGACTATTTAAAGAGGTTGGAGATAATTATTTTAGTTTATCTAGTCTAACACTAATAAAGGATTGCGTAGATCCTGTATCAAATAAAATATTTGTAGGAACATCCTGAAAGACAACCATACCTCTTGTTACGTCATGTGAATTCCGTATAGGTCGTGTAATATAATTCCTTCCACGATTCAGAATTGGCTTAACTTTCTAGGTTGGCTGGGGGTGATTTGGAATAGAATAGAATTTTGTATTTGGTGAGGGTTTATTTGATTGGAGATGATTTTATCTTAGGACATTGGGGTCGAATATATCCTACCTCATGACATTCGTGACAATGGATCTTAGAACGAATTGTGTTATGACTGATCGGGGAATAAGCTTGTCCACTCGAGTTTGCATATGTATGGGGTCTAGAATAAGACGGATTTATGATGATATAATTATTTTTATTAGTTGGGGATGAAGATCGGATTAGGTTTGAAGAATTGTGTTCCACGGTGGTCGCAACATCAATCACTTGAGAGTGCTCACGAATTTGTAACGGTGCCATATAATTCTTAATTCTCAAATGTAATCATCTCTCAATCTTCTTACATCTCTTCATCTCAGTATCCATGTACTCTAGGTCATAATGAGATAGTTCGATAAACTTAGCTTTGTATTAAGCTACTAAAAGGTTAGGTTTTTTCCATTTTGGGAAATTGATACGACGCAAATATTGCGTATTTCACCCGTTAATCTTCGCCTTATTAGCCCCCTTGGGTATCTTAATCCCTATACTTATGCTCGTTAACCAGACAACCTCGGATTTCTATGTTAACATGTTTTGCAGGGGTTAATTGAGCTTTTGTAGGTGTTGCGATGCTTAGTATGAAGTTTGGACACTTTTCGGAAAACTTTCATCGACTATTGCAGCTTCGGGGGCATTTTAGTAATTTCAGTATTTGGGTTTGAATCCCGAGCTCTTCACGGAAGTTGAATCCCTTTGATTTCTCTTCTCGTGGCCACCGACGATGCATGATTCCGATGTATAATGAGGGAGTTATGGCATTTTTAGGATGGTTTTGACTTAAAAAGTACACTCAAGGTCAAATTCAAGGGCATTTTAGTCATTTCATATTTTGGTTTTTTGGCCCAATGTCTTCTTGGATGTTGTAGTCCTCGGAGTTATCTTCGCGTAGCCTCCGACCGTGCCTAATTCCGAGCTGTAACGAAGAAATGGCTGCATTTTTCGTAAAATAGGACAAAACTGCAAATTGTAGACCTGTAGGTGCGAATCGATTCGGAATTTTTCCAAATCGATTCGGCCCTACAGAAAGTCCGCAAATCTCTATTTTTAAGTGAATTTTGGTGGGGTATTTTTGGGAAAAAGAATTGTATTAAGTGGGGGATCATTTTTAGACTTGAGATAATTCATTTTAGGTTAGAAGAGGGGTTTTTTTTTGTGGTGGAGCTTCTCTCTCTAGGGTTTGCACCTTTTGGGTTTGTAAGTAACACTATTCATCTTCTTCTCCATTATTATAGTTGTATTTCATTTTCTTGCTTTATTTCCATTGATGTCATTCCATTTCTTGCCTAGATAATTAGTTGTAGTTATTTATTTCTTGCTTTAATTAGTTAATTAGTTGTTTAAAGTAGTTTAATCCATGTATTATCCGTAGATAACGGGTTGGGATTGCGTTTCCGCCATTAATGGGCATCGAGCTCCGAAAGTTAGGTTTTGGGGAAAATTGCATTTAATTGAAACCTCGGGTATTAAAGTCGGATTATTATGCGTTTAACTTTCTTTGTCACGCAACGTTAGTGTTTATAGCGATAATCCAAATTTAATCCGCGTGTGACCATTTTTGATTAAATGTTTAATCTCGCAACTTTGGGTTAAATTCCTTATTGTGTGATGTTTATGATTAATTAAAAATGCCCAGTTGAATATTTTTGAACCGAAATTCTAATTATTAGTTGTTTAGCCCATGGCGGGTACGCGATCCTGACTCTCGTTTTAATTAGTTGTAATTTAGCGTTAACTTCTTATTTTTTTTCCTTTTTAACGATTTCAACCCATCACCTTTTACACTTTTATTCTTGAAATAATAAAAAAATTAAAATCTAAAATTCAATCACTCCCTGTGGATTTCTTACGATACCCAACTTACCGCTGTGCTTGCTTGTCAAGTGTAGTTGTAGTTTAGATTTTTTGCATCGCGACGGCGAAACGCACAACGATTGTGTCCTCACACGAACACACTTTTACCGCTCGATCAAAATGGCACTGTTGCCGGGGAGTGTGTTTTAGATAGTAATTGTTTTATTATTTCGTAGTATTTTTTCTTTTGTATTTGTATTCTTTGTTTTAACCTTTTTTGCAGGATAGCATATTTGAGTGCTAAGAAACTTTGATTCGCGGTTGCTCACTTTCTTTCTTGGATTATCCATCTACAAAAAGGAGGTAATCAGGTCCTACTATTATAGTTATTATGCTCATTCTAATGATTCTTACTTTGGGGATAGTTTTCAAGTTTTCTATTTTGAAGATTTTCTTGAGATTGAAAGACTTGAAAATATTTATCGAAATGAAAATTATTATTGGGAGCTTGAGTTGGATTCATTATTCGAATCCAATGAAGATTCTTATTCCGATACTTTCGAAGACGAGTTTCAATCAAATGAAGATTCCGAGGCTCTTGAGCCGAGGAAGCCTACTTTGGAAGAAACTTTTCTTCTTTACTCCTAAGGTTTGGAAAGCCTAAATGGTGCTGGAATGAGACTTGGTGCACTTTGCGATGAGATGAATTCTTATGCAAAAAACAATGAGGAGGTGAAAACTTGTGTTTCACCTCAATTTTTAAAAGAATTTCTCATCGAATGTGAATCTCTCTCCCCCGAAATTCAATCTCCTTCCGACGATATGTTGACGGAGATTGAATTTATTTCATTACCATATACGTTTTCTGTTATTGAACCATTAGAATTATCGGTTGATTCCTACGAGTCGGTAGAAACTTTTAAAACTTCTACACTTTTTGCCGATGAGGACTCCTTGCCGGACTTGTTTTCGATGGATGTTATCCCCATGTGTGCACCATCTCCCATTCCATTTAAAAAATCTTGGGAAGATGAGTCAATTTTTCTTGGACCTCAAGTGTACCTTTCCCCCTTATTATCCAAATTCACCATCGTGCGCCCAAAATTTCAAATTGGCGATGGTTCACTTTTTTCACCACCCATATGCCTTCCGTTGTTCAAACGGAATTATTATTTTCGAGAGGCATGTTCGCTTTGGAGGGTCCACCGTTGATCTTTCAAAGTCAAATCCCTTTTTGGGTGGACCCTCAACTATATAGACTTCTAGTGTATAGTTAGTGTGAAGCCTAAATAGTAGGTTGTAAATAGTTAGCTTTTTAATTTTCTTTCTTTTCTTTTTTTCTTCCCTTTTTAATTTAGTCTAGTTTAATTAGTTAACTTTTTGTTATTTGTTTTTGCTATGCTCGGTACTAACTTGTTTTGTAGATTTGTAGGACTTGTGCTTATGGAGATCGCTCTAATTTTGGGTAATATCGTTCTTTTCCTCTCTTTGTGTTGTGTTCTTAATGCGCATTGAGGACAATGCAACTAACGCGACTGAAAATGTGTCTCAAAAATGTGTTCACTCTAGGCTCAAGTGTAAGCCCGCCGCTCAAGTAATAATCCGATAAGTCGGGTATCGATCCTCAGGGAAAAAGGACAACGAAGTTGTGACGAGGGAAAAGACGGAGGAATCCTAACCTTGACTCTAAAAATAAAGGGAAAATGATTTAATTTTGGGAGTGATTACAACTAAATGCAAAGATGAAATTATGAAAAATGCAACTACACTAGTTTACCTAAAATATGAATAAAAATTGATTTTGAAACTTCTGACAAAGTGATGGGAAAAACTAGGACGGGAATACAATCCCCCAACCCAAGTGTAGTGCAGTGGTAATATTAATCATAAATTTATCTGATTGATCTGACCCGGAATTTAGTACTCCCAAGCATTATGTATACGAGGTTCAAGCCCGCGTCATACCTAATCTGAGGATGAGTAAATCAGTATCGCAATAGTGACACTCAAATTGCACTCTAAATCATCACGAGTACCCAGAGGTAAACGTGATATAAAGATCTACAATTATTGTGTCATTATGCAATACGATCATAGTCAATCAATAAATTCATCAGATTAATTTTATACACATACACTAACACCTCAGGTTGGGTTCATGTACCCCCGCCTTGGTAAATCTAGCCTAATATGTTGAATTTAATGAAAACAATAATTGATGTGTAGGAATTCATGACTAATCAAAGAAAAATGATAATTAGATGTAGAAACGAATTAGAAATAAAAATTACTCACTAAAATTACCAAAACAATAAATGCAACAATGAATGAAACCGGTACTCACAAAAATTACTGGATCAATCTTCAATCCTTGAATTAAAACTGCAATTATTAGCTAAAACTAGGGCTCTTGGAAAAGAAGCCGGAAACCCTACCAATTCTTCGTCTATAACAATAATAAATCGTGTCTTTAATACCCTACAACAATATCGAAAGTCAATTTCACTAGGAGTCTTTTTAGGTAGAGAAAAGATTTTCAGATCTCGAAGACCGGACCGGTCCGGGTCTTAGGCAGACCGGTCTGCCCCCAAGGCGGATCGGTTCTTTTTATTTTGGGGAGGACCGGTCCAGGGGCGGACCGGTTCTTTTTATTTTGGCCTCTTTCGGTTTGCATGCGATCCAGGGTCTTCTAGAGTTTGGCAAGGAGGACCGGTCCGAGGTAGGGGCGGACCGGTCCTTCTATTTGACTTTCTGGCTCATCTTTGACTGCTCATAACTTTTGTTCCGGGATTCCGATTGGGGTGCCGTTTCTTCCTTTGTGCTTGTGAATGAGATGTCTTCAACTTCTCTTTAGGTACCTCATCCGAATTCCGTGTAGAAATTACGCTTTTGCCCTTGAGACATTTCCTTCTTTCTTTCTTGATTCTACCGATTTCCTTCTCTCGTTTCTTGACATCAAATACCTGCAAAATCACTACAAAATACCAGAAACTCGATGTTCTCATTAGGGTCAGTAGTAGCACAGTTATGAGATAAATCCAACTCAATTACGTTGTTCGAGGTGCTAAAAGTAACTAAATCAAGGGATAAATTAGGAAGAATTTATGCCTAATCAAACACCCCTAACTTAGAACTTTGCGCGTCCCGAGCAATGTAAAAGAATTCTAGCGTGGTTCAACTCTTTTTAAAAAATCATTTTATTGGGATAAAATACCTTTTTTGCGGGCAAGCGATTGCATTTAGCGTATGAAACAAGCCGTTAAACCCATAGGTTACCCTAGTAGGATGAGTGTTGTCTCGTGAGGGTTTGCAGAGAATATACCCACAAAATTCGACTAAAAGAGAATTCAAAATATGCAAAAATTGTGCAATTCAAACTTTTCCAAAAAATAGTCATCATCAAGTCATATTTACAAGTCTCAAACTGTGGTGTGTGTGTGCGTAGCCAGAAATATAATCGCTAATTTCCACGGATTGATCATTACGTTACTTATCCGAAAATTCGTTTTGATTTCAATTTCTCACGGAATGCTCTCACAAGTGAATCTCTCGGATTATGCCTATTCTCTTGGTATGCGTGATATATAAAAAGTAATGTAATGGAAGAAAAATCACGCATACGGTTAGAAAGACGGACATTTTGTAGTGAAAGGACCTCATCAAAGGATTACAGTTTTAAAAATGGGAACATTTCTTTTATTTCGCGCACTTAATCTCCTTTATTATCTTTTGGTATATTAGCTCTCCACGCGGTAACCAATTTCGCAATTTAGACTCGGTCAGGACTTTTTCGGGTTTTAAGGTATATGGGGTACAATGACAATTGTCGGGAAGGTTGGAATTGGAAAAGTCATTAATGATGTCCATTTGTGCTTTTTTTCGGGCTATTGCTCATATTTTTTTTTATTTTTTTTTGTTGAGCATATTTATTTATTTCTTGCCCCTTTTTATGCACTTTTCGGACTTAATTTATGAATTTTCTCATTTTGCACAATTCCTGCTGTTTGGGTTTTTTGGGTTATCAAACGAAAGGGACCATTTGTTTGGCTCAAATTGGGTTACAAAAGGGGTAATTTTTCGCTACTTTTTCTGGCTAATATTTTTGGGTGACAAACGAGGGCCTACTTCATTGCCCAAAATTCCAATTGCGTTACCGTATGTGTTTCGAGATGAATTTTACGTTTAGAGATCAATTGGGCACGTTTTTTTTTCAAAGCAATATTACCCACATTTTTCAAAACCGATCAAAATGAAAGGAATGAGATCCTTGACAACTTTTTAGGCGCTGAAAAGAACCTTGAGTTAACAATTAACTCGGATTGATTTAAAAACTCGCAAAAAGTGATAGGCTCGAATCTCACCGGGTTTGTTAATCTCCACACTTATTCGTTAAGTCGTCAATTTTCGCTCAATTTCCATCTTTGGTCAATTTTGGCTTTGTGTACGTTGGATTTTACAACTTGAGACTTCAATTCGACTTTTAATGATATTTTTGAAAAATTTGAATTCCAATTTTTATTTATTTGAACAAAAATATTTTTGGTTTTTTTTTTTTTTTGGAAATTTTGGGGCATTTTGGAAAATTTGTGAAGTTTTAGAAATACGCACTTGTGACCCCCCCTAACTTAGACTTTTGCATTGTCCTCAAGCAAAAAAGGACTAAAATCTAACTCAAAGCGAATAAAAAGTGCGGAAAAATAAAACAAACAAATAGGGAAAATGCAGTTTTTATTACAACAAGACTGTGTTACATGTGCAGGGGAAAACATACAACTGTGAACAGGGAAAAGAAAAGAAAATGATGTCAACACCATATAAAGCTTCACCGGGGTAGGGGATGGGAGGAACCGGGCGCGTTGGGGTCATAGGGGTTCTGGTAGTAGGAAGGTAGTGGGTCATTAGGATCCCCTATGCGCCAATAGATGTCCGTTTGGAAGAGGAGAACGATGTTCATGTCGCGCTCGTAGTTGGTCTGAAAGGTGTTGAAGTTGGTCTCGAGCGCCGACATACGCGCGGGTAGGTCCGTGCCCTCCCACTCAAAATCTGGGTCGTCCTCCTCATCCGTCGACTCTTCTTCCGGACCGAGATCCCCCATCTCAGCGTCTTCACCCGCTGCCCCTATGTCTTCCTCGTTGTCGCTCGAGGCAGCCTCCTCTTCGACATCATCACCCCGCCGAGCCCGGAGGACGGCTAGCTGTTTGGCGCTTTTGGTGCGGGTATCTTGTCCGAAAGGACCGGGGAGATGCGTAAGGTCGCTCGGCGTCTCTATACCAGCATCCTTAAGGATGGATGTGATTAATCGGGCATAAGGAAGTGGGGTGACGCCCTTCTCATCCAAGGACGCATTGATGATATCCGCGTATAAGGTGCGGCCCGAATGGATGGAAGTGTGGGGGTCGAAGATATGATATGTCAAGGTAGCTTGCCGGGGCCGCATGGCAGAGTCATTGGACGTTTGCAATAGGTTGGCGCACACAATCTGAAATGTAAGGCGCGCCTTCTCGTTGAGTCGTCCAATGGCGACGGTTTGCCCCGCCCAAGCCACGTTCGGTGCATTGCGGGCCATGATAATGTCCTTGTCGATCAGAGGGACATTTTGGGGATAAGTGAATTCTTGGACATCCGGGACATCAAAATCGGCCAACTTGGCCGTGAGACGGGCCAAGGAAAAGGGTATGGGAGTCCCATCTACGAAAACTTCGGCCTCGAATTGGCCCATCCGGACGAGTGTACCATAGAATGAGCGGACTTCGGTTGCCCAAACCGCTTCGTGAGGTTGGTTGAAGAAACGGCACCAGCCCCGGGCCATGAAAAGGGCGGTGACGGAGTTGGCAGAGCTTCCCATTAGACCGCGCGCTCCATATGGAGTTTGCGGCCCATACCGAAGTATTGAACGCACCATCGCTCCTCTTGGCGGGAGCGGTATTCGCCGTGACCGGAGGGGTGGATCACGGTGGAGTCGTATTTGGTGGGGGCAGCACGGGGGGCCATAGAAGTAGGAGGGAAGTAGTGCTGGAAAAAGTAGAGAGGAAGAAGAGAGTATATGGGTTGAAGGTGTGAGGAGAAAGGGAGGATTGGAGGTGTATTTATAGTGGAAAGGGGAGGGGAAGGGTTGGTTTTGGAGGGAAGGGGTTTGGAGGGAATAGGGGATGAATTTGGGAGGGAAAGGTTGGGTTTGGGAAGAGGAAAAACGGATTGGAGGGAATGAATGGGATTGGGGGGAAAGGGGGGTGAATCTTGGGAAGAGGAGAAGGCAGGTCTGTAGAAGGCGGACCGGTCCGGGGTAGGGGCGGACCGGTCTGGCCTTTGGACTTTTCAAACCCTCGACAGGCGGACCGGTTCCTTTAAAAATAAAAGGAATTGGTCTGGGGTCGGACCGGTCCGCCTGAAAAAGGAACCGGTCCGCCCCAGGATTTTTGGGCTGGACTTCTGTTACTTCGGTTTCGAGCTCTCTTCTTCAAAAAATTTCACGTTCCCGATATCCTCTCTATCCAATTGAACTAGGACCCTCTCGATTTCACTGGTCAACACCCTTTGACTCAAAATTCCCAAAACACACGAATGCTTCTCCCGAACGAAACCTAGTCCTGACGACTCTCAAAACACACACGACTCTCACCCCATACGCGTCGGGGGTGCGACGACCTCACTTCAACAGCTCACTTAACCCCGTAAACGGGGTTCGATAACCAGACGGTGTCGACTTCTTCTGCACACGCCTCTAGATATGGCTTTAGGCGTTGTCCATTCACTTTGAATGTATTTCCCCCTTTTAAATCGTTTAGTTCAACAGCTCCATGGGGGAAAATATTCTTCACGACGAATGGGCCAGACCAACGTGACCGCAACTTGCCTGGGAAGAGGTGAAGCCGAGAGTTGTAGAGGAGAACTTTTTACCCGAGGAGAAATTCTTTTCGTCGAATGATGCTATCATGAGCGAGTTTCATCCTCTCTTTCGAAATTTTGGCATTCTCATACGCATCATTGCGTAGTTCTTCTAACTCATTCAATTGAAGCTTGTGGGCTTCACCGGCCTTGTCCATGGCATAATTCAATTGCTTAATCACCCAATACGCCTTGTGTTCGAGCTCAACAGGAAGATGGCAAGGTTTTCCATACACAAAGCGGAAAGGGGACATGCCGAGTTGATTCTTATATGCGGTACGGTAGGCCCATAGCGAATCGTTCAATCTAAGGGACCAATCTTTCCGGGTAGGATTGACGGTTTTTTCAAGAATGTTATTGATTTCCCGATTTTCTAGCTCGGCCTGTCCATTCGTTTATGGGTGATATGTCGTTCCAACCTTGTGAACGACACCATACTTTCTCATAAGCTTCTTGAATGGCCTATTGCAAAAGTGCGTACCATTATCGCTAATTATTGCTTTCGGTGCACCGAAGCGGGAAAGTATGTGTTCCTGCAGGAACTTTATCACCACTTTGTTGTCATTAGTCTTGGTAGCTATAGCTTCCACCCATTTAGAAACGTAGTCTACCGCGACGAGGATGTATAGGAAACTAAAGGATGGAGGGAAAGGACCCATGAAGTCAATACCCCAACAGTCGAATATCTCAATGATGAGTATAGGGGTAAGAGGCATCATGTCTCGTCGAGTGATGGCTCCCATCCATTTACACCTATTGTATGATTTGCAAGCATCGTTCACATCCCAGAAGATTGTGGTCCAATAGAAGCCGCATTGCATAATTTTAGCGGCCGTCTTTTTCGTCGAAAAATGACCTCCACAAGCTTCCGAATGACAAAACTGGATGACTTTTGGGATTTCGTCATCCGATACACATCGTCGGATGATTTGGTCTGCACAGTATTTAAAAAGGAATGGATCATCGTAAAAGAACATGCGCGACCAAGTAAGAAACCTCTTCTTATCTTGCGGTGTCCAGTCGGGAGGGACGGCTCCCGTGACAAGATAGTTCACTATGTCCGCAAACCAGGGATATGAAGAAGTAGAGAAAAGTTGCTCATCCGAAAAATGTTCGTCTATGGGTAAGGGATCACTAGGTACGTCGGAAGAAAGCCGAGATAAATGGTCAACAACGACATTTTCTACTCCTTTCTTATCTTTGATGGAGAGATTGAACTCTTGTAGGAGTAGGATCCACCTTATGAGGCGCGGCTTGGCGTCTTTCTTCGCAAGTAGATATTTCAAAGCAGCGTGGTCGGTGAAAACAGTAATAGGAGAACCAATGAGATAGGACAGGAACCTATCGAGGGCAAAGACTACCGCTAGTAACTCCTTTTCCGTGGTAGAGTAGTTGAGTTGAGGTCCGGTAAGAGTCCGACTGGCGTAGTAGATGACATGAGCTTGCTTATCTTGACGTTGTCCTAAAACAACCCCGATCGCGTAATCACGGGCATCACACATAAGTTCGAATGGTAAGGACCAATCCGGAACTTGCATGATGGGGGCGGACACAAGCATGTTCTTCAATTTGTCAAAAGAACTTTGGCATGCTTCAGTCCACTCAAATGGGGAGTCCTTCATGAGTAAGTTGCTTAAGGGCCTAGCGATAGCGCTAAAGTCCTTAATTAACCTTCGATAAAACCCCGCATGACCCAAAAAGGAGCGCACGTCTTTCAGCGATTTCGGTGGGGGAAGGTCAGCTATGGCATCTATCTTTGCCCTATCAACTTCTATTCCGTTGGATGATACAATGTGGTCAAGAACTATTCCCTCGGTGACCATGAAATGGCACTTCTCCCAATTCAGCATTAAGTTCTTTTCCACGCATCGGGTAAGTACTTTTTCCAGTTTTTCTAAATAATGATCGAAAGAGGTGCCAAAAACGCTGAAATCGTCCATGAACACTTCAAGTACTCTCTCGACCATGTCGCTAAATAAGCTCAACATGCACCTCTGAAAGGTCGCGGGTGCATTACACAAGCCAAATGGCATACGTTTGTAGGCAAACGTGCCAAAAGGGCAAGTGAAGGTCATCTTTTCCTGGTCAAGTACATCTACCTCAATTTGGTTATACCCGGAATAACCATCAAGGAAGCAATAGTAAGGGTGGCCCGCTACTCTTTCAAGCATTTGATCAATAAATGGCAAGGGAAAATGGTCTTTCCTGGTTCCCGCATTGAGTTTCTGGTAATCAATGCAAACGCGCCACCCGGTGGTGGTACATTGGGGAACTAACTCTCCCTTGGCATTCTCGATCACAGTCATACCCGACTTCTTCGGGATGACTTGAATAGGGCTTACCCACTTGCTATCCGAGATTGGGTAGCTGATCCCGGCATCCAACAATTTGATTATTTCGGTTCTCACAACTTATTTCATGTTGGGATTCGGTCTTCTTTGCATTTCTCTAGAAGGTTTGACATCCTCTTTGAGATGGATCTTATGAGTGTAAATTAAAGGACTTATCCCCTTCAAATCAGCTATGCACCAACCAAAAGCACTTTGGTGCTTCCTCAGAATTTTCAATAATTTACCCTCCTGCCCTTCATTTAGGCTAGAGGAGATAACAATAGGAAATGTCTCATCCTCTCCTAGATATGCATATTTAATATGGGCGGGAAGTTTCTTTAACTCGAGTGTTGGAAATTTTTCACTGGAGGGAACCATGTGCGTATCCCTCGGAGGTAATTCCTCGAATCTCGAAACCCAATTAACCTCTCTCACGTCCTCGTCCGACTTACTCTCATAGAGTAGCTCGCTCAATTCTTCAACCTCCCTCTCGAAGGTGGTGTAAGTCCCTTCACTCTCGCGTCTCACCGCTAAACAGGATTCTAAAGCATCGCCATAGTAATTCTCCTCAAAGTACTCTTCTACTATATCCTCTATGAGGCTCACCGCGTGAAGATCGTCTTCCTCCCCTGCATTTTGGGCTATGTGGAAGATGTTGGTATCCAAGGTCATGTTTCCAAATATGAGTTGCATTCGCCCATTCCTAGTATTGATGATTGTGTTAGCCGTAGCTAGGAAAGGGCGCCCAAGGATGATGGGAACATGATTACTCGAGTGGAAGGATGGTTTCGTGTCCCAAATGACAAAATCCACTGGAAAGTAGAAAGTGTCAACTTGAATGATCACGTCCTCGACTATACCTCGTGGGATCTTCACTGTTCGATCCGCTAATTGGAGAGTGACTTTCGTGGGCTTGAGGTCGCCCAAGTCAAGTTGCCTATAAATGGAGTAAGGGAGTATATTTACGCTTGCTCCCAAGTCAAGTAAGGCTTTTTCAATTTTATTCTCCCCAATGATGCAGGATATGGTGGGTGCACCGGGATCTTTGAACTTAGGCGGGAGTTCATTTAGTAGGATGGAGCTAACATTTTGTGCTAGAAAGACGTTCTTCTTCACTTTCATCTTTCTTTTAACCGTCAGCAGGTCTTTGATAACTTTGCCATACGCTGGAATTTGTTTAATGGACTCAAGGAAAGGTAAATTAAGCTTGACTTGCTTTAGCACTTCTAGCACGTCATCACATGGGTTTCCTATGTGGGAGGGAATCAACCTTTGAGGAAACGGTGCTGCGGAAGGCAGTTTCACTACTACCTCTGGCCCACTAGCAGCTTCTTGGTCACTCTCATTCAAGGGGACATCTTCGGCCTCTTTCGTGCCGGGCGAAATCTCCTTGGCTTTCGTTGTGTCGGGTGGGGGAGGTGATAAATCAATAACTCTCCCACTACGAAGAGTGGTTACAACTTGACATTGCTCCTGACGTTCAGTGGAGGTGGCGCTAACGCTAGTTTGACCTTGGGGAGGTCGTTGGCCTTGGGCAGGAAACTTGCCCTTCTCTTGAACACTCAATGAGGATTGTATTTTAGACAGATTCGCATTTATGTCGCCAATCAGACGATCATATTTGGCATTGGTTGCGGTCTGGCTTGCAATGAATTGATTCATGGTATCCTCAAGAGTTCTCCACTGTGGTGGAATATAATTTCCTTGAGGTGGCGGTGCTTGCACATGTCCTTGCATGTGTGGAGCTTGTTGAAAGTGTTGTGGTGGAGGAGGGGCAACGTGCGAAGGAGGGTTCATTGCGGCATGTTGTTACCCATAGCTAAAACCGGGATGATTTTTCCAAGAAGGGTTATATGAATTCCCGTGCGGGGCACCGAAATTGCCCTTAAAACCTCCTACACCACTAACTTGCTCTTGCAACATTGCTTTGTAGGTGGGTATCGTCGGGCATTCCTCAGTTGAATGTCCCGCCTCGCAAATAGCACACACCTTTACGACTGGGTTTGGAATGGGTCCAGCTGGTCCTTTTCCATATATCTCGCACAGATCTCAAAATCCTATCTCAAGAGTCTCTAATCGGCTATCCATCATAGAATTCTTATCTACATGGAATAGGCCGGATGCTGATGGAGTAGTGGTCGCTTGTCTATTTCGATTTTGAGTGTTGGGATCAGAAGTGTCCCAGGATTGGGTAGTCTCGGCGACATACCTCAAGTGAAGCTCAGCATCCTGGGCATCTAAATCGATAAACGGACCACTTCCCATTGGTTCAACAAGTTGTTTGGAGTTAAGATTCAACCCATTATAGATAAAAGAGATGACTTACGCTGAATCAAATCCATGATGGGGGAATGAAGCAACTAACTCGTTGAAACGTTCATAACATCGATGAAATGACTCATTTTCAGCTTGTCTGAATGCTTGAATTTGAGCCTTTATGGAGATTGTTCGATGTGGTGGGAAGAATTTCTTGAGAAATTTCGACTGTAGCTCATTCCAGGATGGAATCGAGCTTGGAGGTAAAGACCATAGCCAGGACTTAGCTTTATCTTTGAGCGATAAAGGGAAGAGTTTGAGGCGGATTACCTCTTGTGTGCAGGTTTGATCATTTAGAGTATCACACACGTCCTCAAATTCCCTAATATGGAGGTATGGCTTTTCAGAATCCATACCGTGGTAATGCGGTAGCATCTGGATCATCCCATTTTTGAAACGGAATTGCCCGGCATTATACGGGAGTATAATGCATCCCGAAGTGACAATATGCTCGGGATATAAGAATTCTCTAATCGGACGGTATGGGAGCTCTTCCTCACCGGCGGGTGCACTGCCGTGTTGTGACATCTCTCCTTAACTTATTGACTCGGTGTTCTCACTGGGCATTCTCGAAGTGTGTCCTAAGAAAGGGAAGGTAGTGTTATCGGAGATTGAGTGAGACGGTGTGGGAGGTGGGATCCAGAACTGTGGGGCGTTTGGAGTGTGGGGACTATCAGGATTATACTCAACAATTGGATTTTCGTGAATGTTGATTGGAGTATTATGGGGTGTGGGAGTGGTTTCAGAATTTTGCATTAAAGCTTAGGAGAGATGACGGTGAGTCTTTTTTGTGCTTTTTGAAATTTTTTATGTTTTTGGATTTTTGAAATTTTTGGTCAAAGCTTTGGATTGACTCAATCTGATCCTAAGTCTACCTAATTCCCCGGTAACGGCGCCAAAAACTTGACGCGACTGAAAATGTGTCTCAGAAATGCGTTCACT
Source organism: Sambucus nigra (assembly GCA_949130495.1). Taxonomy (NCBI): domain Eukaryota; kingdom Viridiplantae; phylum Streptophyta; class Magnoliopsida; order Dipsacales; family Adoxaceae; genus Sambucus; species Sambucus nigra. Next base: position 161,399,598 of record OX422217.1, read on the forward strand.
CTAGGCTCAAGTGTAAGCCTGTCGCTCAAGTAATAATCCGACAAGTCGGGTATCGATCCTCAGGGAAAAAGGACAACGAAGTTGTGACGACAGAAAAGACGGAGGAATCCTAACCTTGACTCTAAAAATAAAGGGAAAATGATTTGATTTTGGGAGTGATTTCAACTAAATGCAAAGATGAAATTATGAAAAATGCAACTACACTAGTTTACCTAAAATATGAATAAAAATTGATTGATCTGATTGATCATAAATTTATCTGATTGATCTGACCCGGAATTTAGTACTCCCAAGCATAATGTATACGAGGTTCAAGCCCGCGTCATACCTAATCTGAGGATGAGTAAATCAGTATCGCGATAGTGACACTCAAATTGCACTCTAAATCATCACGAGTACCCATGGGAAAACGTGATATAAAGATCTACAATTATTGTGTCATTATGCAATACGATCATAGTCAATCAATAAATTCATCGGATTAATTTTATACACATACACTAACACCTCAGGTTGGGTTCATGTACCCCGGCCTTGGTAAATCTAGCCTAACATGTTGAATTTAATGAAAACAATAATTGATGTGCAGGAATTCATGATTAATCTAAGAAAAATGATAATTAGATGTAGAAACGAATTAGAAATAAAAATTACTCACTAAAATTACCAAAACAATAAATGCAACAATGAATGAAACCGGTACTCACAAAAATTACTGGATCAATCTTCAATCCTTGAATTAAAACTACAATTCTTAGATAAAACTAGGGTTTTTGGAAAAGAAGCAGGAAACCCTACTAATTCTTCGTCTATAACAATAATAAATCGGGTCTTTAATACCCTACAACAATATCGGAAGTCAACTGCACTAGGAGTCTTTTTAGGAAGATAAAAGATTTTCAGATCTCGAAGACCGGACCGGTCCGGGTCTTAGGCGGACCGGTCCGGGGGCGGACCGTTTCTTTTTATTTTGGCCTCTTTCAGTTTGCATGCGATCCGGGGGCTTCTGGAGTTTGGCAAGGCGGACCGGTCCGAGGTAGGGGCAGACCGGTCCGGCTATTTGACTTTCTGGCTCATCTTTGACTGCTCATAACTTTTGTTCCGGGATTCCGATTGGGGTACCGTTTCTTCCTTTGTGCTCGTGAATGAGATGTCTTCAACTTCTCTTTAGGTACCTCATCCGAATTCCGTGTAAAAATTATGCTTTTGCCCTTGAGACTTTTCCTTCTTTCTTTCTTGATTCTACCGATTTCCTTCTCTCGTTTCTTGACATCAAATACCTGTAAAATCACTACAAAATACTAGAAACTCGATGTACTCATTAGGATCAGTCAGTAGCACAGTTATGAGATAAATCCAACTCAATTACGTTGTTCGAGGTGCTAAAAGTAACTAAATCAAGGGATAAATTAGGAAGAATTTATGCCTAATCAGCAACATTTAAGTTAGGGGGTGTAGGATATTCTATCCATTTCATGTGTAGTACATTGATTTGCTTACTTGTTAGTTACTTAGTATGCCTTTTTGTTAAAAATTAAAAAAAATTGAAAAATATTTTCTTTCTTTTTTCTCCTTTTTAGGGCTTTTTGCCTTTGTTTCCGATGATAAATTTCAATAATTGCCCGATCCAATAGACAACCCAATGATGCATGTTCTCGATTTTAGAAGTTATTAGACTTTAGTCTCACTTATTGATATTGTGAATAACTTCATGAATTAAACTTTATCCCATGAGCATATGCACTTTCCTTGTTATATTGATTTGGTTTAAGATTTTTATAACTCGGTAATCTTTTGTTGCATCGTATATACTTACACCGAGTAAGCTTTGTACCTTTCGTCATTTGTGAGTGTATACACTATTCTTTCCTCGTTGAAAATATTGAATTCGTTGGTAATATCTCTATTCTTTCATTTGACCGTTCATTAATTGAGTTCATACTTGAAATGTGTTACTTGATCATGATTTTCATTTATTGTTTTGACTCGAGAATTGCGTAAACTTTGTGAAATGATCATAGGCCATCTTTGTTATATCACACATATTAGCCTTTACCTCACCCTTATATGTTTACCCTCGTTAACCCCTTTGAGCCTAAATATAGCCCTTCATTTCATAACCCCATTCCCATAACCAACTCCAAATTGGAGTTTTAGCCCATATATACAGTTTCCTCACCTTTGTTTGGAATATTACTTGGGATTGAATGATGCTGTTATGATGTCGGTTGCAATTTAGGCATATGAGAGTTTGAAAAGTAAAGAAAAGAAAGTAGTAAAAAAAAGTGAAGAAAAAGAGAAAGCAAAAAGCAAAAGAAAACAAAAGAAAACATGAGAAAAAGAAGAAAATAAAAGAAAAAGAAAAGAGAAAGTTGTATATGTTGTGTATATAGTTCAATAAGCTTTGATTACTCTCCAAATGATACATTTAATGCTTGTTTTGGAACTTGTTTTCCAATTTTGATATTGCCCGTATTTTCCCAATATCCCAAGTTTTCATCCCGAACACTTTGAATTCGTACATATATTCCTTCGTTTCGTACCCTAGCCAAACCTACATTACAACCCCATACAAGTCCTATGTGATCTTAAGTAGATGTAATTCAAAGGTTTAAATAGTTTTGATAATCTGTGAAAATGCATTTTGCCTCTTTTAATGTACGGTATCTTTCATTGAGATTACAGTTTTTCATTTTATATATAGTGTTCTTCATTTGTGACATGTGTGCGGCCTAGTTTCCATTTACATTTACTCTTTATGCCCACATGTTCCGTGTGTTACCTCCCGTTCCAAGTGAATTCATTTGTTGAGCGTAATGCCCGTGAGGATTGAATGTATGCACACTTTATGTTTATCCGAATTATTTAAGTTTTTACCAAATCATATTTTGCATTTTCTCTCCCCCCTCCCACTTTTAAAGTTTCAATTCTATGAGGTGCATTCAACATGTTAATAACTACGGACTTTAGCTTGAATTTATTCAATATGCTATTAACGCATTTGAAATCTTTTTCGTTGTTGTTGAGTTTGTCGCATGTTGGGTTGGGCATATTTTGAGGAAACCATGTGATGTTTGTGGGTATCATCCCTGAAAACCCTCACGAGACAACACTCGTCCATTAGGGTAACCTAGGGGTTTAACGGCTTATTGCATATGCAAAATGCAATCGTTCGCCCGCGAAAGTGGCCTTATCTTTTTATTACTTTTTCATCCCATTTTGTACTTGTATCCTACTTTTTGTTTTCTTGTAGTTATTGTTGTTTCCTATTTCATTGCTAGGGACTAACAATGTGTAAGTTAGGGGGTGTGATACGACGCAAATATTGCGTATTTCACCCGTTAACCTACGCCTTATTATCCCCCTTGGGTATCTTAATCCCTATATTTATGCTCGTTAACCAGAAAACCTCGGATTTCTATGGTAACATGTTTTGCAGGGGTTAATTGAGCTTTTGTAGGTATTTCCATGCTTAGTATGAAGTTCGGACGCTTTCCGGAAAAGTTTCGTCGACTATTTCAGCTTCGGGGGCTTTTTAGTAATTCTAGTATTTGGGTTTGAATCCTGAGCTCTTCACGGAAGTTGAAGCCCTTTGATTTCTCTTCTCGTGGCCGCCGACGGTGCATGATTCCGAGTTGTATCGATGGAGTTATGGCATTTTTAGGATGGTTTTTACTACAAAATCACACTCAAGGTCACATTCAAGGGCATTTTAGTCATTTCATATTTTAGTTTTTTGGCCTAATGTCTTTATGAATGTTGTAGTCCTCTGAGTTATCTTCGTGTAACCTCCGACCGTGCCTCATTCCGAGCTATAACGAAGAAATGACATCATTTTCCGTAAAATAGTACAAAGCTACAGAATTGCAGACCTGTAGGGGCGAATCGATTCGTCCCAAAACCGAATCGATTCGGAATGCTGCAGAATTGCAGTTCGAATTTCCCTGTTTTCGAATCGATTCGGCCTTGCAGATTTTGAGTTTTCTTCCCTTTTATTACAGGTTTGCCATAAGATATTTTGTAAATAACTTATTTTCTCTCATTTGGGAGAAGATATCAATCATTTTTAGGTTAGTTTAGCTTAGGGTTTGGGGGGATTTGAGAGCTCTTCTTCTTCCTCTCTTGGTTTGACACCCATTTGGGTTTGTAATTGGTATTTTCATATTCCCTCTCCATTAATATAGTGTGTATTTCCTTTATTCTTTCTTTATAGATTAGTTTCATGCTTTCAAATTAGTTTATTGTTGTTATTTATTGCTTTAATTAGTTTAGTTGTTCTTTAAATTAGTTTAATCCATGTATTGTCCATAGATAACGGGTTGGGACTGCGTTTCCGCCATTTATGGGCGTCGAGCTCCGAAAGTTAGGTTTTGGGTAAAATTGCATTTAATTGAAACCGCGTGTATTAAAGTTGGATTGTTATGCGTTTAACTTTATTTGTCACGCAACTTTAGTGTTTATAGCGATAATCCGAATTTAATCCGCGTGTGACCATTTTTCGTTAAATGTTTAATCTCGCAACTTTGGGTTAAATTCCTTATTGTGTGATGTTTATGCTTAATTGAAAATGCTCGATTAAATATTTTCGAACCGAAATTCTAATTATTAGTTGTTTGACCCATGGCGGGTACGCGATCCTGACTCTCGTTTTATTAATTGTAGTATAGTGCTAACTTCTTCCTTTTTGTATTTTGTCACCATTACCAACCATAACCTTTTCATTTATTTATTTTACACTTTTATTCTTGAAGTTTTAAAGCAATTAACATCTAAAATTCAATCACTCCCTGTGGATTTCTTACGATACCCGAGTTACCGCTGTGCTTGCTTGCCAAGTGTAGTTATAGTTTAGGTTTTTTGCATTGAGTCGCCGAACTGATAACAACGATTTGCGTATTACACGACGCACGGTTCACGCTCGATCAAAATGGCGCCGTTGTCAGGGAGTGTGTTTTAGATTGTAATTGTTTTATTTTTTTGTAGTATTTCTTTCATTAATATTTGTATTCTTTATTTTCCCCTTTCTTTTGACTTGTGCTAGATTGTTTCGAGAAATTGAAATTTTGGTGCTTGTCGCTTTTATTGAATAGCTTATTTTGAAATGTCTCGCTATTACGCTTTAGATAACCTTAATTGTTATGAGAATTGTTTTCCAAGTTATATTCCCAAAACATTGAGAGAATGCCCACAAATTCTTGAAGATGAGCGCATTGAGCGTAAAATTCAAGAGTATGTAAGTGATCCCTTATCGCCTTGTGAGGGTAATTTGGAATGCGGGGGATCCGTTAGCTATGAGCAACCCACACAAGACGATGAAATGTCTTCTTGTTCGTTTGATTATGAGTTAATGATTAAGGAAATTAATGACCGATCCGAAAGTCCTCAAGCTTGGTTTCTAGAAACCGATGCCATGCTCGATGAGATTATTTCTTCACAAAATCGGGTTGAGGTTGAAACTTGCGTTTCATCTCCACCCCTTTTTGTTGAAAAAATAATTGAGAGTGAGCCAAGCTTTAGCACTTTCGATTTTCAACCTCTTATTAATTCTTTCGATTGTATTGAGGTTGTTGGTCCTTCCTTTCCTTTACTCCCTAATATTACCGAACAATTAAATTTATCACAAGAATCGGTTGAAAGTCTTGAGGACTTTGACCCGATTCTTGAACGAGAATGTTATTTTGAGATGCTTCATCTCATGGGCTTTTCACTTGGACTTTCCCCACCTCCCTTTCCAATTGAAGAATCTTGGGGATGTGATTTTGATTTTTCTGAGACTAATGTAGTCTTGTCCCCCATAGTATCCAAATCCCCCATCGTCTGCCCAAAATTTCAAATTGGCGATGGTTCACTTTTTTCACCACCCACATGCCTTTCGTTTTTCAAACAGAATTATTATTTTTCGGGAGGCATGTTCGCTTTGGAGGGTCCACCGTTGATCTTTCAAAGTCAAATCCGTTTTAGGTGGACCCTCAACTATTTAGACTTCTAATGTATAGTTAGTGTGAAGCCTAAATAGTAGGTTGTAAATAGTTAGCTTTTTAATTTTCTTTCTTTCCTTTTTTTTTTCTTCCCTTTTTATTTAGTCTAGTGTAATTAGTTAACTTTTTGTTATTTGTTTTTTCTATGCTCGGTACTAACTTGTTTTGTAGATTTCATTGGACTCGTGCGTATGGAGATCGCTCCAATTTTGGGTAATATCGTTCTTTTTCTCTCTTTGGGTTGTGTTCTTAATGCGCATTGAGGACAATGCAACATTTGAGTTAGGGGGTGTAGGATATTTTATCCATTTCTTTGTTTTGTATATGGATTTGCTCATATTTACTTACTAAGTATGCCTTTTTGTGAAAAATTTGAAAATTTTCAAAAATATTTTCATTCTTTTTTCTCCTTTGTTGGGCATTTTGCCTTGTTTCCGATGATAAATTTTAATAATTGCCCGATCCGATTGACAACTCAATGATGCATGTTCTCGATTTCAGAAGTTATTAGACTTTAGTCCTTAAATCATTGATATTGTGAATAACTTCATGAATTAAACTTTATCCCATAAGCATATGCACTTTACTTGTTATATTGATTTGGATTAATATTTTTATAACTCGATAATATTTTGTTGCATGGTATATACTTACACCGAGTAAGCTTTGTACCTTTCATTGTTTGTGAGTGTTATACACTATTCTTTTCTCATTGAAAACGTTGAATTCGTTGGTAATCTCACTATTCTTTCATTTGACCGTTCATTAATTGAGTTCATACATGAAATGTGTTACTTGAGCATGATTTTCATATATTGTTTTGACTCGAGAATTGCGTAAACTTTGTGAAATGATCATAGTCCCTCTTTGTTATATCACCCATATTAGCCTTGACCTCACCCTTATATGTTTACCCTCATTAACCCCTTTGAGCCTAAATATAGCCTTTCGTTTAATAACCCAAATCTCATAACCAACTCCAAATTGGAGTTATATACCATACATATACCTTTACATACCTTTGTTTGGAATGATACTTGGGATTGAATGATGTTATTGAAGTGTGGTTGAAATTTAAGCATATGAGAGTTTGAAAAGTAAAGAAAAGTGATGTGAAAAAAGTGAAGAAAAAGAGAAAGCAAAAAGCAAAAGAAAACAAAAAAAAAGTGAGAAAAAGAAGAAAAGAAAAGAAAGAGAAAGTTGTATATGTTGTGTATAGTGTTCAATAAGCTTTGATTACTCTCCCCGATGATATATCTAATGCTCATTTGGAACTTATTTTCCAATTTTGGTATTGCCCGCATTCTTTCCATTATTTCAAGTTTTCATCTCCGAACACTTTAAATCCGTACATATACCTTTCATTTCGTACCTTAACCCCAAACCTACATTACAACTCTATAAAGTCCTATGTGATCTTAGGGTGCATTTAATTTAAAAGTCATAATAGTTTTGATAATCTGTGAAAATGCATTTCGCCTCTTTTGATGAGTGGTATCTTTCATTGAGATTACAAGTTTTTCATTTCCTATATAGCGTTCTTCATTTGCGACATGTGCACGACCTAGTTTCCATTTACATTTACTCTTTATTCCCGCATGTCCGGTGTATTACCTCCCATTTCGAGTGATTTCATTTGTTGAGTGTAATGCCCATGAGTATTGAATGTATGCTTGCTTTATGTTTATCCGGTTTATTTAAGTTTTTCGCCAAATCACACTTTTGCATATGCTCTCCCCCTCCCACTTTTAAAGTTTCAATTCTATGAGGTGCATTCAACCTGTTAATAACAACGAACTTTAGCTTGAATTCTTTCAATATGCTAATAACATGTTTGAAATCTTTTTCGTTGTTGTTGAGTTTGTCGCATGTTGGGTTGGGCATATTTTGAGGAAACCATGTGATGTTTGTGGGTATCATCCCTGAAAACCCTCACGAGACGACACTCGTCCACTAGGTAACCTAGGGGTTTAACGGCTTATTGCATATGCTAAATGCAATCGTTTGCCCACAAAAGTGGCCTTATCCTTTCTTATCCCATTTTTGTACTTGTATACTATTTGTGATTTTCTTGTAGCTCTTGTTGTTTCCTATTTAATTGCTAGGGACTAGCAATGTGTAAGTTCGGGGGTGTGATACGACGCAAATATTGCGTATTTCACCCGTTAATCTACGCCTTATTAGCCCCCTTGGGTATATTAATCCCTATACTTATGCTCGTTAACCAGAAAACCTCGGATATCTATGTTAACATGTTTTTCAGGGGTTAATTGAGCTTTTGTAGGTGTTTCGATGCTTAGTATGAAGTTTGGACACTTTTAGGAAAACTTTTATCGACTATTGCAGCTTCGGGGGCATTTTAGTAATTTCAGTATTCAGGTTTGAATCCCGAGATCTTCATGGAAGTTGAAGACCTTTTATTTCTCTTCTCGTGGCCGCTGACGGTGCATGATTCCGATGTATAATGAGGGAGTTATGGCATTTTTAGGATGGTTTTGACTTAAAAAGTACACTCAAGGTCACATTCAAGGGCATTTTAGTCATTTCATATTTTGGTTTTTTGGCCCAATGTCTCTTGGATGTTGTATTCCTCTGAGTTATCTTCGCGTAGCCTCGGACCGTGCCTAATTCCGAGCTATAACGAAGAAATGACGGTATTTTCCGTAAAACAGGATAAAGCTGCAAATTGTAGACCTGTAGGTGCGAATCGATTCGGAATTTTTCCAAATCGATTCGGCTCTACAGAAAGCCCGCAAGTCTCTATTTTTAAGTGGATTTTGGTTGGGTATTTTGGTGAAAAAAAATTGTATTAAGTGGGGGATCAGTTTTAGACTTGAGATAATTCATTTTAGGTTAGAAGAGGGGTTTTTTGGTGGTGGAGCTTCTCTCTCTAGGGTTTGCACCTTTTGGGTTTGTAAGTAACACTATTCATCTTCTTCTCCATTATTATAGTTGTATTTCATTTTCTTGCTTTATTTCCATTGATGTCATTCCATTTCTTGCCTAGATAATTAGTTGTAGTTATTTATTTCTTGCTTTAATTAGTTAATTAGTGGTTTAAAGTAGTTTAATCCATGTATTATCCATAGATAACGGGTTGGGATTGCGTTTCCGCCATTAATGGGCGTCGAGCTCCGAAAGTTAGGTTTTTGGGAAAATTGCATTTAATTGAAACCTCGGGTATTAAAGTCGGATTATTATGCGTTTAACTTTCTTTGTCACGCAACGTTAGTGTTTATAGCGATAATCCGAATTTAATCCGTGTGTGACCATTTTTGATTAAATGTTTAATCTCGCAACTTTGGGTTAAATTCCTTATTGTGTGATGTTTATGATTAATTAAAAATGCTCAGTTGAATATTTTTGAACCGAAATTCTAATTATTAGTTGTTTATCCCATGGCGGGTACGCGATCCCGACTCTCGTTTTAATTAGTTGTAATTTAGCGTTAACTTCTTATTTTTTTCCTTTTTAACGATTTCAACCTATCACCTTTTACACTTTTATTCTTGAAATAATAAAACAATTAAAATCTAAAATTCAATCACTCCCTGTGGATTTCTTACGATACCCAACTTACCGCTGTGCTTGCTTGTCAAGTGTAGTTGTAGTTTAGATTTTTTGCATCGCGGCGGCGAAACGCACAACGATTGTGTCCTCACACGAACACACTTTTACCGCTCGATCAGAAATCAACTGTGCATTGGTCTTGCTCAGTTTTCGAGAAAGTACTTTTTGAAAAAGCCTCTTCAAATTGTTCCCAAGTAAAATTTGCAATATTCTAATTGCGTTACATTGTTTTCCATCAGAAATATGCTTCACCTTCAAACATATACGCGGATAAAGTTATTCAAAGATTAGTAGCTATACCTACTCCAATCAGAATTTTACAATTTGACAAATCCCTTTCTCATCTTCATTAGCACATGTCTTTCCAAGAAAAGACAGGGGTTGTTGTCATATAAATTACTTAAGAACATTCATTCAATGAATTTATTTGAAAACATCCTTAGGAGTAGAACGAGTAGTCTATTGTTGTTGGGATAATGTGGTAAGTTCCTGGAGACACCGCATGATTCCTTCAGTTTGAGTTTGTTCAAGTTGAGTTCCAGCAGAGGGGGTTCGAGTACTAACCATCCTAAAATAGAAAAAATTAAATAAAAAATGTTATAAACAACAATGAAGAAACAAGTCGACTATATTTTACATAACGTTACTTGCAAAGTTCTATTATGCATCATCATGTATATCCGTGGAACTAACATTATATGATACAACATTTAACAACTTCTAACATTAGACTTCTAAATAGGAACAACTGCGTCATCACTAGATGTAGACACGGGGCTGACTAGATAATATCCTTGGTCTGCATCATCTATCGATTTACCTGTGGTTCTAGAAGAATACCCTCCATGTATGTCACCATTAGATGTCACTTCTAGGTACATTGGTGGAACCGACAGCTCATTGACAAGTGCTAAATTTATAGCTTCTTGAAGTATGACCGAATCATTGGCAAAGTCATCCACTTTTCGCATTACCTGCATCTCACCAATGCTCTATTGATCCACACCGACCTTTTAATGTAATTACTTGACCTGGCCTAGTCTTCTTCATCTCCATGAATCATTTCTCTTAAGCTGGCCAAAGCCTCTTCCCTTGCATGTGTTTCCCATCTGATATCTATCTAGAGATCTATGTCAAACAAAAATGTATCCCATGCTTCCATACTACAAAATTGATTTACCATATAATAATAGTAATAAAATAAGTTATGAAAAGATCAAATCAATAATATCTTATCTATTTACCGCATAGAATACTAACCCGACAATATGTTTTTAAATTTAAAACATGCTCTGATACCAACTTGTCACACCCTGATTTTTGGTATGAATGAATAAGAAGTACACATAAAGAAATGAATTAAAGTTAAGTAAGAATAACATAACTTTTTATTCATTATTAATATGTTACATAGGTTGGAACCACCGCAGGGGTGAGTTACACGTTTCTAGTACACATGAATATATAGAAAATTCAAAAGCGCCACACCTTATTCCAATCACGTTTAATCTCTTCCCATAGGGTCATTGATATGCCCTAAATGTAACCCGTCGGCTCAGAGACATAAACCTCGTCCAGGGAGATGGCCGATGTTAGAAGGTCCTTGGACTGCCAACCAACGGTCTCGTCCTAAGCAAGGTTGACCATGGTCGATGTTTCTAGTTACCTCACAGTCAGACAACAATTAAGGTTTTCATGTCCCATAGGGGAAGTTATTCATCAGATCATCCATGGTTGGCAACCTCGGCTGGATACAGGCCGAGGTTGAAAGGACAACTCCTCCATAACCTCGGCCCAGGGCGACATTACGAACTTGTCTCACCTCGGCCTCATATGGGCCGAGACCACCATGATTAATCTCGGATTGGGTGACAACCAAACTCCACCAACCTCGTACTCTCCCAGGCCGAGGTTGGGACCAATAACAAGTAGCCGAGCCTTTATTCGCATATGTGTGGTCGGTAACACGTGTACACAATCAGTCATAACCTAATCAGTACCCTCACGTGAGATAATATTGAGGTCATCATTATCTACATAAGATTATCCAGGTGTCATTCTCATACTGGTTCAATCCTCACGTACATTCTCATTGCATTCCTGGGGGGTACATTACACCCCCCAAAGCACTATATATAATGGTCATCCTCTACCTTGTAAAGGATACGAAATTAGCAACCCTAGCTGAAACTCTATTCAAATATACCATAGAGAGAGAAAGCTTGAGAGATTGTATCTATAGCCATTAGAGCCCTCATACAGTGATATTAATCACACACTTGCACAATGGACGTAGGCCTGGTTGGCTGAGCCACTTACATAACTGTGTTCATCCTCTTCACCTCACCTCAATCTCTTATATTTAGTATACTCTTGTGCTGCCATTGTTATCACTAGCTTGAGTTTACAAACATCTTGACTGGTGGTGCTATTTCCAGCATCATCATTTTGGCGCCGTCTGTGGGAATCGAGAAGATATCTCTTCCTTATCTCTTGCTTAACCTAACCGGAGACTCTGGTGGTGAACCAGGGCTTACCCCTTGCGTGCAGCTATTTCACCATTGAAAGAGGTCCTGTAAGGTATTAAGCTCATCTACTACACCAGCTCTTTAGTGCTAACACATGGCACCGGAATTACCACCACCTCTTCTACCGCTCGGGGATGGTGGACCTAGCTCCATCCAGGCACCGCCTCAATTCGAAATGGCGAAGGTGGCCGCATCCTTGAGGTCTTTGGCTGCAACGCAACAAGAAATGCAGTAGAAATTTGCACAGCTCAGTCAAAATATGATGAGGCCACCTGGAGTCTCACCGAAGATGATTACTCGGGTGACTGTCCAGGCGCACCCTGAAGCCAGGGGACCACCCTAGGCACCGCTCAAGGATCACCCTAAGCCCCAGCGGAGGAGGGACGTTGCTGATCCTAGGCGCTTGCGCCTGGGGAGGCAAGGACACCCTTGCCCTGAGGATAGGTATGCTGATCTAGAGGCGGAAGATGTCCCGGAAGACTGTTGGGAGCCATGTGAGGTTTCGAATAACACAGACCATCCTATCCAGTGGAACCAAGGTTGCGGGGGCAGAGGAGGAGCAGAAGCCCAACAACAAGGATCAGCTTTTGATCGATTGAGCAGAGGGTCGACCTTTGAAAGGCTAGACCCCATAAATGACCTGAGCCAAAGGTTGTTCAGGTCGAGAAGTGCAGCAGATTGACAAAGGGAAGAGAGGCAACGTCGGACTCATCAAGGACGAGGAAGAGACTAGGAAGAGGTCAACAACTAACGTTGTGCTACGGCTGAGGAACCCTCAGTCCACCCCTTGGAGGTGGCCGGGGATAACCTCGGCCAGGCTGACGTTGCAAGGCCGTGGAATGGCTCCATCCAACATCTTGAGGACAAAATAGGAGACCTCATCAAAAGTCGAGATCCACTGCAAAGAGGTTTCTTAGAGGGCTCTCCGTTCGTGGCTAAGATAATGAGCTTCCCTACCCCAGCCAAGTTCAAACCGCCCACGTTGTCTCCTAAGTATGACGGTAGCACCAACCCTATACATCACATTGAGATGTACCAGTCAGCGCTGGACATTTATTCAATACCAGATGAGATGAAGTGCCGGGACTTCTCTAGGACTTTGACGGGAGCAGCACACATCTGGTTTACTTCTCTTCCCAAGAATTCAATTGAGAACTTTAAGGGCTTGGTTGAACGATTCATTCACAATTTCTGTTTTGGGGTAAGACCTCAAAAAACGACCACCCATCTGTTGTATGTCAAGCAAGACAAGCACGAGAGCCTAAGAGACTACATCGCCAGGTTCAACAAAGAAAAACTTGAGGTGGAAGATTACGAAAAGAATATTGCCATGAACGCCCTCATAGGAGGTCTTCAGAAAGCAAAGTTATTGTGGAAACTTACGGAAAACCCCCCCAAGTCCATGGCGGAGCTATTGACAACTGCGGGGAAGGTAATGAACACTGAAGAGGCCATGGCCGCTAAGTATGAAGATGAGAACGGCGGTAGAAGTAGAAAGTTCCAAAGAAAGAAGGATGGAAACAAGAGGTCAGTTGATGACATGTTTGCACGTTATACCCCTCTTACTGTAAGCTGTGAACACATCCTCAATGAGATTAAGAATTACCGGTCCCTAAGATGGCCAGAGAAGCTGAAGGCTCCTCCACATAAGAGGAACCATAACTTATGGTGCGAATTCCACCAAAACCATGGCCATATAACAGACAAGTGCTTCGCCTTAAAGGATGAGATCGAAAAAATGTTGAAGTCAGGAAAGTTGAGAAAGTACGTTGATAGCAAGGCTCCTAATAGGGGAAGAGATGACCCTAAAAAGAGGAGAAACGACAGATTTCGTGACGATACCCCAGCAAGAAGAGATGGTGACTCATATGGTGATGACGAAGACGATCCCGACCTCCCACCAAAGGATGACAACACCCCAGTAAAGAGGGTTGGTATGATCTCCTTTGGTGTTAACACCATATGCGGAGGACTTGCAGGGGATGGTTCTGAAGTGGCTTACCGGAAAGCTCATGTGGCAGAGGCCAAGTCAGTGGACAAACTTAAAATAGTAAATCTGACATCTTCCGAGACAACGCAGAAGAGAAAGAAGGTGGACGTGGACACTCCCGTAGTTGGGTTTTCCCAACTCGACTTCAAGGGCATCCTAGCTCCACATGATGACCCTTTGGTAATCACAACAAGAGTTCATGGATGTGAGGTATAGAGAATTCTTATAGATGGAGGAAGTTCTGCTGATGTGATGTTCTGGCCCTGCTTCAAAATCCCAGGCCTTAACAAAGCTAGGCTGGTACCCTAGCATCATTCGTTAATGGGGTTCAGCGGTGAAAAGTTCCATCCGTTGGGAATGTATGAGATGGACGTACGAATGGGCGATGACTGGCCTAAGAGGTTAACCCAGAAGATCAATTTTTTTATTGTGGAAAAAAATGTCTTCTCGGCCTATAACCTCATCATAGGAAGAGTAGCCCTTAAGGAGTTTGAGGCCGTGTCATCGACGATCCACCAAATGCTAAAATTCTCGACCCCCTATGGGGTAGGGGAAGTGCAGGGTGACCTGACCATAGCTCGAGAATGCTACTTCGACTCGGTTGAAGAGAGAGAGGCACATAAGAGAGCTACTACCACTTATAACATCGATACACTTGACCCTAGAGATGAAATAAAGTTGAAGAAAGGAGAGGTCGTGGAAGAGGTACAATCCATCATCCTCAATGAGGACGAATCGAAAAAAACCGTCCAGGTTGGCAAAGCCTTAAAAGCGGAGTTCAAGGAAGAGCTGATAAACTTCCTGAGGAAGAGGCAGAGTGTCTTTGCTTGGAGTCATGCAGACATGCCTGGCATAAACTCTGAGGTCACGTGCCATAAACTCAATGTATCTAAGGATGCTAAACCAATCAAGAAAAGACAAAGAGTCTACTCTAGGGAGAAGTACGACATCATCCGGGAAGAAGTCAGAAGAGGCTGAATTCATCAGGGAGGTGATATATCCGGAGTGGTTGTCAAATGCAGTCATTGTGCCCAAAGCCAACGGAAAGTGGAGAATGTGCGTAGATTTTACTGACCTGAACAAGTCTTGACAAAAGATAGTTATCCCTTACCTCAGATCGACCAGATGGTAGATGCAACGGCAGGATATGAGCTCATGAGCTTTATGGACGTGTACTCAGGCTACAACCATATCTTCATGGATGCTGAAGACTCAGAGAAGACAACCTTTATCACTGACAAAAGGGACATATTGCTACAAGGTTAGCCCTTCGGATTGAAAAATGCAGGGGAAACATACCAACGTCTTGTGAATAAGATGTTTGAAGACTAAATAGACAAGACTATGGAGGTGTATGTAGACGATATGTTAACGAAGAGCTTAAAAGTTTGCACTCATGTGGCAAACCTGGAAAAAACATTCGACACCATGAAGTTATACAGAATGAAACTCAACCCTGCGAAGTGTGTCTTTGGGGTAGGAGCTGGGAAATTTCTTAGATTCATTGTCAATCAGAGGGTAATAGAGGCAAACCCTGAGAAAATCAAGGCTTTGCTCGACATGAAGCACCAAGAAGTATCAAGGACATTCAGAGGCTCACTGGAAAAGTAGCTGCACTCAATAGATTTGTTTCTAGGGCGACGTACAAGTGCCTTCCCTTCTTTAAGGTTCTTAGAAAGGCTTTCGAATGGGATAAAGAGTGTGATGAGGCTTTTAATAAACTCAAGTCCTACCTTGGATCTCCATTGCTCTTATCTCGGCCAATAGCGGGAGAGAGGTTGTTTGTTTATCTAGCAGTCTCTGAATCGGCAATAAGTGCGGCCATTGTACGGGAAGACGTTGGGGTTCAAAGGCCTGTATACTTCAACAGTAAGGCCCTTCAGGGATCTGAACAGAATTATCCTCGGATGGAAAAATTAGCCTACACCTTGATACATGCTTCTAGGAAGATGAAGCCCTACTTTCAATCACATTCTATGGTCGTCCTCACTGACTCCCCACTAAGACAGGTCCTCCATAAACCTAAGAAGTCGGGCAGATTGATGGCATGGGCCATTGAACTAGGAGAGTATGACCTTACTTATTAGCCCAGGGTGGCCATCAAAGGGCATACAGTGGAAAATTTTATCGTAGAGTTCACATAGGCAGAGGCCGAGGTTGAGTATAACCTAGATATCGCGGAAAGGTCAAACAGCAACGTCTTTTGAGACTCGAAAGAGGGTATATCCAAGGGAGCCAGAATTGGAATAGCCGAGAATGAGGAAGACCGGTACCTCTTCAAGCAGGGAATCATGTTAGAAGGGGGTTTCTCATCAGATAAAGACATCTAGAACCTCTTTGTCGACGGGTCTTCTTGTGAAAGTGGAAGCGGTGACGGGCTGATACTCTCATCCCCGGATGGTACCAATATCGGATATGCCCTAAGGTTTAACTTCAAGGCATCAAACAACGAGTCAGAATATGAGGCCATGATAGCTGTCCTCTTCTTGGCAAAGACCCTTGGGATAAGATGACTCCTTCTTCACAGTGACTCAAGGTTAGTTGTTAACCAAGTATTGGGGGTTTATGAGGTCAAGGATGAAAGAATGGCCAAATACCTAAAGAGGGTAAGAGTGACATTAGAAGATTTTAAAGAGGTAAAAATGAAGAGAATACCTTGGCAAAATAATAGCCATGCTGATGCATTATCAAGGCTAGCTTCGGCGACAAGGAAAGATATCAGAAGGACTGTCCCAGTTGAGATCTTGCCCAAGGCGACCGTTGAAGAAGAAGAGGTCAATAACCTTTGCCTCAATTTGAACCTAGGGGACTCATGGATGGATCCCCTTATCAGATATATCAAAGAGGGAGAGCTACCGAAATCAAAGTTAGAGAGGAGGAAACTGAGGTACAAAGCTGCAAAATTCTCAATAGTAGGAGATGTCCTATACAAGAAGGGATTCCTATTACCTCTCCTCAGATACGTTCATCCCATAGAAGTTCCCCGCATCCTACAGGAGGTACATGAGGGTTCTTGCTCCAGTCACATAGGAGGAAGACCTTTGGCGAAGAGGATTATCACGCAACGATATTGGTGGCTGACCTTGTCCAAGGATGCTGCAGCCTACGTAAAGAGGTGCGACAAATGTCAGAGATTTTCCACTATCCCTCATCAACCTCATCAGCTTATGACTTCAATCAGTTCCCCTTGGCCATTCGCAGTATGGGGAATTGACTTAGTGGGTCCCCTGCCAAGGGCTGCAACAACTATCAATTTCTGATAGTTGCCATTGATTACTTCTCCAAGTGGGTAGAGGCAGAGCCAATGATAACGATTACAGAGCAGAAGACCTTCCAATTTATTTGGAAGAACATCATATGCAGACATGGCCTCCCAAACACCCTCATTTCGGACAACGAAACCCAGTTCAAGAATTCTTCCTTGGAAAAATACTGCGAAAGAGTTGCGATAAAGAAATTTTTCTCTTCTCCTGGCCGACCTCAGGCAAATGGTCAGACCGAAGTCACTAATAGAACAATCCTCAACGGGATCAGGAAGAGGTTGGAAGAGGCTAAAGGAAGATGGACTGAAGAGGTTTATGTTGTGCTTTGGGCCTACAAAATAACGACTAGGACACCGATGGGGGAAACCCCATTTATGTTAGCACATGGCTCCGAGGCCGTCATACCGACAGAAGTAGGGCTTCCTACCCATAGGATTCAGACCTATGACCCTGAGAGTAATGGTGAGGAGAGAAGACTTGACCTCGATTTGATCGAAGAGAGAAGGGAAGATACAAAGTTAGGCAGGCAGCTTACCAGTAGAGAATAACAAAATTTTATAATGAAAGGGTAAAATTAAGACCCATAGTTGTAGGAGACCTGGTGTTGAAGAAGACGTTGCAGAAGGTGAACAAGCTTTACCCAAATTGGCATGGTCCTTATAAAGTGATTGAGGAGGTTGTACCCAGGACCTACATGCTAGAAAACCTCGAAGGGGAACCTTTATCCAACCCTTGGAATGTTGATCATCTAAAAAAGTATTACATATGAGGTTACAAGGGCTTTCATGTAAATTTATCATCTTATGAAGAGAATATTAATGAGAAGATCGGTATCCATGTCAATTCTTAGTTCATTGTGCTCGAATGGTAGAATTTTAAGAGGATAACATCTTAGTTGATGACCTCAGACCTTATAACATCATAATTTGGTGACAAGGTTTGAGGTAGGACATCACACTTGGATGACCTCAGACCCTAACATCATTAACTTGGTGAATAATTATTTATGAGGATAACATCTTAATTGATGACCTCAGAGCTTATAACATCATAATTTGGTGACAAGGTCTAAGGTAAGACATCATACTTGGATGACCTCAGACCTTATAACATCATAATTTGGTGACAAGGTCTAAGGTAAGACATCATACTTGGATGACCTCAGACCTTAGACATCATTAGTTTGGTGAAAAATTATTTATGGGGATAAAATCTTAGTTGATGACCTCAGACCTTATAACATCATAATTTGGTGACAAGGTCTAAGGTAAGACATAATACTTGGATGACCTCAGACCTTAGACGTCATTAGTTTGGTGAAAAATTATTTATGGGGATAACATCTTAGTTTATGATCTCAGACCTTATAACACCATAATTTGGTGACAAGGTCTGAGGTAAGACATCATACTTGGATGACCTCAGACCTTAGACATCATTAGTTTGGTGAAAAATTATTTATGAGGACAACATCTTAGTTTATGACCTCAGACCTTATAACATCATAATTTGGTGATAAGGTCTGAGGTAGGACATCTCACTTGGATGACCCCAGACCTTAGACGATTATATTAAGACTTCAGATATAGAAAATCATTCGATAAACATTCATGAATTAAAGAAATAAAACCCTCCTCAGAGGTTGATATAGACTAAAGTTGAGAGTTACAAACTGTAAGGTAGCAGAGTTTGTCATCAGAGGTTATAGTTTATGAAAACTAAAGTTATAAAAAGCTTCACAAAATAGTCAAGTGTGCGCAGCCTCAGGGTTAGTTGCCATGCCCCATCTTCCTGGCCTAGGGTGGTCACTTCCACCTCGTCGTCCTGAGCACCAACATCTTCGGTCCTGGTGTCATCTTCAGGGGCAGTCTCGGTAGGTGCAGTACCTCCCTCATCCTCTACCTCTTGCAAGGCCTGAGAAAACCGAGGATCGGCATAACCCAAATTGATGAAGTCAGAGGTTGCGAGGCTCCCTAATTCCTTCTCCTTTATGGAAGCTCATTTGCCAGTGGCCTTTACACCCCTTTCTAGGTACTCGAAGCCGAAGCTGAAAAAACTCATCAAAAACCTTGTACTCCTCTAAGATCTTCTCAGAGGCATCATCCAAGGCATCCTTCACAGCCACATCGACCTTATGTTGAAGAGAATCAGCCTGAGTCTTCAGAGCAGCGCTATGATCCTTCCTCAGCGTGTCCATGTCTTTCTCTAACCCCTTCACGCTGGACTCAGACTTCTTCAAAGAGGCCTTCAGACGCTCCACTTTCGCGTTCAAAGTGGCCTCGGTCTTCTCGGACTCTTGGCCCTTCTCAATCAGAGGAAGCTTCCCCAAGGTCCAGTTAACAACATGGCGCATGATGAGGAGATCCTGTAGAACATATGCAGAGATATGTCAATCTAAGATCCGATAGAGTTCAAAACTGATGTTACACTTGAGTAGCAAAAGCAGAAGTTCAAGGTCTTACTTGGATAGAGCGATGGAGGGAGAACTCGGCCAACAAAGGCCTATCTAGAGAGCGATAGAAGCTCTTGTCAGAGTCGGTTATGGCATCATCGATTGCATCCAAGGCCTTCAGATTATGACCGATAAGGGTGTCACCAATCTTCAGTTGCTCCAAGAAAGTAATCAATGCTTCCTCAGAAGAAATGGGGATGGCACGATCCCCCTTTTGGTTTTTCTTCTTCTGCCTCTGATCCTTAGGGGCAGGGTCGGTAGGTTTCCTCTTCTTGGAGGCCTCAGCCCTTGACGTGGTTAGAGGGGGAGGAGGAGTATTAAGACCTGCCTTCTTCACCAGCTTCGTGAGACTGGGGGCTGCCATCTCCCAAAGGTCGTCAGAAATCCCTCTTGGACGCTCTACAAAATAGAAAGGTCTGAGTTAGAAAATCAGAGATAAACAAATTGAGAGGTATGACTTGTTGAAATAATAAAGCAACTTAGGAATCTCAGTCAAAGTACTCCCCCCAATGCTAGTTTTTGAGAGATAGTAGGGAGTCATCAAATGCTCGTACTTGATTGGTAGACCATTCTCCCCCTGATCCTGAAGGTCTTTGACCTTCTGAAGATTATTTTGGCTTAGCCCAGGGTTGGCCCTAGTAGCCATTGTCACTTTTCCCCATCTCAAGGGTATTCTCGGCTTTAGGGAGGAAGAGGGGGTACAGGGACCAAACTCCCATGGCCCTGACGCAAAGAAGTAGCGTGGTTTCCAATTATGGTTCGAGATTTGAGTAACCTGCAACATCTTTTTATTTAACGTTTGAGCTAAGAAATGTTAGTAGCTCAAATAATTCTCAGTAGAGGAGGGGACGTAGCACCTTGAAAAGACTTGGACGGGAAGGTCTGAATGATGAACTGCCCTTCATAAGACAATAGCTCCAATTATCACCCTCCAGGCATTGGGTGACAACAGGGAAGGAGCCAAGTTGATGTAGGAAAATATAGCCTTGATGATAGGATGAATGGGCAGACGAAATCCTAACTTGAACATCTGCTCATACATGCAGATCTCACCATCTCGGTCGCCGAAAGCCCTCTCTTCCCTCAGAGGTCTCCTGAGTTTTATAGAGGGACTTAATGAATATAGATGTCTGAAGGCCAAAAGGTCGAACTCGCTGACAGTTCTCTCTATCTCGGTCGTCTCATAGGTGTCAACATCGATATCATCATCATCATCATCATCATCATCATCATTCAGTTCAACGTTGTCCTGAGCAGACGACGGGGCACCACTTGGGAACCTCTGAGCGAACTCAGCTCCTGTGATAGCCGACAGGGGAATGGCTTCAAGGATTGGTGGAACAGCTACATTAGGTCCTACAATCTCAACGTCGGAGGAAGAGTGCGATGTGCTTGAACCCTTGTGAAACGAGGCCCGACTAGAAACCTCAGCTTGATCAGGGACCTGATCCTGCTGGACGAAAAATCCATGGCCTCTTGAAAGCAGTCCACAGACATAGAGCCTGAGGTGGATGACTCAGACTCAGACATGGGTGTAGGTTCAACTAATACCTCTACTGACTTAACTGGTTCGGCCGGCTCAGGGTATATTACCTTCAGAGGGGGTGGAAAGATAGGTCTGAGGTGGAATGCCTCTGCACTATGAGCTTCCTCTTGGGCTCTTTCTATTTTCCTAATTTTATCTAACATCTTCTCCCTAAGAGAGGGGAATTCCTCTAAGAGTTGATAAAGGGGACTGAGCATATGAGTCAGACCCTACACTTGTGACTCTCCTAAATAAATAGGATTGGTAGTTGAATTAAGGATCAAATTAGGTTTTTGAATGAAGAACGATCAAGAACAGTTCACTAGAAAAGGCATAAACTCACCGAAAAACTCTTAAACTCGCCGGAAAATGTAAGAAACAGGAATTGAAGGCTGGAAAAATGGAAAAGAAAAGGTGATAAGGCAATACCTGATGGAATGTGAGGAGAAGGAGAGAAACGTTGGCAAGAACTCCACCCAATGCACTGCTAACCAAGCTCTTATAGAGAGAGAGAGAGAATAAAGAAAATGCAGGCGAGAGAATGAAGAAATGGAGGAGAAAGAAAGGAAATGAGGGTTTAACCCTCAAACAGCCCCGCACGTATCCCAACGACCATCATTGCCTTGGTAGCCCAAAGGATAACTAACATCATTGAGCTTGCGTGGCACACCATATACTTCAGTAGTTGACACTTATTAAGAAAGCATTGTCACTAACAGAAATCCAACCTCGGACGCGTATACCCCTTAGTCACCTGCTCACACAGGCAACTAAGGGTTAGGGGGTGATTGATATGCCATAAATGTACCCCATCGGCTCAGAGACATCAACCTCGGCCAGGGAGATGGCCGATGTTATAAGGGCCTTGGACTGGCGACCATCGGTCTCGTCCTAAGTAAGGTAGGCCATGGCCGACGTTATTAGTTACCTCGTAGTCAGACAACAGTTGAGGTCTTCATGTCCCATAGGGTAAGTTATTCATCAGATCATCTAATGTTGGCAACCTCGGCTGGATGCAGGCCGAGGTTGCAAGGACAACTCCTCCATAACCTCGGCCCAGGCCGACATTACGAACTTGTCTCACCTCGGCCTCATATGAGCCGAGACCACCATGATTAATCTCAGATTGGGTGATAACCAGACTCCACCAACTTCGTACTCTCCCAAGCCGAGGTTGGTACCAATCATAGGTAACCGAGTCTTTATTCGCATATGTGTGGTTGGTAACACGTGTACACAATCAGTTATAATCGAATCATTACCCTCACGTGAGAGAATATTAAGGTCATCATTATCTATATAAGATTAGCCAGGTGTCATTCTCATACTGGTTCAATCCTCATGCACATGCTCGTTGCATGCTTGGGGGGTACATTACACCCCCAAGCACTATATATAGAGGTCATCCTCTACCTTGTAAAAGATTCAAAATTAGCAACCCTAGCTAAAACTCTGTCCAAATATACAGTAAAGAGAGAAATCTTGAGAGATTGTATCTATGGCCATTAGAGCCCTCATACAGTGATATTAATCACACACTTGCACAGTGAACGTAGGCCTGATTGGCTGAACCACATACATAACTGTGTTCATCCTTTTCTCCTCACCTCAATCTCTTATATTTAGTATACTATTGTGCTGCCATTGTTATCACTAGCTTGAGCTTACAAACACCTTGACTGGTGGTGCTATTTCCAGCATCATCAGTCATATATGCAAATAGGTGATCAGTTTTTGGCACTAGTAAGGAAGAGATACTATCTTCTTCTTCATGGCTCATCTGGAAAAGGAAGGAATTAACACAAATATGCAAAACAGGTTCTACCAGTTCTATTACAATTATATAAATATAATGAGAGTTTGGAGTGTGTATAGAATCAGTTTTTAAAACGTTGAGAATAATAAGATGATAATTCCATATTTATCAGATTATAAAACATCAAATGTTGGAACTGATAATTCTATAAATATTAGTCCATTTAAGAGATACAGTTCATTACCAGTTTAGTTAGGATCATCTAAAGAAAGTCAGAGTTGTGACCTAGTAATCCCATTCTTACTAGTTCATTAAAGGGTATAAAGGTAATTAATCCATGTGCTAACTTTATAATAATTACTCAATCAATCCCAAAACCTTTGTGGAAAAGTAATCTGTTATGCTCACAATTATAGTGGCACTCATACGTATGGAGTAATAGTCATAGCTCTCAACCATCTGAGACCAGTATGCCAAGTAGAAAGTTTTATGGGATAACATGTCAGTCTACTTCCTAGTTAATACTGATGCTTATAGTAAAATGGCACAAAGTTCTAGGGCAAACTGAATCAATAAAGTACATGATATCAGCTATTGGATGAGAAGGATTAAAATTGATCCTTAAATTTAAATACCGGTGATAATTCAAATACTGATGATAGTTAACAAAATATGTCGTATGGCAGTATAATTACTGTACATACTTAGAGTAAATGTGGCTATGACATAGTGATATCAATATCAATATTTCAAATATGCAAAGTATGATACTGAAAAGTAGGAAACACCTACACTCTTGATATTCCATTGACTGACAATCACACTGGGATATTCAGAAGAATTGGGGCTTGATTTTTTATCATACAATGTGTGGTATATGAGTATTAGGGTTTAATCAGTCAAATTTATATTTAAATTGTCTTGTTAAAGTTTCGGGGATTATTTGTAATTATCTTGAGAATTTGACCTTAAGTTCATATTTGAACTTTGGTGTAAGAGAGTTTTTAACTTAAAATAGTTTTATGTATGTCTGGGCAAAGTTTGGGGTTCAAACTCACAAGTTGGAAAAGTTTATAAGGGTTGATTTGTAATTTTAAAGAAGTTTCTTTAAGTAAAATCCTTGTATTTACATAACTTGGTTTAGGAATATCCAAACATGGTCTTATCTTATAATATTTTGATAAAAAAAATTTAATAAAATTTTGGGAAAAAATTAGAATTTTCTGATTGGCCACGCGCCCTTATGCGCGTGGGTCAAGGTTTCTGACCAAAGTCTTCATCTTCAACCTCTTGATTTTGACTTTTTAGGGTTTTAATCTTTGACGAAAGTTTTCTCCTTCGTTGTTATTCGATTTGAGATGATTCTTTAACAAACTTAACCTAACTTTCATGTGGAATCAAAATATATAAGCTTCATGGATTAACATTCAATATAACTTAATTCTAAAACTATTTTTTTCATGAAAATTTGACTTGACTTTTGGGGTTTTCTAGAATATGGAAAGGTCTCTTATGAATTGGGTTTGGTTTATGTTGTATGTGAGAATAGTTTAGTTTTGGTTTCAAATATTTTGATGAATTGTACATTGAGAATTTTGAATTTTAACCATTACACTTGAGATCGTTTGGTGCTCTACATGAACAGTCGTGGCTTTTAACCATTACACTTGAGATCGTTTGGTTATAATGAAGTTATCCAAGGGTTCAAATCAAAGTTTAAGGCAACATATTAAGTTTCACTATTAAAGCTCAAGCTTTAATAGTGTTCTTTCTGATTTTTACTATACTAGGCCATTCTACACGTAAAAGCTTGCATATTATGAGTGTTCTAATAATATTAACTATGCTAAAAAATACTGGAATTAAAAAAATTGAAAATGAAGCATAAAAAGATGAGTTACCTGAACTGAGGGAAATTTTGAGATTTTAAATTGAGCTTTGGGCTGAGTTTTTACTACTTGGGCCTAGGGGTATTTATACAATATCAGGTGAGGATTTGATTGGAGCTAAAGGAGGTGGATTTGAACTAGTTTAGGGGGGATTTTAGTTGTGGATAAATGGGGTGCACATGGGTTCATAGGGTTTTCCATGTGTTTTAACCTCTTATGCTGATGTGGGGTAGCATGTGGACATGGTTTGAAATAAAATTCAAGAAGGTTTCTATTTTAGTCCTTTATAAATGCTATAATTTCATTTAGAGCCCTAAAAGTACACTTTTTATAAAGTTTATGGGTATTTTGGGTAATTTTAGAAAGTTTTCAACGTTAAAACTATAATTTTATGTTAGTTGAGGTCTAAAGGTTTAGTTTGATATTAGGTTGGGGTTTAGGGGTTAAATATATCTCACGTTATCTTACTTTGAAAATTTTTGGGGCTTTTTTGTAATTTACCAAAACTTCAAGGGGTTTAAGTTAATACAAAAGTTGTAGGTTTTTAAACATAGTTTCTTTTCTCTTAGGAGACTTTTGATTTTACACACCTTATGAGGGTTTAAATTGGGGTCGTAGGTAAATTATGATTTAAAGAAATGCCCGACTCATACATTTTTAATGTGTTTTAACATTTTACAAATGTCCACATTATTCCACCTTTTCTTTTTATCCAGCCGAAGTCAAAACCTCAGGTTTCTGCCTAATTTGTGTTACACTTTAAAAATAATCATTTCTTGTCCTTTAAAATTTAGCCTTGATTTTATTCCAAATTATGTTCATTTAGGACCTATTTGTGTAACACCCTTTCCAATATTTTTATTTCCAAAAAAATGTTCCACTTTAAGGAAAATTACTATTTTAACCTTTTATTTCCAAACTTTCCCTTTTCTTCCACTTTCATAAGTGTTAATCTCCCCAAAACAATATAAAGTTACCCACATTAACTTTTCAATGTTTTAACCCATTAACACTTATTCAACACCTTTTCTATCCATTTTCGAAGTTAGGCACTTCTTCACTTCGTTTATCAAGAAATTCAATTACATTTGAAGAATACTTTTGTAAGAAAACACCATTTCCTTTTATTAATGTGTAGTCTTAATTCCTTAGACTTATCACGTTTTCAACACCTTTTTCACACTCATAAAGGGATGGAGTTTCATTCTTCTTTATTTCATGTCTAATCCCAATTAAACATTAATCAATCTTGTTTATATATTTATCATCAAAATACTTCAATTTTTTATGCATTAAAAGATGATTTTTAAATCCTAAAATCCTATTAAATGGGTTAAGCACATGGTTTATTCTAGAAATTCATAGAACTTTAAGCCCATACCTTTCAATATTAAAGAACATAATTATATCATTAAAACTTCAAACAAATGCCCCATTTTTTTTTGGTTAAAATCTACATTTTGCAAGAACTCAAACTTAACTTACTAAATATCCTTAGCAAGATAAAAATATAAATTCCAAACATTTTCACTTCGCAAAAATGTTTACCACTCAACTTCTTGAAACACACTAATTTTCATTAGTATCACAATTCTGTATTTCAAGAAAACCTTAAAATAATTTCTCATGATAGATTCCCAACAAAATAACATTTTCCCAATATTTTTATTTCATAAAAATGTTTAAACACCATGTTTTATTGAAATATCTCATTTTTGTGAAAACCATAAAAACCCATCTTCTTATACCTCAAAAGAATACCAATCTTATATCTCACATGCATCATACTTTTAGTTTCGATAAACAACACTACTAGTTAGAAAATAGATTCATAAATCTAAGAGTTGAATATTTCCCACCTAAAATGGAGATCCAAAACGGTTGGTTGAAATATCTAAGAAGGTGCCAACCTACCACCTCCTAAGGTGGCCTTAAGAAGGTTTCCCACCTCCTAAAGCATGATCCATTGAGCTTCCAAGCAAAACCCCCTTCAAAATCCATTAATATTTCATTTCCATCTTCTAAAACCCCCAACAACAACTCCAAAAATTCATAGCTCTGCTCAACAATGGTGGAAATGGGTATGTAAGATTCAAATATGGAAGAATACATATATAATAGGGTGGCACAAGGTGGAGGGATGGTGGTTTATGGTTGAGAGAGGTAGAGAAGTTGTGAAAATGGTGGAAGACCCACCCCTCTCTCTCTCTCTCCTTCCAACTCTTAATCCCCCAAATAATCCCAAACAAGGCCTTATAAAATACCCCCAAGACGTCAAATCCTGTTTTGCCTGTTCTTGGCTGACCAGAGCTCAAAAACTCATCCATCCAATGACCCAGATTGAAACAGTGCACAAGGGCCACTAGATTTCAAAAGTTCACTCACGCTCGTTCTAACGAGAATCGACTCTCGTGCGAATGAGAAAGGCATCTCATTCAAACTTGTTGTACGACCTGAAACTATTACTGAGTGGGATCTCGCTCGAACCTCATTCCCCTCCTTCGAATGGCCTTGGTTTCTCGTTCGAACGACCTGAACTCGTTTGAATGATCATTCTTCATTTTTCTCCAAATTTTCTAATTTTTATCCCACAATCTTCCAACAATTACAATCAGGACCCCAAATAGTCAATTGCAGCTATAAACTCAGTCATAATATCCAAATCTCACGGTTTTCATATTATTACAACTTATGCGGGAAAATTAATAAAATATTGGGACGGGGTATTACAAAACCACCCAAATTTTTTACGCCATTTCACCTATTTTTTAAAAATAGGACCCTGTTCGTGAGCCTAGAAACAAGTCAAATCGTGACTTATACTTTTAAACCATATATTTTGAGGATTGAGTCCTCTCCAACATTTTTGTTACATTTAAGCAAGCCTAATACAAGTTAAAATCTAATAATAATAATAATAATAACGATGCTAAATTTCTTCCATTTCCCCCTTCTTTTAAAAAAACCAAAAATACCAAAACCTTTTTTCCTTTTTTCAAAAATACCAAAAATTCTCCTTTTTTCTTTCAAAAATAAATTTGAATCATTTTTACTCTCAAGTCGATCGCATACCTAGCTTTGACTTGCCTCCCTATTGGCTTCGGTATTCCGTAGACCTATCTCAAAGCTCCACTACTCGTTCTGATGCTTCAATAGAATTTTGGGTCTACCTCCACAAGATCTTCATGGAGAACACCGATTAAGACATATCTTATGGCCATTTTATCCCAACTCATCTCTAAGATTGACAACCTTCAAATCGATGTCCAATAAATGCAATGACATCGATCCCAGACTCCTAAATCTGATGAACCCAAGATCCATTTTTCTCATGCTATGGGTCCACCTACCTTCGAGCCCATTTGGTTCCCAAAAGAATACCCACCTATCCCGTGCATCTCACTTGTAAACGGGCCACCACCTTCTTAACTCCCGATTTTGAACCTTGCCCAGCCAAGGGCTAGCTACCAGTACCCGTGGATCTCAAAGAGGATGAACTGAAAAAGATCAAAGAGGACCTCAAAGTGTTGTTAAAGGAATTTAACCAACTCAAAATATCTGGGAACTATAAGGAATACACCCATATGTCTCCTTATCCTAAAGATATACTACCAGAGAAATTCAAGATGCCAGTCAGCGAGAATTTGGGGAGCTGCGGGCCTCTGATTACACACTTATAAAGTTATCACCGAGCTATAACCCATCATAGTTCTTTTGAGGAGATAATGGCCCAAATGTTTCAGTAATCCTTGAAAGAAAGTGCCCTCTGATGGTTCTTGTCTCTCTAAAAATCTAGAATCTATAGTTGGGAAGATATGGCTTGGAAATTTATTTCTCAGTACAAGTATAACGTAGAGTTAGAGGCTACGCACAGAGACCTATAGATGTTAATGAAAAACCCTGAGGAATCGGTCAGTATCTTCATTGGGAGATGGAGAGAGAAAGCCGTCACTATAACTAATAATCCCTCAGAGGAGGAAGATGTGATCTTTATGAAGAAAAACTTCTTGCCCCATATCTGAGCATCCATGGGAGGACAATACTATCTACACTTTTGAGCCCTCCAAGAGGCTAGGGTAAAAATCAAGAAAATATCACCAAAGTCGAGTTTGAACCAAAGAAGCTGACAAGAGAGTTTATACTGAAGAAGTATGAGAAGCTTGCTAATGCCTCAATCTCAACCATTAACAACATGTTACAACCTTCTACCTCTTGAGCACCAGAGAAAGTCACCTCAATCCTTCCAGAAAAGAATATAATTAACCATGTGCTCCTCTATCCCAAGTTTACCAAGATCTGTTAACTAGAATCTCATCAAACTGTTAGAACCTTGACCATTACCAAACTCGTTCCATAAAAACTTCAAGCCTGATGCCCACAGTAAATTTCACCAAGTCGCAAGCCACGATTGACCAATGCTGTTACCTCAGAAATGTTATCCAAGTCCTGATATACGAGGGTATCATCACCCTTCTAGCTAATCCCAAGCCCAAAACCAATCATAACCATCATCCAGTACATGGAACCAAAATGAATGCCATTTTCTCTTAAAGAAACATTGAGTTTGACCTTTTTAACTAGTTTATGCTTGTCAAAGCACCCATCAACCCTAAACCTCTCAAGGTTTACCCGACCATTCTTTTATACCCTACATGTCTTATTGATCAAGCTCTGTCACTCCTTATGAGGGACTACATTGCCTTTCGCACCCAATCTGAGGGGATGCATGTAACTACCTGCTATATTATACAACTTTAAGGGTTAATGCTAAAATTGCCTACCAAGATGTCCAGCGACTACTAGAAATTTAGTAACCTATTTATGGAAGACCATAAATGGGCTCGAGAATAAGATAAGTGGGTAGTACCCGTTAAAAGAATTCAGTCTTGATGACATTGTACAGATCGTGGATGATATATTTTTCCAGACGAAGGAAATCTGTAGCATCTCTGAGTTGCTAACTACTTTGAAACTTCAAGGACGGTTGGTCCCTTTAATCATGTACTTCCCCACTATATGGGAAGATTTATATAATGAAGATGTAAAAGTTATTGAATGCATTAATTACCCTTGGCAGGAAGACATCATCGCGAATGGATGGGTGGTGAATTTGATAGCTCAGATAATGAATTTAATTAAGAAAAAGCCAACTCAGTTGCCAATTTATGTGGAATGATCTCCTTCAAAGATTTATTGGGAGAAATCAACAAAGTATCCATTCAACCAAAGATAGATGAGGTCGCGGGGTTCTTATTCTTCCCCGCCTCTTTAAATCACATGAATAGATTAGGGCGTTACTATAAAGACCCAATTCCCCATTCAATTGTACTACACAAAAGAAATGGAATTGTCGAAGAGCTCACAATACCATAAATGACCGCTAAAGAAAGCACAACCCTCGATCAACACAAGAAAACCCAAGCCAATATAACCCTATAGGGACTCTTCATGTCTTCTCAGTTGTACCTAAATGACTTAATAAATATCCTCACTGGACCCATAGTTTCTTCCTCTAGTACTCCCGAAGAAGCTGTGGATATGGTTGGATGCTTGACCTCTACCAAAATCCTCTCTTATTGTGAAGAAGAAGTCGCCAAATTTATCCCTGATCATAACTGAGCTCTCAATATTTCCATCAAAGTCTTGAAAAATATGGTCCCACTATCACTTGTCAAAAATGGATCTTCTCTCAATGTCTATCCTCTTAGAATGTTCAACTACTTGGGATTGAAAGTCAGTGATCTCACTCCTACATCTACTACCGTGCGCCCCTATGATAACACTCGTCGAGAAGTGATGGGTTCCATAAAACTCACACTAGGGGCTAGACCTATCAATCCTATGAAGGAATTCCAAGTCATTGACACACCTTCTTACTTCAACCTACTCCTTAGTCTCCCTTAACTCCATAGATCTCGAGGAGTTTGCTCTTCTCTCCATCAGAAACTAAATTTTTTGGCCAGAGGTCAAGTTGTAACCATTTTGGGGGACGACGATAGTTCACACAGTACAAATACCAATAATACAGTGTTGGAGATTCAACACGGGACTAATGACATGCTCCTCTTCAGTTTTAGAATTGATCCTCTCCTCACAGGGGATAACTTCAAAGATTGAGTTTTTCCAGAGCACAACCCTCATGGAAATATCAATGAAATTCAAATGTTTAAGAACATGCACTTTATGCCTGAAATGGGGCTGGGACGACATCAATAAAGAATTATTGAGCCTAATGTCCTGAAATAAGAGTTTAACCCATGTGCCTTGGGCTACTAACCGTCACTGGATAAATTTAAACCGCACCACTAATTGTGACCAAATAGATTCCTAATGTAAGGACATTTTTGTCATGTATATTATCTTACATTTTTATATGTCATACGCCACTACATTTGGCACGTAACACGTTCCATGATTTTAGGGACTTGATGCAAGTGGTACGCAAGAGAAGTCGAAACAGTGAAAGAAGGCAAGATATGAATGTTCAAGGGCATTTTGGTAATTTTACAGCCATCGTTCAGAGGTCCAGTCAATTATAAAGTTAAAGAGCTCGCCGCAACGAAGATAGAGGAAGAAATGATACCTCAATCTGAGCTACGGTGAAGAAGTTACGACCCTTTGAAAATGGAGAAAAATCCAAGAAAAATCCTTGGAAAATGCTAAGGGTTTAAGCCCCAAGTTCCAGCGAATTTTTGTGAACCACAGGCCAAACAGGTTCTGGGGGAGAATCGGTTCGCGGTACACCCAAACCGATTAGGGGTACCTGTACGCTGGCAAATTTCTGAAATTTTGAAACTCTCTTTGGTTTCCTTATAAAAGCCAACTTCGGGGGAGTTATTTTTCAAGACTTGAAAAGACATTTTTGAGAGTTCTATCACCTCAAGTTGTCATATTTTTTTTTCCCAAGACTCATGTTTTGATTCACACATCCTTGCCAAACCTTTGTGAATCCTTTTGTAACCCAAGAACATAGCTCTGCTTTTGTTCAACCCTTGTGGAGAAGCCATTCTCTTCTTCGTTGTTGCCCTCCTGAAAAGGAAAAGTTCCAGTCAACAACATCAGAACCGACACCTACGAGTATTTATGTGTCAATATTTATAGCCATTGCTTTGGAGGTTTGACAAAGACATCGTGCATTACACTTGTGGGCGATTATCATGTTGTATGCAAGTCAAAGGTCTTGTAATTCTTCAAAGTTCTAGAAATAAAAGGTTTTACCCGAAAGGGGTTTTTTCCTTAACTTTGTGTCACATGATTTATCTATTTATGTTTGATGGATTGATTTAGATGCATGTTTGGGGCTGTATTTATTTGGTTTAAAAGTAGACATCTAATTAAATAAGGATTAATTGGAATCTTGTGAATCTATTTAAATCGGTATTCACACGTTTTACAAATTAGTATCAGAGCAGGTTACGCTAATTTATCGCGTATTCCTATTTTCGCAAAATTTGTTTGATATTGATTTTTTTAATCAAGTTTGTGAAAAATTTGCAATTTTTCCTATGGAGCACTTATATAATTAGATGCCTATTTTTGACTGGTCTAATTATGCCTACTGGAAAGCTCGTATGAAACCTATTTTAAAATCTGTTGACGAGCGTGTTTGGTTGCTTTGCGAAAATGGTTGGACTCCTCCCACTGTCACCGTTGATAATATCACTTCTTTAAAACCCGTGTCAGTCTGAACTGAGGATGATTATAAAATGTCGAATTTTAATTCTCGTGGTCTAAGTGCTATTTCTCGAGCTGTCACTCCTGATGAGTTTCGTCGAATTATGACGTGTACCACGTCTAAAGAGGCCTGGGATGTTTTGAAATTGACACATGAGGGTACGAACGCTGTCGAAGACTCAAAATTACAAAATTTGGCCGCCCAATTTGAGACTATTACCATGTCTGAGTCTGAATGCTTTGATGATTTTTATACACATTTGTCAGACATTGTTAACACATGTTTTAATTTGGGTGAGGTGATTGATA
The DNA here is from genome assembly GCA_949130495.1 of Sambucus nigra. NCBI lineage: Eukaryota > Viridiplantae > Streptophyta > Magnoliopsida > Dipsacales > Adoxaceae > Sambucus > Sambucus nigra. Next base: position 161,432,532 of record OX422217.1, read on the forward strand.
ACACGCACGTCATTAAAAAGATTTTGAGATCTCTTCCAAAACGCTTTATTCCTAAAGTCACTGTTTTGAACTCTTTGTGAAATTTGAAATCACTTAAGTTGGAAGAACTTGTAGGAGATCTTCAAACCTATGAGATTGACATGTTTCCCAAACCATTAAGGGTGAGGACAATGGTATTGCTTTAAAGACTCATTTTAAGAAAAAGAAAGAAAAAGTCTGTGAGTCCGATTATGAGGAAGAGTTTGATTTTAAAGATATGGCCTTATTTGCGAAAAATCTTAAAAAGTTTCTCAAAATGAAAAAAGAAAATTCTTCCAATAAAAAGAGATCTTTTGAGTCAAATAAAAAGAAAGTGGAGGCCAAAGATAGTGACAAGGAGGATGAGATCAGGTTCTTTGAGTGTGAGGGCGAAGGGAACATAGCTAGAGAGTGTCCTACTAGGATAAGGAGAAAGGGCAAAGAGACTGCTATGCCCTCCACACTTAGTGATAGTGAGGGTGATGAGTCAGATAAAAGTTTAGCTCATGGGATGGTAGTAGTTTTTTCTAGTCATGTGAGCACACCCACTTTGTCTCACGAGAGTGCACACGAGAGCGATGATAGTGATTTGTGTTCTTCAAGTGAGGAAGAAAGCGAGGAGGAGAGTGGAGATGAAAGTGAGCTCCAAAAAGATTTTAGAGATTTGTACACCGAGACATTGAAAACAAAGAAGTATAATCGAGATTTAGGTCGTCGGGTTTTAGATTTGAAGAGAGAGAAGGAGGTCTTGAGAAGGAGAAGTGTGAATTGACCAACACGTTGTCTCGTCTGACGACACGTGTATCCCAACTCGAGAGTGATCTCAAATCTTCCAGGGAGGTCAAAGTCAATTTTAAGAACACACCTAAGAAGGTTGAAAAGGTGGTTCTTAAGGGAAAAGGTGAGAAGTTTGTAATAAGTCATGACGGTGCTTCTACTTCCCAATTATCACCCGAGTCGGTTCCCACTTTAGTGTTAGATTCATGTCAGTCTCATCCTAACCCACCTAGGCATCCGATTCCTATTAGGAGAGAACGTCCTAGAGTTTTTTTAGAAAGGTGTTCCTAGGACTATATATATTTGTTTCCATTGCAAGAGGAGAGGGCACCTTAAGGAATTTTGTTTTAAGTTGGGTTATGTGTCACGTTTTTCTTCTACACGAGTTTCTGGCACACATGATACTTTACATGCTCCCGGAGACTACATGAGATAGTTTGCACATCTAGGTGAGCAAGTTAAGTTTTTAGTCAAAACTTCACAAGAATTGATGGAGGTTTTTCATAAGTTACCACCACCTTTGGAAAACCCCTCTGATTCTAATGATTGAGGTTTGACTTGTTTACTACCATAGGATGTTTTTTCATGATGTTATTATTTGCCTATTACTAGTATGTATCATGTTTGTATGTTTGAATTTTATTTTGATAAAAGTTTGAGAAAATCCAAAAATATTTTTGTATTTTGTTTGCACCGTTTATGGATGGACACTTAGGATGACCAAGTCACAACATCATTTCGTTTTTTTTTCATGTGACTATTTGATAGTGTTTTGAGATAATAGGTCAATTAATCCATGCGCTTTATAATGTTCAGAGACATTAAGATGTAATTAAGTGTTACTTCCTACATGTTTGACTCATGATTTCCTTTATTGCACACATGCACGGATTTTCTTGATTATTGTGCTTGTCTTATCACATGTTGGTTGGGTGTTTTCACTTCAATCCTGTCCTTAAAACGATCCAAGCGCGATAAATTTTTATAAGGAAATTGTGCATATTAGAACCGTTTTGTGAGTTTGTGTTCTTTATTTGAAAACGGTAAAGGGCTACGAAAGATTATTTTTTATCCTTTGCGATTAAGCCACCGTTTAAATTGGACCTAAAAAATTGAGGAATTTTATTATCCGGGGTCCAAAGAGGTTTAAAAGAGCCCAAAAAAATTTAAAGGCAATAAAGGGAAATTCATGCCAATAATGGGCCATTTAGGTTTTTGCACTAATTCTCCAAATTTTGAGAATTTAGTTTAACACCTCTAAAAAGAAAATATACATGAGTGAGTTTGGTTGGAGATTTTATAACGGGTTCGCACGTCCTTGAAATTTTTGAAAATGCACTACATAGTTTTGGACGTTATTGGTGTGAAAATCATTTTGACTTTGATTTGTTGATTTGCATAAGACGATGTCATCTAAATTCAACAATATTTACACCTAAGGATACTTTTGATGTTCATTCGTTAGGGGTACACGTGTGCATCGTTCACATATGCTTAATTGAGTTGATTTACCTATCGAATGTGTTCACACTCATGCATTCCGTTTCCATGACTTTGTTGTTTTGTGTTCGTTCATGGTGTGATTATTTATTTTGTTGTGTGTGAAAAATTTTGAAAAATTCAAAAATAGAAGTTTATTTCCTTGTGACATTCTCCATTTGCATTCATTTCTGCTTCTCATATCTTTTTATTTGGGGACATCATAAAAAGGGGGAGAAGAATTATCATATTATGGGGGAGTTTTGATATGTTGAGATTTGTTTTAAGTTGGTTTCTATGTTTATCTCATTTCAAACTCGATATATCACTTAGTATTTTCTTTATCTCATGTGTGTAGGTACTACATTGATGATCTCTGAATTGCACACCCTGATGAGAAAAGTTTTAAAGATTTGAAGAACAAACGATGGAGACTTATTAATTTGTACCTTTCCAGTTTTGCGTTCATGGGAGGGTAGATTTGTATAGAAAATTTTCTATTTGATAATTCAAATATTTTTATGTATGTACCGGCATATACATAGGGGGAGATTTGTAAGGACCTTTTTATCATGTCCATTATCTTACATTTGTATATGTCGTACACCGCTACATTTGGCACGTCTCTGCACGATCTCATACGACGGCCTCAATTTGAATTTTGGGAATCAAGCATTCATTATGTCCATCATGTGTCCGACATCTGCCTCAGTGACTTCACGTTCCATGATTTTAGGGACTTAATGCAAGTGGTATGCAAGAGAAGTCAAAATAGTGAAAAAAGGCAAGATATGAAAGTTTAAGGGTATTTTGGTAATTTTACAGCCACCGTTTGGAGGTCTGGTCAACTGGAAAGTTGAAAAGATCGCCATAACGAAGATACTAGAAGAAACATCACCTCAATTCGAGCTACGATGAAAAAGTTACGGCCCTTTGAAAATGGAGAAAGTCCAAGAAAAATCCTTGGAAAAATGCTAAGTGTTTAAGCCCCAAGTTCCAGCGAATTTTTGCGAACCGCAGGCCAAATTGGTTTGAGGTACCTGTACACTGGCAGAGTTCAGAAATTTTAAAACTCTCTTTGGTTTCCTTATAAAAGCCAGCTTCGGGAGAGTTATTTCTCAAGACTTGGAAAGACTTTTTTGAGAGTTATATCACCTCAAGTCTTCATATTTTTGAGTCCCAAGACTCATGTTTTGAGCACACATTCTTGGCAAACCTTTGTGAATCCTTTTGTAACCCAAGAACACATATTTCCTTTGTTCAACCCTTCTGTATAAGTCGTTCTCTTCTTCATTGCTGCCTTCCTGGAACGACATCAGAATTGACACCTGCGGGTATTTCTGTGTCAATATTTCTAGCCGTTGCTTTGGAGGTTTGACAAAGACACCGTGCGTTACACTTGAGGGAAATTATCAGGTTGTATATAAGTCAAAGGTCTTATAAATTCTTCAAAGTTCTAGAAATAAAAGGTTTTACCCGAAAGGGTTTTTTTCCTTAACTTTGTGTCACATGCTTTATCTATTTATGTTTGATGGGTTGATTTAGATGCATGTTTAGGGGTTGTATTTATTTGGTTCAAATAGACTCTAATTAAATAAGAGTTACTTGGAAACTTGCGAATTGAATTTAGTCAATTATCACACAGTCACACTTCTCACCTAAGGATCAAAAGACTATTTCAGGGAACTCTTTGAATGGAATATTTGTCAAGGATGGTGAGGAATTTCCCTTCTGTGAATTATCTTAATTGTGGTATGAACACATTACCAAGAGGATGAAATAGGTGATGGAGATCTTCTTTCAAGAAAAGAACACTTGGGACTAAGACTTGAAACATGAAGTGAAGCCTCTAACTTAGGAAACCATGGCAATCATCGAGAACTTCGAGGGAAACGAATCCAAGGAATCCTCTGACCTGCAAACACTGGGATGACTCTCAACATGATCCACCAAGATGTTATGCTGTCGGACCCATCTACCCTGATCACAACTATTGACCTGCCTCTCATTAACTGGATTGTTATCCTAGTCCAGCCTACTCAAGCCTAGAGAAACTCAACTGCTTATCATATCCAAGATATCTCAACACTTGCTTATATTTTTCCTTTTCCTGATGTATGTGTAATTGGGACCTCTTTTGATGAGGTTCTCAACGTTATTTTCCCTAGAAATGAAATAAATAAGGATTTTAAGTATCTTGATTTGCCTTACATTAATTGCATTGATTCTAATAAGACTTTTAATGACAATGATGAGATTGTTGTTATTAATGATGATGAGACTATTGTTATTAATCTCAATTCTAATAGCCACCAACTCGAGATTAGGATAGGGTCTACCTTTAACGAGCGTGATCATGAGCGTTAATAATTTAAAGAGTTGTTAAAAGAATTACTAGGCATATTTGCTCGGTCTTACGACGACATGCCTCACATTGGCCCAAATATAGTTGGACATGAGATACCAACATTCCCAATTGTAAGAAAATTAAGTAGAAGTTGAGAAAACTCTTAATGAAATAATACCTTAAGGTAAAATAAGAGGGAGTCAAACAGCTGAACGTGGGTTTTATTCGCGTATTAGAGTACCCTACATGGCTTACCAACATTGTCCCTATGCCAAAGTTAGGGGAAATGCCCGCATGTGTGTCGAATATCAAGATTTGAACAAAGCATCCTCAAAAGATGATTAGCCATTGCTAACCATCGACATGATCATGGACAATACAACTAGCCACGCCCTCAAGTCATTTGTCGACATATTTTTCGGTTATAACTAAATCCAAATGCACCCTAACCACCATGACAAAAGTATATTCATCACCCCATGGGGAGCTTTCTGCTACACCTTCTTGCCATTCGAACTTAAAAATGTCGGGGCTACCTACTAAAGGGCTACCACAACCATCTTGTATAACCTTATTAACAAAAATGTCTTATTATATGTGGATGACACAATCATTAAGTGCAAGACTCGGCAAGATCATATTCTCGCTCGTTCTTCACGTGACTGCGATAGTACTAGATGTAGCTAAATCCACAAAAGTGCATTTTTGGGATCAGAAGGGAAACTCTTAGGGTTCATGGTCAGTTATAAAGGAATCAAATTAGAACCTACTAAACTAAAGGCCATACTTGAAATACCACCACCTCGGATGGGGAATGAGGTCCAAGGATTCCTGGGTAAGTTGAATACATCAGTAAGTTCATCAGCCAACTAACCTCTATCTGCAAACCCATTTTTAAACTTCTCCAGAAGGATTCAACCAGAGTCTGGAACGAGGCCTTACAGGAAGCCTTCAACTAAATTAAGTGATACCTCACCCAACCTCCGGTGCTCATCCCTCCTTAGCTAGGTCTCTCCTCCTCCTATACTCAACCGACACCAATACCGTTGTAGGGGCTTTATTATCCCAATACATCGAAGAATACCAAAAAGAAAGGGACATCAACTGCGCTAGTCTGAAACTGACCGGGTATGAAATCAATCACACTACTTTAAAGAAAGCGTGTATCACCTTAGCCTAGGTTACACAAAAGTTACGACACTGCATGCTTTCCTTTCCTATCAGACTAGTATCCTAAATGGATCCCATCAAGTACCAGCCAGAGAAACCCGCTTTTTCAAGACGAATGGCCTACTAGTTGATGCTTCTAGCTAAGTTCGACATCATGCATGTCACACAGAAATCCATGAAGGGTAGGGCCATCTCTGACTACCTTACCGATTATCCCATGGCTCTCCGAATTCTTAGATGAAGAAATTTTATGCACCTCTAAAGAGGATCTCAGATGGCATATGTTCTTTGATGGAGATCTAAACGAGAAAGGGTACTCCATTGGAATACTCCTGATCGCCCCTAATGACTCCCACACCCCCATTGCCATTTAGCTAGACTTATGTTGTACCAACAACATGATTGAATACGAGGCATGCACCGTAGGCCTCAAAATCACCCTTATGAAGTTGTCAAACACTTAGACATTTATAGAGACTCTACCTTTAATATCGACCAAATTTTTCGAAAATGGAAAGTCAAAGACGAGAAGTGTGACACCCCTCCGAATAAAATACCGTGTGATAAGTCCTATACCAAATTAAAATAGGAATCTCAGTTGGTTCATCCTTAGCATCACTGTCTAAAATCATTTTTAAAACTCACTAACCACCTAGTATTCCAAAAAAGTTGGTGCCAAATTTTATCATTTTAATTAAACAAAACAATAACATGCGGAATCATAATATGAGCCATACACAACGACTGAATTAAATCAACTGAATAAATAATAAATGACATATTGAATAAACCATAAGCCACCAAAGTAAATAGTCTAATACAAACATCCAGCACCTGAATAAATAAATATGAAAACTGTACTGAAATGTCTGGGCGACAAGCCCTAAGTAAAACTGAAACTGATAACTGATTCCTACTCTAGGAAGGAATGAACGATGCGTCTAAACCAAACTCCTGCTAGCATCCACATGTGCCGCAGCGCCGCGTCTCTGGAATAGAATATCAATCCCGGCATCCCTGTGGCTGGACACCTAAAAGGTTTTGAAAATAATTTTATAACAAGGGTTAGAACCCAAAACATTTTGAAAATATTTAGCAAGTGAATTAACTGCATGAATTAAAAATATATGAATGCGCTTCATATTTAAGTTAGTGTCGCACTCCCTTGAGGACATACTCACCCCTCCACTAATGTGCACACCTAACGGTTACTTTAACCCCACCTAGTTGAACTACCTCGTCCAAATAGTCCTGGTATAATCTCCCCTTGCCATTCTACTATAAACCGAGTATTATTAATGCATGATTTATAAGTTATTTACCATCTTAACTTAGTTAATCATCATTCCTTGAAATCCATATAACATTCACTAGTTATATAAATAATACAATTTTCTCCATGTATTTAAACTTCTCGTATATAATTATTCGCCCCATTATGTACGTACAGTTATCTTACAACAATCCCACATGTTAATTGTGAATATAACTCCTATATAATTAATACAATTCACTACATGTATTTAATGACCCGTATATAACTATTTATCCCATTAAATACGTAGAACCATATTACAACATTCACACATATGTTGAATATAAATGTAACTGATAAGAACCCAAAATCGTACATTTTATACCCCGAATAGACATACTTTAGTTGCTAATTCTCGGCAATATGGGTCTTATGTGCTTAAATATTTATTTTGTAGGTCAAATTGTGCATTGCAGAGTTCAAATGCTTAAATCAAGGCAATTGTGCAAAAATGAAGCTAATACCCAATTCCCTGACCCTACCCGAGCCTAAGCCTAACCTAAGCCTACCCTAAACCCTGTGTGTGTTTTGTTTGTGCATTTTTATTATTTTTTAGATTTTTAGTTGAGTCATTTTTATTTTTAGGATTTATTTTCTATTTTTTCTATTTCTTTTTATTTAGTATAATTTTAATTTGATTTTGATTTTATTAGTTTTTAGTTTTTATTTTTTATTTTTTATTTTTTATTTTATTTTCTTAAGATTAATTTTTAAGAGTGTTTTTTTATTTTTATTATATAGATCTTTAGTTTCTATATTTTTATTAGGTTTGTAGTTTTATTTCTTTTATTTTAGTTTTACTTTATAGATTAGAAGTTTTATTTTATTTTAATTTTATTTTGTAAGATTTTACTTATTTTTATTATTTTAAATAGGTACAAATTAAACACACACACACACACATTATTGCATAAACCACACTACACACAACACAAACCCTCACCTTCATACTACCACCCTACACCCTCAAACACCAAAACACCTCACCTCCATCTTCTTCCCTTCACCCAACCACTTTATCTCTCCTCTCTCTAACTTCCATAACTAACAAACAACAAATTCAATCCATTAACACACCAACTTCTCTCTCTCTATCAAGACAGCTCCGGCCACCCTTAACCCCTTGTCTAACCGCCGGACTTCACCCCCTTTCATATCTCGTCGGATTCAAGCCCAACACCCTCTCTCGTTCTGACCTGCTGTCGACCCCCAAATACCCCGCCGGCGCAGCCCAAATCCAACCTCATGTGATCCAAACCCACCAACCCGACATACCCTTCGCTGGTGAAACCCACCCGCGCCCCCTTGTCCCCCTCCGGTCGTGACCCAGATCCGACCTCCAACCCGTGGCTGCCAGACATGGCTCCGGTCGGAGCTACCACCGACCCATACCCGCTGCCCATCCATGGCGAGCCACTTACCGGTCCAACCAAGCCCCCCAAACCCGAAAGACACCAAACCAATGTACAAAACCCACTACCTACCTCAAACCCATTTACATCTAAAGCCAAGCATGATTTTAAATCACCTCCTAAAAGCCAATCTCAAAACCAAGTCAATATCCACATGTGTTAAAACTAATAAAATCCCCTTTTACCCCTTATATCCCCAACTACCAACTTTAACCCCAATACCCATTATACCCTCTAAACCAAATCTGATTGTGTCACCCCATTTAACCCAGATGCCCTCACTCTCACCAGTTTCATGCACACTCAAGCCAATTCCCAAAAATACCCCCATGCTCCATGTGCCTACTATAAATAAAGATGAAGACCCCATATGAAAATGTAGCTTTTAGATAGGAATTTTTAGAGAGAGAATTGTAGAGAGATAAATATCATTTTGTAAATAGTTATTGTTTTTATTTTTTAGAGATTTGGTGAGATTTAATTGTGAGTAATTGAAGTGTATGGAAGATGATAAAGTTCGAATTGTCAATTTCAAGGAGACTTGTTGAAGATTTGTTCTCTTTCTCTACTCTTTTATTATATATGCCTTTGATTATTTGTTCATCGTGTTTAGTACCATGTTAGCCTAAATCCCCTTTCAAGGGGTGGGGGGAAACCCTTATTTGATGTTATTTTAGTTTAATTAGTTTGATTACTTGAAATTTCCCTTTGAATGTTAATTTTGATCCCTCATCCTTAGCTTTACGCCTCGAGAGAGGGTAAATGATTTTCGAAAGAAAATCGAAATTCTATTTATAATACCCATTTTAGATTCGAACTAGAGATATCGGTTTCTTAAGTGGGGTATTATAACTTGAATTTCAACTCTAAATTTATTTTCTAAGATTTACATAAATTTTAATTGATCGATCCTAGCGGGTGATTAATTAAAAGGAGTGTAGATCTACTTTTCTAGAGCTGTGGGGTGTTAAACTTAATTTTCTAAAAGGTTACTATTAAGATTACATTTGCAACGAGATTTGGTTTGTAATATTGATATTAATTTGGGAGAATTCATTAAATTAAATTAATTAATTATAATAGCTAAAATTTATGGTGTAATCCCACTCCTTGATTGTTCTCACATTTATTCAGCTCACTTTATCTCTTATTTTAGTGTTAGACTTTATTTTTTATTTTAGTCATTTTCTAGTTAGTTATTAACATATTACATTTAGTTTAGTTTAGTTTAAATCATCACCTCACCCAATTATTTTAATATTTGAAAAGGCTAAAAAAAGTAGAAAAGTGAAAAAGAACAAAAAGAAAATAAAATTGAACTACATTTGAGTTTGTCTCTAGCTTACCCTTTGATGTGGATTGATACCCTTACTTACTACTACACTTGACATTGTTATATTTTGTAGGTATTTGAGATTTTGACTAGAGGAGCTTTTCAAGCAACGACGAAAAAATACACCGAAAAGTTCTTTCTATCAAATGGCGTCGTTGCCATTCTTGGGAGTGTGAAGCACTTGGAGCGGATTTCAACTTCTAGTTCATTTATTTGTCGCACTTTATTATTTTTTTTGTACCATTTTTATATTTTTAGAAGGTTTGTATTAGGATTTTATTCCTGGCTTGTACTGCGGTGCATAGAGACACCTTTATTTTATTTTTCATTTTAAAAATTTGTAATAAATCAAAGACAATCGTGATAGAGAAATCGGACAAGGTAGAGAGAGGGCGTCCAATGGCGATAATTTAGAAGCCTTTCTACCTTGGGTCGGTAGAACTCCCGGGGACGACTGAGATAGGCGTAATCTCCCCACGGTTGACTCAAATTTTTTGGCTCAAACCCTCGCTCCTCTCCTCTTAGCGAGTCAATTTTGTGTGCTCTTGTGTGATTTTATTTTTGCACTTATTTTTGAATGGTGTGATGAATTAATTGACTAATACCTACACCCGGTCACTCACGAGAAGGGATTTCATCACCCGACTCACTCGCTTACCATTATGTGCTACCCTATCCATCCCTAAATTTGAAATCAATCAACTAGGTAGCCCAGAACATTTTGCAAAGGCGATCATAAAGATACCGTGATTTTTTTTATCGCTCGCGGACTTAATTAAAATTTGACTACCCTTTCACCTAATCTAATGATAAAAATTGGCTAAGTGCTAGTTAGGATTTATCCTTAACTTGTGTGTGTGTCCAATTACATTTTTTTGGTTGACGGTTTTAGTTGGTTCGTCCAAATCTTGAGTCCATATTTTTCCCCACATTTTCTTCTAAAAAAATCCAAAAATATTTTCTTCTATGATTTTTATAAAAAAATCCAAAATTTTTTTTCCTCCATTATTTTTAGAAAATCCAAAAATATTTTCTTTCCTTTTGAAAAAAATTAAAAAATCCAATATATATATATATATATTTCTCTCCTCATGGCCGAAGAACGTCCCTTACGGGACTACTTTGGTCATTTTCCATTGACACGTGACATGTTTGAGAGTGATCCCGAGCCGTCTCTTTATGATATTTTTAGTGATTTCACCTCTCTCACGAGTACCCTTAATACTCTTTGACCCGTCCATGCACGCACCTCCTATTCCATCACCCTCGGTGTAAAGTGTCGACGTGTCTCATCCTTTGTTGTGCACCCACTGTTATTATGCCGATCACATGTCCCATGAGTACCCTTACATTACATATCCATCTGAACCCACCCTGGAACATGTGTATCCATATGACACTATTTCGGGACCCACCTCGGCCCATTATCCCGATACACCCAATCCCGAGTTGTGTGAGTCCCCGAGTTATCCGTGGAGGCTTGATTACCCTTTCACGCAATACGAACCCCAACCCGATGTTGTGGATCCTCACACGTTCCAACAGCTTTCATGGCAACCTTATGCACCCATTCACGATCAGTTACCTCATTACGCACCCCATGAGTATCAACCATTTGTCCATCACAAAAGCGATCCTTTCATGTATGATGAACTTGGCCCCACTCCACACACTTCATTTGAGTATTCTCCATATAGTCCTATCCATAGCGAGTTGTGTCCACCTCAACCACCACCACCACCCGTCACTCCACTACCACTACCACCACCATCCACATCCGCTCTCTAAAGCCTCTTGAAAAAGTTCATACTCGAGCAAGATCAAGCCACTCAAATTCAAACTCAAGCCCTCCAACGGCTTGAACAACTCTTAAATGAAATTGAGTGTGAGGGAGAGTCGGATTTCCCCCCAAGTCAACCCATTGTTTCCCCCACGTGGAGTGATGATGCGTCGTCTTGTGCCACCGACTTTGAGTGTGACCAACCCTATCCTCTTGAGAATATCAAAGTTGAGACCATTCCATGGTTCGGGTCCCAAGTCGACAATTGTGTTGACTTACCTTTCATTAGTGAGACTGATCAAATCCCATTATGTCCACATGAACCCCACTTTGAGGTTCCCACTCCCGAGATATCCAAAAATATGCCCGAGCTTTTACCTTATGCCCCAATTGCATATGTCTCTGACATGCCCATATATTTTAGGTTAGCTCTGGCTACGAGTGTTCACCATTTTCCCAAGATAGAATCTGTGATTATTTCTACCTATTCGGAAATGTATGATGTACCACCATGCATGGATCCCTTTGAGCCCGATATTTCTAGAGATTCCTCTATCTCCGATCTTGGTGCCTCGTTTGAACCAACCACCCCATTTCCCGATGCTACTCTTATGGAGAAGTTGACAACTCCATCTTTAGAAACCACACTCCCTTGTGAGTATTCTTTTACTCCTCCCAATGAGTGTGTGTCTCCCACTCTTGAGTTAGATCATCTTCCTCCACCATTTATCCCACCCGACCCACCCATTGTTCTTTCCACCCCACCACCTAGTTTGGATCTTGATTTTACACATTTCAAATTTCCATATACATTTTTAGATCCTCACCTGAAACCATCCCCCACCCATAAGAGTTTTTATGGTGCTACTCTCCATCATGACTCCGAGCTTGTTACTCTATGCACACCACTTCCTTATGGTTTGATTTTTCTACTCAACAGCTTCCCAGCTTGTCACGACGTGACCATTATCATCTCTCATTCATAGAACGATCGTGTCATTTCTATGAGACCGACCCCATCACTATTTTCACACCATTTTGCCTCCCTCACCATCTTGAGCACCATGCTTATAGGGCCCTAGTTGACCTCAACTTTCGGCTCAATAAGGCCTGTGACCGGTGCCTATTCACCCTCACCCTTACCCTAATACCCACCCGCCCATGGTCCACTGATGCTTTGCATCGTGTGATACACTTTGCCATACAGGTGCACTGACCACTTTAGCCTCTATCCAACAAGACTGACGCTTCAGTCTTGTTTGGGGGTGATTCTCATCACCCATTTTTCCCCCGCCCTGCGCTTTCATAGTTATTACCCTTAGGGTGAGATCCCTTCAATCTGGCTGAAGACATTAAACTTAGCACTACCGGAAGGCAGCTCGCGTATCTTGTACTTGCCTCGTCCTGTTTGGGGGTGGTGTTTCACATCACCCTATGCTTTATCATGCTTATAGACTTGTACACATTTTTTCTCTTATCACTTATTGAGGTTTCATTTTGGTTACATCTTTCCATTTCTTTAGCGGTTGATTCCGATAAACTCTTTCCTACCTTATGCTCTCAATTTAAAAATCGTTTTACCTAACATCGAGGACGATGTTCCTTTTTGTTTGGGGTGGGGAATTTTATCAAAATCGTACCTCTTTTGAAAAAAAAATTGAGTTTTAAACCTGATTTTTAAAAATATCGTGCAGTTTCTTTCATCGCACTCATTGATGTGAATTTTTAATCATCCGTCTTTCAAAAGTCTAGGAATCAAGCTAGTGAATATTTTTTCTAAATAGCTAATGTACATAACAAGTCATGTTGCACCATGAATTTCTAGACTCAACAAAATTTGCGCACTTATCACGTCATTACGTTTAGAGTTGAGGATTACCACAATTCCCAAGAAATCCTTAAGGATCACTAGTAGAGACTTTAGCTTGTGAGATTTGGGCCTTTCACCCTCTCAGAATGTTTTACGCAATCTCTGAGTCACAAGTTGATTCAACTTCTTTTGGGTCCGCACTTTAATTGTTGTATGATCTCATTATCTTTCATAAAAATTTGGCTTGATCACTGAGAATGATATATTTTTCGAGTTGTAAGAAACACGTATCTTGAAATTTGTCCCGATCACTAGGTTTTCATCCACACACCTACAACTTTTCCATATCACATTTCCATTCACTCACCCATTACTTTTCCATATTCTCCCCCATCCATATACATACTCCACCTATCATCTCCATATCATCTTTCATTTTTAAATAAAAAGAGTGTTGATTCTAAATGTTAAATGTCTTCATTTTTAGTTTGAAAAAAAAGAGAAAAAGAGAAAAAATAAAAAAATAGCAAAAATAGGAAAAACAGAAAAAAAAAGAAAAAGAAAAGAAAAAAGAGAGAGTTTGTAGTTAGTAGTTGGTTTTAAAATAAATACATTTGTGCCTAAAGTGTATACACTCTTCTGAATCTTATCGCATCCATCACTCATCACTCATCCATTATCCATCATATCACTATCCTACCGAACTCATCCCATCCATCCTACCTATCATATCCTTCTCATCCCATTTCATTCCCCCTCACCCATATACATACATGTTACCCTAGGTGTTCGGGCAATTAATAGTCAACGTGGTGAATAACTCGACGTTCTCACTATAGTGATTAGCATTCTTTCATGGGATCATTTTTCTTTCTATATGTTCGTTCTTTCTTATGTGTGTGTGAGATGTTTGAACTTGCTTACATTTACCTCACACACAAGAGCGATAAACTTACCCTAATCTTGAGAGTTCGTTTGAGAGAGTTATATCTAGTGAGATTTGAAGTTGAAGCGTTGATTCTGAAAAGGCAATCTAGGAATTACTCTTGTGAAACTCGACCCATTTTGACTGATTCACACTACACACGTTGAGTTCTAGGAAGGATGTGCCTTGTGTATTTACTTAGCTAAAATTTTTACACATTCTAGCTTGTATTTCTGAAATCAAATATTTCTCATGTGATGGATTGTGCGATTATTCTACGTCTACTAAGAGATTGACTGCATTTCAATAAATCATTTTAAATAAGAATTTTGTGGGTATATTCCCTGTAAACCTTTACGAGACACAACTCGTCTTGTAGGGCAACCTATAGGTTTAAAGGCTTGTTGCACATGCTAAGTGCAATTGCAAATGCCCGCGAAAGTGGTACACTTTTGGTTTCCTATCTTTCTCTTTCTCTCTATCTTATTGCTCGGGGACTAGCAATGCTCTGTTTGGGGGTGGTGTGATAAGCACCCAAAACAGTACATTTTATACCCCGAATAGACGTACTTTAGTTGCTAATTCTCGGCAATATGGGTCTTATGTGCTTAAATGTTTATTTTGTAGGTCAAATTGTGCATTGCAGAGTTCAAACGCTTAAATCAAGGCAATTGTGCAAAAATGAAGCTAATACCCAATTCCCTGACTCTACCTGAGCCTAAGCCTAGCCTAAACCTACCCTAAACCCTGTGTGTGTTTTGTTTGTACTTTTTTATTATTTTTTAGATTTTTAGTTGAGTCAATTTTATTTTTAGGATTTATTTTAGATTTATTTAGAATTTCTAGGATTTATTTTCTAATTTTTATATTTCTTTTTATTTAGTATAATTTTATTTTGATTTTGATTTTATTAGTTTTTAGTTTTTATTTTATTTTATCTTATTTTCTTAAGATTAGTTTTTAGGAGTTTATTTTTATTTTTATTTTTATTTATATAGATCTTTAGTTTCTATATTTTTATTAGGTTTTTAGTTTTATTTCTTTTATTTATTTTATTTTAGTTTCACTTTATAGATTAGAAGTTTTATTTTATTTTAATTTTAGTTTTTACTAATTTTATTATTTAAGATTTTACTTATTTTTATTATTTTAATTAGGTACAAATTAAACACACACACACACATTATCCCATAAACTACACTACACACAACATAAACCCTCACCCTCATACTACCACCCTACACCCTCAAACACCAAAACCCCTCACCTCCATCTTCTTCCTTTCACCCAACCACTTTCTCTCTCCTCTCTCCAACTTCCATAACTAACAAACAACAAATTCAATCCATTAACACACAAACTTCTCTCTCTCCCTCAAGACAGCTCCAGCCACCCTTAACCCCTTGCCTAACCGCCGGACTTCACCCCCTTTCATATCCCGCCGGAATCAAGCCTAACACCCTCTCTTGTTCTGACCTGTTGCCGACCCCTAAATACCCCGCCGGCGCAGGCCCAATCCAACCTCATGCGATCCAAACCCACCGACCCGACATACCCTTCGCCAGCGAAACCCACCTGCGCCCCCTTGTCCACCTCCAGTCGCGACCCAGATCCGACCTCCAACCCGTGGCTGCCAGACATGGCTCCGGTCGGAGCTACCACCGACCCATACCTGCTGCCCATCCATGGCGAGCCACTTACCCGTCCAGCCGAGCCCCCCAAACCCGAAAGCCACCAAACCAATGTCGAAAACCCACTACGTACCTCAAACCCATTTACCTCTAAAGCCAAGCACGATTTTAAATTACCTGCCAAAAGCCAATCTCAAAACCAAGTCAATTTCCACATGTGTTAAAACTAATAAAAACCCCTTTTACCCCTTATACCTCCAACTACCAACTTTAACCCCAATACCCATTATACCCTCTAAACCAAAACTGATTGTGTCACTGTGACACCCCGCCTAATTAAATACCGGGCAATCAATCTTTTATTAAATTAAAATCAAGGTGAACAGTTGGTTCATTCTTAGCATCACTATCGCACAATAAAAAAATTCCCAATTTAAACACCTTAAATAATTAAGCTAAGTGTCAAAACAATTTAAAACTTTATTTCCATTTTTATTAAATTCCAATTTGAAACCTTTTAAATAACCAACAGTTTAAGAATCACATAAGTGCTACGAATAGCAATCAACACAAAAGAATTAATCCATCTAAATTAACCAAACCAAATTTAAATTACACATGAAATCATCCTAACAAGTGTTAATACTCAAAGAGCACCGAATACTGAAAATAAATGAACATACATCTCCGAAAAAGCTATACTGAATGGATAAATGGGCGACACGTGCCCTAACTATGAAGAATTATAATAAGAATCGAATCATTGAAGAGGTCGTCTACAACAAGACCTGCAACTCCCACATAAGTTATAGTGCGTCCAATCCAAGGAACCTATGCATGATGCCCCTATGGCTGGGCACCTGTAATATATACATATATATACAAAAGAGAAGAGATAACAGAAAATGGGTCAGAGCCCGATTGTAAAACAGTTTTAAAATTGTTTAGCAAGTATTTAAAATGCTTACCTACTAATGAAACAACCATACTAGTATGCGACACTCTCTTGAGAATTCTCACCTCTCATCTAGTGTGCATGTCTACCGTACTACTAAACCTCAAAAGTCTATCTCACTTATTCTTCATAAAGTTTTATCTCAAGAATTAAGAAGGTGATAATATTTAGTCTAGAAAATTAATCTCTTCAAGATTTCTTACACTATTTAGAACAAATCGGTACCGTTATGAAGTTCCCGAACCCATTAAGACATTTGCAACATTTATTCATTATTTAACTACTTATACGCACAGTAGAAAGTTTCCATATAGATATACGTATATATATTAGTTACACATATAATATATATACTAACGACACCCCACATAAAATCTATGGTGCAAAGTTTCCATATATAAGTATATATATATATATATATATATATATATATATATATATGCACCCCACATACAATCTATGGTGCTGGCATACTCTGCTATCAAGTCCCCATAGCACTCGTACTAAGGGAAATACTAGTTCGGAATCACTCTCGAATTGTATTAACACAAAACACATACAAATTAAGGCGAAGCATAGTTCCAAGTCACTAAGAGGTCAGCACATACCCTCACGTCTCTTAGGACCATCTGACTATCGATTCGATAGCCTGTACCAAGGATTCCTATGTTCTAGGGTACAAGTCAATATCCCCCATAAAGGTCCCATCGAGATAAGACTGTTCCAGCGTGGTAACCTCAGTGATAGCAAGTAGCACGTGCATGATTTTTACACGTATATAGTATATACACAAACACAGTCATATATGTATACTACTATTCCCATTTTAATTTAGGTACGCCCACGACCCATACTCATGATATTTATTCTTATTGCAAATTACTAGATTACTTCGTATAACAGTTCGTCTCTTATTCTTATTAAATAAAACTATTCCAAACCTCCTTCGCAACACTAGTGAAACCCTTTTCCCCTAAGTGTAATTTCTGTAGGTACTCTTTTACTTTATGACGTAACTTCCTTACGAGTATCACTCTTTAGACACACGTTCCCATTGTTCCTTAAGTGCAACACCTCCGTTAAATGTTAATCTCGTTTTACATTAAAGGTTCCATTTTTTTATAAAGTCCTACTGGTCTTCTTTATATTCCAAAATACTCTAACCATAATGTCGAAGAATTTTATTCATTTAAATTGGAACAAACTATTTAGAATGAGAATTTGAGTTTTCCAGGAAGACTCGATCGATCGATGGCAGGTGCTCGATCGATCGATCGATCAAATAGGTATGGAGAAACTGCAGAATTTTCAGATACGGGAATGCTATACCAAAATCATTCAAATCATCATGTTTGATCTCCAAACTTTCAGAAAATTACACCAAAAGTGTTATATTCCAAAACAATGATTATTCTACGTAAGGCATGCGAGTTTCCATCAATTATAACGGATTAAACGGGTTAAAATCCAGAAAATTACAAGAACCCTAATAATTCCTTTAACTTAGTTCTTCCCATTCTTTTTTCCATATTTTCTACTCCTAACTTAATGAATTTCATGGTTCAACCTCTACATGTGATTTATATTTCCAGAATACATCTTTTATCTCAACAACATTAAAATCAAAGTCTCCCAAACATGCTTTCTTTCATGAAAACTAGTCCTAATCAACCCTAGACTAACATCATTGAAGCATTAACTGAATTAGAGCAAGATAAATACTTGCCTGGGATTTCTTGATTTAGATTTGTGGAAAAGATTGGCGTGGTTGTGATCCTCGTTGCGCGATTTAACGTTTGGCGGTGACGGCGGTGCAAACAGTGGAGTTCTTAGCCTAGAACTCCTTGGAAAGATCTTCCTCTTCCTCTCCAATGGCCGTCTATGGTTTATGGTTATTCTAACCCTAGAAGATAACTCCTACCATCTGATATAACCTTAGGAATTTCGTGGGTTTAATTCCCCAAAAATATAAAATGTCTAAAATACCCTCCCGGGATGTCAATTAGGCCTAAAACTGCCCTGGGACCCAAACTAAACCCCCGGGTACACTTTTCTGATTATCTCGACCCTTTTGAACACTTTGGCACACTCAAAATGACCATACGAGCAACTTATAATTTATTCATTTTATATAATAATAATTTAGTCCTAACACGACACATGCGCGTCCCGACTTAAATTTCCATAATTGCCATTTTATTCACTCGTGATGATTTTACTAAAATAAATCTCATATATTACTTTACTCATCTAGTAATATTCAACAATTTTCCAATAATTACTAACTCACATCACGTTAGTAAATATAAAAATAAATTTTCGGATTAATATTAAATTAATATCTCAATTTAAATTTAATAAATCCCCCAATTTTAAAAGCCATAAAAATACGGGGTATTACAGTCACCCCATTTAACCCACATGCCCTCACTCTCACCATTTTCATGCACATTCAAGCCAATTCCCAAAAATACCCCATGCTCCATGTGCCTACTATAAATGAAGATGAAGACCCCATATGAAAAGGGAGCTTTTATATAGGAATTTTTAGAGAGAGAATTGTAGAGACATAAATATCATTTTGTAAATAGTTTTTGTTTTTATTTTTATTTTTTTAGAGATTTGGTGAGATTTAATTGTGAGTAATTGAATTGTATGGAAGATGATAGAGTTCGAATTGTCAATTTCAAGGAGACTTGTTGAAGATTTATTCTCTTTCTCTACTCTTTTATTATATATGCCTTTGATTATTTGTTCATCGTGTTTAATACCATGTTAGGATAAATCCCCTTTCAAGGGGTGGGGGGAAACCCTTATTTGATGTTATTTTAGTTTAATTAGTTTTATTACTTGAAATTTCCCTTTGAATGTTAATTTTGATCCCTCACCCTTAGATTTATGTCTCGAGATAGGGTAAATGATTTTAGAGAGAAAATCAAAATTCTATTTATAATACCCATTTTAGATTCGAACTAGAGATAGAGGTTTCTTAAGTGGGGTATTATAACTTGAATTTCAACTCTAAATTTATTTTCTAAGATTTACATAAATTTTAATTGATCGATCCTAGCGGGTGATTAATTAAAAAGAGTGTAGATCTACTTTTCTAGAGTTGTGGGGTGTTAAACTTAATTTTCTAAAAGGTTACTATTAAGATTACATTTGCAACGAGAGTTGATTTGTAATATTGATATTAATTTGGGAGAATTTATTTAATTAAATTAATTAATTAGAATAGCTAAAATTTTTGGTGTAATCCCACTCCTTGATTGTTCTCACATTTATTTACCTCACTTTATCTCTTATTTTAGTGTTAGACTTTATTAGTCATTTTCTAGTTAGTTATTATCATATTACATTTAGTTTAGTTTAAATCATCCCCTCACCCAATTGTTTTAATATTTGAAAAAGCTAAAAAAAAGTAGAAAAGTGAAAAAGAACAAAAATAAAATATAATTGAACTACATTTGAGTTTGTCTCTAGCTTACCCCTGTAATAACCCGCGTAATTTTTGGGCTATTTTAATTAATTTTTGGAAAAAGGAGGAAATAAAGTTTTTGATAAAATTATTTTTAATGCTCAAATATGTTGGTTATTATTTTTAAAGGCGAGAATTTCAAACGGTTTCGAAAACGGAGTTAAAACGGATTTTAAAATGATTTTAAAATGTTTTTAACTCTTGGAGTTGTTTTAACTTCAAACTCTTCATTTATTTACCTTATTTAAAGGAGTCTTTTGGATTCCAACTCTTTATTTCTTTGCATTATAATAGGAAGTCGTGGGCAAACCCTTTAACCTACTTTTGGCACAAATTTTGGCAGCAAATATATTTTATATTCCTCTTCTTTTTATATACACATTGGCCCTTGAGACTTGTAAGTTCCAACCTTAGATTATAGGTGTTCTTGGGGCTATTTTGTTGGAGGTTCTTGGAGGAGATTTTGTAAATATTTTGTGTTGATCTTGAGGATGTGATCATTGGTTTCTCATCATGGTTTGAGGTATGGGGTTTTACACAATATGCTCCTTAAATCTCGCGAGTGTCATTCTCTTTGATTTCATGTCTAATTGAACTCATATTTGAATTGTTAAATTCATTAAAATCTGGAAAATAATTGTTGAAATTATTTTGATTCATGTGGTATCATTATATTGTTGATGAGCACGTTGTCATGAGATTTTAATATGGCACGGATGTTGGGCACCCGCCAAAATTCCTATTTCCCGGGCTATGGCTTGATAAAGCATATACGGATGTGGTGAGGCCTGGTGACCCGGTTAAAGTATTGTTGAGAAATTATATTAATAAATGCTTTGAGATTTGCATTTTGATTTGAATATTCGTACTCGTGTTGTTACGTTTTATTCATCGCTAACATATATTTGTTGAGCATCTTTCTTGTCGTATTGTGTACTTCCCCATATTTTCTTTTAGTGGCAGGTTAGCGCGGATTTTGGGGCGCTATAGAGATTGATTTTAGCGAGGATTGTTTGAGAAAGATTTGTATTATTTTGATGTATAGAGCTTTGGAGATTTGTATTTTTATTCGAGTTAGATAGTTGTAATTTTAATTCGAGAGACTTGTTGTAATTGAAGAGAATGAGATTAGTGGATTTATATTATTGTGGATTTATTTAGATGCTCTATACCTTGTCACTTGTGGATTTGTATTTATTTTATCGCATTAGCGCTCCGTGCGCTCTCCCCAGGCAGGCGGGGTGTTACAACCCCCTTGATGTGGATTGATATCCTTACTTACCGCTACACTTGAGATTGTTAAATTTTGTAGGTATTTGAGGTTTTGACTAGAGGAGCTTTTCAAGCAACGATGAAAAAATACACCGAAAAGTTCTTTCTATCAGTAACCCATCCTCCCGAGTAATAACTCACCACATGTATTCTCTAAAGTGCTATCGCACTAGATGCACTCGCATAACCTAGTTACCCCAGGTTAGAATCGCTCACTAACTTGGCCAAAAATAAACACAATGGAGGTGGTCATATTCCTTCCCTGAAAGTGAGATAAGCCCCTCACCCATCTAACGGATGCTATGACCTGGGGATATACTCGCCCTACTCCTCAAACTCGGGGATTCACCCACTACGCGCAACGTCCCTTCATAGCACTAGAGTATAAACTTAAATTAAATATATAGTCACTGATATTCATAAGCACGCATAATATATATATATATATATATATATATATATATATATATATATATATATATATATATATATATATATATATATATATATATACTATCACACACCGTATATATATAATTATTTTAAATTCCGGCTTTACTGTGTACAAAATTCGTAGCACTAGCCTGTATATAAATCTCTAGTCTATGGTCCGACTCTAATTTAATTAATTTGCACATTAATTAATTTAATACTTTTGGTGTCGCCCAACCAATGTACTCGAACTTGCTCTCTTGGTCCGAAAATAAATATCACCCGAGTCTATACCCCAACTCTAAATTAATTAGTTTTACTCCATAATTAATTTAGGTAGGTAGTGTCGCACTACCACTATACCCGAACCTATCCACCCAGTTCGTTATTTTATCCTTAAGAATTTATTTCATCAAAATTCATCCGTGATGTGTCGCACGTAATCTCCCCACCAATCCCAATTATATTCCCTTATAATTGTTAGGCATTAACTCCCATATTTAATGTTTCTCTGTTATTTTTACTAGGTAGGAGATTTAACCAAGATTTTTACCCTTATAAATCCCAAGGTCAAACTGCTAAAAAACCTGAAGGGTCGATCGATCGACCCCCAGCCGTCGATCGATCGATCGAACAGGTGGTTGTCTTCTCCGAGACTCTTTTCCACCATTAACGAAAACCTCCAAGTTCTATCCTTTCCCTTGGTCTAACCCAAATACAATCAACACTATATCTACATAGGAATATGATCAATGCACCTTATATAACTTCAAACTCAAATTAAATCTCACGAATTTCTACTTTTTCGAGTTGGGGAATTTCTGGGTTTTTACACGATAAATCCAAATTCCATCATTTTATCCCAATTTCGTCCATAATTTATACTGGATTTAACATTGAAATCAGATATCTATACTCGGAACCATGTAACATAATTAATTCTCACTTTGAATTCATTCCAATGTTCCATTAATAAAAACCCCAATTTGTACCCATTTATACCCAAAAATGGATTTTGGTTTACACATCACTAAAATATGAATTGAATATCACAATTAAACATCACAACAAGTTAACCACTTGCCTTATGGGTTCGTAGGGTCTGATCCGAGTGTGTGATTCACAAGGTTGATGATGAACTTCCAATAGTTTCCTTGCCTTGTCTCCAAAAGACTCCAATTTTGCAGTGAAATCACTCCTTATGGCTTCTTTTCCAAACCCTAGGTTCTCCTTTGTTTTTTTCTGCCGTTTCCCTTTTCTTAGATTTAGGTCTTAAAACTCTAATCCCGTTTTTATCCTAATGGGCCAAGCCCAAGTGACCCAGATAGCCCCTTGTGGGCCCGGTTATGCCTAAAAATGCCCCATGACCCGTTTGCTACCCTCGAGTACACTTTTACGACTATCTCGACCCATCTGGACTCAACCGTGCACTCAAAATCGACATTCGAATTAATTTATACAAATCCTTATCTCACGCTCAAATTAGTCTATACCGACTCCCGACTGAGATAAATAAATGCCATGTCACTAATACACGTTATGACGTAAATAAATTATTACTATTCACTTAGTAATTAAATTTCTTCAAATATTAACCATTCACTCACCGATTAATATTTAAATAAATATAACCATAATTAATTCAATTAAATTACGACACACAAGTAATTTAAAATTTCCCGAATTAATTAAATATTACATGCACAGAAATACTGGGTGTTACATTACTACGGCGAATAACCCTTGATGTTGTTCTCACATAATCTCATGTATCCCTCCAGCTATGCCACGTGGAACACATCCCATATCCACTAAAGATGTTCTGGCAAACCCAGTCGATAAGTTAATAGTCCCACCCTCTCAAAGATAGGGAAAGTACCCACATACCTCGACGCTAGCTCCCCTTTCTTGCCTAACTTCATCACTCCTTTCATAGGAGACACCCGAACCAATACCTGGTCACAAATTTTTAACTCGATGGTCCCTGACAACAGAGTGCCCCAGAAGATGAGCCTATACTCCGACGGCTCCACTATCTCCATGTTAGGAAATTCCCCTCCTATGTGGGTGTCAATTCCCTTGTTGCCAAAATGCGTTACAATCTTCCGAGTAATTACCCGCATCACCCCTGACTAAGCATGTCAAACTTGAACCTTTAAGTCACGGTGATGTATCCCTCCTTACGTCCTTGAACTATACGGAAGGAGACAATTTACTTAATTCCCGCTGATGGACCATAACCCATCTCGGGTCCTAGCAGATTGTTATTTCCCCACCTCTTATCTACCAAAGATGGATAATGAAACTTTTCCCATAAAGTCTCCTAAGGTGTCACACAGACAAAACCGTTACGAGGAATCACACGTACTCTACCCGTGGTAATTTATACTCCCGAATTACCCAAAATCTAGAATGCATAATCCTCACTTCCCGTCTACCCATCGTCTTATGGCCGACACATTTAACCCAATACGTAACTCTGTCCCTATCACCTCCTGACACTCTTTACCAGAGGAGGGACTAAAGGTCACACCCAAATTTCCAATAATCTTGGATGACACCTTATTCTGTTTCACTCCTTCCCATTAAGGGTAAATATGGTTATACTACTCAATAGTATAACCCATTCCAAGATAACAATTCGTGTTCATGTAAATCCATTCAGCAACGCGATGGAAACCTTGACCCCTCCACGATTTTACCAACCTGAGCATTAATTCCTTCACTGGGACCATAAAAAATCATGTTTGATTGTAAGGACATAATTTTATAAATGTTCGGGATAGAATCTAGGAATTTTCTGTTTACTCCTAGATCACAGTTTGTATGTCTGATACCGTTGCATTCGACACGTCAACACGATCAACCTCGATGGCCTATATCCAAATTCAATGCATCCATTATCTTCACGTGCATTATGCTACATGCGACGTGCTTCTCATCTCATTCCCACTACTCCACTACGTTTTATCGGTAAAATGTTTCATTGGAGCTTTAAATATTTGCATAAATATTTGGGAATTTTTTTGAAAATTATTTTTGAAGTCTGGTTTAATTTTTTATCAAAAGCATAATTTTTTCTAAGTGTAGAAGCGAAGCGCCTTGAACGACGAGCTCGCTCAACTGACTTTGAATGTCGTTCGCGCGAGATAGGCATGTCGCGCGATCTCGTTCGAACGGCTTCTGTCCTTCGTTCAAGCGACATGGCTATCTCGTTCGAACGATCCACTGCCTCGATTTTTGTGTAAATATCCATTCTCCTTCTACACGTTTTTCAAGTCTTTTTGCAATCTCAAAATTCTGCAAACATTGTCTAGAGTTAGACTTCATCTTTTTAAGGTTTTCTAAACCTTTTTATTCACAAAACCGTTCCCATATATGTGTGTGAATCTTTAAACCTTCAAGAGGATTTTTTACTCATCTGGAGTAATTTGTGAGGAAGCCGTTCTCTTCTTCATTGCTGCCCTACTGGAAAGGGATAGTTCCAGCCGTCGATAACAGAACCGACACCCAAGGGTATTTCCGTGTCACATATTTTCATTGTAATCCGTGTAAGTCGTTCTCTTGCAAAATTATAGTGAAAATAAAAGGTTTTAACCCTTTGGGCGATTTTTCCTCATTTGTGTGTGTTTGATTGTTCTTGCTTGATTTTATCATCATCAATCACACCTAGATGCATGTGTAGGACTTAATTGATAAAAACTGAGTTTAATTAAATAACTTCCTTATTTGAACGCAAGTGCACTCTTCTCAAATTGGTATCAGAGCCAGTTACACAATTGTACTGTGTAATTTTTTGCAAAATTTTCTAAGATATCAATTTTCTGAGAAATTGATTTTTTGAAAATGCTTGTGTTCATAATGTAGAAGTTATATAATAAAATGCCAGTTTTTGACGGGACAAACTATGCATATTGGAAAGCTCGCATGAGATCTGCACTAAAAGCCATTGATGAACGTGTCTGGATTTTGGTTGAAAGAGGGAGGACACCTCCCTCCGTCACTCTTGAAAATGTGACCAATTTAAAACCTGTCACTACATGGATTGAAGAAGAGTTTAAATGGTCATCTTTTAATTGTAAGGGTTTAAGTGCTATTTTTGGGTCTGTCACTCCTGATGAGTTCAAATGCATAATGACGTGTACCACGTCAAAAGAGGCATGGGATGTTTTACAACTTACCCATGAAGGTACAAATGCTGTGGAAGAATCTAAACTGCAAAATTTAACAACTCAATTTGAAACAATCACCATGCTTGAATCTAAGTGTTTTGATGAATTTTATGCTAGATTGTCTGATATTATTAACACTAGCTTTAATCTTGGTGAACACATTCCTAATGCTAGAGTTGTTAAAAAGATTCTTAGATCACTTCCTAAGCGTTTTATCCCTAAAGTCACTGTGCTAAATTCTATGGGTAATTTAAATACGCTTAAATTGGAGGAACTTGTAGGAGACATGCAAACGTATGAAATTGATATGTTTCCTAAATCTGTCAAGTCTAAAGATAAGGGAATTGCACTTAATGCTCGGGAGAGAAAGAGTGAGGGGTCGGCAAGAAAGAGGGGAGAGTTATCTAGAAAAAGAGAGACAAATACGTCAGATTCTGAGTGTGATTTTGACTTAGATGATTTGCCCCTATTTGCAAAAAAATTCAAGAGAATTCTCAATTTCAAGAAAGACGATAATTTTAAAGATAAAAAGAAGTTTGAGAAAAATAAGTTTGTAAAGAAAAATGAAAAAGATTTTAAAGATCCTCCTAAGAAAGAAAGTGAGAGATGCTTTGAGTTTGACGGTAGGGGTCGTAGAGCTTTTGAGTGTGCTACTAGGCTGGACAGAGAAAAGGGCAAAGCTGTCCTTAATGCTAACCTTAGTGACGACAGTGAGGTCTAGTCGGTGGATTCTGGAGATGAATCACCGCATGAGTGTAACTTCACCGTATTCATGGCTAGTCATGTGAGTACTTCTAGTGATCATCACGACGATGAGGATGTTGCTTCATAAGGACACCTCGACAGTGAGATCGATGTGAATGAGGGGGAGGATGAAATAATTGAGAGCGAGAGTGATATTCAACGCGCCTACGTCGAGCTTTATTCCGAGTCATTTAAAATTAAAAAGCGTAACAAAGCGTTAGTTCTTAGGATCACCGCTTTAGAGGAAAACTTAAGAAAAGCGAGAGAGAGAGAGAGAGAGTCCTCCACCTGCACTACCTTAAGAGAGAGAGAGTCTGCCTGTGTTGAGAAAGAGAGTCTGTTTAGAGAGAGAGAGAGAGTTTGTTCAGAGAGAGAGAGTTATTTTGAGAAAGAGAGAGGGGACTTGACTAAATAAGTGGCTAGTCTTACGAGTGAGACCCATTCCTCCGTGGAGACTCGGAAGAAACTTGAAGCCCTTGTAGCCCAACTTACCCATGATCGTGAGAGAGCACGGGAAGTCAAGGTTCAAATCGAGGACATATCTGGGAAGATGGGAAAGATGCTCCTAGTCCCCGCTTTAGGTTTTGGTGATAGGCAGGGAATCGGTTATGATGGTGCCTCCACGTCCCAAATTGCACCTAGACCAGTTCCTGAGTTTACTATGACTCCTTATGTTCATCGTCAAAAACCTCGAAGGAGAGTTCGACCAATAAAAGCAAACCAAGTTCCGCCTTTGACTGTGTTCTTTTGTACATATTACAAAAGAAAAGGCCACCTCAGGGAGTTTTGATATAGTATGGGTCGGACACGATGTACTACTGCTCCACCACAGCGTACTGATGATTTCTCCAGTCTGAGAGAGCTAGTTGAGTTTTTAGCTGCCACATCACAGAGTTTGATGGAGGAATTTTGACGAATGTCTTTACCGTCAGTGAATGCTTCTCACATTCCGGCTAGAACCAACAACAATAAAGGTAAACAAAAGGTCACCACTGCTTGGGTACCTAAGAAAGATAAAAAGGCCTTTGTTGTTCATGTCTCTCTCAAAGCACATAATAGCTCAAAGTGGTATTTTGATAGTGGGTGCTCCAGACATAAGATAGGTGATGCCTTATTTTTTACGTCTCTTGAGGATTATCAGGATGGCAGAGTCACCTTTGGAGATGGGAGAAAGTCTAGCATTATAGGACGTGGTACTGTAGAGTTACCAGGATTTCCTAAGCTAGAGAATGTTTTGTATGTCAAAGGTTTGAAAGCAAACCTTCTCAGCATTATCCAGCTGTGCGACGCTGACTTTTCCGTAAAGTTTGACCAGGATGCATGTAATGTCTATAATGAAGCCGGTAAACTTTTAGTGCGAGGGGTGAGGACAAAGGATAATTACTATGGGACTGAGCCCACATCCTCACTT
Source organism: Sambucus nigra (assembly GCA_949130495.1). Classification (NCBI taxonomy): domain Eukaryota; kingdom Viridiplantae; phylum Streptophyta; class Magnoliopsida; order Dipsacales; family Adoxaceae; genus Sambucus; species Sambucus nigra. The sequence continues at coordinate 161,460,993 of OX422217.1, forward strand.
ATCTTCAATAACGCCACGATCACTCCTATGGATCTGTGGCACCAACGTCTAGGTCACGTGAACGTTAGAGACTTAACTCGTTTAGCTAAAAAGGTCCTAGTACGTGGCTTACCATCACTTGGAAAGCTAACTTTGACGGTTTCTGGACCCTGTCAGTTGGGAAAACAAATTCGTAGCCCCCATAGGAAGTTGCATTCCATTACCACCTCTCGTGTTCTTGAGCTTATTCACATGGATATTATGGGTCCTACTCGTTCTGAGAGTCTAGGTGGTAAGAGGTATATCCTCGTGATGGTGGATGATTTCTCCAGATACTCGATTGTAGGTTTTTTGAGGAAGAAATTCGATGCTGTGGAGTTTTTAACGACCAAGTGCCGTGTCCTGCAAAATCAACACGGAGTCACTATTAATAGGATACGTAGTGACAATAGCACTGAAGTTAAGGAAGCAAAGGTAGATCTTTACTGTGATAGCCTTGGGATCAAACATGAGTTTTCTGCTGTGAAGACTCCTCAGCAAAATGGGATTTTGAGAGAAAGAATAGGACGATCCAGGAAATGGCTAGATTAATGCTTCTAGGTCGTAAGGTTTTTAGGATATTTTGGGGCAGAGGCAGTGTCTACTGCATGCCACACGGTGAATAGGGTTTACCTGCGTCCACACACTCTTAAGATGCCATATGAATTGTGGACTGGCAAGAAATCCAACCTTGCATATTTCTGTGTTTTGGGGAGTAAATGCTACATCTTACGGGATAGAGAGCAATTAGGAAAGTTTGACTCCCAAAGCGACGAAGGAATACTGTTAGGATATTCATCGAATAGTAGAGCGTATCGGGTTTTTAACCTGAAGATCTCTAAGGTTATGGAGTCAATAAACGTCATCATGCAAGATGAAGAACCTTCGGCGTTTATTAATTCTAGCCTTCAGTGTGAGGATGAGGATGTTTCTGGTAGTAATTTAATTATTCCTCACCCACACTCTGTGGACCCTACTCATGTGTTAGGGGACACACCTGCTTGGGTTCGCAAGAGTCATGACCCTTTTGTCATTGTTGGTGATCCCACTCTAGGGGTCAAGACTCATGCTCAGCTCGAGAACGCTGTTAGCCATTTGTGTTACACGTCCAAAGTCGAGCCCAAGAACCACAAAGAAGCACTCAAGGATGAACACTGGATATCTGCTATGCAGGATGAGTTGCTTCAGTTTAAAAAGAATAATGTCTGGGAACTTGTCCCCCGACCTAGTGAGACTAACGTGAAAGGTACTAGATGGATTTTCAAGAATAAAATGGATGAAAATGGTACCATAATCAGAAACAAGGCTAGGTTGGTCGCTCAAGGCTACACACAGATAGAAGGTGTAGACTTTGGGGAGACGTTTGCTCCTGTTGCGAGGCTTGAGTTCGTTCGCTTACTATTGGCCATCGCATGTCATCTGCACTTCAAGTTATATCACATGAATGTCAAGAGTGCCTTTTTAAATGGCATTCTATAGGAGGAGGTCTACGTGGAAAAATCAAAAGGGTTTAAAGACCCTAAGCACCCGAAGCACGTCTACTATCTGAGGAATGCCTTGTATGGTTTGAATAAATCACCCCGTTCTTGGTACGAGAGGATTACTTCCTATCTCTTAGCCCGTGGCTTCAAGAGAGGGGGAGTTGATATGACGTTGTTCATCAAAAGAGATGACAGTGCTATTTTGGATGCCCAGGTCTATGTGGACGACATAGTCTTTGGATCCACATGCTCCCAACATGCTCACCACTTTGAGGAGGAGATGAAAAGTGAGTTTGAGATGAGCATGGTTGGTGAGCTTACTTTCTTCATAGGTCTTCAGGTTTGTCAGCTAGAGGATGGGATGGTCATCTCCAAATCTAAGTATGCTAGAGACTTAGTGAAGAAATTTGGGTTAGACTCCGCTAAGCATGCACGTACACCTATGAGTACCACTACCAAGCTTAGTAAGGACACTTCAGGCAAGGACGTAGAGCAAACCTTGTATCGGAGTATGATAGGCAGTCTTCTCTACTTGACTTCCAGTCGTCCCGACATAGCCTTTAGTGTTGGAGTCTGTGCGCTATATCAGGCATCCCCGAAAGAGTCTCATTTACTTTCTCTAAAATGTATTATTAAATACGTGAGTGGGACTCTCTCATATGGTATTTGGTATTCCTTTGATACCGATGACCGTTTATCCGCCTATTTGGATGCCGATTGGGCCGGGGATGTAGATGGTTGTAGGAGAACTTTTGGTGGGTGTTTCTATTTTGATTATGCTCGTCTCCTAGATGAGCAAGAAGCAAAATTCCATCTCTTTGTCCACCACGAAGGCTGAGTACATCACCGTCGGGAGTTATTGCACGTAACTCTTGTGGATGAAGCAAATGTTGGAGGATTATGGGATTTCACAGGACACCATGACTATTTCCTGTGATTACACGGGTGCAATACACATACCCCACAATCCAGTCCAACATTCGTGCACAAAGCACATCAGGATACGCGAGCACTCTATACATCAGTTAGTTGAGGAGAAAGTCATATCCCTGAGTTTCGTACCCACCGACCGTCAGTTAGACCATATTTTCACGAAACCTTTAGATGCCCTTAGATTTGAGAGTCTTAGGAAGTCTTTGGGGATTTGTACAGTTGACTGAGGGGTCTGTCTATGTGTAGGATAGGATGCTTTTTCATGTTCATATCATATGCTTCCTATTGCTAGTTTGTTATATATGTATTATTGCCTTGCTGTATAGCTATTTATTTATTCTTTTGAAAAATCCAAAAAGATTTTCGTTTTATAAATTTTTTTGGAAAACCTCAAAAAGATTTTTGTATTTTATTTGCACCTTTTATGGATGATCTTTTAAGATAGCCAAGTCACAACTTCATTCCATTTATCCATGTGACTGTTTGATAGAGATTTGAGACGCTACATCATTTCATCCATGTGCTTGACATTGTTTGGAGTCTTTGAGATGTGATTAGTGATATCTTTCTACATGTTTAACTCCTATCTCCTTTATTGCACACATGCACGGCTTTATTTGGCTATTGTACTTGTCTATCACATATTGGCTTGAGTGTTTCCATATCAATTATGTCTATACAACTAACCATATGCGATAAAACTTGAAAAGATTTGAATGCATGTAAAAACCCTTTAGTGAGACTGTGTGCTTGTTTGAAAATGGGGAAGGGTTGCGAAAGGTTCATTTAGCCTTTGCGATTCTAAGCCACCATTAAAAAGGACCTAAAAATGGAGGAATTTTATTGTCCGGAATCCAAAGAGGTTAAAAGAGACCGAAAAAAAATTAAAGGCAATAAAAAGCAATACATGCCAAATATGGGCCATTATGTTTCATCATCAATTCTTCAAAGTTTGAGAATTTAGAACGTCTCTATTTAAAAGATAAATTCGAGGGAGCTTGGTTGGAGAATATAAACGGGTTTGCACTTCCTTGAAATTCCTGAAAAAGCATGAACTAGTTTTGGACGTTATTGGTGTGAAAATCACTTTGAGCTTTGATTTGTTGATTTGATTTAGTCAACGTCTCATATTACCACCTTTTTACACCAAAGGAAGAATTTGAGTTCATTCGTTAGGAGTATCCGATATTCATCGTGCATCTATGTCATGTTTGTATGCACTGATTTTCCTATCTAATTTGATCACACCCCTACATTTACGCTCTCATCGACTTGGTTGTTTTTGTGTTCTTTCATGGTGTGATTCTTTGTTGTATACTATGTGTGAAAAATTTTGAAATACAAAAATAGCAGTTTATTCCTGTGTAACATTCTCCATGTGCATTCATATATGCTTCTCATTTTTGTCTATTTGGGTACATCATAAAAAGGGGGAGAAGAATTATGAGGGAGAATTGTTTTGGTGTTTGATTGATTTATGAATGATTTGCTTAAGCTTAATGGATCATCAATTTCTGCATATCATTATATTTCAAACTGTTGCTTGTCACGGGTATTTGCTATATCTCATGTGTGTAGGTACAACTTTGTTCATTATTGGATTGCACACCCTGATGAGAAAAGTTGTGGAAGTTTCTGGAGAGCTGAAGATTTGAAAGACATGTCATTTAGTATTCTCAGTTTGAAGGTTTAATGGGGATATTATCTTGTATGTCATTTGATTGCGTAATTTTGATTTTTATGTATGTACCGGCATAGACATAGGCGGAGATTTGTAAGGACATAATTTTATAAATGTCTGGGGTAGAATCTAGGAATTTTCTGTTTACTCCTAGATCACAGTTTGTATGTCTGATACCGCTACATTTGGCACGTCAACACGATCAACCTCGACGGCCTATATCCGAATTCAATGCATCCAGTATCTTCACGTGCATTATGCTACATGCGACGTGCTTCTTAGCTCATTCCCACTACTCCACTACGCTTTATCGGTAAAATGTTTTATTAGAGCTTTAAATATTTGCATAAATATTTGGGAAATTTTTTGAAAATTATTTTCGAAGTCTGGTTTAATTTTTTTATCAAAAGCAGATTTTTTTCTAAGTGTAGAAGCGAAATGCCTTGAACGACGAGCTCGCTCAAACGACTTTGAATGTCATTCGCGAGAAATAGGCATGTCGCGTGATCTCGTTCGAACAACTTCTGTCCTTCGTTCGAGCGATATGGATATCTTGTTCGAACGAGCCACCACATCGATTTTTGTATAAATATCCGTTCTCCTTCTACACATTTTTCAAGTCTTTCTGCAATCTCAAAATTCTGCAAGAATTGTCCAGAATAAGACTTCAACTTTTTAAGGTTTTCTAAACCTTTTTGATTCACAAAACCGTTCCCATACATGTGTGTGAATCTTTCAACCTTCAAGAGGACTTTTTACTCATCTGGAGTAATTTGTGAGGAAGTTGTTCTGTTCTTCATTGCTGCCATACTGAAAAGGGATAGTTCCAACCACCGACAACAGAACCGACACCCGAGGGTATTTTTGTGTCAAATATTTTCATTGTAATCTGTGTATGCCGTTCTCTTGAAAAATTATAGTGAAAATTACAGGTTTTACCCCTTTGGGGGATTTTTCCACATTTGTGTGTGTTTGATTGTTCTTGCTTGATTTTATCATCATCAATCACACCTAGATGCATGTGTAGGACTTAATTGATAAAAAACTGAGTTTAATTAAATAACTTCCTTATTTGAACACAAGCGCACTCTTCTCATTGATATCTTCCAATCAACCCTTTTCCATCCTTAAATGATCTACCCAGAGACAAATTTACTATGTCTCATTCATCACTAATTCCCATGCTGAAGAACTCTAATCCTTGTTCAGATTTCGTCGGGTAGGATTCTACACCATGCCTATGCGAAAAAACCACTCTAGGCATAAGAATAAGTGAAACTCTTTTCTATTTTTCCCAAAAAATGTGGCTTTCTCCCTTTCCTAGGGATATCTTATTACATAGGTCTCCCCCATCTTCCCACTCCCTACTGTGGAGGTAGTTCTCCTTGATATACATATAGTCAGACCGTTTTCTTTCTCAAACGGATTTCAGTTCACTACATTTTTCCACTTATTCTCTGACTGCCCCGTAGGCGTACATTCAATATGTTTATTTATACATCCCTTTCATTTAAGACGACTCTGAAATCACACTAACTAGGGCGCCCATACATCATATATCCCGTGGTTAACCGCACATAAATTACCTTAATCAACCAGGGTGCCCATACACCCTGTCTCCGTGCTCAACCGCACGAAAGTTACCCGACTATGCTAGCCGTAACCCGTAGTATACTTCCAACTCGTAGTCATATCGCATACATGGATAATATCTGGGGTACCTAACCTATGTACTAATGACCAACCATCTGCCCATCTTCCAACGTTGCGCTAGGTTTCATGCGTGAGACGTATCGCAAAGCGAAATCCAAACAAGGAACCCCTCAAATACACTATTATCTAACATTGTCGGTTGTTGAGGTCTATTAGACCCTCAGTCCATAGTACGTACCCCTAAATACTTATCTCTTAACACAAAAGCATATACGCATACTATTATGCTACAAAAGACAACGTAAAATACCGCGACCTTACTATTTCTTGCGCAAAATAAATCACAAGCTATCTCTCCCCGCTCGAAAATAATTCTAACCACCCTGAATCACTTCAGTACACATCCCTTCTTACCGGGAAACATATAATAATACAAGACATTCTTATATGTCTATCGTACCGTACAAGACAAGCTATACACACACACACACACACACACACACACACACATATATATATATATATATATAGGCTATTCTCCCTCGCAGGTGACACCTAGCAGGAGTCATTCATACCCTGGTGTCATGAACACCAAAACTTACTATCACTATCCGTAATAGTTCCCACCCATTGCTAACCAATCCATACCCAGGAAAGATCATGCTTCCTTAACACTCAAAATGAGTAAATCTTATAAAATATACCCTCTTAGTTTTCACACATGCTCCCCTGCAGATAAGACCAAAGAGGGCCCCGTTACCCTCGTGGTAACCATATACTTAATAGTAACACTAGTATACACCCACTAATCTCATCCCCCACGCGAATATAGTGCTAACAAGAATATTGTGATCACTCGTGTCACGAAATTCACCCTATCTATCCGAGGGTAAAACTCATACTTCCACTTGCATATCCACCGGCGACCCAAATGGTTCCTGGGCATAATATTCCCATCCGACCGAACCAAAATTTTGCAATTTTTTTTATCCTTACTGGGCATTCCACTTCTATCCCCCGCCTCACCGTGGACATAATCAATTGTTGTGGTTCCACTCCAACACATAAGACACCTCTCAGTGTCATGCCCCTGCCTCTGACCCAAATGGACATGTTGGGTTTGTCCTTCTCGAGTAGTTGGCAATCTTGACCCTAAGTGTTACCCCTGTTGTCCCTTAGGCTTCCCTAGCCCTATGGGACTCATTATTGGCCTCGATGACCCGGATCAAATCCACCTATCAATAGGTAGAAATTTACTTAATTTAAAACATCAAGATGACTCCCTTACTAGGTATACCCTTTCGTCGTGCTTCACTAGCACCATTAAATCTCATCTCGTTCTTAGGTTAAACTCTATATCCTTATTGTCTCCTGCATCTTAGAAGCGTTAATGTAAGCTGGTAAACAAAAGATATCGACGACCTCAACACCAGTCATCCTAGTCGGATTTCCCATCCATTATTGTGTATTCTCACACGGTTCATTATCCATTTGAGGGTTCCTTTATCGTTCTCCATATCCCCTTCGTTGGTTACGAAGCTCACTTATACAATTTATCTTCTCTCTTATGATCAGTTACAATCTTACCCATTTCATAAACTCCGAAATTTCACTCGCATCCTTATTTGAATAGCGGGTGGACGGTCTTATGGTCACACCATACCCAAAATTTCTCATTTTTCTCCATATTTTCTCCTTCATACGTGGTGACTGACTCTCTTACCACTACAACACCGCCCCACTGGGCCAAAAACTTCATTCAAAATTTTGTCCTGGGTGCCACCGTACACCACCCTACACAATTGTCTTTGGGTTATCTCTTCCCATTGACTCATCGCTCTACTCATCTACTCAATTCTTATAGATAGCCCTTCCAAAAGGGTCCTTCCATACTCTTCCCACCCCTTGCTGACTACGCTGGGTAAGACTGAAATTGTACCATCGTTATCTACAACAGTGCTTTGGAAGCCTATGGCCCTTGGGTGATTATTCTATCCCCACTGACCTAAACAATAATCAAGGTGTTCCCTATCACGATCACCATTTCCAGAATACCCCATGTCTTTTGTTGAGGCTCTCCTCCTGCGATCCTCCTCTAACCCTCGTCGGTAGCCCCAAAGAAGGTTTGGTATACAAAGCCCAACTGAACTCGTGTATGAATCACATCACTACTTGATAGCGAGATAACGTAAGTCACATACGTAGAGGAATACAACAATCCTATCATAAGGCTTTACATCAAAGAATGCTAAGCTGAAACGTGAAAAGATGCATAGATCCTAAGGACACTAGAACCTGATGCTCTGATACCATCTGTGACACCCCGCCTAATAAAATACCGGGTGATCATTCCTATACCAAATTAAAACAAGAATCCCAGCTGGTTCATCCTTAGCATCACTGTCAAAAACCTTTTTTAAAACTTAATAACCGCCTAATATTCCAAAAAAGCTGGTGCCAAATTTTATCTTTTTAATTAAACAAAATAATAAAATGCGAAATTATAATTTGAGCCATACACAACGACTGAATTAAATCAACAGAATAAATAATCAACGACATACCGAATAAACCATCGACCACCAAAGTAAATAGTCCAATACAAACATCCAACACTTGAATAAATAAATCTGAAAACTCTACTGAAATGTCTGGGCGACAAGACCTACGTAAAATTGAAACTGATAACTGATTCCTACTCTAGGAAGGAATGAACGATGCGTCTAAACTAAACTCCTGCTAGCATCCGCATGTGCCGCAGCGCCGCATCTCTGGAATAGAATATCAATCCTAACATCCCTGTGGCTGGACACCTAAAAGGTTTTAAAAATAATTTTATAGCAAGGGTTAGAACCCAAAACATTTTGAAAATATTTAGCAAGTGAATTAACTGCAGTAATTAAAAATATATGAATGCGCTTCATATTTAAGTTAGTGTCGCACTCTCTTGAGGGCATGCTCACCCCTCCACTAATGTGCGCACCTAACGGTTACTTTAACCACACCTAGTTGTACTACCCCATCCAACTAGTCCTGGTATAATCTCCCCTTGCCATTCTACTCTAAACCGAGTATTACTAATGCATGATTTATAAGTTATTTACCATATTAACTTAGTTAATCATCTTTTCTTTAAATCTATATAACATTCACTAGTTATATAAATAATACAGTTTTCTCCATGTATTTAAACTTCCCGTATATAATTATTCACCCCATTATGTACGTACAGTTATCTTACAATAATCCCACATGTTGAATGTGAATATAACTCCTATATAATTGATACAATTCACTACATATATTTAATGACCCGTATATAACTATTTATCCCATTATATACGTAGAACCATATTACAACATTCACACATATGTTGAATATAAATGTAACCCATCCTCCCGAGTAATAACTCACCGGATGTATTCTCTAAAGTGCTATCCCACTAGATGTACTCGCATAACCTAGTTACCCCAAGTTAGAATCGCTCACTAACTTGGCCAAAAATAAACATAATGGAGGCGATCATATTCCTTCCCTGAAAGTGAGATACGCCCCTCACCCATATAACGGACGCTATAACCTGGGGATATACTCGCCGGAATCCTCAATCTAGGGGATTCACCCACTACGTGCAACCTCCCTTGATAGCACTGATATTCATAAACTTTAAATAAATTTAAAGTTAGAGTATAAACTTTAAATAAATATCTAGTCACTGATATTCATAAGCACACACACACACACACACACACACACACACACACACACATATATATATATATATTCTATCACACACCGTATATATATAATTATTTTAAATCTCGGCTTTGCCGTGTACGAAAATCTGTAGCACTAGCCTACATATAAATCTCGAGTCTATGGTCCGGATCTAATTTAATTAATTTGCACATTAATTAATTTAATACTTTTGGTGTCGCCCAACCTATGTACTCGGACTTGCTCTCTTGGCCCGAAATTAAATATCACCCGAGTCTATACCCCGACTCTAAATTAATTAGCTTTAATCCATAATTAATTTAGGTAGGTAGTGTCGCACTACCACTATATCGGAACCTATTCACCGAGTTCGTTATTTTATCCTTAAGAATTTGTTTCATCAAAATTCATCCGTGATGTGTCGGACGTAATCTCCCTACCAATCCCAATTATATTCCCTTACAATTGTTAGGCATTAACTCCCATATTTAATCTCTCTCTGTTATTTTTACTAGTTAGGAGATTTAACCAAAAATTTTACCCTTATAAATCCCAAGGTCAAACTGCCAAAAAGCCCGACGGGTCGATCGATCGACCCCAAGCCATCGATCGATCGATCCAACAGGTGCTTTTCTTCTCCGAGACTTTATTTCCACCATTAACGAAAACCTCCAAGTTCTATCCTTTCCCTTGGTCTAACCCAAGTACAATCAACATTATATCTACACAGTAATAGGATCAATAACCCCCAATTTTTGAAACATATCCTTATATTGAAAAAGTCAACCCCCATGTTATTCCTTTTCGTTATCCTCTTATCATAAAATAAAAATTTTCCTCAAAATAATTTTAATTCTTATCTTTGTCTTCGCAAATAAAGTAATCTGAGTAGAAAATTAAGTGCATGTAGATTAAGCCATTAAATCAAGAAAAATCACTAAAAAGGAACTGTAGTTTTCATATATATTCCTTCTTTGGCAGCATTACATCTTCTCATGTAAATAAAAAAAAATACAACGGGACTTTGCCTAAACCCTCTCTCTCACAACCTCCCCAATAAAACCCTCAACCCCCGTGGCACACTCAATGACTCCCGGCTGCTAAACTGAAAATTGTAAGAAGCAGGTGTGACCTGAATGAGTGGAGCCTCCTCCATCACTACTGCCGCACCACTTCCTATGCTATGGGCTAATCAAGCCAGGGTGATAGTTCCCCTCCTTAAAGGAGTGGTGTGTGGAGGCATATTCTCCACATCATATATGCAGAAAGGCATCAACCAACTGGTTATGAAGTCCAGATAATAGTAACTCGCTATCGTATCCATGTAAAGCGTGCAAGGCTTGCCTATTATCGTTGTTGCCCTAGTATCATCTGACATCTCCCTCACCCACCTCATAAACATCGGGGAAATTATGGTGGGACCGCCACCTCCTCCTCCACAATTTGCCTCACAACTTTCTCCCCCAAGTTTGAGACGTACCCAAACTCATGCACCAATAACTACAACATCTGCATGTGTAAACTCGTAACCCATATCGTTCCTAAAGGAACGCACCCAGGGTAGAAGTCCACCTGTATCCCACAGAAAGAATCAGTATCTACTAAAAAATAAAGGTTCCAGAAAAACTCAAAAAAAGACAAGGTTAACCAGGTTACTCATCAAGTCATTCAGAACCCTCCACACGTCCTTCAGAGACAAGGACTAGTTTGAATTCTGGTTGGAATTCTGCCATTGATACATCTGACAAAAGTCCCCCAACTCAGTTTCCTTGAGGGACATCAACCCCATGTTGTTCCACATCACCTCATAGAACCACGTCTGTAAGAAAATGGAAAAATATCAAAAAAAGAGTACCAAAAGGAAGTACTACAAGACAATAAACAAAAATAAATTTAAAGTTATCTCCAGAAGGCACATGGGTCCTGTAAAAGACTGTTGGCAACACCGACTGAATGTATCCATAGAATCATAAAAGGACACCAAATTTAATCTCTCCCAATAGCACAAAGGTACATCCGACGTAAGCCGCAGATACGATAAAAATCATAAGTGGGTGATGTCGCCGCTCGTCGTCAACACGACCTGAAGCCACCCAAAAGCTTGCCTCATCAGCTACTGGACATCAATGGGAGTAACAGACATCTCCTTGAACCCCAAATAAAACTTGTGGGTAGTGTCCCACCAACTCTCCCAAGATAACACAACACCATAAAAGAGCACGACGTCTTAACTAATGCGTCCGCCAATGGGCCAAACCCGACGAATAACACCATCCAGTGCACCATCGCAAGGAGTTCCTCCAAAAATCCTAATCATCAACATATATCCACTCATTGTTACCATCACCAAAAGTGACCGAAATTTGAAGTCTCAAAGAAAAAAGGACTTAGGAATGACTCTTAGAGAGAGGAAGAGAATTAATCACTTGAAGCTATGAAAAATGAAGAGGGGATGCCAACTTTATAAATAAGGTTAAGGGGGCATGCTGATCGGAAACCCTCTAACCATGTCATTCCGCAGTTGGCCTTTCCTCTTCCAAGTAAGCCCAGGAGTTCGTGCTCTATGCTGATAGGCATCTCCTTAAACTTGTCTATCGGCAGTCTCCTTCGAATTTCGTACCAAAAATTTGAATATTTCCTGAACAATTCCCAATATTTCCCCAAAAATCTCTAAAAATATGGAACATTTTTTCCCCGAGAAAATCAGTTTCGAGTATTAAGCCCCTTAGAAGCTCTCAAAAATCTCCAGCGGGATCAAAAAAACACTTTTATCATCAACATATTCCCCATAATGACCAACGGTGTGCCCGTAGTCACGCATACTACATTTTCCCCAATAGAAATCATAAATCTACACATTCCCCAGAGGAACCATTCCCCACAAATCATAACTTAAGGTCCTCAGAATTGACCTTGACCCACATAATGGATGGTGAAAACTTTAGGTACTCTGAATTGACCTCGACCGATAGAATTGGTCGTCACAACTTTAGGTCCTCAGAATTAACCTCGACCCATATAATTGGTCTCATAACTATAAGTCCTCAAAATTGACCTTGACCTACAGAATTTGTTGTCACAACATGAGGTCCTTATAATTAACTTCGGCCCGTAGAAATTATCATGGTAACTTTAGGTTCTCAAAATTGACCTCGACCAACATAATTTATCGTCACAACTTCAGGTCCTCAGAATTGACCTCAGCCCACAGAATTGGTAATCATAACTTTAGGTCTTCAGAATTGATAGGTCCACAGAATTGACCTTGAGCCGCATAATTAGTCTTCACAACTTTAGGTCCTCAGAATTAACCTCAGCTCATAGAATTGGTTGTCCAAACACAAGGTCCTCACAAGTGACCTCAAATAAAAAAATTGGTCCTCCTAACTTAAGGTCCTTAGAATTGACCTCAACCCTCTAAATAAGTCACCCTCGTCTGTTATGTTTGCATAATTGACCTAAAAAAGTTTTTCCCATTATTGATGAGGTGTCGATCTTTCGATGGCCTTCACTTCTTCCAAGATCGCCCGTAAAGGGGATCTATAGACACCATATCCTAGGACCCACATAAGCATCTCCTTAGGTCCCCAGTACATACCCATTCACTATAAACCCTAGGTCATACTCCGAGTAATGATCTAGAGTCTATAGAGCGCTCTCGCGCCCTTTTTGACTCTGGTCAACCCTTCAGCTTGAGTAATCTTAGTGAATCTTTGAAAGGATATGAATTCCCTTTCAAATGGTCCATCCCTTGCATGAATCAACTTTATGCTTCAGACACATGATCCATTTTACACCAAGTACCGATATAGAGGCCACTAGGTGCTCCCAGGCCTCATTTGGCTCCCGTCAACTCCCAATATTTAGTAAAGCTCAATGCATATTTGAATATATCTAAATTTCCTTTCCAACGATCCATTTGTTTGGTAAATCGGCATTGCGATACCAACGAATGATCCATTTTACTCAAAACATTGATCTAGAGGCCACTGGGTGCTCCTAGGCCCCGTTTCACTTCGATCAACTCTCCATCTTGAGCGAGGCTCAATGAATATTTTAAAGGCTCCAAATTCACTTTTCAACCGTCCATCTTGTGCACGAATCATCGTTACGATTTTGGCAAACGATCTGTTTTACTCCGAAGCTTCATCGGGCATTTTCGAACCCCGTTGACCATGGTCAACTCAACAAACCGAGCGAATATCAATGTAATCTCAAAGGACAATGAATCCCCTTTCCAACGATCTGCTCCATGCATGAATTGTCCTTACAAGTCGGAATAATGATCCGCTTTCCTATGAAAACCTCCCGTCTAGAGACCATTAGGCACTTTCGAGTTCCATTTAACCTCAGTCATCTCCTAGACCCGAGAGTGTCTAAATTGATTCTTAATGAACTTTGAATTCCCTTTCCAACAGTATGCCTCATGCATATTTTGGAATTTAATCTTGCTTTTTATGCCCATTTTTCTAAAAAAATCATTCTGAACTACCTATAGACACCCCCAAACACCTTGCCAGTCGGTGGGGTTCCTTGCCTAGAATGGCACGCCCACTGCCGATAGGTAGGCCAAGCCTTATATCGATTGGCATCACCCTTAACCGTGTAAATTGGGGCCATGACCTCACCATAAAAGTGAAAGGAAGGACACCGTTTAGAAAGTCAGACAACATTCTCCTCAAATTCAGAGGCTTTCACATTCCCCAAAAGCCCATTTTCCATATTTTCCTCCATCACTTTCTTACCTCACATGGATCCACTCTACCTCTTCATACCACTTCAATACCATTTCAATACCAACATATTATTATCTCAAGATCAACAATAAAAATTCATAAGGAGGTCAACTTCTCAATCCCTTTCTCTACTATTTCCTTTTAGTGTTATTTATCTTATTTATACTTTTGTGGTTTTGTTCCATTACACATCCATTAATCTATACTCTTAATTAGTAGTATTGCACATAACCTATTTTCATAAAATCCCCCCAGGGAAGAAAATGAGGGTTCATCTATGAATTTCAAAAGTGGTATTTCCATTTTACCCTCTCACTCTTAAAACACATTTTCTCTACACATAGATAAGAGAAATCCCACATTTTGATTTATGGGCTGAACCCCACCCCTATGCTATTTTCTAACTACGTGGACTTTGATGCTCCATGTGCTATGTAGGGGTCTTGGGCCAATCCCGATATTGAGATCATCCTTTTTCATGATTATATATTTCTTTTTTATATCTTATACATATTTTGTGAGTTTTATACTCCTTCATACTTGTGTCTCGTCCAACGTGCACATTCGCTCTTTTTAGCGATTTGTGATTTGATGAATACTTACATCATACATTTTTATCAATTATTTTTGGGAACACTCATATTAGTGTATTCACTCTGACTCTTCGATGATGTTATGTGATATGAATGATTTCATTCTCCCACCAGTTTATATTATACACATGTACACACACGCCATGGAGTCTAAAAGGAAAAGATTAATATTAGACAATGAGAGACCAAAAGGGCTGAATGGGTGCCTATCATCTTCCAATTCCATAACTTAATCACCAAACCCTCGAACTACTTGGTTTTGCATGCATTAGTATACCTTGATTCCTTTCTCTTGAGGCGGAAACATTCTTTAACCTGTTTGGAGAAAAATAGGTTGGCGACTCTATCTCTTTTCATTATCCCTGACATAATGATAATGGACACCCCGTATCTATTCTCGCCATAAGGAATCGGACCCTAGATGGCCACATTTTGCGTTGATGCGAAGTATCTACCAATGAGTTTTAAATTGGGGCTGGTATGAGCTCCCTGTAGAGAAAAGCTCATTCAATTCCTAAGAGAGAACAAAGACGTCTTAGTCTGGATCCACTAGGACATGATTGGTGTGGATCCTGAGGTCATAATCCACCACCTTACACAATCCACCACCTTAGTGTGGATACAAATCACAAACTAGTGTGACAAAAGAAAAGGTTATTTGTCCGAGAAAGGAACAATGATGTAGCATAGGAGGTTGATAACATATTAACAATCAACTTTGTTAGAGTGGTCAAATACCCAGAATGGATTTCAAATGAGGTAGTTGTGCCCAACGCCTATTAATAATGAAGGATGTGTGTAGAATTCAATGACACGACAAGGCATTCCCTAAAGAATACTACCCTCTACCTCAGATTGACAACTTGGTGGACTCAACAACGAGTCATAAGATTCTCTCATTCATGGATGCCTGTTATGGGTATAACTAGACCAAAATGACATCAGTCGATGAGTAAAATACCTCATTCATTAAAGACAAGGGGACAAACTATTACAATGTTATGCCTTTCGGACTAAAAATTAAATTGGGACTTATTAGAAGGTTGTGAACTATTTTTTTAAAGACCTCATTGGTAAGACCATGGAAGTCTATATACAAAACCTCATTGCTAGTCAAAAAGCCTGTAGGCTTAAAACCATGTACAAAACCTCATAAGGACCTTTGCCATCCTCAAGAGGGACCACATGAGGCTCAACCCAAAGAAATGTACCATTGGGGTTACTAGAGGCAAGTTCCTTGGGTTCATGGTCACAAGTCAAGGCATAGATTCCAATATAGAAAAAAATTCAAGCTCGGCTAGATTTAAAGTATCCAAGGACAATCAAGGAGGTCTAAAGCCTAGTTGGAAGAGTTGTTTCTATCAACCGTTTTATCTCAAAGGCCATAGAAAAGCGCCTTCCCTTATTCAAAGTACTAAAAAAGGCCTTCAAATGGACTCCCGGGGTTGAAGAAGCCTTTTAGAACCTTAAGAAGTACTTAGGGTCTATACATCTGTTATCTTGAACCATCATGAGAGAAGATTTAGATTTGTATTTTTATTTGTCTGCATCCCCACCACTATTAACTCAGTTTTGATTTAAGAGGATTTTGGGGTTTATTACACCATTTATTAATCATCTGGGCTCTACAAGGGGTCGAAGGCAAGTATCCAAGAACGGAGAGGCCGACATTCTTCCTCATCACCTCATCAAAGAATCTGAGGCCTTACTTTTAATCCCACATAAACATGGTCATGAACAATCAACCTCTTAGAAATGTCTTCCACAAGACTGATTGCTCATGAAGGTTTGTCAAGTGGTTTGTTCAGTTGGGCGAGTTTAATATCATGTATCAAACACAACGTGCCATTAAGGTAAAGGCTCTAGCTAACATCCTTACATAGTTTAACAATATGGAAGAAGAGCCCAAGATCTCCGAGGCAGAGGTCATAACATTGCCCAAATATCCCTTATGGTTCTTATACAAAAATGCAGGATTTAGCTCTCCCATATGGGTCTTTCACTTGGATGGCTCCTCAAATAGTTCACGAATTAGAGTTGGAATACATCTAACAATCCTTGAAGGAGGTGATATCTTTCTTGCTCTACATTCCATGTTAAAAGCCTCTGATAATGAGGTGGAGTATGAGGCCATAGTGGTAGGATTAGGTTGTCCATCCATTTTAACGCAAAAAAATATAATCCATTAATGACTCTCAAGTAGTGGTCAATTAAGTGACCGAGGTCTCTAAAGGCCATCAGTGAAAAAATGGCAAGATACTTAGCAATTGTAAAGCACCCCAAAAGTGGATCCTTAAATTCTGCATCAGATGGTCCCACGAGAAGAAAATATAGATGTTGACCATATCGCATGAGTGGAATCATCACATAAGATCGACCTTGAGGTCTTAGTGGTCTCTTTAAACCAACCAAGCATTACTCAGTTTCATATCAACATCGTAAAGATAAATCAGAGATCATATTGGACCATTCCAATTAAGGCCTATCTTAAAGATGGGGTCCTACCAAAAGAATAAGCTTCAAGATAGATGGATGAAGTCCATAGCTTTCAGATACTATATAGATGATGGAGCATAACTAAAATAACGAGTACTTCTGAGCACCTTAATAATGCCTAAGCTTGGTAGAGGCTAGTTATGTCCTCAAAGACCTCTAAGCAGGTGTCTGTGGTGCCTATACAGGCCTAAAGACCTTAATCTACAAAGTCCTAAGATAAGGGTACTTCTAGACAACAATGGGGAAGAATTCCAAGGACCTAGTACCGAGTTATGAAAAATATCATTGGTTTGCCATTGTGCTAAAGAAGCTAGTAGAGAAGATGGATATGAACTTAAGTACATAGCCCTTTACTCGATTCATAATGGATTTAGTAGGGAGTCTACCCCTAAAGAAAGGACAAAACAAGCTATGTATTGTGTACCTTGATTAATTCACCAAGTGATTTGAGTCTTAGCCCTTAGCCACCATAACGAAGAATATGACTACCGACTTCATTCGGGAGAACATCGTCTCTCGATTTAGCTTACCTAAGGTCATCATCTCAAATAACAAGGAATAGTTTCACAATCCCGTATTCAAGAAGTTCTGCTTTAAGAATGGAATAAATAACCACCACTCGTCTCCAGTCCATCCTCAAGACAATGGCCAAGTTGAGGTAACCAACAAAGCCATTTTACACAATTTAAAAAAGACGTTCGAAAAGGAAAAGGGGTTATAGGTTATCGATTACTTTGTGGTCTTACATGACTATAGTTAGGGGTCCAATAAGGGAAAATCCATTATCCATACATTTTTCACTGAGACAGTGATCCCAACATAGGTCAAAGTACCCACACAAAGGGTAGATCAATTTGAACCAAAATCTAATTATGAATGTCTCAAGAGGTCTATAGACGAGTTGAAAGAACATAATGAATCTTCCCTAATTCTAATGGTTAGTCTTTAGAGAAGTCACCATTGTGACCTGGAACCAAGTGAAAGGAATATGGGACCCAAGTATTAAGATTCATATGTGGTGACCAAAAATATGTGGTTGGGTTGCTATTACCTCAAAGGTATTAAGGGGTATGAGTTTATTCACCCCTAGAATGTAGAGCATCTAAAAAATACTTTGAATGATGTACATTGAAATGAAATGAAAATAACATTTTTTTCTACCGTTGGTGTTTCAATATAAGAATTCTTAAAGAGTTACAGGGGTTTAAGACTTGGATCTAAAACCTAAGGTTTAAATACCCACACCGAGAGTTACCTGGGTTTCAACCTTGCCTCCAAAACTTGACTCGAGGCCTAAGGATAAGAAATACGGAGTTACAAGGACTTCATCCTTAACGCTAGGTTTAAGTAAAGGTCTAAGGACTCAAATCTCAAGTTTGAAGGACTCCAGCCTTCACTTAGGACAATAATCAATGGTTTAAGAACACAAAAAGAACTGAAAGGATCACCATAATTTTCATCATTGATTCCATTCAAACTCACTAAGTTCCAAATACCTATAAACAGACAACTAAAAGGTTTTTTGCTCACATGGAAATTACGTTTTCAAAAGGGAGAATTTAAACAAATATGCAAAAACCTTATCCAAATATTATTTAACCTCATGTTTTAAAAATCCAAGTGTCAAGCATCTCTTTTAACAATAAAATATGACACTGGGAACAAAGCTTCCATTTTTTCAAAAAAATTGAGGCTAAGTGTTTAAGTGCAAAAAAAGTGTCTAAAAACTCCAGTTTTATAGCCAAAGATGCATGGACCAAACGTTCATAGTATTTTTAGCCCAATAGGAACCCAAAATTTCCCAAGTTTAAAGGTTTCTTTTGTGGGACTTCATGTTTCCAGTTTTATAAGTTTAGAGATCTTATGACCCTTTGTGCGACTTCATATTTTGAACTTCCTTAGTTGAAAGATCTTATAACCATTTGTGGTACTTTAGGTTTCCAACCACTAAGTTCAGAGGTCTTTTGGCCCTATATGGGGCTTTAGTATTCAAAATCCCAAGCCCAAAGTTCTTATGACCCACAATCTGTCTTAGATTTTAAAATATCCTAAGCTTGAAGGTATTAGAACCCCTTGGGGGGCTTAAGGTTAAATAAATTTTATATCTAAGGTCTTATGAACCCTAACAGATGTAACCTTTGGCCTTTATTTCCAAAAGTTTTGGGGGGATAAGTGTCCGTGCAAAAATTTGAGCCATTATAGAACCTCTGTCTTAGCGTTAAAAACTTCACAAATTCATAGAATATTATTTTTCTTTACTAAGAAATCTTGGGCGACAAGGGTATACTACCTACTACCAAACCTAAAACAGGTAAATGTTATGCAAAAATTCCTTAGGAAAGCAAAAAAGTACAATAAGAATGAAGTGTAGTAAAGCAGCATAGATGTCAAAATTGCTTAAAATAACTCATTTTCATTCAACAATAAGGGAGCAGTGGTTTCCATCAAAGATCCACGACCCAAAAGTTCAAAAGAAAAAACAAGAATTACATAAAAGCCTCTTTAAAGCTTCAGTTGGTGGGGTCAATATGAGCTTCACTTTGGCGGGTCTATATTGTGGCTAAGTGGCAAAATATTTATTCAAAGATTATTATTCTTGGAGATGATCGATAGAGGCTCCATTAACATCATCACCAATAAGGATCTCTTCATCTCAGCCCTCTTCATCTGATTCAGGGGTTTTGGAAAACAAGTTAGAGACATCCACATAAAAAAAATTTCTTGGACCTTACCTTTACAAGCCTCAAATCCATAGTCATAAATCTAGAAAAGAAATTTATTGAAGGCCTCAGACTCAAGATAAGCTTCCAAATTGATTTTCACTATGGTGTATATCTTCCCCTAGATCTCCTTGTGCTTAACCAAGACCATAGTATAGTCTTTCTACATTTCCTTACTTTTGGAAGTCATCAGGTCTTGTGAAACAAAATGTATTTCAACTATAAAATAGTTGTGTATGACGACAACATAATTAATATATGATCAAACTTCGCTATGTTCTCTCTAATTTACTTGAGATAAAAACAGGCACCCAATACATTTTGAGATATGTACCAAGAACAAGCAACGATACCAATGCCTAAACAATTGGATGACGATTCCAATCAATACAAGACCAACATCAACCTAGCTCGACCATACACACAAAAATATCATATCACAAGCATCATAAGGAAGTTCAACATACAACCAAAGATGTTCAAAGCTAAACCATGAAAATAACATCACATAAGCAAGCTTAGAGACACATCCAATAACCTATGGTGATAAAGGTCAAAGAAAGAAACATTTCAGAAGCCCTCATTATATGATTCATGTAAGTCAAGAATGCTTAAATACCATGATGTTTATTAATTTATTCTTGTTTTACTTTAGGAACTATTATAAAAAGCTAAAGTAACATGTTCTAACATGTCTGTGTTCAATCCCACTCATTTAAACCCACCCTAAAACTTTCTTAAAGATTTTCTAAATCTTGGACCCTAAATAAAAATCATTTTGACAAAAAAAAGACTTTCATTTGACTGAACGTGAGTTTGAGTCGACTCAAAGTCCCAAAAAACACTTTGAGCCATATCATCTTCACTTTGCGCCATCTTTTCTTTCTAAAGGAATTCTGGGGAAGTTTTAGTCGATTGAAAGTGCTAAAATTTTTATTCTCATCTTGGTAATTTCCTCCAACCCTCCATCCTAATATTCCAAGATTTTTTAACTTTTTACCAACGTTTAGTTGCCCTAACCCTCTTCCTAACTCTATAAATAAATCCTTTTCATTAATTACCATAAAAAATCAACCAAGATCCAACCCAAAGCTTTAGTCATCCTTTTTTACCTAAACACCTTCTATCTATCTTAGATTCAAACCCAAATCTCCATTGTTCCAATGCTCCATTGAAGTAAATAATCAATCCCAAACCCATTATATCCAAGTTCCATGAGTTCTAATAATAAGAACTCATTCCATCTAAGTTACACAACCCAAAACCATTAACCCAATGTTCTCGTTAATCCTAGAAATATTGCATTTCTTGAGAAAGAAAGTCCCATCCCTGTTATAAGATTTATTTCAAGAAACAAACCCGTATGAACCAAATTCCCAGGATCCAAACTATCCCTATCAAAGTTCCATATCCAAAACTCACTATGTGTCAAAGTGCTTTAAATAAAAATTATCTTCTAAATAAAATACCCATTTATTCTTAGAGATTAAAACACAAATATCATAAGAAAAATATCCATAACCGAAACCCACTTGTGATTCAAAGTGATAAATCAAAAAATGTTTTTTGAACCTAGATACCCCAAAACAACATATGTTCTTGGAGATTAAAAATCAAATATCCTAAGACATTGAACCTGACCAAAATACCCATTGAACAAAATACATGCGAACCCATGCTTGTTTAATTTTCTAGAAAGAGAAAGTAAACACATTTCACCATTATTTTAGTAAAGAAACTTTGTTTTACATTTTGGTTACCATTGTTGTAATATTTATTACCATTCAATCTCATTGTATCTTCTCGGTCAGTAGCTTTGTTATTGAGGGTAGTGAAGGCATTTGAAGTCCTTGGGTTATTGCGTGGGTACCTCTTGGGCATAAAAGAGGGTATCGTCTTGTTAGGTTTCATATTGCAAGGTGGGTTTCCTTATAAGGTTTTGGTTCCACCACAAGTTAATCACAGATAGTGAACTTATTGACTACCGTCTCGAGCGTGGCCGTAGGCAGGTTCAAACCACGTTAAAACCTCAATTTTTAAAAATCAATAAACTTCTCACATCGGTTACTTTACTTGCATTCATGGTTTACTTTAAAATGATTAATACTTATATTGCTTGAATGTGAACATGAACGTGTGTGGATGAAAGACAAAAATAGAGAAGTCATTTTATCAATAAGCTAAAAATTGTGTTTGTTACTAAATTGCAATATTTATAAAATGATAATGAAAAGAAATAAATGTTTTAAGAAAATGCCATTATTCCAATACAACATCCTCTTGGGATAATTTTTAAACCAACAACTGATATCAGAGCCTAGCTCATAGATACTTTTTTTGAAAAGGAATATTTTAAGTTTTAAGATCACATCAAAAAGAGGATATTTTTTTTAAAGTGAAAATTTCTAGCTTTTTTTTTGTTAAAGAGGGATTTCGTTTGAGAAAATAAAAGTTTTTAAATGTTGATGTGAAAAAGAATAGTGGGAAAGTTTGTACGTAAATTTCTTTTGACGTGAAATAAATCTTAAAAATGATTCTTTATGCAAAAAGAATATGTTTTGAAGGGATGGTGTTCTAAGCAAGAATGAATATGTTCTTGCCTGTGAAAATGTTTTGTGAAAAGAGGACAAAGGTTTGCTTTTTTATTTATTTTTAAGAATGAATTCGAAGTATCATTGTCAAAAGATCATACACATTCAATTTCATGTGAACATATATCTTCCTTAATTTCATATGATTATGGTTGTTAGTAACCATATCCCAGACATGTAGAGAACTTGCACTCATACTCTTGCATCATTATAACTTGAAGATAATAACCCATATATCTCCCACAAATTAAATCCCATATTCGTGAGTGAATCAAACTTGGTATTCATGATTCCTTATTCTATAAGTTTACCTCGTAAATGAAACTTTGGTAAAGAAGTCAAAACAAAGCTTTGAAAAAGAAATATCTTCAAAATTTCATAAAATCCTAAAGGCCCATTTACCCTTGTGCACATTGAAAAAATTCTTTTAAAATTAAAAGGATAAACTTTTGGTTAAAGCGTTTGAAAATTTTATTCACAATTATTTTTGAGAAGTTAAATTTAAATGTTTGGGAAACTTATAGAGAAGTTTACTGAAAACGATACACTTAAAGATGTGCTTCACACTCCTACCCCTTTATGCTCCCTTGATTTTTCCCTAGATATTAGCACACTTGCTTATAATATCAGTACCGTGCTAAATGTGATACTTTCCATCACTAAGTGCTTTCATAAATGCTTTAAATATGAATATCCTTTGTTATGACACATGCCCATTTTTGCGCTCATCATTGAAATAACCTTAACACATGATACACAGGTAGTTTACATTGCTCACTAGAGCGTGTTAACATATACTTCCATTATTATTCCATGACTTGTGAATTAATATGCTCACACTCTACGGAGCCGGAGCCTAGAAATTGTTAAAAGTCATTAGTAATATACACTAGTTAAAATATGATGCACTTCTCGAGAACTAAAATGCTACATCTATATAGTCATCCTCGCACTTATTTTCTCACATTCTCAATAATACGCTCCAATGTTTTTACATAATTATCTTGATAAAAATAGATCTTGTTTAAGAAAGTCTCACTGGAGACTAAAAACTAATACGCTAGAGAAAAAGATTAATTTAATATCTTTCCCATAAAAAGTCATAAGGTATTAGACATTTTTTCTGAAATTAAGTCATACTTTAATCGTGCTCACGCAACCTAAAACTTGAAGGCATTTGCATTATTGCAAAAAATTAATGGCATTCCTATCCATATGATTTTTTGATAGCAATCCTACCCATTTGAAGGAAATTCCATCCCATAGTGAAACATGTATATATGACCATATATTGTTACTTATGGCATGATGGCAATACCATCATTGTTACACAATATTGAGCCTATATGATTTACATACTTAGTTGAAAATTGGTTTTCATCCCATCACCATAAGATTTGTTATGAATTAAGTCGATAATATATTGCTTTACCATAATCATGATATATTGCAATTCTTATGAGAAAGTTCTTGTAATGCCAACCCCTTTATGGTGTGAAAATACACCTGTATTAAATTATAAATGTGTCAGAAGACAAATTATTGGATATATGACTTTTGACTTGAATTATAAATCGAAAATAACATGCATGATATTCTTCATAATTTTATACACTTACACTACTAATGAAAAGTTTTCAAGTGTGTATGTGAACATAGGAATATTGAGGTTTGATGAGGCAAAATTATATATCAAATGAGGAGGATAGGATACATATAAACCAAATGAGGCAACTACAAAAAGTGAAGATTAACATCATAAAGGCCAAACCTTTTACAAAAGACAAATGAAAAAGGAACGTTGTTTAAAAAAAAACGGGCATAAAATGCAAACCATAAGTATGAAATTGCGCAAGGGGCGGTGGACATACCCATGTTCATGGATGGACTATCGGTTGGGGTTGTGTACGTCTAGGGCATATAAATGCTTGGTAGAAAATATGAATTTTGTTATGAAGATGCATAATAAACACAAAGCACACATGGATTAACTCTCATGCACCTTATTTTTTTTTTTTTTTTTTTTTTTTTTTGGCGAAGAGGGACAGATCCCCCACTCTATTTATTAATAACCAAAGATCAGAAAAGCCCTGATCTGAAGGCTAACATAAATGAAGAAAGCTTAAAGAATTAAATAGGGCTTTTTATAAGAAAACCCTTACAAAAAAATGAAATAAGAAAAAAATAACTGAATAAAAAAATGCCTACTCTAGAATTTTTGAGATTCTTAGAGCAGAGAGTCCCCATTTATCCATCTTAACTGCTCCTCTAAGATAAGCTGGAAAAGAATCCATTTGAAGAGACCAAATAGAAAGCTGAGATTGACTACCCAAATTGGCTAAAAAATCAGTAGGTTGATTACCCTCTCGAAAAACATGAACAAAGGAGATGTTGAAACTTTCACTAAGCACCTGAATATCCTCCACAATATCTCTGATTTTCCAAGGACAGAGCATTTTTTTATTAAGAACCTCAATAATAATCTTTGAATCAGATTCTACAATTAGCTCATAATCTTTTAAATCCCAATAGAATCTTAATCCTTCTACAATAGCCAGAGCTTCAGCTTCTATGTTGGATTTTACACCAAAGAAGTGACAATAGGCCCAAATCACATCTCCCTTAGCATTCCGTAAAATACCACCCCCACCACTATTACCTGGATTTTGTATTGAGCTACCATCTGTATTGAGCTTTAACACCTGAGAAGGAGGAGGATGCCACTTCACAAAACAATATTCCATAATAACTTTAAAATCACCCAAAGAGTAGATAGAGACTTTATTAGGAGAATGGGGAATCAGTTGAAAAATAGACGAAGAAAGTGCTTCAATATTTCTGATTACTTTAGCGATATTAGAAGAAGAACCATTAAATCTACACTCATTCCTCTGACACCATATAGCCCAACATATGATAATTGGCATCAATTTTTGACAAATACCGCTGAAATTATTCTGAGCTGTAATCCACCACAATAAACACCTGCTTTTGATATCTGATCTCACATAAGGAACTCCCAGAACATTACCAAAATGAGACCAAACTGCATCAGCTATCTCACTTTGAATAAAAACATGGTTAATGCTCTCAGTATGGGGAGAAGAACAACAGTGGCATTTTGAGGGACCATTCCATCCCATGGAGAATAGATTTTCATTAATGGGAAGGAAACCTTGAATTAATTTCCAAGAAAATATAGATAACTTAACTGGGAGAACTTGCTGCCAAGATAGCGAGGAAGTCCACCTGGATATAGATGAGGTTTTAATAATAGACCAGGCTGATTTAATTGAGAACTTTCCATCATTTGTAGCTGTCCAGATACAATCATCCTTCTTGTTATTCAATCTGACTTTAACTCCCATTATTTTGTAGCATATCTCTTGGGGGAAAAGATCTGATATTTTGTTCACATCCCATCTTTTGTCGACAGTCCACAGGTCTTTGACTCTGATTGGATTAGAAACTACAGTGTAATGGTAAAGGGGCCCAAAAGAACACCACTTGTCCCATAAGGCACTGCACTCTCCCTCTCCTATCCTCCACAGGATACATGCTTCAGCTTCAGCTCGAATATTACACATTCTCCTCCATGTTTGAGATCCCAAGAGGTCTTTAGCTATGACTGGATGCACCTTTCTACAGTATTTAGCAGACATGAGATTGCTCCAAAGAGTGTCTTGACTTCTAAGCTTCCACCAGAGTTTCATAGAAAAAGCTTTGCTCATATCAGAAATGCTTCGAACACCCAGACCCCCTTCATCTGTTAGTTTAGAGATAACATTCCATTTACACCAGTGATATCTATGGTCACCAAAACTAGAGCTCCAGAAAAAATTAGCAAATAATTTTTCTATAGATATAATGGTCTGTTTAGTAGGCAGCAACGCTGACAAAAGGTATAAAGGGATAGATGAGAGAACATGTTTGATAAGAATGAGTTTACCTCCTTGGGAGAGAATCTTGGATTTCCAACTAGCAATTCTAGATCTTATTTTAGCCACTAAAGGCTCAAAATATCTGTTTCTCTTCCTACCTGAGTATATAGGACAGCCCAGATAATAAAAAGGAAGGTGACTGCTTTTGAATCCTAAAACATCAGCAATTTTCTTTTTCGCACCAACTGACAGCTTGTTAGACAAAGCCATAGAACTTTTCAGCTTATTAACCTTCTGACCAGACACCTTCTCATAATTCTGCACAACTAACATCAACTTTTTGAGAGTTTTCAAATCCCCAGAAGAAAATAAAATAATATCATCAGCAAAAGCTAAATGATTAATCTTGGGAGCCCCAATGGGAGTTTTAAACATTTTAAAAGAGGTTTTGGAGTGAAGCTCATTTAAATTCCTGGAAAAAGCCTCTGCCATGATAATAAAAAGCCCTGGAGATAAAGGATCCCCCTGCTTGAGCCCTCTACCTGATTTAAAGAAGCCTTTGTGAACACCATTTATCAAAATGGAGAGCCAATTATTAGACAAAACCCTCCAAATCATATCTATCCATGTTTCATTGAATCCCAATTTCCTCATAACTTGGATAAGGAAATACCATGAGACTCTATCATAAGCTTTATCCATGTCCAACTTGATATCTACATTGCCCCCAAAGTTTTTGTAATTGATCATGTGAAACATTTCTTGAGCAATCAGAATATTATCTGTAATATCTCTGCCTTTAATGAACCCACTCTGATTAGCAGATATAAATTGAGGAAGAATTTTCCCAAGTCTAGAAGCCAACACTTTAGTAAATATCTTATTAAAGAAATTACATAAGCTTATAGGCCTCATATCATGGAGAGTTTGAGGGGATTCAATCTTAGGGACAAGAACAATAGAAGTAGCAGAGACAATTTTGGGAATTTCCAGACCTGAGAAGAAGCCTTGCACAGCTTTAACTATATCACCTCCTATGATATCCCAACATTTGGTAAAAAAAATGCCAGAAAACCCATCCATACCTGCCACACTGCTCCCATTAAGCTCAAACACGACAGTCTTTACTTCATCTTCTTGAGGATAATCCGAAAGAAAAGAGTTTTGCTCTTCAGAAATACACTGATGGACACATTTTAGGAAAATATCTGCATTGCCATAGATCTCCTTATCCTGAAAAACATTTTGAAAAAAATGTATGGCTTCATTAGCAATATCAGCCTCATTGACTAGCCACGTACCTGCTTCAGACTTGATTTTTTGGATCAGCATCTTCTTTCTTCGAGCTTTTACAGAATTGTGGAAAAATTTAGTGTTTTTATCACCTTCTCTCAACCATTTATCTTGAGCTTTTTGTTTCCAGAAATCTTCTTCTAAAGCACTCTTCAATGTGAATTCAGCATCCATTTGAGCAAGGGATTCTCTATTAAGCTCAGATGGATCATCTTCAAAAGCAATTCAGCTGCTAACAACTTATCTTCAGCATCTCTAACTGATTGGAATATGTCCCCATATGTGGCTCTACTCCAATAAGCCAGATGATGTTTGAGGGATTTGAGATTAAGGGCCACTGAATAGATAGGGTTAGAAGAAATTTTAGAATTCCAATTTTTTGAAACAATCTCCTTAAAAGAAGGGTGAGAGGCCCAAAAATTTAGAAATCTAAAAGGTTTAATAGAAACATCCAATGAATTCTTCATCTGGACAAGTATAGGAGCATGATCAGAAGCAATTTTATTTAAGTGAGAAACACTGATATCAAATCCCATATGGAGGAACTTATCATTAGAAAGAGCCCTATCCAGTCTACTCCAAATTCTGGCAGATCCCTCCCTTTTATTAAACCATGTAAAAGCAGAACCTGTGTACCCCAAGTCTACAAGACTATTACTCTCCATGAATTCCAAGAATTCCAATGAAGAAGATAGATCACTATCATTCCCACCTGCTTTTTCCCAAGAATAAGCAATAGTGTTGAAATCCCCACAAACAAACCATGGATCAGAGGTAGAAAGAAGTGAAAGATTCTTCCACAACTCCCTTCTACCAATTTTGGTACACTTAGCATAAACAAAACTGCATACCAGGGGAAAGTCTAATAGAGGGATTTTAACAGCAACTGTAATCGCTTGATCATTAGAATCAATCACATCACCATCAAAATCATCCTTAAAAAATACCCAAACCTTACTAGAGGTGTTAAGATAGGCTTTTGAGAAACCTAATTGCAGCATAAAGTTAGAAATAGCATCCCCTTGCTGCTTAGGTTCTAAAATAACCAATACTGAAATCTTGTGAATTTTAGTAAGCCTTTTAATTCTTCTCATACCCTTCTTCTTACTAATACCTCTAATATTCCATAATAATAAACTGATCATTGGGAAACTGCATCAAGGTGAGCTCTAGAGTTGGATCTGAGGTGCATTTTATGGGGACCTTCTATAGAGAGAATACGAATTGGAGATAAAGAAGAGGATCTGCATAAAACACCAGCACCTGAAGGGCTATTATTGTTTCTCCTACCTCTTTTTTTCCTTTTAACAGTGGTAAAACCTGCTACTTCAAGGTCTTCACCTTGGGTACTTTCCTCACTGAAATTCTTTCCTCGATCAATTTCTTCAATTTGATCACCATCTTGATTAGTACCTGTTTGAGAGTTTTCGGGCTCAGTTGTCATCTGCATAGTCTTAGTCACAATATTCACAGGTAATTCGACTACCTGTTCATTAGGAGTGACCTGGTTCAACTCTTTTAGATCATCATTTGTCCCTCTCTTCACATTATCTGTAACATCTTTCACTGATTCAGTAGGTGGATTAATCTTCTTAAAATTCCTTATTACCCATTCTTTAGTAGGCTCTTTTAGGATAGGCACAGGTTCTCGAAAATCTTTCTTAGCAGCATTAGCAGGCCCCATTCTGTACTCTTCTTCCTTGTTTTGAAACTTGCAGTCTTCCTGTTTGTGACCTTTCTTCAAACAAAATCTACAATAAGCAGGGATCTCCTCATACTCTATATGTTGCCAATACCCAATGCCTTTACCGCTGTTACCAATCCATAGTCTCTTAGGGAGGTCTTGACAGAGATCAATTTCGACGCAAATCCTAGCCAAGCTAGGTCTTGAAAGCGAAGCAGTTGCTAAATCCATTTTGAGGGGAGCTCCCACAACATTGGCAATGGAAAAAATACTGTCTTTGTTATAAAAATGAATAGGCAATAGCGGCAAAGTGATCCAAATAGGAACAATCGAAGATTCCATATCAGGATGAAACTCAGGTGTCCATTTGAAAACACGCATAGGGCATCTATGTATGAACCAGGTTTCTCTAAGCCAAACGCGATGAAAATCTTCCTCATTAAATAATCTGATCAGTATGTGTTTATTATCAATGAGACCAATATTAAACGCTGCTTTCAAACCGAGAGATGAGAAAACCTTACGTATGTCATTGATAGCAGGCCTACCATGAGAGAATTTACCCACAAGAGAATATTTAAAAGGAGCAGCAAGCTGTTGTATATCTTCTTCAGAAAAGAAAAGTGCAGGCTCACCTTTATATTGAGTAGCTTCTTTCAGGGCTATTGAAGATGAAGAAAGGTTACCTACTACCGAGGCAAATGACTTGGAAGGATGAATACGATTAGGTATAGGGGGTGGAGGAGGAGGAATGACTGCCTCCACGTTGGAGGCAGTAGCAGCATCCATGCAACCCTAGGACGCCCTAGAGAGAGAGAGAGAGGAAAGAAATTCTGTTATACTGTGAATCTTTATGAGAGAAATGAACTTTTTCAAAATATCTATACACTAGCCATTTTCTACAGAAGAAAAATAACACATTGTGATGAAATATTCTCAAAAGAAAAGAAAAGAAAAGATAAGACAACTTTACATATAAGTAATTTTTTAAAAATACTCGTATGATAACCTAAACATATAAAAGGAAGAAATTAAAATACACTTGATGTCATCACAATAAATGAGTTCATTATAAAATTGACACATTCCCCCCCCCCCCCCACCCCCACAAACATATTGAAATACTAAAATTTTCCCATGTTACTTCCTCAAATGAAAGCTATATAAGTAAAATTTTTGAATAGGGATATACTCTTTACGCTTAGTGAATATAACAATCATATTTTAAATACCAATCCATTTACTTTGACCCAGGCTCAAGTTACCTATTACATAATAAAGGGGGAGATAATATTTTTTGAAAGTATTGCCTTTACCAAAATATAAGATTTCAATAAAACCTTTTTCTAAAGATAAATTTTTCACCATCTCGCATAATCTAGGAATAGTAGACATACAAGACATGTGCATCACTTAATTTCATGCATATGAATTATCTACTCTCGTATATATTGTACTAACCATCTTTGCATCTAGTACACTTCCACAACCTAAGGTTACATTTTTTTACAACATAAGAAAATATACTTTCCCAAACCCCCAACCTTTGATATAATGACAAAGGAGGGGAGAATTTTCATATAAGAAAATGTTGCTATAACTAAAATGGAGAATTTTTTTTTTCTAAAACCAAGTCTCAAAGCGAGGAGGAAACTTAAACTTTTTTTTTCAATATACATCATTTGTATTATCATTATAAAAAAATGGGAAGATTGTGAAACAAAATGTATTTGAACAACAAAAGAGTTTTCTATGATGAAAACGCAATTAATATATGATCAAACTTCACTATCTTCTATCTAATGTACTTGAGATAAAAACAAGAACTCAATATATTATGAGATATGTTACTAGGAACACCCAAATCCATGCAACCTTACTAATGACCAAGAAACTTAATGAAGATTCCAATCAATACAAGATCAAAATAAACCTAGATCAACAATACAAACAAACAATATCATATCACAAGCATCAAAGAGAAGTTCAATATCCAACTAAATGTGAAACCTTGCCTAATTAAATACCGATTGATCAGACCTTTATTAAATTAAAATAGGATTTCCAAATGGGCTCATTCTTAGCGTCACTGTCGAAAAACCAAATTAATTACTAATCACCTATTAGTTAATTAAGTCGGTGCAAAATTTTATCTTGCACTAAACAGATTGTAAAAATATGCGAAAAAACTGAATTAAAACATTCACAGAATACAGGAGTCCAAGCCATCTCAAGTAAAAAAATAAAGTCTTGCTGAATAAACCATCGTCTAAAGATCCCAAACCAAATAATGAATCCAAAAAATAAGAGAATATGAATACAAGTCTGAAATCGAAATGCTAAACGAATAAAGTCTCAAATGGGGCAACATGCCCAAACTGAAATACTAGAATAAACTCCTACGCTAGGAATGAAATGATAGATACGTCTAATCAAAACCCTGCAAGCGTACAAAGTGCTTAAACTATACGTCCCTGTAAAGAATCATCCAGTTTGGCGTCCCTATGGCTGGACACCTAAAAGGTTTTGAAAAGATTTTATTGTAAGGGTTACAACCCAAAAGATTTTGAAAACATTTAGCAAGTATTTATCACAATTTAAAATTTGTTATTGATTACACATGTTAGGTTTACCTAAACTCTCTTGAGTCTCCTCACCTATAAACTATTGTGCACACCTAACGTCTCTACTTAGCCCACCTTGCTATTCTACCCAAGTTAACTAGACTTAAATATTTCTAAATGTGAACACATCTCTATTCCTGTACCGCCTATACATTACTTTACCCGATACTTAACGTTTCTCATACGTTATCAAAGTTTAACTTAACATTTCATTTATTGTCTCATTAATCAATTAATTAAGTTTCACTACTTAATTCATTCTTTAGATTTACACTTACTAATTGTCTATTGTCACACGTAAGTAGAATATTCACATCGATATATGTATCTTTATCTCGCTAATATATATCATTACGGCATCTCTCAAAATGACCACCGAGAAATATCGGCATACTCTATAATAAGTCCAAGTACCTCTCGTACTAAGTAGGGATAAATGGTTCGGTAAATATCCTCGAACCCAAAATCAAAAAACAAGTAGTGGAGGTGAACGGAGTTCTAATCCTTTGGGCGACACACATACCTAACGTACCCAAATGACATGCTGAGCACACTAATACACGACACATAGTGAGCTGCACTAAGCCCTATGTTCTGGGGAACAAATCCAGACCTCCCTGGAATCGGCAAGGTGGGATCGACCACTACGAGGGAATCTCTGTGATAGCAGGTAGCGTAGGTATGTTAACATAATACATCAATCATATAATAGGTACACACACAACCCATATATATTCAGTAGGTATTCACTCAACCTAATTATCATTATTCTTACGTAGTATATATCACTCGAATACTCACCGTACTTTCAATTTACGATTATGTATTTAATGGAGTATTATTCTTTACTCTAAAGGCCCTAGTTACCCCTTGTTTTATTTCAGTAACTAAGTCTTCCTTACCCTACTGGTCCATACCATAAGCTCACTCACGCTTTCCCGTAATTGTATTCTCATTCTTCTCGAATTAATTACATTATAATTTTAGCCCAAGTCATTCTAGTGTAAACTCTCTCCCTAAGACTGCCACATGCCCTTATTAAGGTCCTACTGTTATCCCATAAATCTCTCATAATGATTTAAAATGGACCCAACGGTCAGCCAATTATTTATATGAAGTTTCGAGGCTTAAATAAGAAAATAGTCAAATCTGACAGGGACGGATCGATTCACCCGAATGCTGAATCGATTCGTCTTATAAAATCAATTCCTTCTTCGATCGAAACGATTCGGTTTGCACTAAGTCGTCTTCTCCCCCTATGCATGTGCATTTTTAACCATTAACACCCACATAACTTACATGTTTCTCCACCAAACTTTAAACCAATTGTCCCAAACACATCCCACATGTATTAGGACAATTTATTACTTTATTTTAAGATAAAAACATTACGATTATCAATCAAAAATGGATTTAATGATATAATCCTCAAAATACCTAGGTTTTCATTTTCTCCATTAATAATCAACATAAACCCATATTTAATTCGTGGATAATAACACACACTCTCTGATTTATTATCCTTTACAGATACCCAATCCTTCTACATGAAATTTCTACCCAAACATGCATTGAAATTATCCTTTTCTTCCAAGAATATCAATTTAATCAAATTATAAAGAAACACTAATCACATGAGTATTATAACTTCAAAAAGCTTTTATATAAACATATGACTTTGATCAGTACGGTTTAATTTCATGATTTACAAGTTGGGTTTGATTGTTTCCTCCTCCAATCTTCCTTCCCAAGTTGTTTGTGGTGTAAGACAAGATGAAAGCCCCAAGAATTTCTTCAAAAGCTCTAGGGACTCTCTCATTTTCTTCTCTAATGGACTCCCTTTGTATTTTGAGTTTCTAACCCTAGCCCCTTCTATCTAACATCTAATATAAGGCTATGAAATTCGTATCTCTTTCTACCCTAGGCTATCGAAAGACTAAAATACCCTTATACGGTCCCGTTTCAGTCTAAAAGTGCATCGGGACCGGGTATACTATTCCGACTATTTCGACCCTTTCAAAATCATCTATGACCTCAAAATCATCATCAGAGTCACTATATATAACCATCCCATCTCTATCTCAAATTAGTCAACACGCGACTCTCGATTGAGATAAATCCAATTATGCCAATATCACTCGCTGTTACGCGTAGTAATTTCCATACGTTATTCACTATTTTCACTTAGTAAATTAAATTCATAATATTAATCCTTCTCTCTCTCGATCAATATTTAATAAACACGTTATCCATTAATTTAATTAAATTACATCTCTCATGTAATTTAAAATTAAACTGATTAATTACCAAATTAATTAAATTCGAATACGCAGAAATATGGGGTGCTACATACGTCCCCCCTTACAAAGGAATTTCGTCCCCAAAATTAGGTCATGTCTGCGGTAAATAACTCGGAATACTGCTCTCGCATGTCATCCTCTCGCTGCCAAGTAAACTCATCAATACTATGGGGTCCCCAGTGAACTCTAACTAGTGGCACCACCTTAGACCGCAGTTTATGCTCACTACAATCGTGAATAGCCACGAGTCTTTCCTCATACGAGATATCTGGTTACAAATCAATATCCTCGAGTGGAACATTCCAGAAATCTTTCTCGTTCCTCCTGTATTTCTTCAACGATTCTATATAGAACACATCGTGTTTTCGCTGAAGATACTCCTATAAACCCAACCTATATGTTACTAGACCCACTCTCTCAATAATATGGAAAGGTCCCACATATCTCGGCGCTAGCTTCCCTTTCTTGCCAAATCTCATGACCACCTTCATGGGATACACACAAATAAACACCTGGTCCCAAACCTCTAACTCAGTGTGCCTCTAGTCTGCATCAACATAGCTCTTCTACCTATCCTGGGTGATTTGAATACGTCCCCACATTAGCTCGATCTTGGAAATTGTCTCTTACATCATCTCTGGCCCCAATCAGTTATTGACCCTCACCTCTAACTAGCAAGCGGGCGAATGACAAGGTCTCCCATACAATGTGTGACACCCCGACTAATTAAATACCGGGTAGCTACTCCTTTATTAAATTAATTCAAAATGCCAAGTTGGTCCAGTTAATAGCATCACTGTCGAAAACATTTTAATGATTACTAACCACCTAGTATTTAAAAAGTAAGTGCCAAATTTTAATTTCAGTCTAATTACCATGAAACAAGTGTAATAAAGAATAATAACACCATTCACCATAATGAAGTAAATAGAAAGACCATCACATAACGTAAATAAAGTCTGGAGGAAAAACTCCTCACTACAATCCCATAACTGAAATAAGTAAACCGAAAACAAAAACAGTACATGCCAAAGTCTGAAACTGAAATGGAAATGTAACTCTAATAGAAATGGGCAACATGCCCTACAACTGATAGATAATGAATCTGGAATCCAAGTGATAGAGGCGTCTATAAGCAAATCCCTGTAGCTTCCACAAATAGCTACAGCTCGTCACCTGAATGAGTATCCTATGCATGGTGTCCTTGTGGCTGGGCACCTAAAATGGTTTTACAAAGAAAATAGATTTGAAAAGCAAACGGGTCAGACCCCGAATGTGGAGATATTTTAAAAACCTGCAAGTGCTTTAAAAACATTTAAAACATTAAATGCAAAGTACATGTTAGGACGTGCACTCACATGATATTCTCACCTCTCGTCTAACTGTGCACTCCTAACGTAAGTACCCATCTATAACGACACAAACCACTAGCTAAGTGACATCATCTCTAGCTAGACTATCATAGGTCCTACCCATATTACTCGGTTCTAATAACATTATAATGCTAGTAATTAAGTAGGATTTATCGTAAGCTCAGATGCTCAATATGCAATATATATATCACTATTAGTTAACTCGTTATATTTCTCGAAACAATACCGTAATTATATTCACAGCCATAACATGAAGGTTCCCATTAATTAAATGTATATTAATCACATCATAAATATACTATACAAGCACCCCGAGAACTAAGCTGTGGTGCACACATACTCTGCTATCCATCCCGGTACATCACGTACATAAGGATTACATATTCCGAATCTCTCAGGAATAGTTCACAGATAACAACATCACAAACAATGGAGGCGAACACAGTCACATCACATAGGTCACGCACATACCTACGCTCCTACGATCAGTGGACTTATTAATATCCCAATAAGTCTTTCTATGACCTATGTTCATCAAGGTAACCAGTCTAAATCCGGGCAACACAAGGATTAGAGGGCCCTAAGCGAACGCAAACCTCCCGTGATAGCAAGTATGGTAGGTATGTCATACACACAATTCATATACCAATACTAAGTAAACACACGTCTTAGTAATCAACGTAGTTTAATCGTAGTACTATTCTCATTCTAGTACCAATATATAATTATCGCAATTTATACTATTCCGGTTTATCATCATACGCGCCATAATCTATTCTCACGTCGTAGTAGACACTCACGTCTCAACCCAAACCGTCCATTTAATATAACTCTCGTATATATTTTCCTTCTCATAAATACCCAAAAGTCCCAATTCTATCATTACATCATCATCGGAATGTTATCTATATCCTCGAACAAGTTTACGGGACTCCAAAAATCAAAACAGTCCAAAAAGGCCCAAACTGTTAACTCGTTAGAAGTCTCGTTCGAACGAGACTGTTCGAACGAGATCCCTCTGTCAACTCGTTAGAAGTCTCGTTCGAACGAGGCTGTTCGAACGAGATCCAATTCGTTCGAACGAACTGTCCCTTCTAACGAGATATCGTTCGAACGAAGTTATCGAACGAGGCTCCCTTTCGTTAGAACGACTGGTCGATTCGTTAGAAGCTCGTTCGAACGAGTTGGTTCGAACGACCTGGGCAGGGGCTTCTAACGACCTACCAGATTCGTCCCAGATTTTCCTAAAACTCGTTTTCACCATTTTTAACACCTCAAGTCGTATCCAAAGTTCGTTCTAACAGTGTTTTAAGTCCTCTAATCGTACTAAAACATGCTAAGGTCATATACTAACATCTTTTAAGGGTTTAATACCTTCTAAACATCATCAAATCACGAGTTTCTACATTTTTCCCCAATTTTATCAAGAACAAGAACCCTAGATTTATATCATCATCAAATCCCAAAATTTAATCCGTTTTAATTTCTTCTAATCACAATTATCATGAGAATAATCATCTACCTATCATTCTACATGCAATTGTCTTCAAGATTTTCAAGTTCTAAACTCCAAACTACATGGGTTTTCATATTTCACCAAGAACAAACACAAAATTCGAATTTTTCTAACATGGAAGGAACATTCTTTGAAATTAAATGGAATTAAGTCACTTGCCTTGGTTGTCTCTGAGTTTGGTGTAGGTTTGATGAAGCTTTTCTGCAGAATTCCCTCTCTCCAAGCTTCTTCTCCAATGGTGGCTTAAGGTGGCTAGGGTTTGATTTGGGAAACTTAGAAAACTCTTCTAACAACCTACGTAGCCTTCTAGGTTAATATGGTTTGGTTAATGGGCTTAGTGGGTTAAATCCACATCAGATTAAAACTCCCAATTTTCGTCACTTTTAATTCCTCAAAATGTAAAATTACCAAAATACCCTTTAAGTTGCCGGTATGGCCTAAAAATACCCCGGAATCCAAACTACACCCCCGGCTAGTGTTTTCTGACTATCTCGACCCTTCCGGATGCGTTGGCGCACTCAAAACGACCATACGATTTATAGATTTTAAATTCACTTTTTATAATCAAAATATTACATCGTGACGCGGCGGTCTCACGCGTCTCAACAAAATTTCTAAAATGCCGTATATCAATCTCACGACAAATTTTATAACTCCAATTTCATATATCAAAACATGTATGCACATAATCAAATACCAACTCGCATCTCGTTAGTATTTATAACCCGGATTAATTTCCAATTAATACGCATTTAATTAATTAATCCCAAAAATAAATATAGCCAAAATTACGGGGTATTACATACTTCCCCCCTAATAACTGAATTTCGTCCCGAAATTCGAAACTAGAAAGTACCTGCTAAAAACAGCTCTGGATAAGGTTTGCGCATCTCATCCTCGCGCTCCCATGTGGACTCCTCGACATTGTGATGTCGCCACTGAACACGCACTAACGTAACTATCTTTGACCGCAGTTTCCTCTCGCTTCGGTCCAAAATAGCAATCGGCCCCTCCTCGTAGGAGCTATCCGGCTGGAGATCGATGTCCTCCACAGCAATGTGAGAATGAGCCAAATTATCTCTAAGGTATTTCCTCAGCGAGGAAATATGGAATACATCGTGAATCCGATGCAAATGCTTCGGTAGTCCAAGTCTATACGCAACCGGTCCGATCCGCTCAATAGTGGGAAACGGCCCCACATACCTCGGTGCCAACTTCCCCTTCTTCCCGAAACGCATAATCCCCTTCATAGGAGATACCCTGAGCAAAACCTGGTCCCCCACTTGGAACTCTCTGAAAAATCTCTTCGCATCAGCATAACTCTTCAGCCTGTCTTGAGCTACCCGAATGCGACTCCGAATCAACTCGATCCTTGCCGAAGTATCATGAATCACTTCCGGCCCTAGTAGTTTGTTGTCCCCCACCTCTAACCAACATGCTGGGGAACGACAAGGCCTACCGTACAACGCCTCAAACGGAGCCATGCCAATCGTGAACTGATAGGAGTTGTTGTAAGCAAACTCCACCAGTGGAAGGTACTGCTCCCATCCACCCCCGAAGTCAATAATGCACATGCGTAGCATGTCCTCCAACATCTGATTTGTGCGCTCAGTCTGCCCATCAGTCTGCGGATGATAAGCCGTACTCAACCGCAATTCCGTGCCCATGGCCTCCTGGAAACTCTCCCAAAATCTCGAAACAAATATCTTGTCTCTGTCAGACACGATATTTAGGGGCACACCGTGAAGTCTCACAATCTCTGAAATGAAGAGTTGGGCATACTGTCCCGTAGTGTAGTCAGTCCTTACAGGTAAAAAGTGAGAGACCTTGGACAACCTGTCCACAATTACCCAAACGGAGTCGTGACCCCTTTGCGACGTAGGCAACCCCGTGATAAAGTCCATGGATATGCTCTCCCACATCCACACCGGGACCTCCAATGGCTGTAGCAATCCTGCCGATCTCTGATGATCCACTTTTACAAGCTGACAAGTGGCGCATTTCGAAACAAACTCAGCGATATCTTTCTTCATACCGCTCCACCAATACTGGCGTCTCATGTCTTGGTACATTTTGTCCCCTCCGGGATGTACCACGAACCGTGAGCCGTGCGAATTTTCCATCACCTCGTGTCGCAATTCCTCCCCTTCCGGAACTACCAATCTCCCATTAAAGCGTAATCCCCCGTCTGAGCTAACGGTATAGGACTCGGCTCCCTCTGCTAGTAATCGAACTATCTGCTCCTGACAGAACGAGTCATTAGCCTGTGCCCGTACTACCTTCGTGACAATCTGTGATGTAACGGTCATCACAGACATGAAAGATCGGGCCACTGCATCCTGGTGTCCCAATTCTTTCCACTTAGCCTTCCACACCTCTGCCACCTCATCTGCTGGCCTACGGCTCAACGCGTCTGCTACCACGTTAGCCTTACCTGGGTGATACTGGATGTCGAACTGGTAGTCCTTCACAAACTCCAGCCACCTACGCTGCCGCATATTCAATTCCTTCTGCATGAACAGGTACTGTAGGGACTTGTGGTCCGTGAACAGTTGGAACTTTTCCCCCAAAAGATAGTGCCTCCAAATCCGTAGGGCAAATACCACTGCTGCCAACTCCAAATCATGCGTGGGGTAATTCTTCTCATGAGGCTTAAGCTTACGGGAAGCATAAGCTATGGCCTGTCTCTCCTGCTGTAATACACCTCCCAGTCCTTGCAAAGACGCATCGGTGTAAACCAAATACTCAAATCCCGGTCTCGGCAATGCTAACACAGGTGCTGAGGTCAATTTGTCCTTCAATTCATCGAATGCCAACTGACAAGAATCACTCCAGATGTATGGCACACCCTTACGAGTCAGATGTGTCAAAGGACCTGCTATCTCTGAGAAGCCCTGAATAAACCTCCTGTAGTATCCTGCTAGACCCAAGAAACTACGAATCTCCGTCGGTGTCGTGGGCTGTCCCCACTCCCTCACCGCTGATACCTTCCCCGGATCAACAGATATTCCCTGGTCGAAAATAATGTGTCCCAAAAACTGGACTTCCTTCAGCCAAAACCCGCACTTCTCATATTTTGCATACAACTCGTTCTGACGAAGTGTCTGCAAAACCTGCCTCAAATGCTCGGCGTGCTCCTCCTCTGTCTGGGAGTAAACCAGAATGTCATCAATGAAGACAATGACAAACTGGTCTAGGAAATACCTGAATACTCTGTTCATCAAGTCCATAAACACTGCTGGAGCGTTGGTCAAGCCAAAAGGCATAACCCAAAACTCGTAAGAACCATATCTCGACAAGAACGCAGTCTTCGAGACATCCTCCTCCCTGATACGCAACTGATGGTATCCCGATCTCAAATCAATCTTCGAGAAGAAAGAATCTCCTCTCAACTGGTCGAATAAC
Source organism: Sambucus nigra (assembly GCA_949130495.1). NCBI lineage: Eukaryota > Viridiplantae > Streptophyta > Magnoliopsida > Dipsacales > Adoxaceae > Sambucus > Sambucus nigra. The sequence continues at coordinate 161,501,689 of OX422217.1, forward strand.
TCATCGATTCGAGGCAACGGATACTTATTCCGTATCGTGACCTTATTCAACTCTCGGTAGTCCACACACAATCTCAGTGAACCGTCCCTCTTCTTCACAAACAAAACTGGAGCGCCCCAAGGTGAGGTACTCCTGCGAATAAAGCCCTGACCTAACAGCTGCTCTATCTGATCCCGTAACTCCCTCATTTCAGCTGGAGCCATACGGTACGGTGCACGTGCTATAGGTCTCGTACCCGGTAGCAAATCTATAACAAAGTCTATCTCTCGACTGGGGGGTAAGCCTGGTATCTCCTGAAACACATCCGAATACTCCCTGACTACTGGGATAGAATCTAAAGGAATCACTACCTCCTTAGAGGTATCCTCCTCAATGTAATACAGATGAGCGGTCGATCCTCCCTCTGGGCGATGCATCGCCACTATAAACATTTCTTGCCCCGGAATGGAAAAAATAATGCTCCCGCTGAAGCAATCAATCATGGACCTATAAGCTACGAGCCAATCCATCCCAATAATCACATCGTGAACATGCATATATAATACTAACATGTTTGCAGGTAATACCAAACCACCAATCTCTATCCCCACTCCCTGGCATATAAAGAAAATAAGTGACCCACTCCCCAATGGTGAGTCGACACACGTCACTGTGATCTCTGCCGTAGCTAACAATCCTAAAGCTTTCGCGAAGTGTGTAGCTATAAAACAGTGTGTAGCACCCGTATCAAATAATACCCGACCCATAGTGCCATGGATAGGAAACGTACCCTCAATCGCGGGCGGTGCCTGTGGAACTGCAGCCTGGTGGACGTTGTAGACACGTCCATACTGTAGCTGCCCCTGCTGGAATGGGTGGCAATGCTGCCATCTGTGGCGATGCGGGAAGAGCGGCGGGAAACATAGGCCTCTGTGGCTCCTGGCGAGCGCCCTTCTGCTGCTGCTGTGGGGCTCTGCCCCTATCAGGACAATCATGTCGCTTATGGCCAGTCTTGCCACAAACAAAGCACTTCCCTGGGAAGTTCCCCCCTCTCTACCCCTGCTGTCCCCGGCCCTGGTGGCCGTTACCGTTCCTCCCTTGGCCCTGCTAGCCCTGGTGAAACTGCTGCCCATTCTGCCCCTGTTGGCCCTGATGGCCGTTTGGACCCTGATGGCCCTGACGGAAACCTCCCTGTCCCTGTCTGTAGTTCCCTGACCGGAACCTCTTATTATCCCCCTGCTGGGAGCCCTGCTCATTCTGTCTCTGCCCCTGACCAGATTGTGCCCCGCTGGCACCATGTCCTCCAGTCCTGCCCTGATGGCTAGACTCCCCCGACCTCTTGCCCTCTGCCATATGAAAACGGTGGTCCTGGGAGTGTAAACATGCAGCGTTAACCACATCAGAATAGGTGGCCAACGATAGGTTCCCTAGCAGATGCTAACGGATCCTCCAAGTCAACCCGTCCGTGAACTTCTCAATCTTCTTCTTCTCTGTTGGTATCTCATCTGGAACGATATTCAACAGATTCGTGAACTCGGCCTCATACTCGGCCACAGTCTTGTCCTCCTGCCTCAAACTCATCAATCTCCTCCTCATTTCCGTATGAACAGCTGACGGAAAGTACTTGCGGTCGAACCACACCCAGAACTCCTGAATCGTGAGAGTATCCCTCTCCTCCATGGTGGTAATAGACTCCCACCACTGCAGCGCAGATCCAACTAGCTTGAAAGTAGCTAGCACCTGCTTCTGGACATCTGTGCACTCATACATCCTTAAGTGCCTCTGCATGTCATTCCTCCATTGGCTTGAGACTACCACATCTGAGCTACCTACAAACTCTGGCGGATGCGCTTTCTGAAAAGCGTCATGTACACGCTCCCAAGCAGACGGGAATGCATTAACCTGTACTGGCGCGGCAACCGGCGCCTGAGGTGGTGCCTGCTGAACAACGGCAATGGCGGCATTTACCGCTTGGGCTACTATAGCTGCAACCTCAGCGGCGTTCATCATGCCCTGAACTGGAGCGGGCTGGGGTTCGGGCGTTGCATCCCTGGGAACTCGTCGTGCACATCGTGGAGGCATCTGAAATAAGAACAAAGTTTATAAGTTCATTGTTTATAAACTTAAGATAGCTGAAGAACGAAGCATACTCAACAAGAGTACAACAGTCCTAAAATATAAGGCTCTATATCAAAGAAACTTAGCGGAAACATAATAAGTCGTCAGATCCTAAAGGACACTAGAACCTGATGCTCTGATACCACCGGTGACACCCCGACTAATTAAAAACCGGGTAGCTACTCCTTTATTAAATTAATTCTAAATGCCAAGTTGGTCCAGTTAATAGCATCACTGTCGAAAACATTTTAATGATTACTAACCACCTATTATTTAAAAAGTAAGTGCCAAATTTTAATTTAAGTCTGATTAACATGCAACATGTGTAATAAAGAATAATAACACCATTCACCATAATGAAGTAAATAGAAAGACCATCACATAACGTAAATAAAGTCTGGAGGAAAAACTCCTCACTACAATCCCATAACTGAAATAAGTAAACCGAAAACAAAAACAGTACATGCCAAAGTCTGAAACTGAAATGGAAATGTAACTCTAATAGAAATGGGCAACATGCCCTACAACTGATAGATAATGAATCTGGAATCCAAGTGATAGAGGCGTCTACAAGCAAATCCCTATAGCTTCCACAAAGAGCTACAACTCGTCACCTGAATGAGTATCCTATGCATGGTGTCCTTGTGGCTGGGCACCTAAAATGGTTTTACAAAGAAAATAGATTTGAAAAGCAAACGGGTCAGAGCCCGAATGTGGAGATATTTTAAAAACCTGCAAGTGCTTTAAAAACATTTAAAACATTAAATGCAAAGTACATGTTAGGACGTGCACTCACATGATATTCTCACCTCTCGTCTAACTGTGCACTCCTAACGTAAGTACCCATCTATAACAACACAAACCACTAGCTAAGTGACATCATCTCTAGCTAGACTATCATAGGTCCTACCCATATTACTCGGTTTTAATAACATTATAACGCTCGTAACTAAGTAGGGTTTATCGTAAGCTCAGATGCTCAATATGCAATATATATATCACTATCAGTTAACTCGTTATATTTCTCGAAACAATACCGTAATTATATTCACAGCCATAACATGAAGGTTCCCATTAATTAAATGTATATTAATCACATCATAAATATACTATACAAGCACCCCGAGAACTAAGCTGTGGTGCATACATACTCTGCTATCCATCCTGGTACATCACGTACATAAGGATTACATATTCCGAATCTCTCAGGAATAGTTCACAGATAACAACATCACAAACAATGGAGGCGAACACAGTCACATCACATAGGTTACGCACATACCTACGCTCCTACGATCAGCGGACTTATTAATATCCCAATAAGTCTTTCTATGACCTATGTTCATCAAGGTAACCAGTCTAAATCCGGGCAACACAAGGATTAGAGGGCCCTAAGCGAACGCAAACCTCCCGTGATAGCAAGTATGGTAGGTATGTCATACACACAATTCATATACCAATACTAAGTAAACACACGTCTTAGTAATCAACGTAGTTTAATCGTAGTACTATTCTCATTCTAGTACCAATATATAATTATCGCAATTTATACTATTCCGGTTTATCATTATACGCACCATAATCTATTCTCACGTCATAGTAGACACTCACGTCTCAACCCAAACCGTCCATTTAATATAACTCTCGTATATAATTTCCTTCTCATAAATACCCAAAAGTCCCAATTCTATCATTACATCATCATCGGAATGTTATCTATATCCTCGAACAAGTTTACGGGACTCCAAAAATCAAAACAGTCCAAAAAGGCCCAAACTGTCAACTCGTTAGAAGTCTCGTTCGAACGAGACTGTTCGAACGAGATCCCTCTGTCAACTCGTTAGAAGTCTCGTTCGAACGAGGCTGTTCGAACGAGATCCAGTTCGTTCGAACGAACTGTCCCTTCTAACGAGATCTCGTTCGAACGAAGTTATCGAACGAGGCTCCCTTTCGTTAGAACGACTGGTCGATTCGTTAGAAGCTCGTTCGAACGAGTTCGTTCGAACGACCTGGGCAGGGGCTTCTAACGACCTACTAGATTCGTCCCAGATTTTCCTAAAACTCGTTTTCACCATTTTTAACACCTCAAGTCTTCTCCAAAGTTCGTTCTAACAGTGTTTTAAGTCCTCTAATCGTACTAAAACATGCTAAGGTCATATACTAACATCTTTTAAGGGTTTAATACCTTCTAAACATCATCAAATCACGAGTTTCTACATTTTTCCCCAATTTTATCAAGAACATGAACCCTAGATTTATATCATCATCAAATCCCAGAATTTAATCCGTTTTAATTTCTTCTAATCACAATTATCATGAGAATAATCATCTACCTATCATTCTACATGCAATTCTCTTCAAGATTTTCAAGTTCTAAACTCCAAACTCCATGGGTTTTCATATTTCACCAAGAACAAACACAAAATTCGAATTTTTCTAACATGGAAGGAACATTCTTTGAAATTAAATGGAATTAAGTCACTTGCCTTGGTTGTCTCTGAGTTTGGTGTAGGTTTGATGAAGCTTTTCTGTAGAATTCCCTCTCTCCAAGCTTCTTCTCCAATGGTGGCTTAAGGTAGCTAGGGTTTGATTTGGGAAACTTAGAAAACTCTTCTAACAACCTACGTAGCCTTCTAGGTTAATATGGTTTGGTTAATGGGCTTAGTGGGTTAAATCCACATCCGATTAAAACTCCCAATTTTCGTCACTTTTAATTCCTCAAAATGTAAAATTACCAAAATACCCTTTAAGTTGCCGGTATGGCCTAAAAATATCCCGGAATCCAAACTACACCCCCGGCTAGTGTTTTCTGACTATCTCGACCCTTCCGGACGCGTTGGCGCACTCAAAATGACCATACGGATTATAGATTTTAAATTCACTTTTTATAATCAAAATATTACACCGTGACGCGGCGGTCCCACGCGTCTCAACAAAATTTCTAAAATGCCGTATATCAATCTCACGACAAATTTTATAACTCCAATTTCATATATCGAAACATGTATGCACATAATCAAATACCAACTCGCATCTCGTTAGTATTTATAACCCGGATTAATTTCCAATTAATACGCATTTAATTAATTAATCCCAAAAATAAATATAGCCTAAAGTACGGGGTATTACACAATGCCTCAAACGGTGCCATGCCGATAGTAAATTGCTAAAAGTTATTATACGTAAACTCTACCAATGACCATCCTCCCCCAAAATCTAGAATACACATCCTCAACATGTACTCTAGCATCTGAGTAACCCTCTCAGTCTACTTGTATGTCTATGGATAATAACCAGTACTCAACCTCAACTCTGTACCCATGTTTTCTTGAAAGATCTACCAGAAGTGATACATGAATATTTTATCTCTATCAGACATAATGTTAATTGGCACCCCATGCATCTTAACTATCTCAGCAATGAATAGTTGCACGTACAGACTCACCTCGTAATCGGTGCAAACAGGTAACAAGTGGGCCACCTTGGTCAACCAATCCACTATCACACAAATAATATCGTGACCCCTCTGCGATGTCGACATCCCTATAACAAAATCCATCAAAATGCTCTCTCATTTAAACACGAGAATATCCAATGGTTATATCATCCTTAAAGGCCTCTGATGGTCAACTTTCACAAGCTGACAAGTAAATTTTTTTTAGACAAACTCTACTATGTCTCTATTCATCCCTCCCCACCAATACTATCTCATCATATCCTGGTACATCTTATCCCCACCAATATGTACCTCAAATTTCAAACCATGGGACTTAGTCATCATAGCATGCCTCAAATCATCATCCTCAGGTGATCGAGTGGAAAACCGAGCGTCCGTGTAATATGCTAGTCGTTGTTATCGGCTTCCAATCTCAATACAAAAAAAACTAAACTTGTAACTACACTTCTTAAGGAGTATAGTGGCGAGTCAAGGTATCGAATCCACAGGGAATGGTTGATAGAATTTAATTGATTTATTACTTCTAAAGAAAAAATGAAAAAGATGATGATGGTTGAAAAGGGAAAAAATAAGTAAATAAAGAAGTTAAATTAATTAAGATGAATGAGAAAGTAGGTTGGAATACAATCCCCCTAACCCTAGTAATTTATCGTATAGAAACCTAGAATTGTAAATTATAGAGTGGTGTGGTAGAATTTATCTCTTGGATGAATTCAACGTCACCCCTCTAAAGTGAATATTTGCATTTTTAGTAACTATCTACATGTAGAGTGATGTGGTTGATTTCATCCCTATTAGAAGTAACTTCTTCTCCATTCCCTTATGATGAATATTAGCATTTTTAGCAAATATCTCAACATAAAATGATGATATAGAATTTATTTCCTTGAATGAAATCTAGTGTGGAATTTTATGATTTTATGATTTTCATTTTTAGCAAATCTCTCTTATTATTTAAGATTCCATTATGAATTCATCCATTGTATATTTTATTAGTTTTATTTTTATTTCTTTTAGTTTTTATTAGAATAAAAAATATTAGAGAGGGAATGTAATTGAGAGGATTTTGGTTTGTAATTGAAGAGTTGCTCCAATTCAAGAACAAATGGGTTTGATATATTCCTCTTTAATTTCTCTTGATTCAATCCTTGGATGTTTTTATTTGTTTATTCCATGTATTGGATGATGATTAATGAGGGAAAATCTCCCATTCTAGTGATGAATTTTGAAGCCCTCATGTGTCCAATTTAGTTAGCTTGATTTTTAGCAGAATTTTATTTTATCTTATTACGTATTACATCTTAATTAGTACTTTAAAACTTAGTATACTTAGTTAATTCATAATCCCTTGAAAAATACATAAAAAAATATAAAAAGCAAAACTAGAAAAATCATAAAAAAAATAATAATATGCAAATGAATTTACACATGTCTTCATATATTTTGTGTTTCTTCCTTAGATTAGGATAGACTCCCTTACTTACCCTATGCATATTTTGAGTTTATTTGTAGGTCCAAGGGAATTTTGATGGAAAAGGAGTTGCAACAACGAAATACATGCTTAGAACAATTTATTTTTTATAAGATATATCGAGGGTGAGAGAGATGGTCTTTGAGGGTTGATGGAGACTATGAAAAAGTATCTTTTAGAGTTTGAGGATTCTAACCGTGTACTTGAAAAGAGTTTAAGAGAGTCAAGTAAGGTGAAGTTTTATTTGGAGTCTAGGTCAGAAAAGCTAGATAAGATATTAGGAACTGTCCAAATCAAGGATGATAGGTGTGGTATAGGCTTTGATGATAGTGTTGCACCCATTATCAAAGCCAACCCCACATGTGTGAGAGATCCTCCTAGGGTTGTTAAGAGTGAGGCACCTAGGAACATTGTGAGAGATCGACCTAGTAATTCTAGGAGAGTACCACCAAAAAATTTTAGGAGAGGGCCACCTTTAGGAACATGCACCGCCCTATTTATAATTGCACACATTGGAACTAAATCAACGGGTTTGCACGTCCTGACAACCTCATGAGAATTCATTGCATAGTTTTAGACATTATTGGTGTGAGAATCATTATTGACGTTGATGTGTCAATGAATTGAGTCGATGTTATTTAAATTCAACGCTTTTGACACCTAAGCACGGTTTTGAGTTCATTCGTTAGGAGTATCCGAATTCATCATGCACATATGTTATGTTTGATAGCATTGATTTTCTTATCGAATTAGTTCACACCCATTCCTTCTGTTTCCATGATTTGGTTATCTTAGTCAAAATTCATGGTGTGTTTGTTTTTCTAATTATTTTTGCATTTTTTTTGAAAAATCAAAAAATCAAAAATAGTTTGTGGAATACTTTTGAGTATATCTTGATGATCGTAGTTGGTTCGCTTGGTTTATCATGACAACTCCATGTTTATTTTGTTCATCCGCTTCCATGTCTATTTCGGACAAATGAAAAGGTGGAGAACGAATTATGATTTTATGGGGGAGTTTGCTTTATGGGGAGATTTAAGATTCGATATGTATTTTGATGTTATGTTTATCTCATTTCAAACTTGATACCTCACAAAGGTATTTGCTTTGTCTCATGGGTGTGGGTACAAAGATTTATGATCATATGTTGCACACCCTGATGAGAAAATATTAAAAGACTTGAAGATTTTTTGAGGTTGAAGATTTTGGAAGATAAGTTTTAGACTTAAATTTTTTATACCTTTTCAGTTTTGGTTTCATGGGAGGTTATTAGATTTGTATAGTCATTTGGTTTGATAATTTTTATGTTTTAATTTTATACCAGCATAGACATTGGGGGAGATTTGTAAGGGCATACTTTATAAGTCCTGAAAGAGTGGTCCTACACGAGTGTTTTTCAAATCAAACTAATTTTCACCAACAAATTGTCCAGCTTTTAATTATCTCCAAACCAAGTTGTGAAAAACCAATTTTTACTTTAAACCAATTTTATCTTGATTAATCCTAAACATGCATCTAGTGATTAAATGAAGTAAAGTAAAGTAAATATACTCCCAATGTAGGATGTAAGAGGAAAAACCCAAGACGGGAAAAAATCTCGGACGACCCAAGCCAGACAATCACTATGAATGTGGAATTACAATGAACAAACGAAAGACTCACTCAATGACTCGATACCCACGGGTCTTTATGCTCTTCTGATCCACAACCAATCCTCTCACAATGCCCATGGAGGAATTCCTTCTTCCACAATACCTGTCCACAACACATGCGTCCACGTATGTCTCAGTGTCCACCGAATGGCTTTGATACATCTACGATGTCGAACAAGAAGTCCTTCTCTTTTCCTCATCGTAAAACCCAGAAGTTCAAGTATAGAATAAATCTTCTTGGTGCAGCAAGATCACATAAACATATAATAATGATAAATCGTATATTTGCAAACTCTAAGGATGTGTTTAAGCTTTGAAACCTTAGAAAAACATGTGCAAACAAGTTTTTGGATCGTAAACGGTTTTTCCAAAATGCACACTTACGAAACTCTGACGAAAACACGTTTTAAATAAGAATTAAGCAATGCCTCAAAAATAGTGTCCCTTGAACGAGATTGGCCTGTCGTTCGCGTGACATACCCATCTCGCTCGAACGAAGTACATATGTCGTTCGAACGACGTTCGTATCAGTTTGACTTTTCTTTTAAAACGATTCTTCAAAAGAGACCCAATTAAGTCAAACTCTTTTTCGAGCTTATCAGAAGAAAACGAAGTGTAAAACATTTAAAACACTTTTAAAACATTTTAAAATATTTTTCTTTATAAAAATACATCCTTAACTTTTTATAAAAATTAATCCGAGCACCATTAATTATACGCATTCATACATGTGTGATCTCAGAATGCAATGAACTTGAAGACGAATAAACTTGCACTAATTAAACTTCGGCGTGATTAATTCTTTGATGCTTTGCTGCAATGTCTTCAATTTCTTCAATACGTCATAGACCAAGTGGGATCGTGACAAAAATAAAATCTCCCTATGACATATTACAAACACAGTTTTGTTCATGGAATTAAGTCAAAACAATACAGGTACTCAATTGGAAATTTATGTCCTTACAAATCTCCCCTTTTGACTATTCCGAGACAAAACTAAGCCAGTGAAATGCCTAAGTTGGGCCGTCAAGCCGAATGACACCTAAATCCTATCCCATAAACCCAAAGTAAAAAATTACTAGACACGAACTAGTCTATGTAGCACCGGTAAGCATGAACTATCTGAATGTGATGTAGAATTGAAATCTGAAATCTCTGAAGCATACCTACACACATGAAATAGACAAAAAAATACCCGGTGAAGTATGGAGGAATAAATGAAACCAATATATATATATCCAAATGATACCAATTTTACAATAGATACCAATATGAACAAACTCTAAAAAATTATTTGTTAAACAATTGAGCAACAAAATTATACCAATTTGTAAAATATGTAATAAAAAACATGCTCAACAAATCTCCCCCTACATCACATACATATTTCCCCCTTTTTGTCTCGAATAGACAATCCGATTAAAAGATAAACCAATCCACAAGTATCTAGCATGAAAATATACCAAATAAAAATCGCTAGATAATCATGAAACAACCAACTAAAAATGATCAAGCAATGACAAATCAGTAGCTAGTAAATAAATGAATCACACAAAGAATATAGCAATCTAATCAGGTGTGATAAATGGAATCATATGCAAAATATCAATTGTGAACCAATATAACTTTCATATAAACAGTTAGTCCAGAAAGCTTCCAGCAGTACCAAAAAAAATATACCAATCGTAACCAGAGGACTGCAAACAAAAAGAAGCAAAACATCTAGACGTCGTTCGAACGAGCCAGGGAAGTCGCTCAAACGAGATGAGGACGTTGCTCGAACGAGGCTTTGCGCGACATGGAAATGTCGCTCGAACAACTTCTCGCGACATGCCCAATTTTCCCAGATTCCTAAAAATATCATATAGTTTTACCCAGTGAAAAAAATTCCAGAAAAAAATTCCAGGAAGGGGCTTACAACAGCAAAATAGTGCTAAAACAGTAAGCTTTTAACACAAAACGCAAAAACGCATAAAAACTAACAATGTGAGTTAAATGCAAACATAGTACTGATGTGCTCAAACATAGACATGGAATGTATGGGCATGAAACTACAAAAAATGAGTCACAATTCCAACACATTGAAACGATCCAGAAGCTCTAATTGATAGCGATAAATCATCAGACTTTATCATAGACATGTGACCATTTAAAGTGTGAGCTTAATGAATTAAACATACTACATGCACACAAATCCAGATTTTTTACGATTAGCGTCAAATTGCAATGTTTCAACATTAGGATTAGTTGTGCAAACCGTTTAAATTTCTCCAACCAAACTTCCTCATATATACATACATTTTCATGTTCTTTTGAGGTTTCTAGCATTCTCAACTTAGAGAAAATCTTATTGGCCCTTTTCTTAGCATATTTCTTTTTCTTTTGAGCTCTTTTAAACGGTGGCTTTAACGACGAGTCAATTTTGAACTCTCGCTACCCTTTACTGTGAATCACTCATCATTTTTTCAATTAGATACCAATTCAAATCCTCACGGTAAACGGTTCTTATACGAACACTTCTCCTTAACTCTACTAACGAATAGATGACAAGATTGAGATAAGAACGCCTCACAAAAGTCAAATATGCAAGAGAAGTCAAACATCCATATAAACTCGTGCATGTGTGCATTAATGGCATAATTACAAGCCAAATCAAAATGCATATCAGCTTCGAAACAACCCCATATAAACAATGGTTAAGATCATTCTAAGCATCGATAATAATGACCAAATGCCCTAGCCACATGGATATGAAACGATGGGGGGTGGGGGGGTCCAAGCACACCAATATGCCACATCAAACATGTAAACTCAAAAAAAAAAACAAGAAAGCAAACTATTTTCGGATTTTCAAAAATTTTATCAAAAATAAAATATTTTTTGTATTTTTGAAATAAGACTCAAACAGATGAAAAATATAATACAAAGAGATAAACATGTCATAATGTTAGCAAGAATATAGCATGAATCAAAACTAGAATATGACAAATAGAATCATGCAAGCAAATATCCATAAGAAATAACATGTGATGCATTGTGTGCAAGCATGTGAGAATTAACCAACCTAGCATTTAGCATCTCCAAAACGGATTTCCTAACCCAAACAGATGTATACCTAACAAAATGGGTTTTGGGAACCGATGGGACACTACGTTTAAACTTCCTAGGGTATTTTCTAAGATCATAGCAAAAACTCCTAAGGTGACCTTTCCTACCATAATGTGAACATGTGTAAACTCGACAAGGAATGGGACCTTTAGGTTGACCTTTTCTAACACCCTCAGATGTGGTTGATGCTCTAAAACACCTTATGGTATTGGATTTAGCAACGGAAGCATTAGAACAAGACGAGCCGTTACCATCATTACACAAACTACTTGAGTCGGTTAAATCACCTTTAAACTTCAAAACTTTGGAATCAAGCAAAAAATTAAGCTCCTCAAATTTTAGGGACTCCTTTTTCAAATTATCAATTACCCCTAGAAGGTTATTTCGCTCCCCCTCAATGTACGCAAACTTATCCCTAAGAGCCTTTTCTCGTGCCACAAAATCATTAATCAATTTATTTTCCTCAATGACACAAACCCTAGAATTTTTAAATCCTCTAACTCTTTTTCTAAAACAAAGACTCTATCATCACTCTCCTTTTTCGAAACTTTAAAAGATTCAAAGTCATTAAATAAAGTTCCAAACTTCTCATGAATGATATCTCTTTGCATTTGAAACGTTTGCAAATATCCAATCATATTTTTAAAACGGGAATTTTCTTCCTCCAAAACTTCAATACGTTTGGCAAACTTTAAATTCAAGTGACGTAACTCGTCAAATCTTAGAGAATCCAATGAGAAAGAAACAAACCAGGAGTAAAAACACAATAATCGCAAGGAAACACAAACACACGGATCAACCACAATAAAATAGTGTTTTTAGCTTTGATACCAATTTGAAAGAGTGGTCCTACACGAGTGTGTTTCAAATCAAACCAATTTTCACAAAAAAATTGTCCAACTTTTAATTATCTCCAAACCAAGTTGTGAAAAACCAATATTTACTTTAAACCAATTTTATCTTGATTGATCCTAAACATGCATCTAGTGATTAAAGCAAGTAAAGTAAAGTAAAGAATGCTCACAACGCAGGATGTACGAGGAAAAACCCAAGACGGGAAAAAACTTTGGACGACCCAAAACAACAATCACTATGAATGTGGAATTATAATGAACAGACAAAAGACTCACTCAATGACTCAATCCCCACGGGTCTTGATGCTCTTTTGATCTTCAACCACTCCTCTCACAGTTCCCACACAAAAAATCCTTCTTCCATGATACATGTTCACAACACACATGTACACGTATGTCTTGGTGTCCATTGAATGGCTTTGATACGTCTACGATGTCGAACAAGAAGTCCTTCTCTTTTCTTGACCGTAAAACCCAGATGTTCAAGTATAAAACAAATCTTCTTGGTACAAAAAGATCACATAAACATATAATAATGATAACTCGAATCTTTGCAAACTCTAAGGATGTGTTTAATCTTTGAAACCTTAGAAAAACATGTGCAAACAGGTTTCTGGATCGTAAACTATTTTTCCAGAATGCACACTTACGAAACTCTGATGAAAACACGTTTTAAATAAGAATTAAGCACCGCCTCAAAAATAGTGTCGCTCGAACGAGATTGGCTTGTCGTTCGCGCGACATAGACATCTCGCTCGAACGAAGTACAAATGTCATTCGAACGACGCGCGTGTCAGTTTGAATTTTCTTTTAAAACGATTCTTCAAAAGAGATCCAGTTAAGTCAAACTATTTTTCGTGCTTATAAAAAAACGAAGCGTAAAACATTTAAAGCACTTTTAAAACATTTTAAAATATTTTTCTTTATAAAAATACATCCTTATTTTTTTACAAAAATTAATTCGAGTGCCCTTAATTATACGCATTCATACCTGTGTGATCTCGAAGTGCAATTAACTTGAAGACGAATAAACTTGCACCAATTAAACTTCGGCATGATTAATTCTTTGAAGATTTGTCGCAACGTCTTCAATTTCTTCAATACGTCACAGACCAAGTGGGATCGTGACAAAAATAAAATCTCCCTATGACATATTAAAAACACAGTTTCGTTAACGGAATTAAGTCAAAATAATACAGGGACTCAATTGGAAATTTATGTCCTTACAAGTCCTATTTAAATTAGTGTATGTCGTATATCGCTACAAACCGTCGAGAAAAGGTTCAAGTTTGAATATGCACTAAGACGGATCCGAATATGAAGGTCCTTCAACATTCAAGCCTCCACGAGATGAATTTTGATGAGATCGTGTTTAATTCCCTTAACTGTTCATGTAAAAGTGTTGGGATATTTTTTTCTAAGTGTTAAGGTGGAGTTTTTTGTCGAAATAAAAAAATATTTTTCTCGCCTGGTCGTTCAAGCGACAGGCTACTGTCGTTCAAAAGTTTTCATTCGAATGACATTGACCTTTAGTTCGAGCGACTTTCCACCTCATTCGAGTGATGCACCACCATAAGTTTTTTATATAAAGCGTGGTAAAACACTTTGTTTTCGTTAAGAAGACCTGACGAATTTTGTTCTGTAAAAATGCTAACAATAGATTACCTTTGTCTTCTCCCTCTTAGGGTTTAAAACCTTATTTTCAATGCACAAAACATCCCAATCTTTTAGTGAATTGTTTTGGAATCCAAGATACAATCATGGTGAAGTTTTCTCCTACAGAGAGGGTAAATATACAACTGATCTTGGTATCTCTTGAGGGAGGTGCTAGATGACTAGGTACTGCTTGAGGGCAGTGCTGGACTGACTACTACTGCGGTCATTGGGGGTGCTTGCTGTGTTCCTTGCTTTCTTGTGGATTTGTTGCCCCATTGTTGATTTAGGTTGTGACCTTGTTATCTTTGGATATTCATTGCAGATTTCTCTTGTAATCTTATAAGTTGTGATTTGAAAATTATTAGTGAAACAAAAAGGTTTTTTCCCTTCGAGAATTTTTTCCCTGAAAATTGATTTCCTTTACATGCTTCCTAATTTTATGATTTGAAATCACTTATATGGGTGATTTAGGGTTTAACTCAAATTTGGGATTAATTAATTTGGTTTAGTTTGAGAACACTATATTCCGCTGCACTACACTCTCAAATTAGTATTATAGTTTTTTTAGTCGAGTTCATACAACCACATATACAACAAGTAGTTATCATAATTTTAAATTAGTTATTGATTACACATGTTAGGTTTACGCACACTCTCTTGAGTCTCCTCACCTCTCAACTATTGTGCACGCCTAATGTCTCTACTTAGCCCACCTAGCTATTCTACCCAAGCTAACAAGACTTAAGTATTTCTAAATGTGAATATGTCTCTGTTCCAGTCTCGCCCTTATAGTACTTTACCTGATAGTTAACGTTTCTCATACGTTATCAGAGTTAAAATTTACATTTCACTTATTATTTCATTAATCAATTAATTAAGTTTCACTACTTAATTCATTCTTTAGATATAAACTATCTAATTGTCTACTGTCACACATGAGTAGAATATTCACATCGGTATATATATCTTTATCTCGCTAATATATATCATTACGGAGTCTCTCAAAATGACCACCCTGAAACATGGTCTTACTCTGCTATCAGTCCAAGTACCTCTCGTACTAAGTAGGGACAAATGGTTCGATAAATCTCCACAAACCCAAAATCAAATAACAAGTAGTGGATGGGAACATAGTTCTAAGCCTTTGGGTTACACACATACCTAACATACCTTAACGATATGTCGGACATACTAATACACGACACATAGTGAGCCACCCTAATTCCTATGTTTTGGGGCACAAATCCAGACCTCTCTTGAATCGGTAAGGTGGGATTGCCCACTATGAGGGAACCTCCGTGATAGCAGGATGTCTATGTATATTAAAATAATACATCAATCATCTAATAGGTACACACACAACCTATATATATTCAGTAGGTATTCACTCAACCTGATTATCATTATTCGTACATAGTATATATCACCCGGATACTCACCGTACTTTTAATTTATGAATATTCTCACTATTGTATTTAATGGAGTATTATTCTTTACTCTAAGGGACCTAGTTACCGCTTGTTATATATCAGTAGCTTAGTTTTCCTTACCGTATTGGTCCATACCATAACCTTACTCACGCTTTCCCGTAATTACATTCTCATTCCTCTTGAATTAATTACATTACAATTTAAGCCCGAATCATTCTAGTCTTAACTCACTCCCTAAGACTACCACATGCCCTTATCAAGGCCCTACTATTATCCCATAAATCTCCCATAATAATTTAAAGAGTCCCCAACAGTCACCCAATTATTTATACAAAGTTTCGAGGCTTAAATATGAAAAATAGTCAAATCTTATAGGGACTAATCGATTAGCCCAAATACTAAATTTATTGGCCTTACCGAATCGATTCGATCTTGGACCAAATCGATTCGTTTTGTATTAGGTCATCTTCTTCCCCTACGCAGGTGCATTTTTAACCATTAACACCCACATAATTTACATGTTTGTCCACCAAACTTTAAACCAATTGTCCCAAACTCTTCCCACATGTATTAGGAAAGTTTCTACCGTAATTTTAACATCAAAACATTACGATTATCAATCAAAAAATGGATTTAATTATCTAATCCTAAAAAATCCTAGGTTTTCATTTTTTCCATTAATAATCAACATAAACCCAGATTTAATTCGTGGATAATAACACATACTCTCTGATATATTATCCTGTACAGATGTCCAATCGTTCTACATGAAATTTCTACCCAAACATGCATTTAAACTATACTTTTCTTCTAAGAATATCAATTTAATAAAATTAAAAAGAAACACTAATCACATGGGTATTATAACTTCAAAAAGCTTTTATATAAACACGTGTCTTTGATTAATAGGGTATGATTTCTTGATTTACATGTTGGGTTTGATTGTTTCCTCCTCCATTCTTCCTTCCCAAGTTGTTTGTGGTGCAAGACAAGATGAAAGCCCCAAGAATTTCTTCAAAATCTCTTGGGAATCTCTCTTTTTCTTCTCTAATTGCCTCCCTTTATATTTTGAGTTTCTAACCCTTGTCCCTTTTCTCTAACATCTGATATAAGGTTATGAAATTCGTATCTCTTTCTACCCTAGGCTACCGAAAGACTAAAATACCTTTAAACGGTCCTGGTTTAGTCTAAAAGTTCCCCAGGATCCAAACAGCACCTCCGTGTATACTATTCCAACTATTTCTACCCTTTCGAAATCATTTGTGACCTCGAAATCATCATCCGAGTCACTCTATATAACCATCCCATCTATACCTCAAAATAATCAACACGCGACTCTCGGTTGAGATAAATCTAATTACGCCAATATCATTTGTTATTATGCGTAATTTTTTCCATACATTGTTTACTAATTTCACTTTGTAAATTAAATTCATAATATTAATCATTATCTCTCTCGATCAATATTTAATGAACACATTATCCATCAATTCCATTACATTACATCTCTCGTGTAATTTAAAATAAAACTAATTAATTACCGAATTAATTAAATTTGAATACACAGAAATATGATAGTTACACTAGAGAAGTTCAAAGTTCAACCACACAAATAACATCAAATGAGTGAGTTCAGATGCACATCTTTAGACCTAATGTGATAAACATAAAAGCAAGAAACATATCACAAGACCTCATGGGATGATTCAATTAAGTATTCTGGTAGTAATTCAAGAACCATTATACAAAAGTAAAGTAACATTTTCTAACATGTATATGCTCAATCCTACTCACTTAAACCTACCATAAACCTTTCTTAGACTTTCCCTAAGGCTTGCGATATAAGTAATCATCATTTTGACCGAAACCTAGAATTTTAGTCGACTCAATGTGAATCTCATTTGACTAAAAGTCCTATAAATCATATTGATCCATCTCATCTTCACTTTCAGCCATCTCATCTTTCTAAAGGTATTTTTGGGGATTTTCAGTAGATTGAAACCCACTTTTAGTCTACTGAATGTGCCGAAAATGTATCTTTTCACCTTAATAACTTCCATCCTATTTTCCCATGGTTTCATAACGTTTTACCAACATTTGGTTGACTTAGACCTCATCCTAACAGTATAAATAAATCCCTCCCATTACCATTTCAAGTAAATCAAGATCCAACCCAAAGATTTAGTCATCCTAGAGTCCCTAAACCCAATTTCCATCTATGTCAGATTTAAACCCAAATATCCATAGTTACAAAGCTCCATTGAAGCGAAGATTCAATCCAAACCCATTATATCTAAATCCATGAGTTCCAATAATCAAAATCCATTTATCCGAGTTACACACCCCAAACCCATTTAGCCAATGTTCTTGATAATCGAAGAAATGTTGCATTTCTAGAGAGAAAAAGTTCTAGCCATGTTAGAGATTTTTGTTAAGAAACAAACCCATCTGACCCAAATTCCAAATATCCAAACGCTCCCTAGCCAAGTTCTATATCCAATACCCACTTTTGTTTCAATGTGAATTAAAAACAAAATCACTTTTGAATAAAATTACCCATTTTTACTTAGAGATTAAGACACAAATATAGAAAGAAAAATATCCATACCCAAAATGCACTTTTGAATCAAACTGATTTAAACCTAAAATCTCTCTTGAACCAAGGTACCCCGAAATAACATATGTTCTTAGAGACGAAAACCCAAATCTCCAAAGATATTAAACTGAACCCATATACCCCTTGGGAAAAATACATGGGAACCCATGTTTGTTTACTTTCCTAGAAAGATAAAATAATTCCATTTCACCATTCTTTTATTGAAGAAACTTTTCTTGTCATTTTGGTTACCATTCTTGTACAATTGATTACGGTTTAACTTCATTGTATCTTCTTGGTCGATAGCACCATTATTGTGGGTAGTTAAGGAATTTGAAGTCCTAAGACTATTGTTTGGATACCATGTGGGTAACGATGAGGGTATCATCTTATTGGTTAAGGTGTTGTAAGGTGGAGTTCCTTATGAGGTTTTGGTCCCACCATAAGTGAACCGAAAATAGTGAATTTCTCGAGTACCATCTCAAAAGTAAATGTAGGCAGGGTTGAACCACACAAAACATCAGTTTGAAAAGTTCCATTAACCCAATCACCTCCCTCTCTGTATTTACATTAATTATTTACTTTAAAATGATTAATAATTGTATTCCTTGTATCTAAATATAAATGTTTGTGGATGGAAGACAGCAATAGAGAATTCATTTTATTAACAAACTTAGAAATGAGTTTTACTATGTTCCAATATTTATAAAATGGCAATGAAAAAAAATAAAAAAATATTAATCTGCAAAAAGTTGACAAAATGCCTTTATCCCAATTCACCCCACCCCCCTCTTGGGATAATATTCGCGCCAACGGGTCCATCATAGGAGCGAGGTCAATCAATTGTTGCTTTAGAAGACCCATGTTTTTTCAGCTTGAAGAATTTCTTTTGGATAATCTTAAGCTTGAGGGTCTTATCTCGGAGGGCCTCTACCACCACTTTATACTCAAGATGAGCCAAAGTGTGAGTCTCCATAACCTGATCTGTGGAATTCCAAGAAATAACGAAGAGGGAATCACTGTCCCTAAGGGTCTTCATATTCATAAGCTTATCCACTTCTAACTCAGTGACTTTAGACTTCAGTCCCTCTCCTAAGTAAGGAAGCCAAGGTATTATTTGTTTAACATGCCAATAATCTTGTTTCATTCTTTGGTGTCATCAATGGAATTATCCATAACAGCCTCCGCCAAGCCTGTGAAAGAAGAAAAAATATGAGAACAAAGTGCAATGAACAAAAGGAGATAATTATAATATAAAAGGGAAATGAAAAATACCTTTCCTAGGAAATAGATCAACTTGTGTGCATTATTAGAGATCCCCCAACGCTCAAGATAGCAATCATCTTTGAACAGCTTGTTTTGTCCATGGAGTGAAGGAAATCCAAATTTAAGGCATAGGAATTCATCTCCTCAACAAATGGATGTCTTGAATACCTCCCTACCCTAAGGGATAAAAAATCCTCCATCATAATAGAAGTTGGCCCTTAGGGTTAGACGAATACCTCAACCACCTCTTATGGACCTCCTATCTTCTTGGTGGGATATCACCACATCCTTTCCTTTAGCTTCCTCAAGTGATAAAACCATGAGCTGCAGGACCCCTAGAATAAAAGAATGACTATGCGTTACCCCAGAGGTTCCACTGTCCCGCAATAACGCTTGCAGCAATGGTAGGGTCTTAGTTGTGGGCTCCATCACTGAGCCTCCATCTGAGCCAAACCACGAGATTTCCTCCTCCACTATCTTGACATCGGGAATTGGAAGATCCAATGAGGTGTTAAACTTTAGATGTGTCTAGGTCTTATGCCTCTCCTTCTTGATAATTGTAACCTCAATAAGGATTTATTTAGAAAACTGCCTAGCTATCATCTATTCCTCATGTTCATATATTCGAGCAACAATAAATCACATTAATCTATCAAAGAACTATGAATGAGAACAATTACTAGAAAAAGATAGGGAAAGTTACTTATAGGGGGAATAATGACACTCTAGAAAGATGGGCCCATTAACTAAAGGGAGGACCTTAGGAACCTCGGTGGAGACCTCAATAGATACATTCCTCTTTCGGAACACAAGAACTATTTTATGGACTTGCCATAGGTCAAAGCCTTAGGATCCATCCCCAACCCCAAATTGAAGAGACACATAGTTGTAATAAGGAGCTCGAAAGTTATAGAGGCCAACTTCTAGGCCTTGGTAGTCATGCCCACTCCCTCTATATAAGGATCAACAACCACTACATAGGAAAAAAGATCATTAATACACATGAAAGAAGTTAATGAATTCACTCAAGTACAAGAGAAGACATAAACTTTAACTTACCCATGCCTAGAGGAGTACACTAGAGGGTAAGGCAACCAATTATCTCAATGGGTAATGTGGTGGCCCAAGCCCCACCAACGAAGAAAAACATCTCCTTCCAGTTAGTGGGAGCATATTGCATGTATGTGGTAAAGGCCACCTGAACCTTTGGACTTCAGTACTTGAGACCCTTGTAATTTTCCTTCTTCTGTTCCCAGAACATGTACAACTTGAAAAATTAGGCAAGTGAAACATCATGCTTGAAGGATTTATGGCCATCAAAGCCCTCAACGAGTTATCCACCAATTGAGGAGGAGATATCCCCATCAAAAATAGTTATGGGAATCTAGATCCATATTGCAAGAAGCATGTGTTAAAGCACACATGTTTGAGGGACATTGAACAAACCGTATCATCGGGACTTAGGGCTCTTAAAGTGAGTCTTAGAAATTTGGAAGGTCTATCATATTCCCTCCAAGTATTTCTCAGAGATTCGAGAAACAAAATGAACACCGCTAACAAATTCAAGGTTATAAACTCCATGATAACTAATCACATTTGTGCCAAGAGGAACCTATAAAGTGGGTAAATGATCAGAGGTCTCACCTATTGGCTCCACAGTTTGAGGTAGGGAAATATGAGGACCAATGGAAATCTAGAAATTTGAGTCCAACACCATTGAAGGGGAGGTATTTTAGGTAGATATTGTCAGAAAAAAGAGTTTTCTTCTGCAAGAGAATTATAGAGATAGAGTATAGCTGGAGCGAATGGTAAAGTATTCAAGACAAGGGTCCCATCAATTCTCCCACCCGCTTATAAGACCCTTACCAAAGCAATATAATTATGATGAGTATCCCAGTGGTTAGTTATGACCTTACCCCCAACTTGAGAAATAGGTGAGTGTTGCCCCTTGTAATCCTTGCAAGAACCAACAAGGGTCTACTAATGATGCCTTATTTCACCCATGGTATTCTAGAGGCCCTTAGTCCCTTCAATAACCCTCAGGTATAAGAAATATATGAAGATTGATCTCTAACCTCAAAAGACCACTACTTGGCCACCAAGGCCTCTGTTGTCCTTAAGAAATGGTCATTTCACTATGTAAGAACCTATCCACATCCTACTCCTTCTTGAATGAAAAGTCCCTTCAGCATGTTTCTTTTGCCAAGATTAAAGACCTCGACACTAGAGATAAGTCAGTATTTACACTCAGAGAAAACCTCATCCTGAAGATAAATGACTTCTTAGGAACACCAAACACATAGCACAAAAGTATATCATCGCATAATACCTCAAGATTAACCAAAGGCTGCTCCTAAGCTCCTAAGCCTCCGATAATGCTCCTACAATCAGTCTGGCAGAGTAGGTGTAAAGTAGAACACTATTTCACCTACTACCACAACTCAACTTCACTTGCATTCAAGGCTCCTATCCACATTTAATTCACTGAATAATTACCTCACACTAATTGCAAAACCTTCGGCTAACACTCCACCCCTTGCTGACATCGTTAAACCTCAGAGGCACCACAACCATGTTGTGGAAGTTCATTGAACCTCTCTCTTAGAGTTTTCACATAAATAAGAGGTTGTTCAAATGTTAAAAAGATGTTCAAGTCATCATACATTCATAGAACCAAGAGTTTTAGCATTCATAAGTGTTTATTCCTTGTTCTTTACTCCCCCAACCCATAACTATGAGCATAAACCTATAACTTGGATCATTTCCAGTTATATTATTCGTGGTATACTTATTGAGACTTAAATAAATACTCAAGAACCTTTAGAAAAGTCCATCAGTTACTTCCTAAGGTTCTTTGGTTTATTAACAAAGGATGCAAAGACCTCAGACTCTCTTGACCAAAGCTTGAGAGATCCATCATATTGCAATAAATCTTTTATGATTTAATAAATAGTATGATACAATTTTAATAGTGGATGTATGATCCTCATCTAAGGTTTGAATCATTATAATTACTAGTCTAAATTGTTTGGCACTTCACTCCTCTAACTTGTCCAAGTTCCATAGGGGAGCACCTATAGGTTTGAGGTCATGTACGATGTCAACGCCCATTAATACTTATGTTTTGTATATATATTTTTTATTAGGCTATACAGTCAAAGCATGAGGTGACCTCTTGGATTGGCTAATTGATTAGGAGAAATGATGTTTTTTTCACCAATCAAACACCATAGAGAATACTCTTATTGATAAGAATAATCAAATCACCAGCCTTGAGATCAAGATTAAGGAGGATACTGCTTGTAAGGAGAAGGTGATGGAGGAGTTTAGCCTCTTTTCATTGGAGTTCAGTATGGTTGACACTAAGATTCCTAAGCTGAGGAAAGACTTTTCCTATAAGATTATAGACAAGTTAATTCATCATTGGCAAAAAAGTTACTTTCAATCCAGTCGGGAGGTTGACCTTGATAAGTCTTTTGACTATTCTTCAAAGATGGTGAACAAGAAGTTTCTATGAATCCAGGATATCATGAGAAATTTTCCTTCAATCTTTATTGTTTAGTCGACCTTCAAAGGGGAAATGTCCAAGATAACGCCCCAACATGCATCGAACACCCTCATGGAGAATCATGTCATGGGCGAAGGGAAATTTTCCTTGGTATCATCTAAGAGGTTGAGCGGTTGGTTGCTTCACATGATGCTCTTATTGAGATGATTGAGCAATGAAATGTTGTTGTTTCCAGCTAGGGGAGGTCACCCATAAATGCCTCGGGTTTTTTCTCCTCTTATATTTGATTTTATGATGTTTATATATCTTTTTTTAGGCCTTGTGGAATTTCTTTTCAAACCTAAGAGAAAACTCACAACAATGGTTTTTACTTGCACAAATCCCCCTGATATATAGAAATGTGTATGAAAATATTGATAGGAGGACGGATCACTTTGCTCATGTAACATAAGTAGTTAAAATCCAAAAGGGCTCATGCAAGTGTGTGAGGAGGCCTATACAAGTATGAATATAGTAAGAAACTAATATTCGAACAACTCCACGTAAGCATGATTAAGAAATAATTCAAATCATTATAAGCCATACTCCAATGTTCTGGACACATGAAAAATATGGAATGAATATTGTTCAGACACACCAATATGCCATATAAAATGTGCAAAACTAACTACACAAATAAACTAAAATCCTTTTGAGATTTTAAACATTATTAAAATTACTCAAAAGACAAACACAATATTTTTGTATTTTTCCAATAAGACTCAAAAAATAAAGAATCAAAATACAAAAGACACAAACATCATACAACTAGTCAAATCATAAAACATTAATCACAAAAACTACTGTATGAAAAACAAGCAAACACAATCATTCGTAAGATATAACATGTGATAAATCATGTGAAAGAAATGAATAATCGATAAGTCTTACATTTAGCACTTCCTAATCGTATTTTCTAACCCTCATATGTGAAACTTAATGAGCTTAGTTTTGAAAACCTTGGTGAAACTATATTTTAACTTCCTAAGACCATTTTTATGATCGTAAAAAAGAACCTAAGCAGACCTTTCCTATCGCAATGTGTGCAAGTGTATACATGATGAGGAATGTTACCTTTAGGTTGACCTTTTGAATGTCCCTGGAAATGGTCGACTCTCTCAAACTTTGTTCTTGGATTTCGGAGGAGAAGCATTGTGATCATCGAAGACAATTACAACCTTGTCATTTTTTATTTGGACGGTGCCTAAAACCCTATCCAACTTCATCGACATAGATTCCAAATTAAAATTGATGTGACTCGAGTCTCTTAATTTTTCTTCTCACTCCACAATCCCAGACTCAACAAACTTTAGGAACTCTTTTAAATTTTTAAATAAGCCACAAAGTTTATGTATCTCTTGATTACCTTATTCGAGCTTCTACCTGCGAGTCTTCTCACGTGTACTCAAAGTAACACCCCGTATTTTTGGAGAATATATAAATTAACTAAATTGGAGATATAGATATTTATTTAAATTGGAGAAATTATTTAATTCGGTGATTTAGATTTAATTAATTCAGTTTAAGTTTAATTTCAAGCGTGTCGTATTTTGAAGTGGAAATAAGAGGATTTTATAAAGTAACTCAGATGGAGATTTTGAGGTCACGGTTGGTTCTGAAAGGGTCAAAATAGTCAGAATAGTATACCCGGGTGTATAGTTTGGGTCACGGGACGATTTTAGACCAAATCGGCACAGTTTAAGGGAATTTCAATCATTTAAGAACTTAGGGTTAGAGGAACTCCAAAAATTGTAGGTTTATATATGTCTATTAGAGTGAGGGCCTAAGGTTAACCCAAAGATTAAGGGAGAGAGTCCATAGGAGAGGAGGAGGAGGATGAAGAGAGAACCAAGCTTCTTACACCATTTTTCACCCCAAATGTAACGAAATCGAGATTGGAGCGAGGGGAGAACAACCATATCATCATACCAACAAAATTTAGACCTGCTATTGAGAGGCAAATGTTAAAATTTCATGTGATATTAAACATGTTATAATAATTATATAGAGTAGGGTTTGATTTACATGTTTTTGGAAGATTTAATATGAATTTGGGTGGGTATAATCCATGAACTGAAGTAGGCATGCATGTAGAGACATTCCTTTATGTTAGTAATACGAAATTACAGGGTTTGGGATGAATTTTATGAATAAAATCAGGGTTCTTGGTTATAGAGATGAAGAACATGAGAAAACTAGGGTTTGTATTATGTGAAGAATATTCGATTCTTGGATTGAATTACTAATATTTTTTTGTAAACCTTTCATAGGAAATTATCCCCATGTACTAGAATAAGGCGCAACAATGCTGGTTTAAAGTTTGGTAAAGGATCATGAGGTTTTGATTAGTGAAAACTGAAAAAAAAAATGCAACTTTGTAAGAGAACTGGGCTTCTGTAGATTTTCGAATCGATTCGACTCCTTGGCCGAATCGATTCATCTAGCGAATCAATTCAGACAAAGGTTGAATCGATTCGGTTTAGCTAAACTTGTGGAATTTCCCCTTTAAACCCTAATAATGGGATGTATTAATTGTGAGCCTTTTCAGACATACTTGGACTATTATGAGGGAGATATTGGATGATTGTAGGTTTGAGACTATGTCACATATGTGAGAGTTTAAGGCTAAGACTAGATGGGCTTAATGGTAAACATAACAATTCGAGAGAATGGGAATGGACCATGGAGAGGATAAGGAAAATTATGATGTAGAGCATTAGGACAATTGTGGATTAGCTACTCAATTAATTTAGGAGGTAACAATAGGCCCTTCGGGTAGACAATAATACTCAGTAATATATTATAGAGAGTTATATTATGAGTAAATTAAACGGTGAGTATTAGAGAGATAAATACTACGTACATGTGATTTTTATAGGTGAGTGTATACGCATATGGATAATATATACAAGATGGGTGTATGCCTATGCGGATTAGTGCGATAGGTTGTGTGTATACCTATATTGAATATACATATGGATAGGTTGTGTGTATGCCTAGTATGTGCTTTTGTGTATGTGAACATACCTATGCTACATGCTATCATGTAGGTCCCGTGCAGTGGGAAATCCCACCTTGATGATTCCAGTGAGGTCTAGATTTGTGCCCCAGAACATAATATTGATAGTGGATAACTATGTGAGAGAAATAGTGATGCAAGCAGGTTGTTTGGCTACGTTAGGTATGTGCACAAACCTAAAGACTTAGTGATATGTTCGCCTCCAATATGTGTTGTTTTGATTGGTGGTTCGAGGAGTCATTCTGAACTGATAGTCCTTGATTTAGTACGTGAGGTGCATGGACTTGATAGCACAGTACGCTAGTGTGCATCATGGTAACCTGTCCGGTAGATGTTATATATATATATATAATAAAGTATGAAAGTTGTGTATGTCATAAGATCAAAAGATGATGTCATCTGGATGAATTTTTTTTGCACTTCCTATTTTGCCCCTTAAATCTTTGATTTCCCCCTCTTTTTTTTCTTATCAAATTTACACTCTAATTCAAAATTGGGGGTACTTTCGTCCGAACCTCTTCATTCTCTACTTCTCCCTCCCGCTTAGACCCTATATCATTTCTCACACAAAGAACACATTTCCCGTTCTCTCATCAACTACCTAAAAAACCCTACCTAAAACATCTCTTGCTTGATCTACCGCCCCTCCTCTCTACACGCCGCCGATTCTCTCTCTACACGCCGCTCCCCTTACGTAAGTTTCATTTCTGATTTTAGCTTTCGTTTGTTTAATATTCATGCATATTGGTTCATAAATCTTAGGTAATGTGCTGTAAATCTTATGTAATCCAACCTCCCTCTTTTCTTCATTTCGGCATTCTCTTCTATCCATGAGATCCAAACCTACCTCTATCGATGGATGTAGGTGCGAGCTCAGGTAATTTTTAGGTAACCTCCTTTTCATTTACATCGTACGTTTGTAGAAGTTTGAGATTGCGATTTTCTATTTTTTAGGTTGCGATTGTAAACGAAATCAACCAATTTTGAAACCCTAATGTATGTTTATAATCCTCTTTGTTCATTTCTTTATTTTGTGACATTCGTTTTGGGTATTTGGATGGGTGATTTGTAGATACTTGATTAGGGCTTTTTCCTGAAGTTATTTCACTTTTCCAGTTTTTATTCACTTTTAAATCTTGGAAATAGTTCACATTTCAAAAAGATTTATTTTGTGGGTGATATAAATATTTTAGGGATTTTTATTTTGGTAGAATAATAGGAGTGGAGGTATTAATTTAAAAATCAATATCTTTTTTTTTTATATTTTATGGTATACAGATCCAACCGACCATCGACTTGCATTATCACCCTATGTTGTGGTGAGATCTTCACCTTTCCCCATCTTTGTCATTTTTTAGATTGGTTTTAAATCTTCCCATTTTTGAGTCTCTGTTTTAAATCAGTTACTCAGTACAACCTCCACTTCCATGTTGATGTAATTCGAAATGGATTGGAAAGTTCATGATGGGCAAGATCTTGCACGCATTGGTATTGAACAAAATTTTGGATATTAATTGGAAAGTTCATTCTTTTGATGTTGACACGTGCATTGTTTTAACAAAACTTTGGATATTATGTATATTAGTTTTTCATGTATGTTAAAGGGACTCATATTTTATATTATGTATGTTAGTTTTTCATGAATATCTATTGGTTGAGGTATGCATCGTGAACGGAATAGAGTTTTATGCAAATATGAGCCGCAAGATCTATTTTTTAATGATATTTCGATTGCTTTGTGGTGCCTAGACTATAGTGGTTGTTCTTATTAAATATCCAAATAGTACTAATATTCAGAAGCTTTGAATGTATTCATTTTGAAGTGATATAGATCTGATGTGATTTTCATTCGTGAGTGTGATTTGCAATGTGTGGAACCATGTCTTATTCATACTCCATCGTATATTAATTACGCATTTTCAAGCTCCTTTTGGCTCGATCTGGGATTTGTTCAACATATTTTTGAGTCATTTTGGAGATTATGCCTTCAAATGAATTTGTTTCTAAGATATTTCAAAAAAGATGACTCCTAGACCCGACTTTTATGGCATGTGGTTCTGAATGTTTCTCACGACATTTGTGTAACACGTTTCGACATTGGTTACCAGTAATTCAGTGCATATAATGACCATTGTTTCGCCTTTGACGTCAGATTTAGTTGATGAATGTGAATTGGGGTAGCATTTTAATTCACTTCATATTCTTTTGTATGCAAATTATTGAATATGTATGTATATAGAACTCTGTCAAGGAAATCTAAGAGTTGGTTTTATTTACATTTTTCATAATGCCTAAATGCTCCATGTACAATAGAGAGAGATAAATGCAGTATCTTTTTTATTTCTTAAAAGAAGCTAAAATATATCTTCTAAGGTAAAATCTTATGATACACAGTGTAAAGTTTGAATTTATTTATAAGAGTTTGTAATTACGGTTTGTAATTATGATATTATTTATAATAGTCCAATCTGTTCTTTAAATATTAAGCAATTATGTACAAGTTCTAACTACACTCAGTGGGGCTCCAAGGTGTGTCTCATTCTTTGTCCACTGTTATTGTAATATTTTCTTTATTATTAATCTTTGTTCATATGTCGTGCATTATTAATTTTTTAAACCCATTTATTATTTGTATGTTCATCCTTTTTTTTAATTTCATGATTTTTTTCTTTTCAAATCATCACTAACTTTGTTTTTGTACTTATTTGGAAGATTCACAATATTCCAAGGTACTCTACTACTTATGTGTATTCGTGGATTTTAAATGGAGGCGACCTCTAGCTACATTTTTTCATAATACGAAAGTGTAATGTGAATAATTGAGTTTTATTGTATCGCTTTATTGATAGCTTCAGATTGTTTCAAAAAAGATTCCAATGTTAATGAAATGTTATGTAGACAATGAATTAGTCATAGTTCAAACTTAGAATATGAACTGTTATACCTTCTAGAATGTGAACTAAGTACTCCTCACTCTGGTATTCGGACTTTGCAAATTTGGTGGTTGCTTCCAAGATGCCGAACGAGGATGATGTTTGGCCAAATTCTTATGTAAATATTTTAATGTTGTTTAATAGTTTGGCCTATATTGGGTTTGTAGGTGAGTCAATAGGATGTCTCTATTGTTCCACAGTTCTGTGTCCCCATTTAATGTTTTTTTGATACAAATTGGAGAATAGAAAGAAATGATGTTGAGCTAAAAAATTGGAGATGAGAATAGGAAAATAAGAATATTTGATTTAACTCACTTTAAAAATAGTATAGATATAGATGTGTATCGTTTGCAGACGTATCTCTGCTTCTTTGGGTACCTCTACCTAGAAGAAAATGAATTGTTTGATATGTCCACAGGATATAAGCTATATTGATGTTTTCTTTTGCCTTTATGCATGCTATACATGATGTGGGTAGTTCAAGTTAGAAAAAACTGGCAGCTCAGTTCCTTTATAAAATTATTATCCATCGAGTATATTTTATATGTTGCAAAATCAAAACAAGGAGGATCGTCAAATTTCTCATTAGCTTGGGCCCCGTTTGGTTGAAAAAATGCTTTGATTTTGTAAATTGGTTCACTGTGAATTAGTTAATAGTAAATGAGTGTATTCGAAATGAATTTAAATTCAATTTTAGGCGATGTTTGGTAATTTGAAATTAATGTCAAGTTTCAATCACAAAAAAATTTAAAAATGAATTGAGAGAGAGAAATAGAGGTAGAGAGAGGATGGACATGAACTTTATATGACTCTTATTTCGAATGGATGCATTTCACGTTGTTTGTGAAATGCTCCAATATCAGATTTTTCATAGGAGCTAAAATGGGCAAATTAATTAATCATTTCATTTCATTAATTAAACCAGACACAATTAATAGATTAATCTGTAAATTGACCAATTTATAAATGAACCAATTTATAATTTTGAGACAACCGACCGGAGCCTTAGAAGCTAGAATAATAAAAGTTTTTGGCAGATCCTCAGCTTTGTAAAGTATCATTTAATAGATAGCCTTATAAAATTAGTCCCCAATGTTTTAGCTTTTCATGTCAAATTTGTTCAAAGGTGTTTAATGTTCCTTCAATGTCCAATTTTTCTTATATACATGCACTTGACAACTTTGTAAACTCTTAATTAGTGTTTAAATGTTGTTAGACATAGCCTCCTGATTCTTCAATTATACAGCTATTCCTCTTTATACTTTATTTAACTGCATTTACTTGACCCAGTTCTTAACATTTGTCAGTAAACAGGTAACATGGGCTCGATTTGACAAATTAGAGCTTGGTCCAGCTGCTTTTAAGCATGTTCTCTTAATCGGGTATCAGAATGGTTTTCAAGTCTTTACAATTGAGGACGCTTCTAATTTTAGTGAATTGGTTTCAAAGCGTGATGGCCCAGTTACGTTCTTACAGATGCTGCCAATCCTATGAAGTGTAATGGAAATAAAGGATTCAGATCATCATACCCTTTACTGTTAGTCGTTGCGGGGGATGACACCAATAGATCAAGCTTGGGTAGAAATTGTTCCCATTTGGGTGGATCCGTAAGAGATGGTACTTTGGAGTCGCAATTGGGGAATTCTGTCGGCTTTCCTACGGCTATACGGTTTTACTCTCTTAGGTTCAACTCTTATGTGCAGGTTCTCAGGTTCCGATCAGCTGTGTTTATGGTTTAGGTGTAGTCCTCTGATAGTTATTGTGGGTCTAGACTAGAAACACAAATAAGTTCCAATTTATCTGAGACATTTATGAGATTTAAAACTGTATGATATCAGTTTATATATAAAATGAATTCCATTCATTTTATAAGGATAAAAATAAATTGCCATCAATATAGAGATCATGTGCATCTTAGCTGGGGTGTGGTTTTTGTGTAATAGATAAGGACAAAAGCACAACAACAGGCAACAGAGCCAAATTGCCTGATCAACTCATGATCCAGGAATGAGAAAAAGGAAGCGTGTGAGTAATGAATGTACAATGGGTGACTGCATTTGTCGGGTCATTTCCAGTGGAAGTTATGGGGGTTTTTATGCACATAAATCTAGCTTTTTGGCATTATGAATACCAGTCTCCCGTTGTTGCTTGAGTTTGGGAGGAGTGGTAACATGATTTTGCATTGTATATAGGTTTGGGTTTTGGATAACAAAGGAGAAGAAGTTTGGTGTTTTGGTTAGTTTTATTTTAATCCTGGTTTGTTTTATTTTAACGAACTGATTAAAATTCTGGGGGAAATGTAGAGCGGAAAAAATGCTAGAGCCCGAGCAATGTTCTTCTCGAATTTATCACCTTTCTGAGAGGAAAGTGATGACGATGATCTTTCGGTTCTTCCTAGGCATACCAAAGTGATTGTAATGAGAAACAACATAATAAAGTTTGTTTTGGTTGGAATTCAAGGCATTGTCAAGAAGGCTATTGGGCTTAGTGGTTGGAATTGGCTGGTTTTGAAAAATGGGGTAGAAGTGAAGCTGCAAAGAAATGCTTTGAGTGTAATGGAACCTCCCACGGGGAATGACTAAGATGAAGATTGTGATTTTGACAACTCTAGCAATAACTTTGGCATTTGTGAAAAGGATAATAATTTCTCAACAGGTATGGAGTTCAACAAACTGACCAAGAAAAAAGCTCGGGATACAAGACCGTGGTTTTCATATGTGTCCAAAAATCTAATAAGTCGAGCACCTCAATGGAGAGTGAACCTGGAAAAACTAGGAACCAACACATTGTGGAGATACTGGTTAATTTCGTGCAGCAGCATTTTACTTCACAGCAAGTGGATGAGATGCAAGTGATCATGGAATTTATCCATGCAGCCAAGAGACTGAAACCTGTTATCACCCACAGAGAGTTATTAGAGTAAGTCAGATGTCCAATGCATTGTGTAATTTATATAGAGTATATACATATTAGCCTAATATTTAGGTCAACTATATTTATAGGTTATCTACTCAATTAAGAGTCGATTTTAATTTCTTTTGACCTTAGTGTTCCAAGTTCTAGATATCTTGCCTTTGTTGTTGGGCATATCATTGTTATGCCCCTGCATTTTGGGGCTGAGAACATGGTGGTGGGGGAATAAAGTGAACTTCACATAGACAACAATGACCATTGATCCATATCTTTTCGTGTCA
The DNA here is from genome assembly GCA_949130495.1 of Sambucus nigra. Lineage (NCBI taxonomy): Eukaryota > Viridiplantae > Streptophyta > Magnoliopsida > Dipsacales > Adoxaceae > Sambucus > Sambucus nigra. The sequence continues at coordinate 161,533,969 of OX422217.1, forward strand.
ACAATAGTTCCCGATGCATTCTCTGCTTCCACAGACTTTGTTGTAAGTTGTCTCTGAAAGTAAGAAAACTAATGTTACAGTCGCAACGTGTTTTTAGTTCTCTGCAATACAGTTCAAAATGAATTGGATGGAAGAGTTTCTGGTAAAAATAATGACTTTGATGACGAGATAAGGAGGCTACTGCATGGCCGTGTTGTACGGGGTTCTTCCACCGGTAATGGCATGGACTGTGCACAATGAAGAAAGTGATGATGGTAATGATCAGAAGGCAATATCAGGAGCAAAACCTACCCTTCTTGGCATGGGGTTGCTTGCGTGTGGGTTAGTGATTGAACAATTCCTTCAGGATCTCTCAATTTTACAATTCTAAGGACATCCTAATGGACAAGAATGCCAATTAAGTCTGGAAGGTAAGCAACACCAAAACTACCTCTCAGATGCCATCGATTGTGTTACAGCAGAAGATATTCAATAACTGATAGTTTATAGTATTCAATAATTGATAGTTTATATTATTCAATAACTGATATTCAATAACTATAGTTTATAGTATTCAATATCTATACAACTGATATTATAAAAGTTTTGATAAACATGTTATGAAGCTGATGCTGGAATACTATAGATGCTCCTAGATGAAAGACAAACGTGAATGAGAACAAGCATTGGATACACAATCATGTAAGTTGTTTGATTAATAGTAATTGGATGCACAATCATGTAATAGCAACTAAATGCGATACTTACAAGATACTAAGTTATTTGATTAGAAATTTCGTTTATTGTAGTATTAGTATATGTTTTTTTGAGTTGGATTGAGTATTGAAAGATTCTATTGATCGTGTTTATCCCACGAATTTAACATCTGTAAGTTTTATTTTTTTTACTTGATGTAAATGACAATACCAACATTTATTAAGCAAATAAAACTCTTTGTTAGCACATGCCTGCTATGCACTTCAAACTAAAACCATTTGCTTTTGGAATTTCTAGGTGGCATGAGATTTGTGTTCAGGCATGTGAGAGATAATCACGAGCAATCTGGATTTTATCTTTACACTCCCGATGATTTTGAGGAGTTCGATGAACCATTTCATTCGAGGCTAAGGGGTGGGCGATAAAGGAAATACCCAATCATTATAGAGACTTTTGTGCAGAGAAGCGTTATGCATATTCCACACATTGAATCAAATTATATTTTGGATAAAGGGCTTGATGCTCAACTGAATAAGTAGTTGAGTTAGTTATTATTAGTGCTTACAATGTAGATCAAGAAATGTATAGTTCATGTTTGTGTTGGTTTGTTCATATATTGTCAGAATTGCTCAGGTAGATTAAAACTTTGTAATGGGTTTGTCTGAACATTTTGAATATTGTACGATTGGTTGTTACCCCTTAACCAGGGTGGGCAGTCTAATATACAAATGAGATTATGCCCGTTTTTTTAGAATTGACACATTGTTAGATTGAGGCACAATGTGAATTCAAATGATGAATTTAGACTATTTGAACGTTATTGGACTATTTTTAATTTGTTAAGGCTATTTGAACGTTCTTAGAAAACGAATTTAGATTATTTGAATTCGAGGGTGGAAAATGTTGAACGTTCTTGGCAAACGAATTCGAGGGTGGCAAACGTTGTTGGACAATGTGGATTTGAGGGTGGAAAACGAATTTAGACTATTTGAACGTTCTTGGCAAACAGAATTTTTTCTTTCTTGCAATTACGTACTTTGAAAATTTTCATCATTTTGCGATTATCAGCGTGCCTTCAGGCACGGGCATACCCTAGTATATATATGTATATATATATATATATATATATATATATATATATATATATATATATATATATATATATATATATATATATATATATATATATATATATATATATATATACATGAATGTTTTAATATACTTATGTGTGATAGTAGTGAGATTAGATAGTTCATATCTAAAGTAACATTTAATCTACTATGTATGATAGTAGTGAGATTAGATACTGTATAACCAAATAAGTTTTAATATACTTATGCGTGATAGTAGTGAGATTAGATAGTGTATATCTAAATAAGGCTTAATCTACTAATGTGTAAATAGTAGGAAGGATAGATAGCATATATCTTACATGAAATCTACATAGGGAAACTTAATAAAAAGGTGAATGATAACATATGTGAAATGTTCATTTGATTTTAATAATAACATAAGGGAGATGTTAATTATTAAATAGATTGATAACGTACTGTATGGGCGACACGAGTTTGTTAATAGAGGAACTTAACTAAGGACTTAATGATAATTAATGGTATACTGTAGAGTACTGTATGGACGGTATGGGTGAGATAGATTGGTTAATAGTTAGTTAGATATTGGAGACCTAGTTAATTTGGGTAGAATGACTAGGTGGTCTTAGTGGAAGACATTAGGTGCGCACTATAGATGAGAGGTGAATAACTCAAGGGAGTGTTCGCAACCTAACATCTGTATCTAATATCTATTCATTTAAAATGTAATTTAAATTCTTGCTAAATATTTTCAAAAGGACTTTGGGCATTGACCCATACTTGCAAGATATTTTCAAAATCTTTTAGGTGTCTATCCATAGGCACGCCAAGTAGGATGATTTGTTCTAGGGATGCGTAGCTTCAGCACTTGTGGATGCTTGTAGGATTTGGACTTAGTCACTTCAGTTACTTCATTCCTAATATAGGGTGAAGCTCAATACTTCATTCAGGCCCGTTGCCCTAAGTTATTTCATTCATGTCAGTCAGACCTTGTATTCAAATTTTTATTCATGTTGGACTTTTATATTGGATTTGGGAACCGATGGTTTATTCGGTACTAATTTATTTTTTCTATTTATCTAGTGATTATTCGGATTATTTATTATTTCCTGGAATGTTCAATATTGTAATTATTTCCGCATGTTGCTATTGTTTAAATAAAAAGATAAAATTTGGCACCGACTTTTTGAATGCTAGGTGGTTATTAAATGTTTTAAAATGTTTTCGACAGTGATGCTAAGAATGAACCAAATGTGAATCCTGTTTTAATTAAATAAAGGCTTGATCACGCGGTATTTACTTAAACGGGTTGTCATATATGGTATCAGAGCATCAGGTTCTAGTGTCCTTAGGATTTGTACGGCTCTTCTACGTTATAGCATAGTATTCTTTGATGCAGAGCCTTATGATAAGTTTGTTGCATTCTTGTACGTACGTGTATTTATGTTCTTCTGTTGAGTACTTTGTATTTGATGGTGAAACTTAAATATATTTTGATATCTTTTTAGATGCCGCCTAGGGGGGAGAGAGAGAGAGAGAGAGAGAGAGAGAAAGGTAAGAGCAGCAGCCCGAGAGGAGGTTAGAGAGGCTCAACAGGAGCCACAGGTACCTCTGCCACAGCCACCGTCAGAGATGATATCGATTGCACAGGTGGTCGAGATAGTTGCCTAGTCTATCAATGTGGTTATAACAACCATGGTAGCTCACTTACCTTAGACCTAGCCACAACTGTTAATGGAACCCGACATTTAGACCCAACCGGGTCAGTACGATCGGCCGAGAGTGAGAGAGGCATTCAGAAGGGTCACCCACCAAAGGTTTAGAGTAACTTGAATGTAGTAGTGGACAGTTAGGGGAAGAAGGACATGCAGTGCCACCTACATGTGATTGAGTGCATTGACACTCAGAAGCAGTTGGTACAGCCTTGTAGTGGTGGGAATCTGTAACCACAGTAGATGAGAGATATGTCATGAGTATTGGAGAGTTCAAGGTACGATTTAACAGAAAAAACTTTTTGTCCTCTATAGAAACAGAGATGAGGCGACAGTTTTTCAATGTGTCTCAGGGTGATAAGACTGTGGTAGAATACAAAGAAGAATTCATTTGGCTAGCAAATTTTGTGTTAGATGATGTAAACATTAAGGAGCAGAGGATGCATAAGTTTATGGGTTGACTTGCTTGGATGATCCGACAACACTTGTTGGGTAATTCGGCGTTTGAGACATACACTGAGATGGTTAATGAAATGATAATTCATTGCCACGATCAGTACCGACACATGAAGATTAGTAAAAGAGCAAAAGAGTCCAGTGAGATTGGAAGGAGTGATAGGAGTAGTACTGGTGGGGAACAATAGTTACAGGAGCAGGATTTTCGTCAGGCAAATTTGGCTAAGATATTTAGATACAGAGGGTATCAAACCGAGGGTGATGAGTTCAGACATGGTCAACAGATCCCTCAACAGCAACAACAATATTTCATTCATCATGGGTTTAGGGTCAAGGGAATGGCAGAGGAGGCTAGCAAGGACAGGATGAGTTACAAGGAGGATTTTTTGGGAAATATTTCATTTGTGAAAAGACAGGACACATGAAGAGAGTTTGCCCTTATCGAGGTAGGGGCAACCACATGATGAAGTTCTAGATTTACAACCACTATAGTAGTTCATGGGTCAGTTCGAACGTGAGGACTTCGACCTGGAACCTAATGACCAGCCGAAGTAGTTAGAATATGGAGGTAATTTTTTTTTATTATTCTATTGAGTATGGGATATATCATATTGCAGTGAGAGCATCGTAAGGTAAGGTTTTGATCACTAGAATTCGTGAGGGACTCATATTTAGTGGGGGACATTGTCCACAATAGCCTTCTTATGTATATATATAATTACTTACCATGAGGTCGCGGGTCCTTTGGTGTCTCCAACGAGAGAGCAGGTGTGTACACTAAAAGGATGGTTGCATTACGTGTTAGTTTAATGCTTTCGAGAATTATGAGAATCGAGTAAACTACTTGTTAAGTTTATTCTGGTTAGCGATAGTTTGGACAATAGTAAACGGTTATAGTAGGACTTCGTGATCGTTGTTCTAGGGTATGATTTATTTTTCTAGGTATCACCTGAAAGAGGGTCTAGCCTATATATAAGTGTATATATGTTATAGTGTGTGCATAATAAACTTATAAGAAAATGATCGTATTATTATTTTATCCCAGTGAGTAGGGACGTTTACTGATGTGATTTAAGGTAGACTGTCTTATTATCGAGTGGAGATACTAATTAGGCATAAATTCTTCCTAATTTATCCCTTGATTTAGTTACTTTTAGCACCTCGAACAACGTAATTGAGTTGGATTTATCTCATAATTGTGCTACTGACTGATCATAATGAGTACACCGAGTTTCTGGTACTTTGTAGTGATTTTACAGGTATTTGATGTCAAGAAACGAAAGAAGGAAACCGGAAGAATCAAGAAAGAAAGAAGGAAAAGTCTCAAGGGCAAAAGCGTAATTTTTACACGGAATTCGGATGAGGTACCTAAAGAGAAGTTGAAGACATCTCATTCTCGAGCACAAAGGAAGAAACAACACCTCAATTGGAATCTCGGAACAAAAGTTATGAGCAGTCAAAGACGAACCAAAAAGTCAAATACCCGGACCGGTCCGCCCTTACCCCGGACCGATCCGCCTTGCCAAACTCCAGAAGACCCCGGATCGCATGCAAACCGAAGGAGGCAAAAATAAAAAGAATCGGTCCGCCCCAAAATAAAAAGAACCGATCCGCCTTGGCGGCAGACCGGTCCGCCTAAGCCCCGGACCAGTCCGGTCTTCGAGATTTGAAAATCTTTTCTCTTCCTAAAAAGACTCCTAGTGCAGCTGACTTCCGATATTGTTGTAGGGTATAAAAGACCCGATTTAGTATTGTTATATGGACGGAGAATTAGTAGGTTTTTCCTTTTCTTTTCCAGAAACCCTATCTTAGTTAATATTTTCAGATTTATTTCAAGGATTGAAGATTTTATTCAGTGATTTCTGTGAGTATCTGTTTCTTTCATTGTTTCACTTATTGCTTGGATAATTTTAGTGAGTAATTCTTAGTTCTAATTCTTTTTTACATCTAATTACTATTTTCCTTAGAGTAATTATGAGTTCCTGCACATTAATCCTTGTTTCCATTCTTTTCAACATGTTAGGCTAGATTTACCAAGGCCGGGATGCATGAACCTAGCCTGATGTGTTAGTGCGTGTGCATAAAATTAATCCACTAAATTTAATGATCAACCTTGATTGTATTGCGTAGTTGCACAACGATTGTAGATCTTTATATCTCGTTTTCCTCTGGGTACTCGTGATGATTTAGAGTGCAATTCGATGCTACTATCGTGATACTAATTTACTCATCCTCAGATTAGGCATGACGCGGGCTTGAACCTCGTATATATAATACTTGGGAGTACTAAATTCTGGGTCAAATCAATCAGATAAATTTAAGATTAGTATTATATCCTCACTACACTAGGGTTGGGGAATTGTATTCCCGTCCTATTTTTCTCATCATTTAAATAAAAAGTTTCGGACTATTTTTCACTCATAAGTTAGGTAGATTAGTATAGTTGCATCTTTTCTTATTCTCATTATTTCTTTTAGCTGTAATCAATCTAAAAAACCAAATCAATTTTTCTTTTTCTTCTTAGAGTCAAAGTTAGGGTTCCTCCATCTTTTCCCGTCGTCACAACTCCGTTGTCCTTTTTCCCCGAGGATCGATACCCGACTTACTGGGATTATTAAATGAGCGACAGGCTTACACTTGAGCCTAGAGTGAATGCACTTCTGAGACACATTTTCAGTCGCGTCAAGTTTTTGGCGTTGTTGCCGGGGATTTAGGTAGACTTAGGATTAGATTGAGTCAATCCAAAGCTTTGACCAAAAATTCCAAAAATCCAAAAACATAAAAAAAAAATTCAAAAACCACAAAAAGATTCATCATCATCTCTCCTAAGCTTAATGAAAAATTCTGAAATCACTCCCACACCCCATAATACTCCAACCAACATTCACAAAAATCCAATTGTTGAGTATAATCCTGATAGTCCCCACACTCCAAACGCCCCACTGTTTTGGATCCCACCTCCCACACCGTCGCACTCAGTCTCCGATAACACTCCCTTTTTCCTTCTTAGGACACCCTTCAAGCACGTCCAGTGAGAACACCGAGTCAATAAGTGAGGAAGAGATGTCACAACACGGCAGTGCACCCGCCGGTGAGGAAGAGCCCCCATACCGTCCGATTAGAGAATGTTTATATCCCGAGCGTACTGTCACTCCGGGATGCATTATACTCTCGTATAATGCCGGACAATTCCGTTTCAAAAATGGGATGATCCAGATGCTACCGCATTACCACGGTATGGATTCTTAAAAGCCATACCTCCATATTAGGGAATTTGAGGACGTGTGTGATACTCTCAATGATCAAACCTGCACACAAGAGGTAATCCGCCTCAAACTCTTCCCTTTCTCGCTCAAAGATAAAGCTAAGGCTTGGCTATGGTCTTTACCTCCAAGCTCGATTCCATCCTGGAATGAGCTACAGTCAAAATTTCTCAAGAAATTCTTCCCACCACATCGAACAATCTTCATAAAGGCTCAAATTCAAGCATTGAGACAAGCTAAAAATGAGCCATTCCATCGATGTTATGAACGTTTCAACGAGTTAGTTGCTTCATGCCCCCATCATGGATTTGATTCAGCGCAAGTCATCACTTTTATCTATAATGGGTTGAATCTTATCTCCAAACAACTTGTTGAAACAATGGGAAGTGGTCCGTTTATCGATTTAGATGCCCAGGATGCTGAGCTTCACTGGAGGTATGTCGCCGAGACTACCCAATCCTGGGACACTTCTGATCCCAACACTCAAAATCGAAATAGACAAGCGACCACCACTCCGTCAGCTTTCGGCCTATTCCATGTAGATAAGAATTCTATGACGGATAGCCGATTAGAGACTCTTGAGATAGGATTTCGAGATCTGTGCGAGATATATGGAAAAGGACCAGCTGGACCCATTCCAAATCCAGTCGTAAAGGTGTGTACTATTTGTGAGGCGGGACATTCAACTGAGGAATGCCTGACGATACCCGCCTACAAAGCAATGCTTCAAGAGCAAGTTAGTAGTGTAGGAGGTTTTAAGGGTAATTTCGATGCCCCACACAGGAATTCATACAACCCTTCATGGAAAAATCATCCTGATTTTAGCTATGGGCAACAACATGCCACAATGAACCCTCCTTCGCATGTTGCCCCTCCTCCACCACAACACTTTCAACAAGCTCCACACATGCGAGGACATGTGCAAGCACCGCCACCTCAAATAAATTATATCCCGCCACAGCGGAGAACTCTCGAGGATACCATGAATCTATTTATCGCAAGCCAGACTGCAACCAATGCTAAATATGATTGTTTGATTGGCGACATAAATGCGAATCTGTCTAAAATACAATCCTCATTGAGTGTTCAAGAGAAGGGCAAGTTTCCTGCCCAAGGCCAACGACCCCCTAAGGTCAACCTAGCATTAGCTCCACCTCCACTGAACACCAGGAGCAATGTCAAGCGGTAACCACTCTTCGTAGTGTGAGAGTTGTTGATTTATCACCTCCCACACCCGACACAACGAAAGCCAAGGAGATTTTGCCCGGCACGAAAGAGGCCGAAGATGTCCCCTTGAATGAGAGTGACCAAGAAGCTGCTAGTGGGCCAGAGGTAGTAGTGAAACCACCTTCCGCGGCACCGTTTCCTCAAAGGTTGATTCCCTCCCACAGAGGAAATCCCCGTGATGACGTGCTAGAAGTGCTAAAGCAGGTCAAGATTAATTTACCTTTCCTTGAGGCCATTAAATAAATTCCAGCGAATGGCAAAGTTATCAAAGACCTGTTTACAGTTAAGAGAAAGATGAAAGTGAAGAAGAACGTCTTTCTAACACAAAATGTGCGCTCCATCCTACTAAATGAACTCCAGCCTAAATTCAAAGATCCCGGTTCACCCACCATATCCTGCATCATTGGGGAGAATAAAATTGAAAAAGCCTTACTTGACTTGGGAGCAAGCGTAAATATACTCCCTTACTCCATTTATAGGCAACTTGACTTGGACGACCTCAAGCCCACGAAGGTCACTCTCTAATTAGCGGATCAAACAGTAAAGATTCCACGAGGTATAGTCGAGCACATGATCGTTGAAGTTGACACTTTCTACTTTCCGGTGGATTTTGTCATTTGGGACACGGAGCCCTCCTTCCACTCGAGTAATCATGTTCCCATCATCCTTGGCGCCCTTTCCTAGCTACGGCTAACGCAATCATCAATACTAGGAATGGGCGAATGCAACTCACATTTGGGAACATGAACTTGGAAACCAACATCTTCCGCATAGCCCAAAATGCAGGGGAGGAAGACGATCTTCACGCGGTCAGCCTCATAGATGAGATAGTAGAGGAGTACTTTGAGGAGAATTACTGTGGCGACGCTTTAGAATCCTGTTTAGCGGTGAGACATGGGAGTGAGGGGACGTACACCGACTTCGAAAAGGAGGTTGAAGAGTTGAGCGAGCTACTCGATGAGAGTAAGTCAGACGAGGACATGAGAGAGGTTAATTGGGTTTCTAGATTCGAGGAATTACCTCCGAGGGATACGCACATGGTTCCCTTCAGTGAAAAATTTCTAACCCTCGAGTTAAAGAAACTCCCCTCCCATATTAAATATGCATATCTAGGAGAGGATGAGACATTTCCTGTTGTTATCTCCTCTAGCCTAAACGAATGGCAGGAGGGTAAATTATTGAAAATTCTGAGGAAGCACCAAAGTGCTTTTGGTTGGTGCATAGATGATTTGAAGGGAATAAGTCCTTTAATTTTCACTCATAAGATCCATCTCGAAGAGGATGTCAAACCTTCTAGAGAAATGCAAAGAAGACTGAATCCCAACATGAAAGAAGTTGTGAGAACCGAAATAATCAAATTATTGGATGCCGGGATCATCTACCGAATCTCGGATAGCAAGTGGGTAAGCCCTATTCAAGTCGGGTATGACTGTGATTGAGAATGCCAAGGGAGAGCTAGTTCCCCAACGTACCACCAGCGGGTGGCGCGTTTTCATTGATTACCGGAAACTCAATGCGGGAACCAGGAAAGACCATTTCCCCTAACCATTTATTGATCAAATGCTTGAAAGAGTGGTGGGCCACCCTTACTATTTCTTCCTTGATGGTTATTCCAGGTATAACCAAATTGAGGTAGATGTACTTGACCAGGAGAAGACGACCTTCACTTGCCCTTTTGGCACGTTTGCCTACAAACGTATGCCATTTGGCTTGTGTAATGCACCCGCGACCTTTCAAAGGTGCATGTTGAGCTTATTTAGCGACATGGTCGATAGAGGACTCGAAGTGTTCATGGACGATTTCAACATTTTTGGCACCTCTTTCGATCATTGCCTAGAAAAGCTGGAAAAAGTACTTACCCGATGCGTGGAAATGAACTTAGTGCTGAATTGGGAGAAGTGCCATTTCATGGTCACCGAGGGAATATTTATTGGCCACATTGTATCATCCAACGGAATAAAAGTTGATAGGGAAAAGATAGATGTCATAGCTGACCTTCCCCCACCGAAATCGCTGAAGGACGTGCGCTCCTTTTTGGGCCACGCGGGGTTTTATCGAAGGTTCATTAAGGACTTTAGCGCCATCGCTAGGCCCTTAAGAAACTTACTCATGAAGGACACCCCATTTGAGTGGACGGAAGAATGCCAAAGCTCTTTTGACAAATTGAAGAACATGCTTGTGTCCGCTCCCATCATGAAAGTTCTGGATTGGTCCTTACCATTCAAACTTATGTGTGATGCCAGCGATTACGCGATCGGGGCTGTTTTGGGCCAACTAAAAGATAAGCAAGCTCATGACATCTACTACACCAGTCGGACTCTTACCTGACCTCAACTCAACCACTCTACCACGGAGAAGGAGTTGCTAGCGGTAGTCTTTGCCCTTGATAAGTTTCGGTCCTATCTCATTGGTTCTCCTATTACTGTTGTCACCAACCACGCGGCCTTAAAATACCTACTTGCGAAGAAAGTCGCCAAGACGCCTCATAAGGTGGATCCTACACCTACAAGAGTTCAATCTCTCCATCAAAGATAAGAAAGGAGTAGAAAACGTTGTGGCCGACCATTTATCTCGGCTTTCGTCCGACGTACCTAGTGATCCCATACCCATAGACGAACATTGTTCGGATGAGCAGCTTTTTGCTACCTCTTCGTATCCCTGGTTTGCGGACATAGTAAACTATCTTGTCACGGGAGTCGTCCCTCCCGACTGGACACTGCAAGATAAGAAGAGGTTTCTTACTTGGTCGCGCATGTTCTTTTATGATGATCCATTCCTTTTTAAATACTGTGCAGACCAAATCATCCGACGATGTGTACCGGATGACGAAATCCCAAAAGTTATCCAGTTTTGTCATTCGGAAGCTTGTGGAGGCCACTTTTCGACGAAAAAGACGGCCTCTAAAATTCTGTAATGCGGCCTCTATCGGCCCACAATCTTCCGGGATGTGAACTATGCTTGCAAATCATGCAATCGGTGCCAACGAATGGGAGCCATTACTCGATGAGACATGATGCCTCTTACCCCTATACTCATCATTGAGATATTCGACTGTAGGGGTATTGACTTCATGGGTCCCTTTCCTCCATCCTTTGGTTTCCTATACATCCTTGTTGCAGAAGACTACGCTTCTAAATGGGTGGAAGCTATAGCTACCAAGACTAATGACAACAAAGTGGTGATAAAGTTCCTACAGGAACACATACTTTCCCTCTTCGGTTCACCGAAAGAAATAATTAGCGATAATGGTACGCACTTTTGCAATAGGCCATTCAAGAAGCTCATGAGAAAGTATGGAGTTGTTCACAAGGTTGGAACGACTTATCACCCACAAACGAAAGGGCAGGCCGAACTAGCGAATCGAGAAATCAAGAACATTCTTAAAAAGACCGTCAATCCTACGCGAAAAGATTGGTCACTTAGATTAAACAATTCGCTATGGTCCTATCGTACTGCATACAAGAACCAACTTAGCATGTCCCCTTTCCGCTTTGTGTATGGCAAACCTTGACACCTTCCTGTTGAGCTCGAACATAAAGCGTATTGGGTGATTAAGCAATTAAATTATGCCATGGATAAGGCCGGTGAAGCCCGCAAGCTTCAATTGAATGAGTTATAAGAACTACGCAATGATGCGTATGATAATGCCAAAATTTCGAAAGAGAGGATGAAACTCGCTCATGATAGCATCATTCGACGAAAAGAGTTTCTCCCCGGGCAAAAAGTTCTCCTCTATAACTCTCGGCTTCACCTCTTTCCAGGCAAGTTGCGGTCACGTTGGTCTGGCCCATTCGTCGTGAAGAATGTTTTCCCCCACGGAGCTATTGAACTAGATGATTTAAAAGGGGGAATACATTCAAAGTGAATGGACAACGCCTAAAGGCATATCTAGAGGCGTGTGCAGAAGAAGTCGACACCATCTGGTTGTCGAACCCCATTTACGGGGTTGAGTGAGTTGTTGAAGTGAGGACGTCACACCCCCGACGCGTATGGGGTGAGAGTCGTGTGTGTGAGAGTCGTGTGTGTTTTGAGAATCGTTAGGACTAGGTTTCGTTCGGAAGAAGCATTCGTGTGTTTTGGGAATTCTGAGTCAAAGGGCGTTGACCATGTGAAATCGAGAGGGTCTTTAGTCCAATTGGATAGAGAGGATATCGGGAAAGTGATATTTTTTTTTAAGAGAGCTCGAAACCGAAGTAGAAGAAGTCCATCCCAAACACCCTGGGGCGGACCGGTTCCTTTTTTAGGAGGACCGGTCCGACCCCGAACCGGTTCCTTTTATTCTTAAAGGAGCCGGTCCATCTGTCGAGGATTTGAAAAGTCAAAAGGCCAGACCGATCCTCCCCTAACTCGGACCAGTCCGCCTTCTGCAGATCTGTCTTCTCCCCTTCCCAAGATTCACCCCCCTTTCCCTCCAATCCCATTCATTCCCTCCAATACATTTTTCCTCTTCCCAAACCCAACCTTTCCCTCCCAAATTCATCCCCTTTTCCCTCCAAACCCCTTCCCTCCAAAACCAACCCCTCCCCTCCTCTTTCCACTATAAATACACCTCTAATCCTCCCTTTCCTACTCACACCTTCAACCCAAATACTCTCTTCTTCCTCTCTAATTTTTCAAGCAATACTTCCCTTCTATTTCCATGGCCCCCCGTGTTGCCCCCACCAAATACGACTCCACCGTGATCCACCACTTAAATCACGACGAATACCGCTCCCTCCAAGAGGAGCGATGGTGCGCTCAATACTTAGGTTTGGGCCAGAAACTCCATTTGGAGCGCGCGGTCCAATGGGAAGCTCTGCCCAACTCCGTCACCTCCCTTTTCATGGCCCGAGGGTGGTGTCGTTTCCTCAACCAACCTCACGAAGCGGTTTGGGCAATCGAAGTCCGCTCATTCTATGGTACACTCATCCGGACGGGCCAATTTGAGGACGAATCTTTCATGGATGGGACTCCCATACCCTTTTCCTTGGCCCGTCTCACGGCCAAGTTGGCCGAGTTAGATGTCTCGGATGTCCAAGAATTTACTTATCCACAAAACGTCCCCCAGGTCGATAAGGACATTATCATGGCCAACATTGCACCGAACGTGGCTTGGACGGGGCAAACCGTCGCTGTTGGACACCTCAACGAGAAGGCGCGCCTTACATTTCAGATTGTGTGCGCCAACCTATTGCAAACATCCAATGACTCTGCCATGCGGCCTCGGCAAGCTACCTTGACATATCATCTCTTCGACCCCCAAACTTCTATCCATTTGGGCCACACATTATACGCGGACATCATTAACGCGTCCTTGGATGAAAAGGGCGTCGCCCCACTTCCTTGTGCCCGATTGATCATGTCCATCCTTAAGGATGCTGGCATAGAGGCGTCGAACGACCATACGTGCCTCCCCGGTCCTTTCGGATAAGGGACCCGCACCAAAAGCACCAAACAGATATCCGTCCTCCGTGCTAGGCGGGGTGATGATGTAGAAGAGGATGCTACCTCGAGCGACAATGAGGAAGACGCAGGGGAAGCTGGTGAGGACTTTGAGATGGGGGATCTCGGTCCGGACGAAGAGTCGGCGGACGAGGAGGACGACCCAGATTTCGAGTGGGAGGGCACGGACCTATTCGCGCGTATGTCGGCGCTTTAGACCAACTTCAACACCTTTCAGACCAACTACGAGCGTGACATGATCATCGTTCTCCGCTTCCAAGCGGACATCTATCGGCGCATAGGGGATCCTAATGAGCCACTCCCTTCCTACTACCAGAACCCCTATGACCCCAACGCGCCCGGTTCCTCCCATCCCCCACCCCGGTGAAGCTTTATATGGTGTTGGCAGCTTTTTCTTTATTTTTCCCTGTTCACAGTTGTATGTTTTCCCCTGCGCATGTAACACAGTCCTGTTGTAATAAAAACTGCATTTTCTCTATTTGTTTGTTTTATTTTTCCGCACTTTTTATTCGCTTTGAGTTAGATTTTAGTCCTTTTTGCTTGAGGACAATGCAAACGTCTAAGTTAGGGGGGGTCAAAAGTGCGTATTTCTAAAACTTCACAAATTTTCAAAAATGCCTAGAAATTTCCAAAAAAAAAAAATCATAAAATTTTCAAAAATCCAAAAATATTTTTGTTCAAAATAAATAAAAATTGGAATTCAAAATTTTTCAAAAATATCATTAAAAGTCGAATTGAAGTCTCAAGTTGTAAAATTCAACGTACACAAAGCCAAAATTGACCAAAGATGGAAATTGAACGAAAATTGACGACCTAACGAATAAGTGTGGAGATTAACAAACCCGGTGAGATTCGAGCCTATCACGTTTTGCGAGTTTTTAAATCAATCCGAGTTAATTGTTAACTCAACGTTCTTTTCAGCGCCTAAAAAGTTGTCAAGGATCTCAACCCTTTCATTTTGATCGGTTTTGAAAATTGTGTGTAATATTGCTTTGAAAAAAACGTGCCAAATTGATCTCTAAACTTAAATTCATCTCGAAGCAAATATGGTAACTCAATTGGCATTTTGGGCAATGAAGTAGGCCCTCATTTGTCACCCAAAAATATTGGCCAGAAAAAGTAGCAAAAAATTACCCCTTTTGTAAACCAATTTGATCCAAACAAATTGTACCTTTCGTTTGATAACCCGAAAAACCCAAATAGCCCGGAATTGCGAAAAATGGAAAAATTCAGGATTTAGTCCAAAAGGTGCATATAAAGGGGCAAGAAAAATTGGTGATACTCAACAAAAATAGCAAGAAAAGAAAAGTAGTTCTAAAAAAAAATGAGCAATAGCCCGGAAAAAGCACAAATGGACATCATTAATGACTTTTCCAATTCCAACTGTCCATACCTCCTTCATTTTACCCGATATACCCTAAAAACCCGAAAAATTCCTAACTGAGTCCAAATTACAAAAACTGATTACCGCGTGGAGAGTTAAGACACCAAAAGATAATAAAAGAGATGAAGTGCACGAAATAAAGGCAATGTTCCCGTTTTTAAAACCGCAATCCTTTGATGAGGTCCTTTCACCATAAAATTTCCATCTTTCTAATTGTATGCGTGATTTTGCTTCCATTACATTTACTCTTGATATCACGCAAACCGAGAGAATAGAAATAATCCGAGAGATTCATTTCTGAGAGTATTCCGTGAGAACTTGAAATCAAAACGAATTTTCGGACGAGTAGCGTAATGATCAATCGGTGGAAATTGGCGGTTATATTTCTGGCTACGCACACACACACACACTACGGTTTGAAACTTGTAAATATGACTTGATGATGACTATTTTCTGGAAAAGTTTGAATTGCACAATTTTTGCATATTTTGAATTCTCGTTGAGTCGAATTTTGTGGGTATATTCTCTGCAAACCCTCACGAGACAACACTCGTCCTATTAGGGTAACCTAGGGTTTTAACGGCTTGTTGCATATGCTAAATGCAATCGCTTGCCCGCGAAAAGGTATTTTATCCCAATAAAATGATTTTCAAAGAGTTGAGACACGCTAGGATTCTTTTACATTGCTCGGGACGCGCAAAGTTCTAAGTTAGGGGGGTTTGATTAGGCATAAATTCTTCCTAATTTATCCCTTGATTTCGTTACTTTTAGCACCTCGAACAACGTAATTGAGTTGGATTTATCTCATAATTGTGCTACTGACTGATCCTAATGAGTACACCGAGTTTCTGGTAGTTTGTAGTGATTTTACAGGTATTTCATGTCAAGAAACGAAAGAAGGAAACCGGAAGAATCAAGAAAGAAAGAAGGAAAAGTCTCAAGGGCAAAAGCATAATTTCTACACGGAATTTGGATGAGGTACCTAACGAGAAGTTGAAGACATCTCATTCACGAGCATAAAGTAAGAAACGACACCTCAATCGGAATCCTGAAACAAAAGTTATGAGCAGTCAAAGAGGAACCAAAAAGTCAAATGGGTGGACCGGTCCGCCCTTAACCCGGACCGGTTAGCCTTGCCAAACTCCAGAAGACCCCGGATCGCATGCAACCCGAAGGAGGCAAAACTAAAAAGAATCGGTCCGCCCCAAAATAAAAAGAATTGATCCGCCTTGGGGGCAGACCGGTCCGCCTAAGCCCCGGACCGGTCCGGTCTTCGAGATTTGAAAATATTTTCTCTTCCTAAAAAGACTCCTAGTGCAGCTGACTTCCGATATTGTTGTAGGGTATAAAAGACCCGATTTATTATTGTTATAGGGACGGAGAATTAGTAGGTTTTTCCTCTTCTTTTCCAGAAACCCTAGCTTAGTTAATATTTTCATATTTATTTCAAGGATTGAATATTTTATTCAGTGATTTCTGTGAGTATCTGTTTCTTTCATTGTTTCACTTATTGCTTGGATAATTTTAGTGAGTAATTTTTAGTTCTAATTCTTTTATGCATCTAATTACTACTTTCCTTAGAGTAATTATGAGTTCCTGCACATTAATCCTTGTTTCCATTCTTTTCAACATGTTAGGCTAGATTTCCCAAGGCCGGGATGTATGAACCCAGCCTGATGTGTTAGTACGTGTGTATAAAATTAATCCACTAAATTTAATGATCGACCTTTATCGTATTGCGTAGTTGCACAACGATTGTAGATCTTTATATCTCGTTTGCCTCTGGGTACTCGTGATGATTTAGAGTGCAATTCGAATGCTACTATCGCGATACTGATTTACTCATCCTCAGATTAGGTATGACGCGGGCTTGAACCTCGTATATATAATACTTAGGAGTACTGAATTCTGGGTCAAATCAATCAGATAAATTTAAGATTAGTATTATATCTGCACTACACTAGGGTTGGGGGATTGTATTCCCGTCCTATTTTTCTCATCATTTAAATAAAAAGTTTCGGACTATTTTTCACTCATAAGTTAGGTAGATTAGTATAGTTGCATCTTTTCTTATTCTCATTATTGCATTTAGCTGTAATCAATCTAAAAAACCAAATCAACTTTTCTTTTTCTTCTTAGAGTCAAAGTTAGGGTTCCTCCGTCTTTTCCCGTCGTCACAACTTCGTTGTCCTTTTTCCATGAGGATCGATACCCGACTTACTGGGATTATCACTTGAGCCACAGGCTTACACTTGAGCCTAGAGTGAATGCACTTCTGAGACACATTTTCAGTTGCGTCAGATACATATCTCGTAATTTATTTGCACTAAGAAACCAGTGATAGTAAGAGCACCGTAATGTATGTTATCTTTTTGTAACATCAGAGTGGAAGAGTATGATTTAATGTTAAAAGACAGGGATTTGGGGGTACGTACTATGTGGTGAGGGCCTAACGGATCTTAACGATTGATAATGTTAGGTAGTAGTATATCGGGGGGTTCCGTGTTTGGATTTCTCTGTGCGAGACATCCCACGCATAAAACTTAGCTCGACGTTGGGAGTGGGGAGATGTTTAGTCATTAGGACATGGGTTTAGTACCTTAGTTATGGTTCGGTTATACAATTATATCTGAGGGATAATATCTATGTTAAAATTTGAGACTAGTGGAGGCATATAACTTTTGTGCAGTTATGCACAGGTATAGGGTGTATGGGTGCCCGGGGTAGTTAAATTATTTTTAATATTATCAGCGATTAGGAGAGATAGAAATATACATAGTGAGTTTAGATTAGATGACTTAGGTAGCGTAAGAATCTTAGAGCACAAATGTTATTCAAATTTCAAGGACGAAATTCCTTTGTAAGGGGGGAAGTATGTAACACCCCGTATTTTTGGAGAATATGGAAATTAATTAAATTAGTAATTTAGGAATTTATATAAATTAGAGAAATTATTTAATTTGGTGAATTAGATTTAATTAATTCAGTTTAATTTTAATTTCACACGTGTTGTATTTTTAAGTGGAAATAAGAGGATTTTATAAAGTGACTTGGATGGTGATTTTGAGGTCACGGTTAGTTTCGAAAGGGCGAAATAGTCAAAATAGTATGCCCGGGTGTATAGTTTGGGTCCCGGGTCAATTTTAGACCAAATTAGCACCGTTTAAGGGAATTTAAATCATTTAAGAACTTAGGGTTAGAGGAACTCATAAAATTGTAGGTTATATCTGGCCATTAGAGTGAGGGGTTAGGGCTAACACAAATCTTAAGGGAGAGAGACCATAGGAGAGGAGGAGGAGGAGAGAACCAAGCTTACTACACCATTTTTCACCCCGGACGCAATGGAATCAAGACTGAAGCGAGGGGAGAACAACCATATCATCATACCAACAAAATTCAGACCTTCTATTGAGAGCTAAGTGTTAAAATTGCATTTTATATTAAACATGTTATAATACTCATGTAGAGTAGGGTTTGATTTAAATTTTTTTAGAAGATTTAATTTGAATGGAATAATCCATGAATTAAAGTAGGGATGCTTGTAAAGATATTCCATTATGTTGGTAATACGAAATTACAGGGTTTGGGATGATTTATATGAATAAAATCTAGGTTCTTGGTTATAGAGATGAGAACGTGAGAAAACTAGGGTTTTGTTTTATAGGAAGAATATTCGATTCTTGGATTGAACTATTAATCTTTTTTTGTAAACCTTTCATTGGAAATCATCCCTATGTACTTGAATAAGGTGCAACAATGTTGGTTTAAAGTTTGGCAAAGGATCATAAGGTTTTGATTGGTGAAAACTTATAAAAAATGCAACTGCATAGGAGAACTGGGAATCTACAGATTTTAAAATTGATTCGACTCCTTGGCCGAATCGATTCGATTTGGCCAGACTTGTGAAATTTCCCCTTTAAGACCTAATAATGTGATGTATTAATTGGGAACCTTTTGAGACATCCTTGGAATATTACATGGAATTGATAACATAGTACGTGAGTGTGCATCACGGTGGCCAGTCCGGTATATGTATATATGTGTGTGTGTGCGCGCGTGTGTGTGTGCACGCACGTGTGTTTTAATCGACTTATGTGTGATAGTAGTGATATTATATAGTGCATATCTAAAATAACGTTTAATCAACTTATGTGTGATAGTAGTGAGATCAGATAGTGTATATCTAAATAAGTTTTAATCCACTTATGCGTGATAGTAGTGAGATTAGATAGTGTATATCTAAATAAGGTTTAATCTACTAATGTGTAAATAGTAGTAAATATTGATAACATATATCTTACATGAAATCTAAGTAGGGAAACTTAATAAAAATGTGAATGAAAACATATGTGAAATTTTAATTTTGATTTAATAATAACATAAGGGATATGTTAATTATTAAGTAGATTGATAGCGTACTATATGGGCGGTACGGGTTAGTTAAAAGAGAAACCTAACTATTGACTTAATGATCATTAATGGTATACTGTAGAGTACTGTCTGGATGGTACGAGTGAGATAGATTGGTTAATAGTTAGTTAGATATTGGAGACCTAGTTAATTTGGGTAGAATGACTAGGTGGTCTTAGTTGAAGACATTAGGTGCGCACTATAGATGAGAGGTGAATAACTCAAGGGAGTGTTCGCAACCTAACATCTGTATCCAATAACTGTTCATTTAAAATGCAATTTAAATTCTTGCTAAATATTTTCAAAAGGACTTTGGTCTCTGACCTGAACTTGCAAAATATTTTCAAACCTTTTAGGGGTCTATCCATAGGGATGCCAAGTAGGATGATCTGCTCCAGGGATGCGTAGCTGAAGGACTTGTGGATGCTTGTAGGATTTGGATTTAGTCACTTCAGTTACTTCATTCCTAATGTAAGGTGAAGCTCAGTACTTCATTTGGAATTAGTCATTTAGAAGAGTCCTCATAACATAAAACTCTTTAGGAAAAAAATAAAAACGTTTGTCACGGTTCTGAATCGTGACAAACGGGCGAACTGTTTTAGTTTTAATAGGATTATAGTGCCACTTACATTCTCTAATATTTTATCTTATATATTTAACTCGGGGTCAGGACTTTGAAAACATATGTCTCATATTTGTCACATGCTAATAATGGTATTTAATTAGTGAATGCCGACATAGTCTTGGTGGCGGACAATGCCAGGAATGCACGAGGTGTTATAGATGGTATCAGAGGAGGGTCTTAGGTCTCGTAAGTTATGAGTCCCTTTAGCTTCCGCATTACCGGTCTTTGATACCCTTTATTGATTCATACTCCTTAAGATAGAGGGTCCAACATACGTGTTAAATGTGTTTCTTAGAGAGATGGAGTTTTTTGTTAAGGACGTTATAGGCATTGAGGTTAGAACTAGTAATCTGAATGTGAGGATACTTAGAACTAATATTGGGAGACGAGATTTATTTTGGACATTGTTAGTGTAGATGTTAGGTATCATAAGTATAAATTTGGTGATATGAATTGCCTTGAGGTCTTAAGTTTTACGATGACTTTTGGAGATAGATAAGAGTGATGATTCATGGGAGAACGTGGTACGCCTTTATTTTCATAGGTATGCCTATTTATATAGTTATTATATATACTGTATGTTTATTCATGGGGTAAGTGCATGTAAGATTGGATGTATGGGCGTCCAATAGTTGCGTTTTATGGGTAGGCATATGTGAGCCTTACTTTATTTTGCGCATTTACGCTTCGTCGAATTTTGAGGACGAAATTCTTGTGCTAGTGGTGAAGTATGTAATAACTCGTAATTAATTCAGAATTCAAAAAGATAATTTAAAATGCTCCTAATATGAATATATACAAGTCTTGGTCCGTGTATAAGATTCCTCATAATATAAAACTCTCTAGAAAAAAAATGTTTATCACGGTTTTGGAGAGTGACTAACGGGAAAACTGTTTTAGTTTTAATAGAATTATAATGCCACTTAAAATTTCTAATCTGTTCTCTTAAATATTTAACTCAGGGTGAGAACTTTTAAAACATATTTTCACCAACCATAAGATTAATATACTCTCATCTTTTTTTATCTCCTTCTACATCTAAACCCTAGCCCCATTATACACAGCTTTCAACTCAAGAGTTGTCAAGATAAACTGGGTTTTCTCAAGACGATTTGAATGAATCTTTGTCAACTTTTCGCGAGGAATACATATTCAAAATATGATTTCTCATTCAACTTTTACTCAGGCATGGATACTCTTTTCTCTTCCTTTAGTATTATGCATTTTAAGCGTCGTCTAAACAATTAATTACATGTTTTCTTAAAAGAAATTAGAAACTTTAATTAGAAAAAAAGTGAGAACTAATTTGGTACTATTTTTATGAAAATTATTAATATGAAATAAGATTTGAAACCTTTGGGTGAGTAGGATAGAGTATTGGATTTTGGTGGTTATGGGTGTAAGATCGCATGTAGAATTTTATAGAGTTTATATAAATTGAAATGAGGTGCGTACACACATAAAATTTTGTAGTTAATGAAAGTGGACGATTATTGTGTATTTCATAAACTTGCATGTTGATTAATCTAAAATAATTAGATGGAAACTATTGTGTTAAGCACGACGACGGTGGTATTAATTAAATTAAATTGTGACATTGTAAGTGAATTGAAATTTTTTTTCTATATATATGTTGAATTGTGTGATTGATTTTATTCCAATTTGCCATCGTGGAACGATGGTATTTGGGTTGTATGATCTCACCTATATTTTTGGATGCTTGTTAGGTATGGGACTAGTGGGTAGGCCTTAGTCACGGTAAATACTACCTAAGTATGGGACTAGTTGGGGTAGATTTTACGGATGGAATACTTCGAGGTGGGTCTGATTTATATGTCATGCCGTCGATTAGCTAGCCTGGGAAAGAGATTACGAAGAGATTATCAAAAGAAATTCATCCTACAAAAATAGGGTAGGACGTATTTGTGTTTTTTGGAGGCTCTTAGGTGTGGAACTAGGGATTTTTAAGATCTTACGTCGATAATAAGGGTGGGGTAAATACAATAAAATAACGAGTAAGCCTGAGAAATTAAGAATTAATGCCTACTATAGTAAACGGGTATTAAAATATATTGGCGTCGTTAATAAAAGCAGGACTGATAGCTAAACGGGTTGGTTGTTTATTGCGACGTGTGGGTGAGTGATGGCATAATAAGTGCAGGGCTAACAGTTAAATGGACTGACTGACTATTATGACGTGTCATGCGCGGAACCTCATCAATAAGTGCAGAGTTGACATAATAAAAATTAATTGGCTATTACGAGGGAAATGGGTGTGGTGTAAAACAAGTAAGAGTCCCACATTGAATATGAGGAAAAAATTTAAGCGGGGGTCCCGCAATTAAATGAGGAAAAACTTAGTGGGAGTCCAACAACGAATATGGTGTAAGATTAAATGCGGGAACACCGATAATAATAAAATGAGCAAATAATAAATTTGAGTAAATCGAGTAAATTAATGAAATGAAGTTATTGAAAATTAAATATTCGAACTTGGGTATTAAATGGACTTTGTTGTGGGTAGATAGTGATTTATTTTTTATCACACACACACACACACACACACACACACACACATATATATATATATATATATATATATATCGTTTAATAAAAATATTATATTGTGATATTTATCATGTATAATGCTATTGCCTGGGTTCACGGGCCCTAATTGGAGGGAGTGGCTGGTATTCATGATCAGGACTAACCTTTTTAGGTATAAGTATTGGAGTAGCTGTATAAGATTCATCGGAGATCATTTTGGAGGTGCAAATGGAGTTCATTTATTTATCCGCTTTAGTATATTATATATCCTTTATTCAGTCGTTTATATTATGAGACTCCATTATGGATTTTATTGGGACATTTGGTTCCAAAATTGTTTACGATTTCAGTCAATTAATTTAGTGGATTACTTGATTTGGAGTTTTAAATAAATTATGGAGTTGGATTATTTTCAAGTTTGGCATGGTGATGGATTTTAATTATTGCATGATGACCTTATTTATTGGAATAATCAGAATATTATCTTGTGGAATGAAAAGTTAATGTCTCATATCTTTCACATATTAAGAATGGTATTTAATTTAGTGACGCTCGGTGTAGTCTTGGTGGCGGCCGACACCATTAATGCGCGGGGTGTTACAGATGGTCTCAGAGCATGGTCATTGGTATTGTAGGTTTTGAGTCCCTTAAGCTTTCGCATTACTGATCTTTGATCCAATTTATTGATTTGTACTCCTTAAGATGGAGGGTCTAGCATATGTGTTAGATGTGTTTCTTGAAAATATGGAGTTTTGTGTTAAGGATGTTGTAGGCATTGAGGTTAGAACTAGTAATCTCAATGTGAGGATACTTAGAACTGCTATTGGGAGACGAGATTTATTTTGGAGATTATTAGTGCAGATGTTAGGTATCGTAAGTATTAATTTGGTGATATGAATTGACTTGAGGGATTAAGTGTTACAATGACTCTGGGAGATAGATACGAGTGATGATTCGTGGGTGAACATGGTACGCCGTTATTTTCATAGGTATGCTTATTTGTATAGTTATGATATATATTATATATTTATTCATGGGTTAATATTACGTGTATGGGCATCCAATCGTGGCATTTTGCGGGTAGTCATATGTGAGCCTTATTTTATTTTGTGCATTTACGCTTCGTCTAATTTCGAGGACGAAATTCTTGGGCTAGTGGGGAAGAACGTAATAACTCATAATTAATTGGGAATTGATTTGGAATTCGAAAAGATAGCTTAAAACACTCCTAATATGAGTATATACAAGTCTTGGTTCATGTATAAGAGTCCTCATAACATAAAACTCTCTAGGAAAAAAAAAGTTTGTCACGGTTCTGGACCGTGACTAATGGGCGAACTGTTTTAGTTTTAATAGGATTCTGATGCCACTTAAATTCTCTAATATTTTCTCTTAAATATTTAACTCGACGTGAGGACTTTTAAAACATATTTTCACCAACCCTAAGAGCATTAGCCTCTCATCTTTTACATCTCTTTCTACCTCTAAACCCTAGCCCCATTTTACACAACTTTCAACTCAAGATTTGTCGAAATAAACTGGGTTTTCTCAAGATGATTCAAGAACGAATCATTGTCAACTTTTCGCGAGGAATACATCTTCAAAATCAGATTTCTCATTCAACTTTTACTCAGATATGGATACTCTATTCTCTTCCTTTAGTATTATACATTTTGAGTGTCACCTAAACAATTAATTACATGTTATCTTAGTAGAAATTAACAACTTTAACTAGAAAAAAAAGTGAGAACTAATTTGGTACTGTTTTTAAGAAAATTATTAATATGAAATAATATTTGAAACCCTTGGGTGCGTAGGATAGAGTATTGGATTTTGGTGGTTATGGGTGTAAGATCGAATGTAGAATTTTATAGAGTTTATTTAACCGTAAACGGGGTGCATACACACACATAAAATTTTGTTGGTAATGAACGTAGGAGATTATTATGTATTTTATAAACTTGCATGTTGATTAATCTAAAATTACTAGATGGAAGATATTTTGTTAAGCACGGCGGCAGTGGTATTAATTAAATAAAATTAAATTGTGATATTATGATTGAATTGAAAAATTGAGTATATATATGCTGAATTGTGCGATTGATTTTATTCATATTTTCTAACGTGGGAACGACGGGATTTTGAGTTGTATGAACTCACGTATATTTTTGGATGCTCACTAGGTTTGGGACTAGTGGGTAGGCCTTAGTCGCGGTTAATACTACCTAGGTATGGCACTAGTTGGTGTAGATATTTACGGATGGGATATTTCGGGATGGGGTTAATTTTATGTCGTGTCGTCGATTAGCTATCCTAGGCAAGAGATTAGGAAGAGATTATCAATAGAAATTCATCCTATACAAATAGGGTAGGACGTATTTGTGTTTTTTGGAGGCTCTTAGGTACGGGACTAGGGTTTTTTAATATGTTATGTCGATAATAAGGGTGGGGTAAATACAATAAAATAAAGAGTAAACATGAAAATTTGAGAATTAGTGCCTACTAGAATAAACGGGTATTAAAATATATTGGCGTCGTTAATAAGTGCAGGACTGATAGCTAAACGGGTTTGTTGTCTATTGCGATGTGTGGCTGAGTGACGACGTAATAAGTGCAGGGCTAACAGTTATATGGGTTGACTGACTATTATGACGTGTCATGCGTGGAACCTCGTCAATAAGTGAAGAGTTGACAGAATACGGAATGGATGGCTATTACGAGGGAAGTGGGTGAGGTGTAAAACAAGTAAGAGTCCCACAACTAATTTGAGGAAAAACTTTAAGCGGGGTCCCGCAACTAAAATGAGGAAAAACTTAGTGGGAGTCCCATAATTAATATGGTGTAAGCTTAAATGCAGGAGCACCGCGACTGGTAATAATAAAATGAGCAAATAATAAATTTGAGTAAATCAAGTAAATTAATGAAATGAAGTTATTGGAAATTAAATAGTGGAAATTGGGTATCAGATGGACTTTGTTATCCGTAGATAGTGATTTATTTTTTATCACACACACACACACACACACACACACACACACACACACACACACATATATATATATATATATATATATATATATATATATATATATATATATATATATATATATATTATTGTGATATTTATCATGTATAATGCTATTGTCTAGGTTCACGGACCCCAATTTGAGGGAGTAGACGGTAGTCATGCTCAGGGCTCTGATCCTGATCGTTGACTAACCTTTTTAGGTATAAGTACTGGAGTAGCAGCATAGGATTCATTGGAGATCATTTTGGAGATGCAACCGTAGTTCATTTATTTATCCGCTTTAGTAGATTATATTTCCTTTATTCAGTCTTTTATATTATGAGACTTCATTATGGACTTGATTGGGCCAATTGGTCCCAAAGTTGTTTACTGTTTCAGTCAGTTACTTTAGTGGATTATTTCATTTGGAGTTTTAAATAAATTATGTAGTTGGATTATTTTGGAGTTTGGCATGGTGATATGGATTTTAATTATTGCATGATGATATTATTTATTGGAATAATCAAAATAATATCTTATGGAATGAAAATGCCAATTGTATTTAATTTAGTGACATCTGGCATAGCCTTTGTGGCAGCCGACGCTAGAAATGCACAGGGTGTTACACATCACTTGTGGATGCTTACAGGATTGGGTCGCTTCATTTTCTTCATTCCTAATTTAGGGTGCAACTCAGTACTTCATTCGGGCGTGTTGACGTTGTATTCAGATTTTTCTTTATGTTGGAGTTTTATATTGAATTTGGGAACCGATGGTTTATTCTGTATTAATTTATTTCAACTATTTATCTGGTGATTGTTCGGATTATTTATTATTGATTGGAATGTTGAATATCATAATTATTTAAGCACGTTGTTTTTGTTTAAATAAAAAGATAAAATTTGGCACCGACTTTTTGAATACTAGGTGGTTAGTAAATGTTTTAAAATGTTTTTGACAGTGATGCTAAGAATGAACCAAATGTGAATACTGTTTTAATTTAATAAAGGATGATCACCCGGTATTTAATTTGGCGGGGTGTCACACTAAAATCCTCAATTAATTTAGCATCATATTACCTACGAAAATATCCTTTAACTTAGCTTGTAACTTAAAGTTGGACTTTTCCAAATTTAATGTCTTCATGTACAACTCACAAAAGGCAATCTGAAGCTCACTATCCTCCTCTTCTTCTGCCTCTTCATCACTCGTTTGGGAATCATGAGACCGGACCTAGAAACTATTGTGTAGATGATTATGTTCATCAAAATACTTTTCATTAAGGCTCACATGACTAGCTGTGAAAGAGATAAAACTCCTCTTTCGAGTCACTATCATTGAGGGTAACATTATATGCCTTCGTCTTCTTTCCTTCCTTCCTAAGTATAGTGGGACACTCACATGAATAATGACCAAACCCTTGGCATTTGAAATACTTGTCCCGGTCATTCACTTTCTTTGGGCTATCTCTCTTCATCCTATGATGATCGGTGCCAAATTTCTTAGATTTATTCTTATCTTCTCGAAGCTTAAGATACTCATTATACATTCTAGAAAACCTAACTATTTCTTGGGGATTTAAATCCCCCTCACTTTTGGAAATATAACACATCCTCCTTCTTGGATTTCAAAGCAATTCCCTTCTCTTTATTTTCATCCTTTTTTTTCAGAGGACACATGCTCATCTCATAGCGTTGGATATCACCAACAAGTTCTTAGACCTGCATAGTATAACCACAACTATGAGAATCTTGGATCATGAACTTGGCATTAAATCTCTCGAGGAAACGACCTTAAGATTTTGCTAACCACACTAGCCTTGGGGATATGCTCACCTAAGTTAAAGGAGAAATTGGTAATATTTAACAACTCAGCATAAAAGTCATGAAACGAATCATTTTATAATATTTTAATAGTCATTTTATAACTTGGAAGCCCTAAAAATATTGGTACCATCGTGTGTGGATTTTAAAATCTCCCAAGAATCCTCAACCCTCTTATAAGTAATAATGCGTCTAAACTCTTTTTGCAGTGGCAATGAAAAAAATAACATTTACTCTATTCGAATTAAAATTTGAGGCACCTTTTTTCGCCTTTGTCCACTTGGAATATAGTTTAACAAAACATTCTCAGTAAGAGGAGAACATCAATGATCAACTGATTTCCAAATTTTTTCCTCAATATATTTTAGGAAAAATCTCATATGCGCCTTCTAATAAGGGTAGTTTGACACATCAAGCATCAGAGACCGAGCAATGGAACTCCCTTTTTGGTTAAAATCCATCTAAAATCCTGAAGGCAAAATATAGGGATCAAACATGATAAATTAATGTAACCTTCTCTAATACCAATTTAAGAGTTGTGCTAGTGCTAGGGTATGGATTAGCAAACACCAATTATTAATTTTCTAATTAAATTAACTCAATAGAGAATGTAAGGACATATTTTCCATTGTATCGAGTTTACATTGAGTATTTCGTATACCGTAACAACCGTCAAAGGAAGTTCACGTTCATACATTCAAGAAGGGGGATGCGAATATCAAGTATCTTCAACAAAATTCCTATAAACGATTGATTTTAGTAAGAGATGCGTTTTAGTTTCGAAAATGTTTTATGATAGTATTGGGATATTTTTCAAAACAGTTTTTTTTTTTATCAAAATGAGGAGTTTTTCTAGTATAATATTTTCTGGAAGACTTGTAAGCGAGCATTAAGAAAGATTATTTTTTCGCTTCTGTCATTCAAACGATAAAGCAACGTCGTTCAAATGACATGCTAATGTCATTCAAACAACCCCTTCTAACAACATCACATGTCATTTCTTAGGTCGCGAGATAGGTTGTTCCTTGTTTGCATCAAACGACCTTACATTGTTTTGTATTTTATCAAGTCATATCTTAGGTCGATCAAACGACATCTAATGTCACCCAAACGACACCAAGAAGTCATTCGAACGACGTCCACCGGCTCACGTATTTTATTTTACTATAAATACCTATTTTGTGAGACTTTTTCATCAAGACTTCTACTACATGAAAACTGCATATCTGCAGACTTTTAGTATTCTCTTTTTAGGGAAAAATTATGTTTTTAATTCACACAAAACATCCCATTTACTTTTGTGAATTGTTTTGGAACCCCAAACACTTCTTTGTTGAAGTTTCTCTTATAGAGAAGAACTCTCTACTGCTAGATTGGTAGTTCTTACGAGAGATATTTCTGATGACTGTGGTCATTGGGGAAACTCGAGGGTATTCAACTGCTGAAGGAGGAGCTGAGGTTATTGAGGGAATATTTTTTGGTTCTAGGCTGTGGTTTATGTGGATTTTCAGCAAGATATTCATTGCAGATTTTTCTATATAATTGTAAGTTGCGATTTACAATATATAATGAAATAAAGGTTTTGCCCTTTCGGGGGATTTTTCCTGAATTCGAGTGTCCCTTGATTTGTGATCGCATGTTTGATTTATTCACATATATGCATGTTTGATTAATTAAATTAGATTGAATATTGACTCTAATTAAATAAGTTTTAATATTAGAAGTTGGTGAATCCCATAAATAACTGATATCACGCATTCTCAGAATCTTATCATAGCCAATTACACAAAATTATCAAGTTATCCTTTTTTGATAATATTTTTTTATATCAATCGTTTTGAAAATTTTGATTTTTGAAAAATTGCAACTTTTCTGATGGAGAACTTATATAATTGGATGCCTGTCTTTGATGGCACTAATTATGGCTATTAGAAAACCCACATGAGATCTTGTTTTAAAGCTAATGATGAACGTGTATGGTTAATATGTGAAAGAGGGTGGACTCCTCCCATTGTCATCTTGAATAATGGAATCAATCCCAAACCTGTGTCGGACTGGATTAAGGATGATTATAAATGGAGTACCTTTAACTCCCGTAGCCTTAGTACTATTTCTATAGCCATCATCCCTGACGAGTTTCACTGTATTATGACGTGCACCATGTATAAATGGGCATGGTATATGCTCCAATTGACACATGAGGGTACCAATGCAGTTAAGGCGATGAAATTACAACATTTGATCACCCAGTTTGAGACTAATACCATGTTAGAGTCTGAGTGTTTTAACAAGTTTTATGTTAGGTTGTCGGACATAGTTAACATGAGTTTTAATTTGGGTGAGAATATTGATGATTAGAAAGTTGTAAAATATATTTTTAGGTCATTCCCAAAATGCTTTATGCCTAGGTCACTGTATTGAACTCGTTATTGATATTAGACACACTTAGGTCGGAAGAACTGAGAAGAGTGCGCTTGCGTTCAAATAAGGAAGTTATTTAATTAAACACAGTTTTTACCACTTAAGTCCTAAACATGCATCTATATGTGATTAAATACGATGATGAAACATGCAAGAACACATATATGAGGAAAAATCCCCCAAAGGGGCAAAACCTTTTATTTTCACAATAATTTTGTAAGAGTACGGCTTACACGGATTACAATGAAAATATATGACACAGAAATACCCTCGGGTGTTGGTTCTGTTGTCGGCGGCTGGAACTATCCCTTTCCAGTAGGGAAGCAGTGAAGAAGAGAGTGACTTCCTCACAAATTACTCCATATGAGTAAATGATCCTCTTGAAGTTTAAAGATTCACACACATATATGGGAATGGTTTTGTGAATCAAAAAGGTTTGGAAAACCTTAAAAAGTGAAGTCTTATTCTGGGCTGTTTTCGCAGGATTTTAAGATTGCAAAAAGACTTGAAAAACATGTAGAAGGAGATCAAATATTTATACAAAAATCGAGGCGGTGGCTAGTTTGAACGAGATAGCCATGTCGCTCGAACGAAGGACAAAAGTCGTTCAAACGAGATTGTGCGACGTGCCTATCTCGCGCGAACGACTTTCAAAGTCGTTTGAGCGAGATCGTCGATCGAGGCCATTCGCTTCTACACTTAGAAAAAATTATGCTTTTGAAAAAAAATAAAAGTAGACTTCAAAAATAATTTTCAAAAATATTTCCCAAATATTTATGCAAATATTTAAATCTCCAACAAAACATATTACTGATAGAGCATAATGGAGTAGTGGGAATGAGCTGAGCAGCACGTTGCATGATGCACGTGAAGAAAGTGGATGCATTGAATTCGGATAAAGGCCGTCGAGGATGATCGTGTTGACGTGTCGAATGTAACGGTATCAGACATATGAACTGTGATCTAGGAGAAAAATAGAAATTTACTAGAATCTACCTCGGAAATTTATAAAATTATGTCTTTACAAATCTCCCCCTATGTCTATGCCGGTACATACATAAAAAATCCAAATTATGCAATCAAATGACATACAAGATAATATCCCCATTAAACCCTCAAACTGAGAATACTAAATGACATTTCTTCCAAATCTTCAGCTCTCATGTACCTTCCAAAGCTTTTCTCATCAGGGTGTGTAATCAAGTAACGAGCAATGATGTACCTACACACATGAGATAAAGCAAATACCCGTGACAAGCAACAGTTTGAAATATAATGATATGCAAAAATTGATGATCAATTAAGCTTAAGCAAATCATACATAACCCAAACACCACAACAATTCTCCCCCATAATTCTTCTCCCCCTTTTTATGATGTCCCCAAATAGACACATAAGAGAAGCATACATGAATGCACATGGAGAATGACACACGAGCATAAACTGCTATTTTTGTATTTTTCAAAAATTTTCACACATAGTATACAACAAAAAATCACACCATGAAAGAACACAAAAACAAACAAGTCAATGATAGCGAAATGAAGGGGTGTGATCAAATTCGATAGGAAAATCAATGCATACAAACATGACATATGTGCACGATGAATATTGGATACTCCTAGCGAATGAACTCAAAATCTTCCTTTGGTGTAAAAATGTGGTAATATGATACATTGACTCAATCAAATCAACAAATCAAAGCTCAAAGTGATTTCCACACCAATAACGTCGAAAACTGTTTCATGCTTTTTCAGGACTGTCAAGGAAGTGCAATCCTGTTTGTATTCTACAACCAAACTCCCTCAAATTTTTATTTTGAATAGAGGCTTTCTAAATTCTCAAACTTTGGAGAATTGATGGTGAAACCTAATGGCCCATAATTGGCATGAATTGCATTTTATTACCTTTACATTTTTTTTTCGGGGCTCTTTTAACCTCTTTGGACCTCGGATAATAAAATTCCTCCATTTTTAGGTCCTTTTGAACGGTGGCTTTTACGCAAAGAATAGATAATTACCTTTCGCAGCCCCTCCCCATTCTTAAGCAAACACTCAGTCTCACAAAAACGGTTTTCACTTGCATTCCAATCTTGTCAAGTTTTATCGCATATTGTTAGTTGAATAGACATAATTGAGAAGGAAACACTCAAGCCAACATGTGATAGACAAGTACAATAATCAAATAAAGTCGTGCATGTGTGCAATAAAGGAGATAGGATTCAAACATGTAGAAAAGATATCACGAATCACATCTCAAAGACTCCAAGTAGTGTAAAGCACATGGATGAAATGATGTAGCGTCTCAAATCTCTATCAAACAGTCACAGGAATAAATGGAATGAAATTGTGACGTGGCTATCTTAAATGTTCATCCATAAAAGGTGCATAAAAAATACAAAAATCTTTTTGGGCTTTTCTAAAAAAAAAAAATTTTAAAAATCTTTTTGGATTTTTCAAAAGAATAAATAAATGGTTGTACAACAAAGCAATAAAACATATGAAACAAACTACCAATAGGAAGCATATGATATGAACATGAAAATGCATCCTATCCTAGACATAGACCAACCCCTCAGTCAACTGTGCAAATCCCCAAAGACTTACTAAGACTCTCAAATCTAAGGGCATCTAAAGGTTTTGTGAAAATATCTGCTAACTCAAGATCGGTGGGAACAAAACTCAGGGATACGACTTTCTCCTCAACTAGATTTCGTATAAAATGCTAACGTATCCTGATGTGCTTTGTGCACGAATGCTGGACTGGATTGCGGGATATGTGTATCGCGCTCATGTTCTCACAGGAAATGGTCATGGTGTCCTATGAAATCCCATAATCTTCCAGCATTTGCTTCATCCACAAGAGTTGCGTGCAACAACTCCCGACGTCTATGTACTCAGCCTCCGTAGTGGACAAAGAGATGGAATTTCGCTTCTTGCTCAGCCAGGAGACAAGAGCAGAACCAAAGTAGAAACACCCACCAGAAGTGCTCCTACAACCATATACATCCCCGGCCCAATCGGTATCTAAATAAGCAGACAGACGGCCATCGGTATCAAAGGAATACCAAATACCGTATGAGAGAGTCCCACTCACGTATTTAATAATACATTTTAGAGAAAGTAAATGTGACTCTTTCGAGGATGCTTGATATCGCGCACAGACTCCAACACTAAAGGCTATGTCGGGACGACTGGCAGTCAAGTAGAGAAGACTACCTATCATACTCCGATATAAGGTTTTCTCGATGTCCTTGCATGAAGTGTCCTTACTAAGATTGGTAGTGGTACTCATAGGTGTACGTGCATGCTTAGCGGAGTCTAAACCAAATTTCTTCACTAGGTATCTAGCATACTTGGATTGGGAGATGAACATCCCATCCTCTAGCTGATGAACCTGGAGACCAAGGAAGAAAGTATGCTCACCAACCATAATCATCTCAAACTCACTTTTCATCTCCTCTTCAAAGTGATGAGCATATTGAGAGCACGTGGATCCAAAGACTATGTCGTCCACATAGACCTGGGCAACCAAAATTGCACCGTCATCTCTCCTGACGAACAACGTCATATCAACTCCCCCTCTCTTGAATCCACGGGCTAAGAGATAGGAAGTAAGCCTCTCGTACCAAGCACGGGGTGCTTTCTTCAAACCATACAAGGCTTTCCTCAGATAGTAGACGTGCTCCAGGTGCTGAGGGTCTTCAAACCCTTTTAGTTGTTCCACGTACACCTCCTCCTGTAGAGTGCCTATATAACTTGAAACACAAATGACATGCGATGGCGAGTAGTAGACGGACGGACTCAAGCCTCGCAACGGGAGCAAATGTCTCCCCAAAGTCTACACCTTCTATTTGTGTGTATCCTTGAGCGAACCACCTAGCCTTGTTTCTGATTATGGTACCATTTTCGTCCATTTTATTCTTGAAAATCCATCTGGTACCTATCACATTTGTCTCACTAAGTCGGGGGACAAGTTCCCAGACATTATTCTTTTTAAACTGAAGCAACTCATCATGCATAGCACATATCCAGTGTTCATCCTTGAGTGCTTCTTTATGATTCTTGGGCTTGACTTTGGACGTGTAGCAAAAATGGCTGACAACGTTCTCTAGTTGAGCACGAGTCTTGACCCCTAGAGTGGGATCACCAACAATGGCAGAAGGGTCATGACTCTTGCGAACCCAAGCGGGTGTGTCCCCTAACACAGGAGTAGGGTCCACAGAGTGTGGGTGAGGTACAAGTAAATCACTGCGAGAAATATACTCAACCTCACACTGGAGTGTAGAATCAATAAACGCCGAAGGTTCGTCATCTTGCACGATGACGTTTATTGATTCCATAACCTTATAGCTCTTCAGGTTAAAAACCCAGTACGCTCTACTATTCAATGAATATCCCAATAATATTCCCTCATCGCTTCGGGAGTCAAACTTTCCAAATTGCTCTCTATCCCGTAGGATATAGCATTTACTCACAAATTCATTAAAATATGCAAGGTTGGGCTTCTTGCTAGTCCACAACTCATAAGGAGTCTGAAGTGTGTGTGTGTACGCAGGTAAACCCTATTCACCATGTGTCATGCAGTAGACATTTCCTCTGCCCAAAATCTCCTAGAAACTTTACGACCTAGAAGCATAGATCTAGCCATCTACTGGATCATTCTATTCTTTCTCTCAATAATCCCATTTTGCTGAGGAGTCTTCACAACAGAAAACTCATGTTTGATCCCAAGGCTATCCCAATAAGAATCTACCTTTGCTTCCTTAAATTCAGTGCCATTGTCACTATGTATCCTGTTAATAGTGACTTCCGTGTTGATTTTACAGGACACGGCACTTGGTCGTTAAAAACTCTACAGCATTGGATTTCTCTCTCAGAAAACCTACGATGGAGTATCTAGAGAAATCATCCACCATCACGAGGATATACCTCTTACCACCCACACTCTCGGTACGAGTGGGACCCATAAGATCCATGTGTATAAGCTCAAGAACACGAGAGGTGGTAATGGAATATAACTTCCTATGGGGACTACGAATTTGTTTTCCCAACTGACAAGGTCCACAAACCGTTGAAGTTGGCCTTCCAATAGATGGTAAGCCACGTACTAGGTCCTTTTAAGCTAAGCGAGTTAGATCTCTAATATTTACGTGACCTAGACGTTGGTGCCACAGATCCATAGGAGTGATTGTGGCGCTGTTGCAGACAAGTGAGGATGTGTACTCAGTCCCATAGCAATTATCCTTTTTTCTCACCCCTTGCACTAAAAGTTTACCGGCTTGATTATAGACCTTACAAGCATCCCGATCAAACTTTACGGCAAAGTCAGCATCGC
This sequence comes from Sambucus nigra, assembly GCA_949130495.1. NCBI lineage: Eukaryota > Viridiplantae > Streptophyta > Magnoliopsida > Dipsacales > Adoxaceae > Sambucus > Sambucus nigra. The sequence goes on from OX422217.1 coordinate 161,569,413, forward strand.
ACAGCTGGCTAATGCTGAGAAGGTTTGCTTTCAAACCTTTGACGTACACAACATTTTCTAGCTTAAGAAATCTAGGTAACTTGACAGTATCACGTCCTATAATGCTAGACTTTCTCCCATCTCCAAAGGTGACTTTTCCATCCTGATAATCCTCAAGAGACGTAAAAAATGAGGCATCACCTGTCATATGTATGGAACACCCACTGTGAGGTATTATTTGCTTTGAGAGTGACATGAACAACAAAGGCCTTTTTATCTTTCTTAGGTACCCAAGAAGTGGTGACCTTTTGTTTTCCTTTGTTGTTGTGGGTTTTAGCTGGAATGTGAGAAGCATTCATTGATGGCAAAGACATCCGTCGGAATTCCTCCATCAAACTCTGAGACGTGGAAGCTAGGAACTCAACTCGCTCTCTCAGACTGATAAAATCATTAGTATGCTGAGGTGGAGCAATAGTACGTCGTGTCCGACCCATGCTATAGCAAAACTCCCTGAGGTGGCCTTTTCTTTTGCAATAAGTACAAAAGAACACAGTCAAATGCGGACCTTGGTTTGCTTTTCTTGATCGAACTCTCCTTCGAGGTTTTTAATGATGGCCATAAGGAGTCGTAGTAAACTCAGGAACCCGTTCGGGTGCAATTTGGGACGTGGAGGCACCATCATAACCTATTTCCTGCCTATCACCAAAACCTAAAGTGGGGTCGAGGAGCATCTTTCCCATTTTCCCAGATCTGTCCTTGATTTGTACCTTGACTTCCCGTGCTCTCTCCAGATCATGAGTAAGCTAGGCAACAAGGGGTTCAAGTTTTTTTTGAGTCTCTATGGAGGAATGAAGCTCACTCGTAAGACTAGCCACTTGTTTAGTCAAGTCCCCTCTCTCTTTCTCAAAACAACTCTCTCTTTCTCTAAACAGACTTTCTTTCTCAACACAGGTAGACTATCTCTCTCTCTCAGGGTGGTGCAGGTGGAGGACTCTCTATCTCTTGCTTTTCTTAAATTTTCCTCTAAAGCGGTGATCCTAAAAACTAACTCTTTGTTACGCTTTTTAGTTTCAAAAGACTCAGTATATAGCTCGGCGTAGGCGCGTTGAAGATCACTCTCGCTCTCACTAGTGTCATCCTCCCCCTCACTCACATCTCTCTCACTGTCGAGGTGTCCGTGTGATGCATCATCCTTATCATTGTGAGGAGAACTAAAAGTGCTCACATGACTAGCCATGAATGCGGTGAAGTTATAATCATGCGGTGACTCATCTCCGGAATCCACCGACTCGACCTCACTGCCGTCACTAAGGGTAGCATTAAGGACAGCTTTCCCTTTCTCTCTGTTAAGACGTGTGGCACACTCAAAAGCTCTATGACCCCTACCGTCGCACTCAAAGTATCTCTCACTTTCTTTCTTAGGAGGATATTTGAAATCTTTTTCATTTTTCTTTTCAAACTTATTTTTCTCAAATTTCTTTTTATCTTTAAAATTGCCATTTTTCTTAAATTTGAGAATCCTCTTGAATTTTTTTGCAAAAAGAGCCAAATCATCTAAGTCAAAATCACAATCAGAATCTGACGTGTCAATCTCTCTCTTTCTAGATGACTCTACCCTCTTTCTTGCCGACCCCTCACTTTTTCTCTCTTGGGCATTAAGTGCAATTCCCTTATCTTTAGACCTAGCAGTTATAGGGAACATATCAATTTCATAAGTTTGCAAGTCTCCTACAAGTTCTTCCAATTTTAGCATATTTAAATTACCCATAGAATTTAGCACAGCGGCTTTTGGGATAAAACGCTTTGGCAGAGAACGATGAATCTTTTTAAAGACTCTCGCATTAGAAATATGTTCACCAAGATTAAAGCTAATACTAACAATGTCAGAAAAACTAGCATAAAAATCATCAAAACATTCAGTCTCATGCATGGTGATGGTTTTAAATTTAGTTGTCAAAATTTGCAATTTACACTCTTTCACAGCATTAGTTCCTTCATGGGTGAGTTGTAAAACATCCCATGCCTCTTTTGACGTAGTGCACGTCATTATGCGTTTGAACTCATCAGGTGTGACAGACCCAGAAATAGCACTCAGACCCTTAGAATTGAATGATGACCATTTAAATTCTTTTTCATTCCAAGAAGTGACAGGTTTTAAATTGATCACATTATCAACAGTGATGGAGGGAGGTGTCCACCCTCTTTCAACCAAAATCCAGACACGTTCATCAATGGCTTTTAATGAAGATCTCATGCGGGCTTTCCAATATGCATAGTTTGTCCCGTCAAAAACTGGCATTTTATTATATAAATTCTCTATTATGAACACACTCATTTTTCAAAAGTTAATTTTTTCAGAAAAATCGATATCTTAGAAAAATTTTGCGGAAAATTACACTGTAAATTTGTGTAACTGGCTCTGATACCAATTTGAGAAGAGTAAGCTTGCGTTCAAATAAGGAAGTTATTTAATTAAACACAGTTCTTACCACTTAAGTCCTAAACATGCATATATGTGATTAAATACGATGATGAAACATGCAAGAACACATATATGAGGAAAAATCCCCCAAAGGGGCAAAACCTTTTATTTTCACAATAATTTTGTAAGAGTACGGATTACAGTGAAAATATATGACACAGAAATACCCTCGGGTGTCGGTTCTGTTGTCGGCGGCTGGAACTATCCCTTTCCAGTAGGGCAGCAGTGAAGAAGAGAGCGACTTCCTCATAAATTACTCCAGATGAGTAAATGATCCTCTTCAAGGTTTAAAGATTCACACACATATATGGGAATGGTTTTGTGAATCAAAAAGGTTTGGAAAACCTTAAAAAGTGAAGTCTTATTCTGGGCTGTTTTCGCAGAATTTTAAGATTGCAAAAAGACTTGAAAAATGTGTAGAAGGAGATCAGATATTTATACAAAAATCGAGGCGGTGGCTCGTTTGAACGAGATAGCCATGTCGCTCGAACAAAGGACAGAAGTCGTTCAAACGAGATCGCACGACATGCCTATCTCGCGCGAACGACTTTCAAAGTCGTTTGAGCGAGCTCGTCGATCGAGGCCATTCGCTTCTACAAGTAGAAAAAATTCTGCTTTTGATAAAAAATAAAACTAGACTTCAAAAATAATTTTCAAAAATATTTATGCAAATATTTATGCAAATATTTAAAGCTCCAACAAAACATATTACTGATAGAGCGTAGTGGAGTAGTGGGAATGAGCTGAGCAGCACGTTGCATGATGCATGTGAAGAAAATGGATGCATTGAATTCGGATAAAGGCCGTCGAGGATGATCGTGTTGACGTGCCGAATGTAGCGGTATCAGACATATGAACTGTGATCTAGGAGAAAAATAGAAATTTACTAGAATCTACCCCGGATATTTATAAAATTATGTCCTTACAAGAACTCATAGGAGATCTTAAAACTTATGAGATCGACAGGTTTCCTAACACTGTTAAGCCTAAGGTTAGAGGGATTTTACTTAGGTCCCAATCTAGAAAGAGTGAGGAAGTGTCTAAGAAGAGAGAGAAGAAGAAGAAAGAAAGAGTTTGTTAGTCCGTGTCTGAGGGAGAGTTTGATTTTGATGATATGGCCTTGTTTGCTAAAAAATTTTAAAAAATTCTCAAATTTTCCAAAGAAAATTCTTCCAATAAAATTATTTTTGAGAAAAATAAAAAGAAAGAGGAGCCCATTAAGAGAGGTGAGAAAGAGGCAAAGGCGAGATGTTTTGAGTTCGAGGTCGAAGAGAAAAAAGTGTTTGAATGTCCCACTATGCTAAATAGAAAGGGCAAGAAGACTGCTAATACCGCCAATCTTAGCGATAGTGAGATCGATGTGATTGATTCAAGGGATGAAACATGTCAAGTTATGTGTGTTGACTTTATGGCTAGTCACGTGAGCACATCTAGTTTGTCCCATGACGATGAGGGCAGTTTTATACATGAGAGCCTCGATGATGATTTGAGTGTTTCGAGTGAAAATGAGGGTGATATTAGAAGGGAGGGTGAAAGTGATATCCAAAAAGCGCTTAGAGATTTATATGCCAAGACCTTAAATATCAAGAAGTTGAATAAGGATTTTTGTCTTAAGGTGTTAGATTTAGAGAGAGATATAGGAGTTTTGAGGGAGTATCAGGCGTCGACGAGTTAACTCGAGAAGCTGAGGGTTTCTTATGTGAGCAGTTGATCGTCTTAGTCCGAAAAAAGAATGAACTTGATGTCCGTGTATCCCACCTCATGAGAGAGATCTCACACGTGACCAGGAAGTCAAGGTCACTATAGAGGACACATATAAGAAGGTTGGAAAGATGCACCTCGGTCCCACTTTAGGTAATGTTGAGAGACTGGGTGTAGGTTATGATTGTGCATTTACTTCTCATGTTCCACCCGATTCGGTTCTTGAGTTTGTGATAGATCCATATGGCTCTTGAACTAACCCACCTAAGCATTCATTTCCTCGTAGGAGAGCGCGTCCTAGACGGTTTGAGAGAGGTGTTCCAAGACACGTTTATGTTTGCTCCCATTGCAAGAAGAGAGATCACATTAAAGAATTTTTCTTTAAGTTGGTTAGTGTCTCTTAGGTTTTTACCTCATTATGCTACTATAATTGTTCCCACATGCACACCCCACACATGATACTTCACATGCTCCAGCACATCACGTGAGAGATTTTGAGCACTTTCGAGAGAAAGTTGAGTATTCAGTCAATACTTCAAATGATTTGATGGATGTCTTTCATAAGATCTCACCACCTTTAGAAAACACCTCCGGACCTAATGATTAAGGTTTAGTTTTTTTTACTAGCATAGGATGATTTTCGTGACGATATTTTATGCCTATTCCGAGTGTGTACCACCTTTGTATTTTTTTTCATTTTCATATATTTTTTGAAAAATCAAAAAAAAAATTATTGTGATAAAATTTTTGAAACACAAAAAGATTTTTGTATTTTGTTTTGCATCATTTATGAATGAACATTTAAGATGACCAAGTCACAAATTCATTCCATTATCCATGTGTTTGTTTAATAGTGATTTGAGATGCATCATCGTTTCATTTTCTGCATTACAATGTTTGGAGTCAATGAGATGTTATTAGTTGTTACATGCTACAGGTTTGACTCATGATTTTATTTAATTCACACGTGCACGGATTTGTTTGATTATTGTACTTATTTATCACATATTGGTCAAAATATTTTCAACTCAATCCTATCTTTAAAACGAACCAAATGCAATAAAAGTTGACAATGAAAGTAGTGCATGTAACAACCATTGCCTGTGAGGATTTGTTTAAAATTAAAAAAAATGACGAGTGTACATGGGAAAAGGCTACGAGAGAATAATAATCTCGTCGTGAAATCCAACATTTGAAAAGTGCCAAAGAAAAAATTAGGGCAATAAAAGGAAAACATGCGAGAAAGGGGGCAAATAATTTAGTTTGATCACCTTAATAGAAAAATAAAAAGAATTACTATTTATAAGGGTGTTTGGATGGAAATAAAACAACGGGTTTGTATGTCCTAACAAAGTCTTGAAAAAGAATTACATAGTTTTAGACGTTATTGACATGGAAATCATTTTAGACTTTGATGTGTCTATTAGATTAAGTCAATTTCGTATAAATTTACATTTTTACACCGAAGGAAGATTTTTAGTTCATTCGTTAGGAGTATCCATATTCATCGTGCACATATGTTATATTTGACTGAGTTGATTTTCCTATCGAATTTGTTCACACACATTCATCTTGTATCCACGATTTGGTTATCTTAATGTAAATTAGTTGTGTGTGTTGTTTTCTTCGTAAAATTATTTTTGCTTAAAATTTTAAAAAATTAAAAATAGTTTGGGGAGCCTTTTGAGTTTATCGTTTCATGAGCGTATTTGATATATTTATAATGTTTTTCTATGCTTATTGTGACACTCCATATTTATTTTGTCTATTTAGAGCAAATAAAAAGGTGGAGAACCAATTATGAATTATGGGGGAGAATTGATTTACTTTATTTGATTTATGCTTATCTCGTTCCAAATTCGATACGTCGCAAAGGTATTTGTTTTGTCTATTGTTTGTAAGACTTTGATGATCATTTGGAAAGAACACAAAAGAAGAGCAAGGAAAGCAAAAAGACTTGAAAATGTTGAAGATTTTTTTGAAGACTTACATTTTTAGTATATTTTCATTTTTGGGTTCATGGGAGGGTATTATATTAGTATAGGACATTTTATTGATAATTCGAATTATTTTTATTTTCTACCGACATAGACATAGTGGGAGATTTGTAAGGACATACTTTCGATAGTCCCGAGTTTACATTGAGTATGTCGTATACCATTACAACCGTCAAAAGAAGTTCACATTCATACATTGAAGAAGGTGGATTCGAATATCAAGTATCTTTAATAACAGTCCTCTACGAGATTGATTTTGGTAAGGAATGCGTTTTAGTTTTGAAAATGTTTTACGATAGTATTGTGATATTTTTCAAACTATTTTTTTATCAAAATGAGGCATTTTTCTAAGTTAAAATATTTTCTGGAAGACCTGTAGGCGAGCATTAAATTTATATTTTATCACTTATGTCGTTAAAACAAAAAGGCAATGTCGTTCAAATGACATGATAATGTCGTTCAAAAGACCCCTTCTAACGACATCACGCCATTTCTTAGGTTACGAGATAGGTTGTTCCTTATTTGCATCAAATGACCCTACATTGTTTTGCATTTTATCAGGTCATTCACATCACATATAATGTCATTGAAATGACATCAAGAAGTCGTTCGAAAAATTTCCACCGCCTCAAGTATTTTATTTTGCTATAAATACATGTTTTATGAGACTTTTTCATCAACACTTCTATTGCACAAAAACTGCATATCTGTAGACATTTAGTCTTCACTTTTAGGGATAATTTAAGTTATGATTCATGCAAAACATCCTATATACTTTTGTGAATCGTTTTGGAAAACAAAATACATCTTTGTTGAAGTTTTTCTTGTTGAGAATAATTCTTTAATGCTGGAATGGTAGTTCTTGCGGCAGCTCTTAATGATGACTGTGATCATTGGGGAAACTCGAGGGTTTTCGTTGTTGAAGGAGAAGTTGCAGTTCTTGAAGTTCTTGAGGGAATCTTTGTTAGTTATAGGCTGCGGTCTATGTGGATTTTTTGCGGGAAATTCATTGCAGATTTCTTTATGTAATTATAAGTGGCGATTTGCATTATATAGTGAAATAAAGGTTTTGCCCTTTCGGGGGATTTTTCCTAAATTTGATTGTCCATTGATTTGTTATTGTGTGTTTGATTTATTCAAATAGATGCATGTTCAGGGTTTAACTAAATTGGATTGAAAATTGACTCTAATTAAATAAGTTTTAATAAAGGAAATTTGTGAATCCCATAAATAATTGATATCACGCATTCTCTGAAAATTAATTTTATTTTTTATTAAGCACCAATTAAACTTACGTTGGGTAAATATTTGGTCCAATTTAACCTTTTCACTAAGAAAGAATCTCAGTGATATAATAAGAGTAAAATAGATCAACAACCACAACATCATGAGGTACAAGGAAAAGTCATAATGGAAAAAACCACGAAAGACACAACCACACAAGTCTAATATGATATAGGTATCATACAAGGACAAATTTGAAGGCTTCAAGCCTTGATGAATCTTTTTTCTCTTTGATACCTTCTTCACATTCACCACTAGATGCCTTCTAGTGGTAATAACAATTACGAACCTCGCACATCTCGATATTCACTGATCTTACTTACTTCCTCATTGGTCCAGCCATCACCTAATGCCAATAGGGAATCCACTGCTCAAAAAAATACTATGGGTGCAAACTTGGATCTCAAACACGCATATTATGTTGAAACTTGGATCTTAACAATGGGTGCAAAATAGGGTTACAAGAAGCTTAGATATGTTCTTGGAAAACCTTTTTTGCAAACCTTCTCTTTAAAAATTGCCAACACTTTAATTTAAATAAAAATGAAAAGTCAATGGCACAAAAATCTAGACAAACAAATTTAAAAAAAATAGGTAGATCGTTCGAATGAGATTAGGTCATTTCATTTGAACTAAAAAAAGTCATTTAAAGGACATGCCACACTCGTTAAAATGAGGATCAAATGACCTTCATGCGAAATGTTTGTGATAAGATAAAATGGAATGCTCGAAATAATAGGTCACTCAAAATGAAGTCCATAAACTCGTTTGAACGACTAATTAAATTCTTTCCAACAAAATTGAAAACAAAAATAATTTTTCTTTAAAAAATCATTTTAAAAAATTAACTCAATAAACATTTAGAAACTCTAAAACCTAAACCGAATCCAGGGATCAAATATAAAATGCATTCATGCCTTATCTCTATCCCATTGACAGAAGATAAAAGCCATCAAGAAACTTGAAATGATGTTGATATCATTTTACTTAGCCGATATGGTCTTCAATGTGCATCATAAGCTTGAAGGACAAACTAAACTCAATTCCTAAACTATGACTCAAGCAGTTTTTTTCAATAAAGACAATATTGCAAATTTATAATTACATATTAAAAACTTTCCCTTACACCATTTTTAGGTGGATTTATGCTTATTCTAGGATGACCAGTCTAAGTAGGGTTGTACTACCATTTTATAGTGGGGTTGATGCTAAATCTTAGGTCACCAACTTATTCCAAGTCATACCACCCATTCTTAGGTGGGTTTTATCTTATTCTTGACCACCCGAATCGAGTTTTGTTGTACCATTTTTTCAAGTGGGTTCAATGTAAAATCTTAGGCGAATGGATTTATAGAAGTCGTACTAACCATTATCATGTGGGTTTAGGCCTCATCCAGGCTAACCAATACTAGTTGGGTTATCAATGTTTTCAGGTGGGTTTGATCCCAAATATTTGGAAACTAACTCATTATAAGTTTTACCACCTACTCTTAGGTGGATTATGCCTATTCTAGGCTGACCAATCTTAGGCGAATGAATTATTATAAATCATACCATGCATTCCTAGGTGTGATTATGCCTATTTTAGATTGACCAACCTAAGTTGGGTTGTAACACGATTTTTAAGTGGGTTAGATGATGGTTTTAATCTTAGAGGTACAATTATGAAATAAACATATTTATTAACATGAATCTTATTTGTTGAACTAAAACATTTGTAAAAAGTAACATATCTACTTAATGATAGATTTTCTTAAGGTTCATGGGTGCAAATCATTACGTGGTTTTATTAGCCTCCTTCCTTTGAGACTATTATGCATGGATAAGTGGATGAAATTTTTTAGCACTAGATCTCTGACCTAAAACTTGAAGACTTTCACCTTCCTTCCATGTTGTTTGGATAGAACTTTCTGATATGCTTTATAGTGATCGCGAGTTAAATATTTTTATTCCTCTGCTAAGTCAAGCTCAGGAGCCAAGCAGTTGTAGTTATGGCCATCCTTAAAGATTTCAGTCCTTAGAGTTGGCCAGTCAAATTTTAATGGAATGATAACTTCCATTCCATATGCTAAGTGATAGGGGATTCTATTATTTATCATATGGGGGTTTCTCAGTAGGCCCTCTGGGATATATGGGAATTCGTCCACCCATGTTCCCTTTGCATTCTTTAGTCATCGTTTGGCCCCCATGAGTAAAGTTATGTTGTTGACTTATGCTTACTCTTGGGACTATGGGTATACCACTAAGTCATAATGAACTTGGATTTTGTATCCGAGGTATAAGTTCCTGAAGATGTTATGGTAAAACAGAGTTCTATTATCAGTTACCAAAGATCTAGGAATACTAAATCTGGTGATGATGTTCTTCCATAAATCATCTGGCATCAGCCTCTCTAATATGAGTTAATGGTTCGTCTTACACCCATTTGGTGAAGTAATCTATAGTATTTATCAGTTATTTCCTATTCCACAATGTTCCAGGCAGAGGTCTTAAAATGTCCCCGCCCTACTAAGAAAAATGCCATGGACTTGTGAGAGGGTTGAGATCATTGGTCTATTGATTGATGATGGGGGAGAAATCTTGACACTTTGCACATTTTCAGAAAAACATAATAGATTCTTTTATACATGAAATTCCACTAATAAACTTGAGATATTTTCCTGTAGGAAAGTGATCTTGCATGTGTATGAGCTCTGCAACCACCATTGTGCATCTCGCTGAGAATACCTTATGCTGGAACTGGGTGAACACGGTTGACAAAAGGTCTTGTGAATGACCATCGGTAAATTTTTTCCTTTGAGTTAAGTAAAACCTTATCGACTGGATCCTTAGATTTTGAGATTCTTTTCTATCTTGGGGAAAACCTCCATTCCTCAAATAAGGAATAATAGGGTCTATTGAAGGTGGGATCGATTTAACCGACATGATTTCTAGGATAATCTCTGGCTTATTAATGCTTTGTTGGTTAACGTATTCTACTTCAATCGTCCAATTCAAATCAGTGTCAATTGCTGATGCTAATAGTTATGGTGCCAGCATGAATATTGTAGTTCCTCGATAATTTATTTGTGTTAATCTAAAATACTTTAGTATTTTTCTAGCCTTATCCTGGTAAGTGAGCATTCATAGGTATCTAAATTCATATTCCCTGTTGATTTGATTGGTGATTAGACAGAAATCGTAATGCATGATAATGTCTTGCGCTCCCATGGTAATCACCCTTCGTACACCAGGAGTAATGGCCTCGTATTATTCTTCATTGTAAGATCTCTTAAACTCAAGCCTAACTTCCTTCATGATGAGGCATCTTTGTGGGGTGAAAAATATGATGCCTACATTGGTCCCTCACTCATTAGACACGGCATCAAACAATAGTATCCAACTCTTCTCTGGATATTTATGTTGCAGACTGAGAATTTTTAAAATGGTCATGAGCTAAACTACCTCCTTTTGGTATTATTGAGAGATCGGCTATAAAGATGGATAAAACCTGTCCATTAATGGGTATTCAAGGATCATTAATAACGTTAAACTAGTGCAGCTCTAATGACCACTTTGTCATCTCATTAGATAAATTTTCTTTCATTAGTACTTCTTCGAGAAGAAATGAAGTTAGGACGGTTATAGTGCGTGTGTTGAAGTAATAGTGTAGCTTCCTTGAACATGTTAATAATGTTAGTTCTAATACTTCAATCGACATGTATTCATTTTCTTATTTAAGGAGAGTTTGACTATCCTAATAGACCAATGAGTTCTCTTCATCTTGATGTAAAACCAGATCTCCGATAGTTGCATGTTGAGAAATAGTCGGGTACAAGTGGGTTTTATTACCTCTAGCCATGGTTAACAATAAGGGGATATGCCAAGTATTATTTGATCTTTTCTAGTTGTTGATCTCAATTCCCTATCCAGATCATGGTATTTTCCTTATTTAAGTTTTAATAGAATGTACAAAATGTTTCAGGCGACTCTACTATAAATCATTTAAAGGCGACTAGCATTTCAATTAGTACTTGGATGTCCCTAATAGTAGTCAACTTATTTATGCTATGAAGGGCACAAATTTGGTATTAATTGGATTTTATCCATCTTTGCATTCCCCAGCATCCTATAAACTTTATAGAATTGACTCTGAAGGCACATTTAGAGGCATTCAACTTCATTCTATAGTACCTAAATATTTTGAAGGTGTTAGAAAAATATTTGATGTGATTGGATGCATAAGTTTTATCGACAAGCATATTATCACTTCAAACTCCATGGTTGGACTGATCTTCTTCTTGAACGTATTACTCACGAGATGTTATTATGTTGCCACTAGATTATTGAGGCCAAAAGGCATGACTTTGTCTGAATAAGGACCCACATTATGATGAAAGAGATCTTTCTGTGATCATGGCCAAACAAATGTGTTTGATAATATCTTAAATAGACATCTATGAATCTCATATGTAAATGACCTACTATAAAGTTTACAAGCTAATCAATCCTAGGGAGAGGAAAGATATGCTTTGGCTATGACCTATTATGGTTTGTAAAGTCAACACAAACCCTCCATTTTCTACTCTTTTTTACCACGATTGTGTTGGATATCTAGTAGTAGTTGGCATGAATTATATTTTTAACTTCATTATGCACCGCGTCGACTTTATCGGGGACAAACCTTTTTTTCTTCTTCTTGACTTATCGACATGTTGTATCCACATGAAGTCGATGTCAAGAAACATCTATATTAATTCCTAGAAGATTATAGGGCTATCAGGGGAACACATTCTCTTTTATTATAAGAAAGTGAATGATTTGATATGTCTCACCTTGTAATAATTCAAAACTAATGAGGAAGGTTTTGTCTGGCTAAGATGAGTCTAGAGAAATGATTCTAATTTTATTCTTTATTAGAATGGTGGGGGCCAGTCTACTCTTCTCCACCATTAGGTGATCTCCCTTTGGTTCTATATAGGATGATCACTCTCTAAATTGTTATTATCTTAACTTTTCGAAGGTCGATCTCGATTTTCTTTGATAGGAGAAAGAAATTAAATATGGGCCATCACTTGATCTCTCGTGACTTCAATGACTCATTGGTCAATTATAAATTTAAGTTTTTGATGAAGCGATGATGGTGTAGTCCTTTTAGTATGGATCCACCCTCTACCTAAGATGGAAATGTAAATTGAATTTAATCAGATCACGTGAAACACAATTTCACGATTAATAAGATTGACCTAATTCAGCAACTTATCCCTCACAATTGAGTCTCCACATCACTATTAAAACGAATTAGAAAATCAAGCTTCATGTCAAAATCATGGATGTATTATCGAATTTTATGCATCAAATTGACGTACATGATCTCCGATGAAATTCCTTGATCAGTTAATTTTCATTTAATGTCGAGATTTTCCACGTGGAGAGTAAGGCCAAATGAATTTTTATAAGGAAAAATAATGTCAATCGGATCCTCTTCATTGATTAAAATTTCCTTATTAAGATCAATGACCTTACATTCTCATTTGGTAAGGATGGGCTTCGAAATCTAAACCTATAAAGCTTCATTCATGCTAGCCACGATCCTCACAATTTCCCTCATTTTTTCCTATATACACTGGGATGGAATAGTATAGCCATGTATGGATACAATCATCTCGGATAGTGGTGTGTCCATCTCGAGTTGGGGGGTCGGGTTCTCCGAAGGTGGATCCCTCCTTCCTTCCCCCTCTTTTCAGCGTGTGCATGGGATTGCATACTTTATCGGGGCACTCAGCCATCGTCGATGTGGGGTGATTTTTAGAGATAGATTTGCCAACCTATTTTTCATGAAAAAGGAAAAGAAAATATCATCACCTCGATATAACTACATCAAGGAGAATATTAATATTTACAAAACAAAGTACTTCAAGGGTCCAGGGAATAAGTTACTAAATTGGAAGGTGTTGGGCACCTATTCCGCCCTTTCGGTCTCTCATGAGAATGTGTTAGTCATCTCTCGTAGACCTTCATGGTGTGTGTGCCTATATGCATAATATAAATGGAGGGAGGAATCGATTGACTCGCGTCATGGATAAAGGCAGAGCGAAGTCATCTTTAGGAGTGTTCCCAAAATAATAATGAAAATTATGATGTAGTTGTTTGTTGATTCACAAATCGTTATAGAAGAATGATTGTATATATTGATCAAGACACAAGCAAAAAAACAAGCATATATAATGAATATATCTAGAATATATGATGAGAATAAAATAACAAATATATTTGGGAGTACTCGAGTCATTGGATTCACACATGACTCCTACGTAGTCCGGAGGGAATCAAAGTCCACATAGTTCAAAAAAAGTTTAGGGTGGGGTTTAACCCATAAATCCAATCAGGGACTTTATTATGTGTGTGTGTGTGTGTATAAAAGGTGTCCTAGTGTGAAAAGATGTGATAAGAAATCCTCCTCAAGAATTTACAAGTGAACCCTCCTTTTTTTTATTTTTGGGTTTTTCTATGAAAATAAAGTATGCGCGCATACTACTAAAAATGAATCTGGAATTAAGGTATGTGATGTAATGAAGTAAAGTACTACAGTGAAAAGAAAGTGACTAATACAAAATTAAGAGAATTTAAAGACAAAGGGGAATAAATGTACCTCCTTATGATGACCTGAAGTAAATGTAGCTTATAAATGTGATGATCTCAAGGTGAGGTGATGGTGTTTTGAGGAGGTGGGGGGGATTCTATTGAAAAGAGTATGAAAATAATGGAAGGAATGTGGGAAATGGTATTTTAGAAAATAATAGCTCTAAATTCGAGGAAATTCTCTCTGAATTATTGAGAGGGATATTCAGGGGTTCCTTTCAAAGTGAGTCACAACCTCTGTTTATAGGGCCAAGAGGGATGTCAATCGTCATGCTCCTAGACCTGCCTATCAACATTGAACCATAGACACACTCCTGATAGGCAGGATACTGTGGTTTCCAATTGGCAGTTTGAGGTAGTTTTTCAGAATAAATGACATAAAATGTGAACCATAAGTCAGAATCACACATGGGGTGGACCTTGTGAAACTATATTCAGATACCTTCAAGAATTCCTTAAGCCTCTCCTGCGTTAGGGAGTTGACCTTGGTCAAATGAGGCTCGGAAGAACTCGTTGGTCACTAGACAATAAATTCTTAGAAGAAAATGAATCGTTCAACCGTATTGTAAGGCCAATTCAGACTAGGGATGGGCTATTGGAAAGGTTATTTTGATCCCTTCGAAGATTCATTCAGTTTCGTTCATTTCGAAGGGGTCAAAAGAGGCTATAAGCACCTGATGACACTTCGGAGTAAAATGGGTCGTTCGTCCATATCGTAAGGCTAATTCATGAATGTGTGGCCCATTATAAAGGGTATTCTAAGCCATTATAAGACTCATTTAGTGTCATTAGAGATGAAGAGTTGACAGGAGTCAACCGAAGCCCGTGAGAGACTGATGGCTTCCAGAGCAATTTTTGAGATAAAATGGATCATTTGTCTGAATAGTAAGTCATATTTATGCATGGGGTGGACCGTTGGAAGTGAATTTCGATCCATTCATATATTCATTGAACTTTTGCTTAGGTGAGTAAGTTGATTGGGGTCAAAACGGGGCCCGGGAGCGCCCAGTGGCCTCCAAATCAGTTTTCGGGGTAAAATGAACCTTTCATCCAAACTTTAAGGCTGATTAGTCCACAAGGAAGATTTTTAGAAAATGGATTCAAATATCTTTAAAGATTCATTGATCTTTCAATCAGACGATAAAGTTGATCGAAGTCAAACGGGGCTTAGGAGTGCTCGGTGGGCTCTAAATAGGTATTGTGGGTATGATTTAGGGTTTACGGTGATTGAGTGTTAGGGACCTAAGGAGGTTCTTAGTGGGGTATTAGGATGGCGTGTCTGCAGAGAGACCTTTGATGAGACATCTTGTAACAAATGAAGTCCATTGAATGTTAGACATGACAATGGCGTTGGGAAAGAGGTTTTATAAGTCGATTATGAGGACTTGGAGGATGAGGATGATCGATTTAGTGGGTCAAGGTTAATTCTAAATACCTAAGGAGATTAGGATTATTGATTCAGTGGGTCTAGACCTGAAGATATTAGGATGAACGATTCAGCGGGTCGAGGTCAATTCTGAGGACCTAAAGAGATGAAAACGACCGATTCAGTATGTCAAAGATGTGTAACAATCGGTTTTAAGGGGATAGAGAAAAAAAATTCGGTGGGTTAAATTTCTAAAGTTGTACTGGGGATGATCAATTCTAATAAGGGTCGAGGTCAATTTTGAAGACATGAAGTTGTGACGACTAATTCTGAGGGTCGAGGGTAATTATGAGGACCTAAAATGATGACGACTGATTCTACAGGTCGAGATCAATTTTGAGGACCTAAAGTTTTACCGACCAATTCCAAGTGTCGAGGTTTATTTTAAGTACCTTTAGTTGTAGCGACCAATTCTGAGGGTTTAGGTCAATTCTAAAAACCTAAAGTGATGACGACCGATTATGAGGGCCGAGGTCAATTCTGAGGACCTTAAGTTATTGCGACCATTCTGCGAGTTAAGGTTAATTCTGAGGACCTAAAGTTGTGATAATGAATTCTGAGGGACAAGTTCAATTATGAGAACCTTAAGTTGGGGATGACTAATTTTGAGGGCCAGGGTTAATTCAGAGGACCAAAAGTTATAGCAACTAATTCTTAGGGTCGAGTTCAATACTAAGCACCGAAAGTGATGACGACTGATTCTCAGGGCCGAGGTCAATTCTAATGACCTTTAGTTTTAATGCTGGGAGTTGTTATCCTAGAGAATTTTAAATTATCTTGAGGGTGTGGATGCACATGTGGTTTTTCTAGGGATTGTGTTTGTTTGGGGCTTCACAAGGGAACGATTTATCTTTGAGATATCCGACTTGAAATTTTATTATCTTAAGATTCCACTGGGGCATGTTTAGGCTTGGGAATTTGTAGTAGACTTGGATGCGAGCGCATCTTTGCTTTTGTTGTTGAGGATAGGTGTGTAAGATTAATTTGTCTGGAGATTATTTTGGAGATAAGGGTGTAAGATTAATCTAGGTGGGGATTTTGAGAGTTTAGAAGAGACTTGGCTCTCTAAAAAATTATTTTCTTGAGAAAAATGAGGTTCTATATTTTTGGGGGATTTTTGGGAAACTTTTGGGATTTTTTTGGAATTGTCTGTCATTTTCTATCCTTCTATAAAAAGGGGGCAATCCTCCCTATTTTCGCACCTTCAAGTTTTTGAATCTTTTACTTTCACTCTCAAAAAATCGTTCTTAAGTGTTTTTTTGCTTTAAGACTTCAAATGGTTGGTTTAAGTGAGGTGTACAATAATGCATGGTTGGTTGTCGATGACTAGGCTAGCGTGGAGTGGCAGTCTGGGATGATTATTACTCTTGGCAGTGAAAATGTCTTTAATCTGTTTGATCTTACGGATAATGATCATATTCTTCTACATGAGCTTATACACCATCGTTCGTCTAGGGTGAGGAGCCCTAGTTACTATGTAAGTGCAGGGACTTTTGGTATTCCATTTAATTTTTTCTTTCTTCATTTGTGGTAATAATGGTATTTTCTTGTTTTCCTTTTGAAGACTGACAATCCTCTTTCGACTATTTGGTCTCAAGGGACTACGGGATTGAATTATGTTTGGGAGAAGCTCCCTACTGTGGTATGCTGGATGATCTCCCCAGTGGGTATTGGTCATTTAGCGGCGGCTCTGGATAAGACACCACGTTCTTTTGCATTTTGTGTGCTTTGGGAGAGATGTGGTGGGACACTACCAACACTTTCCGTCTAGGCTATGATGGTGACTCTTATAGATGTTCAGTAGTTGAGAGGGGTTAAATGTGAGCGATTTTAGATAGTGATGGGACGCACACTAAGGTTGATTCTGGGGGAAATACAGGAAGCTTTCGAAGATGTAGAAGGTAGGATTGTGACTGGGGATTACCTCAAATGGTTACGAAAGTGGGTGGTGGAGAAGGTCCGGGCAGAGGAGACTGGTCAGAGGTGGTTCGTGGGCTTCCAAAACATGGAACATGGTGTTATGGTTATGTCTACGTTTGTCAGGATATACCGCTACATAGAGTGTATTCAGAATGCCAATCAGGAGTGGGAAACGTGGACACCTCCAGTGCCTGATAATGATCGTGAAGCAGGGCCATCCGACAGTTGAAAACAGAGTCTTGTAAAGCTTTTGGTGATTTTTCTAAAGCTATTGTGATTTCTATATTTTGTATCTGGGGGTTAAGAATAATTTTGTGTAGTTTGATTAGGGTTTGGTTTGTTTAGAAACAGTTTGGTCAGCGGAAAAGGGGCGGTTGGTTTGACTCGCTTAGCTGATACTTCGTGTAACAACGCCAATCATAAATAAAAGTTGATTTTGAACATATTTTGTTGTGCTTACTAATGAGTTTTTTTCATTTGAATTATCTATATTAATCGCTAAGGCATGCATAATCCTCGTGTTCATGTAAATGATAAGATGAACCCCCATTCTTGGAGGTTAGAGAATAATATAATTTTATGAAAAGAATGGAACCGGGCCCATGTATTGTGTATGGTTTGCCTACGCACCTTTAGAGGTCTTAAAACTTCTCATGAGTTTCATTTCAAAAGGAAATTTTTTTTTGAGAGGATCATGTCCCACGTAGTTCTAGGTAGGGGAAATGAAGAATGTTTTCTAGAATAGAAGGGGGTGAGAAGAGTCATAGGGCATCGAAATTTTGTACTAAGGGTAAAATTTCTTGAGACGATCCAGGTTGACTGGACGTTCATCTCTTCTCTATCAAGGTATGTGAGCATATAGCTACCTCCGAAGCGAATCTTCTTTATAATACAGGGGCCACTCCAATTCGGTTTGAATTTCCCTCTAGGGTTCCAGATAAGTTCTATGATCTCCTTGAGGGTGATGTCTCCTTTCTAGACACCACGATCTTTGACCTTTATGTTGAATGATCACGCTATCCAACGATGGTACCCCTTGTAGATATGGTACAAATGTTTTAGTATCCTTTTATCCAATAGTGATAGTTCATCAAAGAGATTTTGTTGCCATTATTCTTCGTCAAATTTTCTTTAGAGCAAGACATGGAGGGACGGTATTTCTAGCTCGATGGGCAGAATTACTTCCATGCCATATACAAGAGAATAAGGGGTGACCCCAATAGGCATTCTGATTGAAGTTCAATATCCCTTGAGGGAGTAAGGGATCCGATTAGACTAATTTCTGCAACTTTCAGTCATCCCACTGATTATAGTCTTGAGGCTTTTACTGACGGATTCAACGACACCATTGATTTGGGGTCAATAGGGGGACAATTTGTGACTCTGAATCCCTTATTCTTTGACTAATTCTAAAACCTCATATTCAAAGTGGATCCCATTATCTGACACTAACTTGTGGGAAACTCCTTATCGATAGATGATGTTCTTTTTTATAAACTTGGACACTTTCTTAGCATTCACCAGCATGTATGACTCGGCCTTAACCTACATGGTGAAGCAATCAATGGTGACCAGGATGAATTCATGACCATTTGAAGCTTTGGGAGTAACTTTCCCTATGTTTTCAATACCTCGGGTGGAGAAGGGCCAAGTAGAGGTCATGTTGTATAGCTCTCAAAGAGGCAAGTATTGGAGATTGATTAACTATTGGCATTTGAGGCATCCTTGGACATATGCAGTGCAATCTTGAACCATGATGGTCTAGTAGCACCCTTGACGGATGATTTTTTAGAAAGAATATGACCATTCATGTGGGGACCTCTTTCCCCGCTGTGAATCTTCTGCATCATTTCGTCAACATCAACCCTTGTTATATAGTGCAAATGGGTTCCATCATAGTTTCTTTTGAACAATGCTTTATCGCAGATGATATACTAAAAAGATAGTTTGCGAAGGGAAGCACGCTCTTCTTATCGACATCTTGGTTATACCTACCATATTTGAGTAGGCGCAAAATGTCATAATAACATAATCCGTCCATATCAGAATCTTCCTCTTGAATGAGTTCAATGTGCTAACAATGAGTAATCTTAGCTTGTTTCTGAACCTGGAAAGGGGCCATTATTATTCTCTCGGGCATGTCCACCATGGAGTCCAGGGAGGTAAGGGCGTCAGCTAAGATGTTCTTTGGATAGGGCAAGTAGTGGAAGGTGACACCATTTAATTGGGAGGCCAGTTATTCTAGATCGGCATGGATGGGTAGGAGATTTTCATCTTTAACTTTTTATTTTTTGAGGATTTGGCCAACGATAAGGGCAGAGACTTCGTGGACATCTAGGTGTCGAATTCCTTTCCGTAGGTAAATCTTGATGCCTACACTACATGCCTCATACTCGATCATGTTTTTGGTGTACTAAAAGTTTAGTTTGATGGAAAGAGGGGTCTGAAAATCATCAGGGGCTATCAGGAGTATTCCATTGTCGTAACCTTCTCATTAGTAGCTCCATCAACGAACATCTGCCAATTGAGGTCCTCCTGAGAGGTGTAGAGAATATCTTTGTCTAGTAATTCAGAGACCCAAAAATTGGCTTCTTCCATGGGGTAATCACCAAGGTAGTCGAAGATGGTTCTCCCTTTCATTGATTTCTATGTGAAGTACATAATATTGAACTCGACTAATAACATAAACCATCAGGCCATTTGACAGGAAAAAAAGGGCTTTTCTACCAAGCACTTGATGGGATCTATACGG
Source organism: Sambucus nigra (assembly GCA_949130495.1). Lineage (NCBI taxonomy): Eukaryota > Viridiplantae > Streptophyta > Magnoliopsida > Dipsacales > Adoxaceae > Sambucus > Sambucus nigra. The sequence goes on from OX422217.1 coordinate 161,589,575, forward strand.
GACACAAGTCTGAAGGGGAAAGCAAGCATGTAATGCCATAACTTCTGCGTGACCTAGACCATGGTAACATATGTTTTCTCTAAAGTAGTGTAGTTAACTTTTTACTCGATTAATTTCTGACTGGCGTAATAAATTGATCTTTCCCTGTGGAATTTTTGAATGTATTAGGCTAATAAAGTACCAACTACAGTTTCTGTCACGATAAAGTATAAGAGTAAGTAGAGTTCTGGGTACGGAAGTATAAGCACCAAAGTTAAGGTAAGGTATCACTTGATTCTGTCAAAGGTTTCTTGGCAGGCCTCAATCCAAACTTTGGTAGAATCCTTCTGGAGAATCTTGAAAATAGGTTAAGATAGAAGCCAATTGCCTAATGAACCGACTGATGTACTATAGCTTTCCTAGGAATCTTTGAACTTACTTCTCCATCCATCATGGTGGAATATTAAGTATAGCTTTCAGTTTGGTAGGTTCTGCTTCGATTCCCTTTTCACTATCCATGAATCCCAAGAGTTTCCCCTTTGTGATGACGAAAATATAATTGTATGGGTTCAACCGCATCTGCTATTGCTGTAGTTATTCGAAAAACTTTCGAAAGGGTTGGAATATGACCTTCCCGAGTCTTAGATTTGATGATCATATCCTCTATGTAGATTTTGACTTCTTTGTCAATAAGATTATGAGGATGGTTGTGGCAGCCCTCTCGTAGCTAGATTCGATGTTCTTGAGTCCGAAAAATATCATAGTATAGCAGAAGGTTCCCCATGGGGTGATGAAGGCAGTTTTCTCCTGATTGTCAGGGAGTATCTTGAATTAATTGTATACAGAGAATTCATCGATAAATGACTTGAGGATGTGTTTATCCGTGTTGTCCACGTTCATGTCGATGTTGGGTAATGGATAATCATCCTTTGGGTATTCTTTATTCAAATCCTAATAGTCGACACATATGTGAACTTTCCCTCCAGACTTAGGTACATGGACGATATTAATGAGCCATGTAGGATATTTGACTACACTAATGAAACCTATGTTTAGTTGTTTGACAACTTTTTCTTTGACTTTGAGCGACCATTCGGTACGGATCTTTTGTGGCTTCTGTTTGACCGGCTTGCATTCTGTGAATGTGGGGATCTAGTGTTGAGTTATTTTCGGGTCAATGTCAGGCATATCATCATAGGACCATACGAAGACATCCACTAATTCCTTTACTGGTTCCTTAAATTGTGCACACTCATGCTCGTTAAGGGTAGACCATATCCTAATTTTGAATTAATAGCTACTAGAATTGAAATTTATAGCAACAGTTTCATCATCATAATTTGAACGCGATTATGTTGTTTGATATTTTCCTTATTAAGATCAATTAATAATTATTCATTTGCAAAATCTTCATCATCAAGAGTTTGATTAGAATCGAGATAATTAATGTAAGGCACAACAAGATGCTCAAAATCTTTGTTTATTTCATTTTCAGAAAAAACAACATTAAGAAGCTCTTCAAAAGAGGTATCAATTACATTAATATCAGAATAAGGAATAATATCATCGGAGATGAAGAGATTTTGATAGCGTAGATAGCAGGGTTACGTTGAATATGGTCAAGTTGGACATGCATGACATTCTAGTTTAGGAGAGTCATGTCAACAACTCTAATCTGAGTAGATGGGTCCGACGGTGCAATATTTGGATGGATCAGGTAAATACTCAGCCCTAGTGTTTGTAGGTTGAATGAGTCTTAAGAATCACTTTCCTTATAATTTCTAATAATTGTCATGGCTTTCCCAGTAAGAGTTTAAACTTTATGCTAGCAGTCTATAACCCAACGATTGCTATCTTTAATGAAGATTTCCAATCTCGGTATCATCTTCTTATTAATATGGTCATACCATGGTTCAGGGAAGTCACAAAAAAGAATGCCTTCCCCTATATTGATAAACCTTCAATTCAAATAGTCTCTCGAAATAGTCCTTTCTTCTTCCAAACTTCTTTTCGATCGTGGTTGCAGGAGGGTTTTGAGTTCTTCTGGTGAGGGTTGGTAACCCAGTCCACATGGGGGATAGGCCTCCTTCAGGACTATGGGCTCAAGGATTCCTTGATAGCGTCATCATATCTCCATTTCGAGTATAAAGTGCATTATCTTAAACATTTAAATCACGTTAAGATTGTTGTGAGGGTTGTGTTTAATACAAACTCGATCTCTGAAACTATCTCTTACTAGAAGGGGAACTAGGTCAAATCAGAAGCCTTAAGGGAGCATGTCATTCGTTTCAAGTTGGATCTCTAATACCGAGTTACGAGTACAGGAAGTGTCTAAACTGTCGTCATCCCCTAAGATGGTGATAAATTGTCCATCGACGAAGAATTTCAGTTTTTGATAAAAAGAAGATGATATCCCTCGAATACTATGGAAAAATGGATGACCAAGAATAAGGTTAAAACATGCACTTATTCTAATAACTTGAAACTACGTGATAGGATTGATAGGGACAGCCCCTACTGTGAGTTTTATGGACCCCATTACCTCTCGTTAGGTATTGTCGTAAGCACACACAATGACGGAAGTGGGAGTGAGATCACTGACTTTCAAACCTAAGCAATTAAAGGTTCTAAGGAGACAAACATTAAGAGCATATTCGTAATCAATAAGTGAGATTGGAACTGCCTTTCCTATTACTTCAATGGAGGTGTTGAGGGAATAATTGTGGTTAGGGTCGAACTTTGATATCTCTACTTCGAAAAAGGATAGGATTCTCAAAGAGGTTAAGGACCTAGCCATGTTCATGGCTTCTTCGAGATTAGTGGATGGAGAGATCATAGGCCCGATAAGGAGTCTTGTCAGAGAATTTTGATGAAGTTGGGAGGATAAGAAGAGCCTACATAAGGTAATGTTGTCTTGGGTTTTCTTGAGCTGGTCAAGGACTTTACTTTCTTCAACAGTCATCTCTGGTATGGGGAGTTCTTTGACAACTCTTTTTCCCCTATTTATCTCGGACACGTGAGGAATTGGATCTGTCTCCTTGATCTAGTTATGTGATTTACCGAGGTGGGGGAGAACCAGAACCCTATGTCTTCATCTATTTCTGGATGACTGGCCACCTTGTTGATTTCTCCCAACAGATCTTCAACGGTAATTATTTAGTACAAACTAGATATTAGACTGGTGTCTCCCTGACTAGGCTAGTCATTTGAGCTATTAAAGTTATCCCTCATCTTGTGGATACTATGTCCTCTTTCAAAGAGAAATTAATGCATTCAATAACCTCAACATCTTCATCGTATAGATCTTTCAACTCAGCGGGAAGGTGCGGGAGTAAAGGCACCAATCTTCCTTTGAGTTTCAAAACAGTGATCATGACGTTACTGCTTCAAACTTATCTTGTATGTTAAAATGCATCAGCCATAATCTGTACTATATCATCCAGACTGACTTCGTTAATGGTTACCATCCATTCATTTGACTCCCGAGACCAATTTTGGGCTTCCATGAACAAGCCGCTAAATTTGCGATAATCAACAATCATTCAGCGAGAAATTTAAGACCAAACTCCAAGAGTTGGTTCAACACAACAGGTAACTCCATATCTTTCCCTTCAGACCAAGAACAGATGACAATGCAGGCCCTTGTAGAAAGTGACATATCTTGATTTTTGAAGAAGGCAAGGTATAGGAGAAAATACAAATAAACTTTGAGCGGTTTAGGCGAGATTATGGGTATGATGGGTGTTTTATTGAGCACAATTTGAGGAGAGGGAGAAAATTCTAGGTCACTCTATAGAAATATGGAGTTTTCATGGGTTTGAAGTGACTTATAATTGGTGTTGGGTTTAGGATTGACTGGTGGGGCGATGATACCCCGGTAATTTAAACCTTGGCTTACATACCAAAGGTGGAAGCACTAGTTGGTAGTATGGCTCGTAGACTAGTGGAAATCATAACGGGAATTGGCTGTTAATTTTGTAATGAGTGGATTTGGTAGTGGATGAAGGCCCAAGGGTTTAATGAGATTTTGGCTCAACAGGTCCTGGTAGACTTTGGACACGGGAGCATGGAGCTCAGTATATTCTTTCTTGGTAGGGTTGGAGTGACTTTTCGGTGCCTAAGAGGTAGTAGGTTGGGAAATGTTGTTGATGGTTAAGACTATCGCAATGTAGGGCTTCTCATATTTTCAGGGAGTGAACTATCTGATCACTTTCTTTGGCTCAGATTCAACTTTGGCAATGCCTTCCTTAATTTCTACATTAGCCACTTGAAGGGATCAAAATCATCAGTAGTACTCTCCTCCCATGGATGCTCGGATATGAGGCAAGAAGTTCTTCATGATACTGACTTGTTCCTCTTCGAAAGGTCTATTGGTCATAGTAACAACTTTCTCTCTCCATATTCCAATGAAGGTACTTACTGTTTCCACAGGGTTCTGCTTAAGAAGATCTAGATCTCGACATGTAACCTCTAGCTCTTTATTGTACTTGTATTGTGACATGAATTCCCCAGTGAAATCCTACCAGCTATGGATTTTAGATTCTTCAAGGGATATAAACCAATGAACACTCGCCAAACTAGGCGATTATTCACGAACTTTATCCCTGACCAGGAGGTGTGAGTCACAGATTTGGTACGTGACCAAATCAGGCGTGACCAATTTCAATGGTCATAGCCCAAATCCCTGACCTACAGCCTGGTCACGAACTTCCAATAGTCACATATGTCATCATAGTCCATGGCCGTGACCTTCTTCACAAGTCTGGTCACATCCCAAACCCAATACCATTACCCGATTAAGAAAGCATTTAGTCATGTCCCATAGCCGTGACTATGTTCTCTATACAATTAAACTTGGTCACGGTTTTGAGCCGTGATTGTTATTCTTATGATTAATATTCGTCATGGTTGTGGACCGTGACTATGTTTTTTTTATAGAAATCAACTTAGGCTTTGGGACGTGACTAGATTTTCTTTACATATCAACTTAGTCACGGATTTAGGATGTGACCAAACATGCAGTATGCATAACATGGTCACGAATTTGGGCTGTGATAATCTTTAATAATAATAATAATAAAAATCCTCGAATCAGAAGGCTAATCGGTCAGTTGCTGCAAGTGATCCTTGGGTGACCTCGGTGGGTACTGTACTCTCAAATTGGGGGTCACGTGACCATGTGGTTACAGAAGCTGTGTAGGCATTCTAAAATTTGGGTTGTGCTCTCAAACCGGGGGTTCCTTGACCACATGATCAGTTCGTATGGGCTACGTTGGTCCCAAGCGAGGTGTTGGCGTTGCCCATGACCCTATATAAATTACCAGAATAACAAGATGGAGTATTTAAGTTGAACAACGTGTCTAAGAGGATCTTCTTCTCACTAGTAATCAAAGTGAAATCAGCAGGAGAGGTAGAAATTCTTCTTGTTTTAGGATTGTTTTTTAACCAGAGTTTCTTCTTTAGCTTCATATCCTGTAGATCTCGACGGGGCCGCTCTCCATCTTGGGAATGATATATGCCCAGACATATTCCTATCATATGTTCTACAACATTCTTCTATGTGTGCATCACATCAATTACATGCCTTACATGATGATATTTCCAATATAGTAAATCAAAAAATATTGATCGCCTGGACTATGGTTTTTCTTTAGTAGGGTCGTTAGGATCTCACCTTGCTTTACGGTTCAGGTTTACAAACTTAGGGTGTTTGCCTATATAACTATTCCCCGTAATTAAAGCCGCCACCTTCTCCTCAATCTAGTGACTAGAAAGACGAACAGGTTGCATTCGACACTCGTGACTAATAGGATAAAAGTTAGACTTGTCATTCCTGAAAGGGTGACCGGTCTGCAGAAATCTACGATGAACCATGCAAATCATCTTACTACTATATTGTAGCCAAATGGATTAATTTTCCTCCCCATATATGGGACCTCCATAATAACCATGAACATTACAACCGGACATCACCATTTCTTTAAGTGTGAACTCTTCACCCTTGTGAGAGTCGAATGTCGTCAAGCCTTTATCCCATGACTCTTTAAGTTATTCGATTAATGGGGCTAAGAATATATCAGTATCATCACTTAGAGCCTTTGGTCGGGGTGTCAATAAAGATAATAATGTGAACTCCTTTCTCATGCACAGTGTCGGAGGGAGACTTAATGGCGTTATGAGAACTAGCCAATAACTTTGACCAATACTTAAATTACCGAAAGGGTTAAACCCATCAGTTGAGATTATAAGACGAGCGTTGTGTGGAACTTTTGAAAATTCATGGTGTCATGCATTTGAAATTTTTTAGACGAGTGAATCAACCGGATGATGCGTCAAATTCCCATCCACCTCGCATCGAGCGTGCCATGTCATGGACTCTGATATCCACGATATACTCAAAAATCATTTTAACCATGACCCAAGTGGAAAATACTTAAAAAACTTTTGTGGAACTTGCGAGCTCTTTTGATATTTTGCAGGTTTGTTAATTACCTTCTCATAAACGACATATCTAGGCTCACCGCATACTGGACATTCATCATTCTCTCCGTGTTCGTTGCGATACAATATGAAATCGTACTTGCATGCATGAATAGATTTGTATTTCAATACCAAACCCTTCAAGCTCTTCTTCATGATAGGATAATTATCTGGTAACATGTTCTCTTTTGAGAGAATTTCTTTAACCCACTTAAGAGTTCCGGTTATGCAGTTCCCAGACAAGCCAAATTGACTCTTCAAATTATGATAACCAATCATTTCATATAATACCGAATGATCTCCATTGTAATCTTTATACAACGGTCTAGCCACATCGGCTTTCAGCCGTATATATTCTCGATCTCCTCGTAGTTCAGTATCAAATTCTTCATTGTGCGCATTATCTGGTTGGTGGTTTTGGTTGTGGTGGACTCTGTAAGCATTGTCAATTAGGTTGGTGAATGGATGATGTGTTGGCGAATCATTTACCACTTCCACTCGTTGGTGTTCTATTACGTGCTCAGTTATCGGTAATTCTTCGGAAACATAGGGTACATGTTTTTTACCATGGTATGTCCACTTGTTATAATCTTGACAAATTCCCCACATTATTAAATGCAACGCAACATCTTCTAAAGATTTATATTTTCCGTTTATACAATGGATGCACGGATACGAAATCTTCTCACTTTTAAGGTTCTTAAAAGCGTATCTATTAAACTCTTGAATGACTTTAACATAACTATTAGCCAAGGTTCTAAAAAATGCGGGGCGTGATCGAGACGTGGAGGCCAAGTCTTAAGCCTTAGAAGCCTAGGTGGGCCTGAGGCGTAAAAAGGCATGAAAAGGCGTTTAGGCCTTTTTAATATATTTTAATATTTTTTTAACCATAACAAGGCTATTAAAATACTAAAATTGTACTTATCATAAAATTATGTCTGACTATTTGTAAATTAAAATACTATTTGATTATTTTGGACGAAATAATGCTCCAGTTAGTAAAAAAAATCAAAAGGCGATATCGTTTCACTAAAGCGTTGTTGTTTTTAGAAAAAAGTGAACCTTAAGGGTTTTACCAAGAATAAGGCATCAAAATCTTAAGACGGGGCTTTTCTATCAAGCCTCAAGCCTAGGCGTGCCTAAGCGGAGCATAGACGGGTTTTTTAGAACACTATTATTAGATATTCGGTCAGTCTCCCCCATCCACTCTTTGTATTGTGAAAAATCCATTTAATAATCTTCAAATTGCAGTCCCATGTTAATTGATAAAATAAAGATCATATTGCATAGTAAAGCACTAATATAGTATCAAAGCAAAGAACTAATATAGTCAGCAACGCACCAATCAATCAAACTATGCAATAACTTAAATGCAAGAACACGCCAATCAATGATACTACACAACCACTTAAACTCAAATTAAATAAATTTGTCTGCTGATATTATTACAACATAAGAAAAATATTACCACATCTTCATCAATTGATAAACTAGCCAAGTTGTAACAGAGTCTACATAATTTTTTAAAAAATTCCCTTCTCCACTGTTGATGTGCGCTGGAATAGTTTCACAACCCTCATATAATGTATCAACCATGATTTGACACTCACCCTAGTGAAAGGGTCGATTACGTAATAAGGTTCCTATAGAAGTGGACATAAGCGTGCATATTCCAAAAACAAATTTATCGTTCATGTCATGTATATAGTATTTCTCACCATAGTCATCATGGGTTGTTGATGATGATCCAAGACCTGTGCCATGCTGAGGCACTGAGAAAGGGAATGATTAAGGATGAATCGGAATCTGTGTGGGGAATGGAGAATGAGGAAAATTTTAAGGAATCCCTGGCATCTGTGTAGGGAAACTGGGATGCATTGGGGGCTGCAGGGGCATATGACCGGTTAAAAGGGACCCAATATGTGCAAGTTTATTATTCACACCTCCCAATTCATTTTGAATCCCTGTTATATCCCCTTCAATCCTAGATTGATGTTCATCTTTGGATGCGAAATTCTTATTAACAGAAGAAAGCTCATCCACGAGAGGTGCGATGTGTCTGAATCTTATTTTTGACATATGCGACCCCAAACCTCTCGTCCTTTCTTTGTGGTCCTTACCAAAGGTTTGTACAATGTCATCATTATCAATTTCGTCGAACGAGCTTTAATCTGACTGACTATAGATAGACTCTATTAATTCTAGAGTCTTGGCCAAGTGAGTAGGGAATTTATTATCTTTGTCTCGTCTATCATACATGTACAAGTTGGCCCTATTTGGTGTCTTTCCTTCATCTGGGCTTCCTTTCGTAACAGTCATCCACTCATTCTTCAAATCTTCATAATATTTCGAGCCAAGACGATGGACATCAGTTTTTTTGGCCCTATTCTGCTTATTTTTCTCCCTTCGAAGCACTTTGGAGTCCTTTGCCTCATTCTCTAGAAAATCATTCCATTGAGAGACTGGCATCGCAACGTTCGAAGGGACTTTATCCTTGAGCACAAAAATGTCGTAGCTCAATTCTCCCTTAGGGAAATGCTTCTGCCTAAGGTTTCTCCAATATGTTCGAAGTTTTTCAGCAACCCGAGAAAGCACCTTTTTTTTAGTTGGGGGAAAATAAAAACTGTTTGCTTATTTGCTCGTAGATGTCATCTTTAATAGCTTTATCTATGAGGTTCCAATTGTTATCTCATCCCACTCCCACATTCATTTTTGCAAGGACAAAAAGTGGGATTTAAACTGTTGAATGTGATTGTTATCCCCTTGGGGTTATTTCCCAATAAAGAGAACCCAATTGGATCCTTCTCAACTAACCCAATAGTTTCAGGAGCGTTGGGCGTGTCTGTTGGATTACTGGGAGCACCTTTCCTCCCACAACTCGGAGTAGGGGAGTGAACAGTTTGTGAAGTAGGGGAGTGAACAGAATTTGGAGTAGGGGAGTGAAAAGTTTGTGGAGTTGAGTATTTCTCACCAATTGGTGATGAGAATTCTCCTTGGGGTTGTGTCACGTTGTTGGTTGGAGCGTTGCTGCCATTTCCACCCGACATTATCTATAAAAATAATAAAAGTTAAATGTCAATCTATAATAATAGATGCATAATTTCAAAGTTCAATATGAAAATATAAATAACAAAATAATTTGTTTTTCCATATATTATAATCTACCTGGTCATGGTAAGACTTTAACAAAAGTTCAATGTGTCTGATCTCTATCCATTCTGTATTTATTTTTAAAAACTTTTGGATTTATGCACGTGGACAATTAGGAGGAAGCGTATCTATAATTGATGCATATATGTCAGTAACATGAACTCGAAATCTCATCCTCTTTAGCCTATTGGCAAGATTGAGTTTCACGTGCATATGTCGTAAGACATTACAGTCTCCGTCAATGCTCTTTGTACGTAATTGAATCCATAATGGGTGAATTATTTTTCTACCTTCTCTAATAGCGTCAGGAAGGTCAGTGGTATATCAAGATTATGTGCGCGATATATATATATATATATATATATATATATATATATTGTACAGCTACATCCCAAAATTGTGCCAGGGAAAACATAATACGATCAAACAAGTACTCTTGTTGGAGATGAACTCGATTGTTTACAAGGTAGTTAAATTGTTCAATCTTCCTATTACCATACCAATAAAATGGAGTACCCACTTTATGAGGCTCATTAATGAAAGTAGTACGCGTGCGGTCCAATTACAACATTTCCCACTCTTGTTGCCATTTATTAGCTCCGTTACTCATTTTTCCTGAGAAAAATGAACGAGGGCGTGATTATAATTCCTATAAATAATGGTTCTAATGAATCATTATCGAGTTATTATGTATGAGGGCATGAATATGATTCCTATAAATTATGTCTCTAATGAATCATCAACCGTTAATTTATTAGGTTTTGAATACCTACTTTTGTCATTTAAGCCAACAATCCTAAAATCAAGCCTAAAATTAACCCTTACAAACATTACCCCTACAATTAATAGATTATGCATTTTTGAAACTTAATTTTAATGGAGATGTATATTTTTATATTTCAACCCTAAAATTAATCCCGAATTTAGCATCAATATTAATGGAGATGTATATTTTTATATTTAATCCCTAAACTTAAACGAGCAATATCCATTAAATTAAAATTTCCTTAGTTTAAAATCTAAACCTACAATATCCATTAAATTAAAATTTGCATTAATTTGAAACTTAAACCAACAATATCCATTAAATTAAAATTTGCCCTAGTTTGAAACTTAAACCAACAATATCCATTAAATTAAAATTTTCCCTAGTTTGAAAATTTAAATTTGACCTAGTTTGAAACTTAAAACTACAATATCCATTAAATTAAAATTTGCCCTAGTTTGAAACATATACTAATATAAGTCATATTTTTTTCTATAATACACACACACATACACATTTACAGTATACACAATACAGAATACACGGGTACATACATATACACAATACACGCAATGACAATGTATACACAACTGCATGCATATACACAATACAAAGACTTATATACATATACACACAGGTATTTACAGTATACACACACAGAGAAATATGCACACATGTATTTACCTTTGAGATTGAGATTAAGAGAGAGCTTGATATTGAGATAAGGAGAGAGATGAAATCACCAGAGAGCGGGAGGAAAAAATAAGGGTCTAGAAGTTTTCTAGGGAAATGAAAAATTGTTCTGAATTTTTTAAGTAGAAAGACCATGGTCACGGATTAGGGTCGTGACCCCTTTATTTTTACACGTTAGCGTGGAAATAAGGACATGGTCATGACCCAAAGTTGTGACCATAAACCTCATTACACAAGTATATGGTCACGGCTTAAATTTGTGACCATATTGTTGAGTAATGAGGTTTGTGGTCATGGATAACGACCATGACTCCTTCCCTAACAAAAATTGGAGGGAAACTTGGCGTTATAGTGGTCACGAATGGGTTAGGGTCTAAAGGCATGACCCAAAGGAGCCAAGGTCTAGAGCCATGACCTCGTACAAGATGACCCATGACCACACAGAGTCATGGATTTGGTCATAACCATTTTGACTGTGGTCACGATTTTAGTCCGTGACCAGCATTTCACAACTTCTAGCCATGACCCCCCTTCTCCCTGACCATTTTTGGTATTTGGTGTAGTGTGGATACCATCATCCTAGATGGTGGTGCGACTATCCCGAGTTGGGGGGTCGGGGTCTTCGGAGGTGGATCCCTCCATCCTTCCCCCTCTTTCCAACGTGCACACTGGATTTCATCCTTTGTCAGTGCGCTCCATCGTCATCCATGTGGGGTGATATGTAGAGATAGAGTCTCTATCCTATTTTCTACAAAATAATCAAAAGAAATGTCATCACCTCGATAGAACTACATCAAGGAGAATACTGATGTTTACGAAACCAAGTACTTCAAGGGTCCGAGGACTAAGTTATGAAATGGTAAGGTGTTAAGCACCCATCCCGCCATTCTGGTCTCTCATGAGAATTTGTTAGTCGTCTCCTATAGAACTTCTTAGTGTGTTTGATTATGTGCATAATATAAAGGAGGGAGAAATCGCTCGAATCGCGTCATGGATAAAGGCGAAGCGAGGTCATCCTTAGGAGTGTTCCCAAAATAATAAAAAAAATTATGATGTAGGTGTTTGTTGATTCACAAATCGTTATAGAAGAATGATTGCATATATCGATCAAGACACAAACAAATAAGCATATAAAATGTATATATCTGGAATATATAATGAGAATAAAATAACAAATATATGTGGGAGGACTCGAGTCAAGGGATTCACCTATGACTCCTACGTATCCCGGAGGGCATCAAAGTACACGTAGTTCGAAAATAGTATGGGGTGGGGTTTAACCCATCTCCTCATTTTGAATTTACAAGTGAACCCTCTTTTCCTTGTTTTTGGGTTTTTCTATGAAAATATAGTATGTGCAAATACTAATGATAAAGAATTTGGAATTAAGATATGTGATGTAATGAAGTAAAGTACTAAAGGTAAAACGAAATGACTAATACAAATTAAGATAATTTAAAGATAAAGGGGTAGAAATGGACCTCCTTATCATGATTTGAAGTAAATCTAGCCTATAAATGTGATGATATCAAGGTGAGGTGATGGTGCTTTGAGGAGGTGGATGGAAATTTACTCAAAAGAGTATGAAAATGATGGAAGGAATGTGGGAAATGGACTTTTTAGGAAAGAACAACTCTTAATTCGAGGAAATTTTATCTGAATTATTGAGAGGGATGTTCAAGGGTGCATTTCAAAGAGAGGTGACAAACTCTATTTATAGGGACAAGAGGGTGAAGATGAACATGGTCCTAGACTTGCCTATAAGCATAGAACCCTGGACATAGTTCCGGTAGGCAGGGCCTTGTGGTTGCCAATTGGTAGTCTGAGGTGGGTTTTTATGAAAAACGTCCGTATAACGTGAACCGTAAGTTAGAATCTTGCACATGGTGGACCGTTGGAAAGATTATTCAGATACCTTTAAGCATCCATGATCCACCTTTGGGTTCGGGAGCTGGCCTTGGTTAAATGGAGACCAAAAGCTCCTATTGTTCGCTAGATAGGAAATTTTTGAAGGAAAAAGTATCATTCATCTGTAATTTAAGGACAATTCAAGCACTTGATGCACCACTGGAACAGGTATATAGAGCCCTTCGAAGATTCATTCATCTTCATTTGGTTTACAAAGTTAACCTTGGTTAAAGGTGGCCCAGAAGTGCTAGGTGACCATTCAGAGTAAAGTGGGTTGTTCGTCCGTACTGTAAGGCTGATTCGTGCACGGGGTGGACCATTGTAAAGGGTATTCAAAGAACTTCATATATTCATTCAGTGTCGTTCGAGATGAAGAGTTTTCAGGAGTCAAACGGAGTTCGGGAGCGCCCGGTGGCCTCCGTATTAGTTTTAAGGGTAAAACTGATCGTTCGTCCTAATCGTAAGTTCGATTTGTTCACTGGTCAGACCATTGGAAAGGAAATTCGGATCCTTTCGAAGATTCATTGAGCTTACGCTCAGGCGAGGACGTTGATTAGAGTTAAAATGGTGTCTAGGTGCTCGATGGCTTCTAGATCTATTTTGTGGTAAAATCGATCATTCGTCTGAACTCTAAGGTTGATTCGTTCATGGGGTGGACATGTTGAAAGGGGATTCAGGTCCGTTCAAAGATTTATCGAGCTTTCGCTCAGACAAGAAAGTTTACCTGAGTGAAATAAGTCCCGGGAGTTCTCGGTGACCTCAGGATCAAGACTCGAGGTGTGACCTAAGGTTTACGGTAAATTAGTGACTACTAGGGACCTAAGGAGGTGCTTAAGGGTTCCTAGGATGGGTTTTCCATGAATGGTAAGTTTTCAACCTCATCATTCTTTTGTATTTTATTGCCTCGTGCCAAGGACTTTTTCTTATCGACATCAATGTGTTCTTTGAGATTCCATCCTCAACATGATGTTCCGTGTGTCTCTTTAACATCTTTTGGTTATCCATTAAATGAATATGATCTTGGTGATATGTACACCTGAGATTGGTATCTCTATCATTCGGGTTGCTGGCCATCTTGGGTGGCTTCTTAAGAACGACTTGTCCTTTATCTATAAAAAGAGCTTATAAATTGAATTCTTAAAGAAAGTATTCACTCCATGTAAAGCATTATCATAAGATGGAATATTAGGGATTGGTATTTTCCCATTATTGGCATAACTCGGTTGATATCCCCCTTTAGGTTCCTTCTTCAAATCGTTCTTATTAAACTAATTGGATGTATTCTTGATTATAACATTAGCGTTGAATATCTTGTCCTCGACTATGTCATATTTCTTGATGTGAGCCATGAGATCATCCATGGATGATGTTGGCTTATTAATGAGGGATTGGTAGAGGTCATCTAACCTGGCAAGGCCAAACATAAAAGGTGAAATGTACATCTTCTTATTAAAAATTTTGATCTCATTGAAGATCTCCCAATATTTCTTTTCATACTTCCTGACGGATTCCCATTTCTTTTGTTTGAGGGGGATTAAAGATTAAACCCCCTTAATTATTTGGTACTGGGGATAAAGAAAGTCATGAAATTATCGACTGGCTCGCTAAAAGAAGATATTTACCCAGGTGTAGCTTCTCCAACCACACGCGAACAAGCTCTCCTAGAGTGGAGGGAAAAATGCGACACATGAGGGAATCATGGTGGCTCCACATGGACATGGATTAACGATAGTATTTGATATAGTGAGTTGGATTTGCCTTTACATCCTAAGTGATTGGTGGAACAAAGAACTTCTTTGGGTGATTTGACATCTTTATGTTAACAATGAATGGTAATGTGGAACAATTACCCAAATATATTCTAGCAAGTTCCTTTGGAGTATATGCCAAGTTGGGGTTCAAAACTCCCTCCAACCTTTTCTTCGGACGACTTCTAATTTCATTCGAATCAATATTCTGCGTCGAATTTTGTGTCATATCTATAAATAACTCTTTTTAGTTCTTTTTATGGGACTTTGGAAAAAACGTAATCAGATCTATAAATACCTATTTTTATTTATTTTTACCTCTAATGGAGGATCGCCGCCTTTGCACTTCACAGGAACGAGTGGTACTCTTTAGAGATTTTGCGAAATATGTGTGTTATACATGTGGTTTATATCAAGTAGTATTGTAAGTCGAGTGTCTTATAAAGTTTCTAAAGTGTTGATAAAAAATATTTTTCCTCAAAATCGTATTTTTCCTCATATGTGTTTCTAATTGCATGCGTAGTTTCTTTTCTGTGATTGGGATGATTATCATATGCAAGCTGAATTTAATCAAAAATTTAAATTTGGTAAAAATTGGGTTTGTGTGTTTGAAGGCATTTAACTAAAGAACTCAATCGATTGAGATCTTTTGCACTCTCAATTTGGTATCAAAGCCTTCCACTCTTACAAGTGGTGTCAGGGCATTTTTTTGCCTTCTCAAATTGGTATCAGAGCGGGTTGCACTAATCTATCAGGTGATCCTGAATTTCCGAAGAGTTTTTTTACTTATACCAATTCTCACAAATCGGGATCAGATTTGGTTACACACAAATACTGCGTGATATATTCTGCAATTTTTTTTTATTTTTTTAAGAGATTGTTGATCTTCGAAAGGCTGGATTTTAATGGATAATTTATATAATCTAATGCCCATCATTTATGGTTCCAACTATGCATTTTGTAAGGCTAGGATGAGGCCGTCTTAAAAGCCATTGATGAACGTGTTTGGTTAGTTTGTGAAAGAGGGTGGACAACACCCATTGTGATCGTGGATAATGTTGTCATTCCCAAATATGTTTCTACATGGACTGATGATAGGTTTACGTGGAGTAATGTTAACTCTCGTGGATTGAGGGCCATCTCTGGAGATGTCACCCCTAACCATTTATGCTGCATCATAACGTTCACCACATCTAAAGAATCATGCCATACCCTCCATCTCACACACGAAGGTACCAACACTCTAAAGGCATCTAAGCTTCAAAATTAGACCACCCAAATTGATACCATTACCATGGAGTCTGAGTCCTTTAATGTGTTTTATGCACATTTTTCGGGTGATAGAATTCCTAAGATGAGAGTTGTAAATAAAATTTTGAGGTCTCTCCCTACCTGCTTTATTCCTAAAGTCACCTTACTTTTCGTTAGGGATCCTAGGCACCCTTAGTTTAGAAGAACTTGTAGGAGATCTTCAAACATATAAGATTGATATGTTCCCAAGACTATTATACCTAAAGAAGTTAAAATTGATTTAAATACACAAACTAAGAAAAAAGGAGAAAGAAAAAGTTTTTGAGTTTGAATCTGAAGTTGATTTTGATTTTGATGACTTGGCCCTTTTTCTAAAAGCATAATTTTTTTTTCAAATTTCCCAAAAAAATTCTTCTAAAAGTAAATATTTTTTAGAAATATAAAAATAAGAATGAGGGCACAAGCAGAGGGAGAAAAGTGAAGAGATTAGGTGTTATGAATGGGAGTGTAAAGGGAATAAGGAACATGAGAGTCCCACTAGGCTTAAGAGAAAGGATAAGTAAGTTGCGAATATATATACACTTTGCAATAGTGACGTCAAGTCAGTTGATTCAGGGGGAGAATCACCACATTAACCATTCGTTGTGTTCATGGCTAGTCATGTTAGTACTTCTAATTCGTCCCACACCGATGAGGACATATGTAAACATGAAATTTACGATGATGTTTAGAGTCATTCGAGAGATAGTGAGAGTGAGGATGAGAATTTGAGGGAGGGAGAAGGTGGTCTCTAAAGGAATTTAGTGATCTTTGCAGCAAGACTTTGAAAACAAAAATGGTTAATAATGATTTATTTCTTAGGGTGTTAGATTTGGAAAGAGAGGTGAAAGTTTTGAAAGAGTGTGAGGCGTCGGTGAATCAATTAGAGAAGGTTAAGGTTTCTTTACATGAGCATTTGATTTTTTTAGGCTAGGAAAAGACCGATTTGACCAACACCTAGTGTTACAAGAAGTCTTCAATCTTTATTAGAGACTCATGAGAAACTTAAAGCCCATATATCCCAACTCAAGAGTAATCTCGAACGTGCTCGGTAGGTCAAGGTCATTTCAGAGGGCACGTCTAAGAAGGTTGGAAAGTTGCTCCTCGGTCATGCATTAGGTAATGTCGAGAGGCAAGGAATAGGTTATGATGGTTTACCCACTTCCTATGCCGCACTTGATCCGGTTCTTAAGTTTATGTTTGATCCTTGGGTTCTCCGACCTAACCCACCTAAGAGAGCTCCTCCTAGACGATTTGAGGAATGTGGACCCAAGCATGTGTATGTTTGTACCCATTGCAAACAAATAGGTCACCTTATAGAGTTTTGTTTCAATCTAGGAGATTGTCTTATAAATATGTTCCCTGGTATGCTCCCACATGAGTTCCCGCATGCACTCCCACTCATTTTACTCCGCATGCTCCCACACATCACTTGAGAGATTTTGAGAGTTTTTTAGAGAAAGTAATATATTTAGTCAAGACTTCACAAAATTTGATGGAGGAATTTCTTAGGATGTCATCTCCTTTTGAGAGCTCCTCCGATTGAGGTTTAGACGTATTTCTAGCATATGATGCTTTTTATGTTCATATATTCTATGCTTATTGCTAGTGTGTACTATAATTGTACTTATATTTTCTTTTTGACATATTTTTCAAAAAATACATAAAGAGTTTTTGTTTTTTGGAAAAATAAAAAAAAAAATCGATTCTTTTGAGAAAAAGTAAAAAAGGAAAATATAATTTATTTTGATAAATTTTTTGCAGAAGATAGAAAGATTTTTGTAATTTGTTATCACCGTATATGGATGAACATTGAAAATGTTCGAGTTACCCATTCATTCCATATCCATGTAATTGTTTTGTAGTGTTTTGAGACATGACATCATTTCATATATGTGCTTAATAATATGTGGAGTCACTAAGTTGTGATTTGATGATAACTTGCTACATGTTTGACTCCCAATCTCCTTTGTTGCACATGAGCATGAGCTTATTTGAGTATTGTGCTTACCTGTCACATATCGATAATAGTGTTTTCATCTCAATTTTGCTTTAAAGCGAACTAAGTGTGGGAAACGAGATAAAAAGTTGTGCATATAAGAACCATTTCCTAGATCTAAATCATTTTTTAGATAAATTTGTTATATATTATGCAATGGAAATGGGATATGAAATACAAAGTCTTAACGGCACATAAAAATAGAAGTGGCAGGCCAAATTTAGACATTGATGCTTCGCTACATATGAGCATTAATTTCTTCAAAAATAATTGAGAATATTCTAAGTTATGTGATAGTTTGAGGGAGTTAAGTCAAAGATCAATGGGTTTACACAAACTATATAAATCTTTAATAAATATTACATACTTTTGGGCGCCATTGGTCTGAAAATCACTTATGTTCTTGATTTGTGGATTAGGTTAAGTCAATTTCACATGAGTTCATAATCTTTTACACCTAAGGTAGACTTTGAGATGTTTCGTTAGTCGTATATCAATCCTTAATGAACATGTGTTATGTTTGTTTATGTTGATTAACCTATAGAATATGTTCACACCCCTACATTTCGCTTCCATGATTTGGGTATTTTTGTGCGTCTCCATGGTGTGTAATTTTTGGAAAAAATTTATACCTGAAAAATTTTGAAATTTTTCAAAAATTGTTGGTGGAGACTTTGACATTATCATTGCATGTTCATCATTTTTATATTTTTGTGATGATATCTTCTTTTTACCTCTGATGTTCTCTATATGTCATGTTTAGTTTCTACTCCTTTGTCTATTTCGGACAAAAAGAGGGAGAACAAATTAAGGGGGAGTTTAATTTGTGAGATTTACATGTTTATTATCGATTTCAAACTCTATGCATCACTGGTATTTTCTTTACTTCATGTGTGTAGGTACCTAAAGAAAGAACATAGTATACCGGATGAAGACAAAGTTGCCCAGAGGGAAAATCTAATGGAGATTGAAGATAAAGTTTATATCTCATTCCTTTTCTAGGGGTTACGAAGGGTATTAGATATTCTGTCATTTATAGGGATATATTATGTAATTTTTATTTGGGTTAGGTTTGTATAGTTTTGTATCGGAATAGATAAAGGGGGAGATTTGTAAGGGAAAATAGTTTAGTTTAGGCTTATTTTTCATTTTATTTGCATCATGGTACAATTGGAGAATCCTGTTACAAGCCGTCACGTACCATCATGACAAACACACTCCAACATTCAAGACCTCCTTACATCTTATAAAGGTATAAAACAATTGCTGTTTAAAATTATTCAAAAACTTTAATTGGGATGTTTATTTTTTATAAAAAAACGAGGTTGGATTTTTAAATTTAGAAATAATTTTTTTAACCTCGTTCAAATAAGATTGCTATCTCATTCGAATGACTTTGGCTTTTCATATGAAGGGTCGTTAGATATTACATCGAATGAACATCCAATAAAGGCATTCTATTTGAATTTATTACAAGCTCGTTAGAAGATGATTTTAACCGGATTGTTGTCTCGTTCGAACGAACTATAATTTTCATTCAAATGAAATTACAATATCATTTGAACGACTTCTATTTTCATTTGAATAAATATTCTGCCTTGAATTTTGTCTCAGATCTATAGATACCTGTTTTGAGCTATTTTTTGTGGGTCTTTGGAAAAAATTTAATCAAAACATCTTTGCTAAAGTTTTCTATCTTTTTGGTTTTAAAACGCATTTTGATTCACAAACACATACCCAAATATATTTTGTGAATCATTTTGAACCTTAGTTTAGGTATACTCATTATGGAAAGAACATCTCTACGGCTGACTTATGATCACAGAGGGATCACGGGTGAAAACTAAAGGCTGAAGGTTGATCATTGGATACCAAGGGTGGATTGTCACTTGTGAAGTGCTCAGGAGCAAGTGGTATTCTTTAGACATTCTACGAAGACAGCGCATATGCTTGTGGGTTATATCAAGTCGTGTTATAAGTCAAATGTCTTGTAAAGTTTTTAATGTGCTGATAAAAAAGGTTTTGTCCTGAAAAAGGGATTTCTCCTCATATCTATTTCTGATTGCATCTATAGTTTAATTTCTATAATTGGGCATTATCATCATATGCAAATCTAATTTAATCAAAGATTAAAATTTGGTAAAAATTGGATTTGTGTGTTTGAGGGAATTTAATTAAATAAGTTAAATCATGAAGATCGTGTGCACACTCATCATTACATTAAATAATGAGATAATTAAAATGCAATTGAAACTTTTCACTTCACCTCTTTGCTCCAGCTTTCTCTCTCTCTCTTCTCATCTTGCTAAAATCCAAACCACCATTGAAGACTTTTTGAACTCTATCCAATCTCATTCGCATTAAATTTTCCCATCAATATTCCTTTAAAAAATTTGGTAAGCTAATATTTAACCATTTTTTATCATTTTGGTTAGATATTGTTAAGAATCTAGGGGATTGGGATTTTATTTGGATTTCTGTTAGGGATTTTCATATATGAAGGAATTTATACAATTCTTGTGATTAAATTAATAAATTAGAGTAGTTCTCAAGATAATTGGTTAAACTAAATAGCTATAACCCTTTAACAAATAAATATTCTAGCTGATTTGGGTATTTTTGAGCCAATAATAACCATTTGGGGGTGTTCTTTTGTTTGAGACTCTTTCCCATTTGTATGATTGGATTTTTCTATTTAGGTTTAATTTTTTTCATTAAAACCTTAATGGTAATCTCTCTTGTGGATATTCTTTGTTAATTTTTTAGTTACTATGGCCGCACACCCCAAGAGATCACGAAATGATATCGGTCAATGTACATCGTTATCCTTTCCTCCTCAATTATTTAATGACACTACCATAAAACTATATTTCGAAACCATTAACTAGGACATCATCGGAACTAACATGACCACCATATATGATGACTTTACACGATGCAAGTAGTTAAGGGTTTGTTTTAATAGTCGTAATAAATAAATTGTATAGAAAAACCTTGTGAGGAAGTTTTATTCAAAAACAAAACTCAGAGACCCTTATCACACATATTTTACCACCTTTGTTAGATAAAAGTATAAAAATGTTATGTTAAAGGATGTCCTTTATGATCATTACTAGCTTCCATGAGTGGACATATATGGATGTCCATACAAGGATAGAGGTTTTCCCTTGATGGATCAAGCATGAAGTGACTAGACCCATTACACCAAAAATGACTTCCATCAAAAGACTCTACCAACATTTTTCTACCTAATTCACATGACTATGGTGGATAATATATGCCAAAATTATCACCATACCTTATATTTATGCTCAACGTATGCACATTATCCATGTTGATGTATCTAGACTTAGGAATTGAGATGCACATTAGCATGAGAGATTGTATGAGGATATAATGGAGGAAGATGCCATCGTTACATTATGGACAATACAATTCCCCATTTATGAGAGATAAGAACATAACATTTCTTCCAAGTGAACATTTTGAGGAAATCACCACTAAATTGACCTTCTAAATTTTTTAGAGTGGTAGATTGAGTCAAGAGAGGGTGATAAAGGAGAGAAAGTTGGTACATATAGTGATGATGATGAGATCCCACCACCTACATAGGAGTTACATGAGTTTTCTATCCCCCCCCCCCCCCCCCCCCCGCCCCCCCGAACACACACAGTCACCAAACTTTCTTAGTAGATCTTATGCCTGTGGATAATTGTGTTTACTTTATGGACATGACCTTCGGTCAACATTCATGGCTTACTCACTAACCCATGGGACTATTTGTCTGATCAAGTTGTTGGCCTACTATTAGTTGTAGTGGTGATTAATTTATGATAGTTTATGTTTTTGGGATTGGTTGTTCACTTTTTATTTGAAATTTATGGATTTATTTTTATCATATCTCTATAATCCTAAAATATTTTAGTTATTTATATCATGGACGAGAGTGTATTATGGTAGTGTTTGTTGACTACATTTTTTGGTTACTGATTATAATTTAATTCCTTACATATTTGTAGCCCCTCTTACCTTCAGTTAATAAGACTTACGTCCTTATATATGTTTGATGAATCGCAATGCATTTATTTACGGTATGTGATACTTTAATCAACTTCATATAAAAAAATCCATTTAATTATTGCCTAAATCAATTTTATTACTTAAGTTTCTTTCATTTGTCATGTTAGGTTTTACAAAATATACTAGAGTCTTTTGTCTTTGAGGTCATTCTTGAAAAGAATTACATAAAGTCACATTCACAGGAAAGCATCATCAAAACTCACCCCATCATCATATACATTCACACTTATTGGAATGGCACTTAGGTTCAGCTAAATGTCTTAAAATAGAGGACTTATGTCATACTCAAAATTAGACTTTTAATAATATGAATATTTACTGTGTATTTTAATGGTATTTTCTATTAGTGATATAACTTTGAAAGAATCGGTTCATGTAAAATATTTTTGAAAATAAAAATGTATAAATATATCATATGTATTTTTTATTAAGGTTCAAAACTACATAGCTTTTATTGCCCCTTACCAAAGTTTCGAGAATCCTTGTGACTTATTCCTATCCGTGAAGAATTAATTTATGTTACCAAAATAGCTTCACTGGTCACGAACATATCCAATATTTTTTATAACTTTTATCTATATTGTGCAACTTACTTACTCGCAGAAAGTTCACCTTTGTTAAGAAAAATATCGCATCAACGAAGTTGCTTTGTTGTTAGGAAATTCCGTGTGGAAAGTAGATTTCTAAAAAATATATTTTCGTTCTCTATTGGGAATTCATCAAAGACTTTCCTGCACTCATATAATTCCTTGATTAAATACTTGAGGTCAACACCAACTTATTGTAATACCCCGTAATTTTATGGCTTTTAATTATGAGATTAATTAAATAAAATTGCTTTTAATTATGGGATTAATTAAATTAATTTGGGATAATTAATTGGAAATTAATTCGGATTTAAATAAGAAGTGAGATGAGAGTTAGTATTTAAATATGATGATAATGTTGAACAATACTGAGTGATTATGGTAATATGTGATTATTGAATTTATTAAAATTGTCATGAGTTGAAAATATGACAGTTTTGGTAATTAAGTTGGGATGCGCGTGTCAGTCGTGTCAGGACAAAATTTAATGGATTTAAAAGAATTTTATTTTTATGTCATCCGTATGATCATTTTGAGTGCGCCAACGTGCCCAGAAGGGTCGATATAGTAAAAAAAACACTAGCCGGGAGTTTAGTTTAGGTCCTGGAGCATTTTCAGGCCTAATCGGCAACCCGAGAGGGTATTTTAGTCATTCCTATTTTTGGTGAATAGTGACCCACGAAAATTACGAGATATTTATTAGCCAGAACTTATGGTTATTAGTGCCATTATTTGTTAAAAACAAGAGAGGGTAACGTGAGAAGAAAGAAAAGGGTTTCAAGAGAATTCCAAGGGTTTCCAAGGGAAAACAACCACCACCGTCGCCGGATTTAAGACCGAAAAGAGAGGGAGAACCAACCAAGACTATCATCAATGGATTAGAACTTCTAATCAGAGGCAAGCGATTTAACTTGAAATAATTTAGTGCATATATCATCCATGTTAGGTTAGAATTGGAGAATAACCTTGAATAATGATAATTGAATGGATTTAAAGAATTGAAATCGTAATCTAAGTAGGTCTTGCATGTAGTTAAACGTTTGAGATAATAGCAGCCATGACATTATGATTCATGGGTAGATAATTATAAATTTGTAATGAATTATATAATGTTCTTTAGCAAAATAGGAGAACTAGGGATTTATATGAAAATTATATGAATTGATCCAAGAAATTGATTTCCCATTTGGATTTGAAGATTTTAAAACGTTAGAAATTATGTATTTATGTTGGTATGGCGTTAGGAATAGATATTTGGGAGTTTGGGACATTATAGTAGAGGATTTGAGGGTTATGTTTGATGAAACCAGTAGGCGAAATTATGCAGATTCGCAATACCTGCTTGATCGATCGATCGATCCTTTTTGTCGATCGATCGACCCTTCCTGATTTTTGCCAATTATTTTCCCTTAAGGTTTAATAAAAATACCAAGGCCGATGATTATTCTTAGGGTTATTAATTTGATATTGTGGGACTTAGTTAAGGGCATTAGGGTCTTAGTTGATGCCCAGAAAAATGGTTTACCTTATGTAATTGAAAGCTATTGCTTACGAGGGTCTACCGAGTGAGGTACGGTTAGAAATTGTTTAAATTGAAACTATAAAGGGAATGAATGATGATGTAAGGATAAGAACATTAAAGAAGGGACTTTAAGTTACTAAGATAACATTAGAA
Source organism: Sambucus nigra (assembly GCA_949130495.1). Lineage (NCBI taxonomy): Eukaryota > Viridiplantae > Streptophyta > Magnoliopsida > Dipsacales > Adoxaceae > Sambucus > Sambucus nigra. The sequence continues at coordinate 161,613,930 of OX422217.1, forward strand.
ACAAATAGGAGACCTAGTAACCTTTTGGGAAAGGTTTAAGTACTCAAATTGATACGACGAGAGTTATCCAGGTAAATATATATTACGTATGATATTTGGGATAAACTTTCTACGTACGAGACTTACTATATGGAATGTGTGAATACCTATATTGAAATATGATTACTTAGGTTGTGTGAATTCCTAGTGTATGGATTTCTTATGTGTATGACATACCTACCATACTTGCTATCACGGGAGGTCAGTTTTCGGGAAAATGACCATCTTATCTTGTGTGCCTTCGGGGGGATTTAGATTGGTACCTTAAGGACATAGGACTGTGAATCTCTTATTTGTGAGTTGATAAGTCAGATGACCATGGGAGCGTAGGCATGTGCGTGACCCATTGGTATGTGAACTATGTTCACCTCTAATATGTGTGATTTGCATTGAGACGGTTCCTGAGTGATTCAGAACACGTGATCCTTACGTACGTGATGTACATGGATTTGATAGCAGAGTATGCGTGCACAAAAGCTTGGCCTAGGGGTGCCTTATATGTATATATGTACTAAGAGTGAATTATATATATATATATATATATATATATATATATATATATATATATATATATATATATACTTATGACTGGTTCACTATTTCTTAGTAGATGTGAATAACTAAGATATTTGAATGAGCTAAGAATGTGACAATTTAATTAACACTTGAGAAAAGTAATTTAATGAAAGTGAATATGGGTTATGAATATGATTTGCTTGGGTGTTACGAGTAGATACCCTATGTTAGAATGTGAAAGAAGGAGTGGTACAGGCTAGTTAGTTAGCAGCATAACTAGGATGGGTTAAGGGAATACGTTAGGCGTGCACATTAGTAAAGAGGTGAGAAACTCATGTGAGAGTACGACACTAACATGTTTATAATATGTGTTGTTTACTTATAATTTAAACACTTGCTAAAGTTTTAAACTGTTTTCACCTCTGTCTCTGACCCGTTTTCCTCCAAATCTATTTTTTTTGTAACAACATTTTAGGTGCCCAGCCATAGGGATGCAAAGCATAGGAGTTACATTCTGATGACATGTTGTAGCTGTTGTGGAAGCTACAGTATCTCGGTATTAGACGCCCCGCATTTATTCTTGATTTCTTCAGGGCCATTCATATCAGTTAGGGCATGGTGCCCAATTCTTATCTAGAGATTGTAGATTCAGACTTTCATCATTTCAGATGTTGGATTTTTCAAAATCATGTATCGGGATTTTATTTACTCTCGTAATATTATTATTGGAGTGTTTACTCCAAAATCAGTTTATTTTATTTCGTTGGTTATTTACATGAGATTGTTTATGCGATTAAAAGGTTGTTGATTTAATTACCTGGTTAATGTTAATGTTAATTAATAAAATTTGGCATCTCTCTTTTTAAATATTAGGTGGCTAGTAATAAATTAAATGTTTTCGACAGTGATGCTACGACTGAACCAACTTGATATTCTGTATTAATTTCATAAAGGAGTAGTTACCCGGTATTTAATTAGTCGGGGTGTCACAGGTGATATCAGAGCATCAGGTTCTAGTGTTCTTTAGGATCTGTGCGGCTTATTATGCTTCTAGCGCAGCTTTCTTTGATATAGAGACCTATCTAAAGGATTGTTGATTTCTTTGGTGAGGTTTCGTCCTCCTGCTATAATGTATATGATAGTTAATCTTATTTTCATTCGGGTGTGTACGTGTGCCAAACGATGCAGTATATCAGGCGAGGACAGTTGGGCGGACAACAAGAGGCAAAGCTCAGTTGAGGTTATAAGGTATATTCAAGAATGATGACCGTAGTTGAGGTCACCCCTATTATGGTACAAAAAGCCAGAACGGTAAAGACGGTTAAGCCACAACATATGACTTTTAGAAACCGCTATAGTAAAAAGTGGGGTCAAATTAGACTCACCAAGAAAGGTTGGAATGGGAGAGAGTCAGACGAAATATTGAAGAGAACCAGTAGTGGAAATTCTAAAAATGCGAAAATGGCGTGTGTTAGCCAACGAAGGTAAAGTATCCAAAGGCTTGGACATACGTCGGAATATGGCTAATCGAGAGTGAAAATTTAGGGTAAAATTTTTCTTAGCTCATAAGAGCAGAGTTACAATGGTGAGAGGCAACCACCACACTTAGAAGTGGAATGTTTTGTCAAAAGAAGGCACATATATATGGTTTGACCATAAGTTCCTTCATCAGATGTTCAGGATAAGATGCGAACGTTGTTCTGAACACACACAAGAGGGTCGAACAGAGGTCACTTTGTGAAAATAAATTTAATTAATTAGTGAACCTTATACCGGATGAATTAGATGCAATGGAGAAGAGGACATTGAAGGGAAAAAATTCATTTACAAAAAGAGTTGTTTGCACTTCTGGGGAATTCTGCTTGGACGGTCAATGCAAATGGTAACAATGTCGCATTTTGTTAATATGGAGGTAAACGCTTCCTTGTGTGGGAAGCTACAAGGATCGAAGAATTTAGACAATGTAAGACTGGGGGAAACGGTGTTGGTGAAGCACCACAAGGAAGTGACCCATCAGGGGACCCATTTAAATGATTTGGATAGCTGAATTGTTTACGGAGCGATGGTGATTTCAATAAGAGTTGTGGAACCTAGTAGCGTGTTCCTTAGGGCCATCAAAGCTAAGGGAATAATGTAAGTAGTCATCAGAGTCGAGACTACCAACGTCCAAAAGAAGGACAACCCTAGCATGGTCAGTGTGACCGAAGATAAGTGGAGTATGTGTAGAGGTATTTTATGGGGAGTAAAACCCGTGCGGACAGGTGTGTTAAGTCCAGGAACCATTTAAGCAGCCACGAAGATTGTCAAGTCATAAGTATGAGTTATATCCTTAGATGATGATGTGAGTTGTATGTGTCTGGAACGAGTTACTCCATTTTTATTTATTTCTATATTCGCATGCGAGTCGAGTGTAGTGCGTATATCAACAATGTTATTATTTATGTGAATATTTTCCTGGTATAGTGGGGTTACATTTAGTGTGATCCGCGGAGGATGAATGGGTGTGTCGCTAGTGGTACGTACCTTATTGAAATTTATTATTTTAGTGTTGTGTTATACGAGTATGATACTATCCTAATTATGATTTTTATAATATGCTTAAACCGATAGTGTGCGGATATTGCAAGTCTATCGGGGTTACTACCTTGGTGTAGAATGTTTTGTTCTGGCGAGGCCCATCTGCTACAGGGTCGGGCTTGCGTTTATATATTTGTATATATGTATATATATATATTGTTGAGACTTCAAAAAGTATAATGGTCTCAGATATTTGTTCCCGGCATGTGTAGGGACTTTATTACTATGATTCGGAGTGTATTTGGTTTACTGTTCAGCGAAAAGATTTAGCGGGTTATTATAATTAACACTCAGGATGTGTTAAAAAGAATAGTGCATTGTTATATCACCCTTTAGAGACTTGGAAGTTAATACTCATAGTTGTATGTCTGGGGACGGGATTTTGAGGGCCCCGATTATATTTTCATGATGTTTATGGAATGTGATTACCATCAACGTTAAAGGGGTAAATTATGATATAAGGCGAGTAGAGCTAATTGTTAGTGAGGAAGTACTGATAATTTTTTTTTATTTTGGCAGGTTGAAGGATGAAATGATGTTAGGAGGATATAGAATTTCAAATTCGGGGGTGATTGAGAAGGCCCGGGTGGTACAGCCACGTTGCAAATGCAGAGACAATAAAGAGTTTGGAGTACTTATGAAGCGTATGTGATGTTTAAACTCGTATGCATGGGTTATAAGGGGTGTAGACACCCTGATTTGATGATGAGATAATCGCCAAAAGAAGAGACATAGAGATGAGTGAGATTTATACTTGTGAGACTGATATTACAAAATAGTAGAGGTAGAATGGATTAAGCGTCATAAGAGAGGAATGATAATCATTATACTCATGTGCGATCGGAGTAGCACGTCCAAAATTGGTTAAGGGGCAGTGGGAAGCCATTTAAAAAGGGGGTATCCCTTGGGAAGACAAATATTTAACTATTATGGACAATTTGGAACGGAGTTCCACCTAATCAAATGTTGAGGGTGGCTTACGCGTAAATAGAGTGAGGATGTTGATAAGGTATAAAGAGTCCAGGTGTGCACAACGTGGTGAAAAGTGCGCGGGTCAAAACTTTTGTTATACGCCGAGGGAAGAAGAGGGTTATTAAGTATCATTTAATGGGAAGAATTATACCTGAAAGTTGGTATTGAAAGGGGTATAGTAAGTAGTAGATCGGTTGGGGTAAGATGATCAGCCATATAATTTTATATCAAGCCGACCATTACAGTGATGGAAGAGTCAAGTTGGTAAATTTCCTTGGGGGGTTGCCAACTTATAAATAAGTAACGAGTTCCTTCAAATATTTGGAATGGGTATTCAAGAAGGAAAGAAATTGTTATACCCTTGCGTAATTTACACTGTTAGATAGTGACCGCACCGGTATGTGGCCTTAATCAGTACTAACCCAAACTAGGATGAGATACCCGAAACCCACCTTCAATATGGGGTATAAGGACGTAGTGGGAAAAGTTTCATTTTGAGAAAGTTGTATCACCTAAAGCTCGAGGAATAGGCGTAAGGTGATTGACGACTGGTGGATATGTACGAAAGTAATTTTGGATTCATTGCGAACATTTCATTTCTAGTAAGTGAAGTATAATATGGTAATGGGGAGAGAATATTACCTAATAGGAAAGTTGTGAGAAAGCACCCGTACCAATTTATAGTGGACAAGGTGCTTATTGAGGTTTGTGTGGATAAACCTTACTATCCTTCCTCTGGATGTTTAGAGGTGAGCGGGTTATCAGTGTTTTGGGATCCGTCAGGAGTTAGAATATGATGACTATAATGGGATAACCACCAACCGTCTGAAAGTGGCTTTCCCTTGTGTAAAAGTCACAACGCCGGGAATAGAGATTCAAAGAACGGACAAGAGTAGTCTGATGTTTTCTAGTTTCTCCCAGGATGGGAGTTTTGTGTTTTGATAAATGTGGGAGTTGATATGGAGTGAGGTGCGAACTCATAATAATATTGAGTTAATGCGGACAATGCTGTATAAGCTATTCTTATTCGAATGTTATTTAGTAAGAGAACAACGTGAGGTGCATTTCTTGAAGTGTAATCCTATAACTGATAAAGTGTCAAGAGTGTTCAACAAGCTTGTTGTGAAGCGAGGGTTGTAGTGATTGAGTCTTTCTTTGTATTTTGTTTTGGGTAGTGGAGGATACCTAATTTTTCCAGGTATGCCTACTTTTTTGAATTTCGGGACTAAATTCCGTTATTAGGGGGGGAGTATGTAATACCCCGTAATTTTATGGCTTTTATTTATGAGATTAATTAAATGAAATTGCTTTTAATTGTGGGATTAATTAAATTAATTTGGAATAATTAATTGGAAATTAATTCGGATTTAAATAACTAGCGAGACGAGAGTTAGTGTTTAAATATGATGATAATGTTGAATAATACTATGTGATTATTGAATTTATTAAAATTGTCGTGAGTTGAAAATACGGCAGTTTCAGTAATTAAGTTGGGACGCGCGTGTCAGTCGTATCAGGACCAAATTTAATGGATTTAAAAGTATTTTATTTTTGTCATCTGTATGATCATTTTGAGTGTGCCAACGTGTCCGGAATGGTTGAGATAGTCAGAAAACACTAGCCGATAGTTTAGTTTGGGTCCCAGGGCATTTTTAGGCACAATCGGCAACCCGGGAGGGTATTTTAGTCATTCCTATTTTTGGTGAATAGTGACCCACGAAAATTAGGAGATATTTATCAGCCAAAATTTATGGTTATTAGTGCCATTATTTGTTAAACACAAGAGAGGGTAACGTGAGAAGAAAGAAAAGGGTTTCAGGAGAATTCCAAGGGCTTCCAAGGCAAAACAACCACCACCGTCGCCGAATTTGTGACCGAAAAGAGAGGGAGAACCAACCAAGACTCTCATCAATGGATCATAACTTCTAATTAGAGGGAAATGATTTAACTTGCAAAAATTTAGTGCATATATCATCCATGTTAGTTTAGAATTGGAGAATAACCTTGAATAATGATAATTGAATGGATTTGAAGAATTAAAATCGCAATCTGGGTAGGTCTTGCATGTAAAACGTTTGAGATAATAGCAGCCACGAAATTATGACTCATGGGTAGAGAATTATAAATTTGTAATGATTTATATAGTGTTCTTGAGGAAAATAGGAGAACTAGGGATTTATATGAAAATTATATCAATTGATTCAAGAAATTGATTTCCCATTTAGATTTGATGATTTTAAAAGGTTAAAAATTATGAATTTATGTTGGTATGATGCTAGGAATAGATATTTGGGATTTGGGGACATTATAGTAGAGGATTTCAGGGTTAAGTTTGATGAAACCCGTAGGCAAAAGTATGCAGATTCGCAATACCTGCTTGATCGATCGATCGATCCAGTAATGTCGATCGATCGATCCTTTTTATCGATCAATCGACCCCTCCTGATTTTTGACAATTATTTTCCCTTAAGGTTTAATGAAAATCCCAAGGCCAATGAAGATTCTTAGGGTGATTAATTTTATATTGTGGGACTTTGTTAAGGGCAGTAGGGTCTTAGTTAATGCCTGAAAAAATGGTTTACCATATGGAATTGAATGCTAGTGCTTACGAGGGTCTACCTAGTGAGGTACGATTAGAAATCATTGGAATTGAAACTATAAAGGGAAGGAATGATGATGCAAGGATAAGAGCAGTAATAGAGGGACTTTTAGTTACTGAGATAACATTATAAACTAATAGGAGGCCTAGTAACCTTTTGGGATAGGTTTAATTACTCAAATTGATACGACAAGAGTTATCAAGGTAAATATATATTATGTATGATATTCAGGATAAACTTGCTACGTACGAGACTTACTATAGGGAATGCCAGAATACCTATATTGAAATATGATTACTTTGGTTGTTTCAATGCCTAGTGTATGGATTTCTTATGTGTATGACATACCTACCATACTTGCTATCACGGGAGGTCGATTATTGGGAAAAGGACCATCTTATCTTGTGTGCCTTCGGGGGGATTTAGATTGGTACCTTAAGGACATAGGACTGTGAATAGATTATTTGTGAGTTGATAAGTCACCTGACCATGGGAGCGTTGGTATGTGCGTGACCCATTGGTATGTGACGGTTCCTGAGTGATTTCTATTGAGACAGTTCCTGAGTGATTTGGAACACGTGATCCTTACGTACGTGACGTACGTGTATTTGATAGCAGAGTATGAGTGCACCGAAGCTTAGCCTAGGGGTGCCTTATATGTATATATGTACTGAGGGTGAATTAAATATATATATATATATATATATACTTGTGACTGGTTCACTGTTGCTTAGTAGCTGTGAATAACTAAGATATTTGAATGAGCTAAGAATGTGAGAATTTAATTAACACTTGAGAAAAGTAATTTAATGAAAGTGAATATGGGTTATGAATATTATTTGTTTGGGTGTTACGAGTAGATACCCTATGTTAGGATGCGAAAGAAGGAGTGGTACATACTAGTTAGTTAGCAGCATAACTAGGATGGGTTAAGGGAATACGTTGGGCGTGCACATTAGTTAAGAGGTGAGAAACTTATGTGAGAGTACGCAACTAACATGTTTATAATATGTGTTGTTTAATTATAATTTAAACACTTGCTAAAGTTTTAAACTGTTTTCACGTCGAGCTCTGACCCGTTTTCCTCCAAATCTATTTTTGTTTGTAAAAACATTTTAGGTGCCCAGCCACAGGGAAGACAAGCATAGGAGTTCCATTCTGATGACGTGCTATAGCTGCTGTTGAAGCTACAGGTACTCGGTATTAGACGCCCCACATTTGTTCTTGATTTCTTCTGGTCCATTCATATCAGTTAGGGGTGTCTCGCTTGTGTTACTTGTGCTTTACCACACATGTAGGTAACTTCATATATAGGAATATATTTACCTCATTAGATGATATCTTTTGTCAAAAACCCTAGAGACAAAAAATACAAATATATTTTCTTAGAGAACAAAAATACATTTGGTTAAGAGGATTTTATAAAGGAAAGAACCTTTTGAGTTAAACATTGTAGAGAGTAAAACAATTATTTGCATTCTTTGCTTCTCTCTTTTTATTTTTTATATGTTTATTTTTAAGCTTTGATAATAAGTATCATTGAAGCTTAAACATTTTTAACTTTATTTTTAAAATAATACATTTATACCTTAGTTATTGAATAACTTATTTTAATATCTCAAAACACATTGTGATGTTTGAGTAAGCCGAAGTATTTTAAACACTTTCAAAATATTTAGGAGAAATAACATTCTAGAAAGTGGAATCCATGAATTTGGTGGATTCCCTAAAAACTTCATTTTCAAATTCAAAAAGGATATTTTAATTTTGGAAAAACTATTTGAAAAAATTAGTCGAGGCCAAAACTTGTTGCGGTTATATAGCATACTCCAGTTGTTGACGCTCTTCCCAAAGAATACGATGTGAAGGAGTTGATAATCAATTAGTGAATACTATAACTGTAAGTCTGTATTTTATATTTGCAATACCCTATAATAGTGCCTTCTTCGTTCATTTAAGTCAATGCTTTTTCTCCCTTAAGTCTTGTTTTCTCGTACGACTTGGTGTTGTGTGATTATTTTACCTATTCCACATTTTTATTAATCACCTAACATTAAATATACAATTTAGTGTAATATAATTGGTAAAATTATGTCGCATAAACCTAGGTTGTCATATATGTTCTCTAAAGGAATTAAAAGGGTAATAGTGTCTTTATTACGATAATAATTATAATATGGGTACATACGTTCCATCTTGAATTCGAGTACTTGCACTCTCAATCTTTATATTTAGGGATCAATCATAATACATCTAATCATATAGAAAGGATTAACAATTTTCCTTTACAGTCAGTGGTAAGAACCCTTATATATTCTATGTTGTTCCTCGACTCGGTATATTATGTGTCGTTGGCTTAGTTAGAAGATTTTAGTCTAATCCAGGTGAAGAGCATCAGATAATTATTAAGAGCATCCTCAACTATCGAAAAAGAAGTTAAGATTATGTGCTAGTTTAATAGGATAAGAGTCATATACTCATTGGGTATATTGACTCAATCTTAGAGTCAAATGTGGAGTCTAGTAATTTACCTTAGTATATTTGTTTACTCTAGGAGGTGGGTATTTTTTTTGGAGGAGTGTGAAGAAATAATCAATTGATAACTCCAACATGGAGACCGAATATGTTTCCTCTTCGGAGGTATCTAAAATAGGTCGAATGGCTCAAAAAATTCCTAAATAATTTGGATTTGATTCCTTCAATGCAATAGGTTATTACAATTTATTATGATAATATGTGGGAGGTCAATAATTTGAAAGAACCCTAGACCCATAAAATGGATAAACACAATGATCATATGTATCATCTAAGTTTAAAGGCCATGCAAAGAGGTTATAAGGTAGACTAGGATTACATCGGAAAATAACTTGGAAGATCCATTTGCAAAGATCTTACCAAAAAGGACTTTTGATTGTCAAGTTGATGAAATAGGAGTTAAATGTATTTCCAAAAGGATTTAAGTATTATTGTGATATTGTTAGGTTTCTAGTCTTAAGACATATTTTTGTAAATATATTTATTTAGTTTTAATAATAAAATGTCTTAAACATATTTTAATGTGATTAAAATTGAGGTAGTGATTTATATACATTTGGGAAATATATGTATATGTCAATAATGATACTTAGTAGAAATATTGGTGAATAGAATTCTAATTACTCATGGAAGGTCAAAATTTCGTTTCTAATATAATTGAATAGTTCACAACCTAGATATAAATCTATATTATGTCGGTATAGCTGCGTGTACAATTTTAAAAGTTGATCTTGACTATCATAAATTATCTGATGGCTGAGGTACTTGTTCGATAGTTTGAAAAATATTATACTCATAGAGTAAAAATGTATAACACTAGACCATACGGGTAGTGATATATGTAGACTGACAGATGTTGACTTTGTGAGTATTTATATACTTTTGCGCCCAGATAATTGGATTGTCGTATTCAGTTTCACAAAATATAATTTGATTCTCTTATCCTTGAGGTCATTCCGACAAAGCATTTCACAAAGTCATATGCACTAGAAAGCTTCGTCAAATCTTATCCTAGCATTATATATGATCACACACAATCAAAAGACACTTAAGTGTATGATTGTGAGTCACTGGATTCTATTTGTAATACTCTACCATATTGCATTTTTCATTCATTTCAGCCCAAGAATTTTTCATATTGGTGGGTTTTTCTTGTACGAGATGTTTGATTTTTTTCAAATTTTGATTTTAGATTAATCACCTAATATTGAAGATAAAACCCTTCCTTATGAGTGATATATGGTCTTATACATCTAGGCTTCTTCACAAAAACATGAATAGTATTTTATTTCACCTTTATCAAACCCTAATGAACCATAAGAAATATAAAAAAAACTTTCCCACACCTTTATTTACAAGTACAAAAGGTGCGCTTGGGACAAACTAAATATCTTAAGAGCCTAGGCCTAACTACTTGGGTATATGCACTAGACTAGGGACCTAAGAAAAATAATTTAATTAGACCCAAATAAATACTCAAAAATACCAATTACATTACTACAATTATTTCCTTTCTTTATTTAGTCATGAATTAACTCCACTCAATAGTCACGACTACACTTCAATTTGATTATCTCATAAATCTCTAGTGTATAATGAGGTCTTATTTGAAAATTTGATTATAGTACACAATATGATTCCCCACATAAACAGTTTGATACCCTCTTGGTCCAATCAATATATTGCTAATCGATTTTAGCCAACATCTAACCAATTCCTTGATTCTCATACTGAACATATTTGGTAATCCATCGGGATTATCAAATAATCCCCTAATCGGGTTTTACTTGGTGAAAACAAAATATATGAGTCTATAAAGGGGGTATAACACTCCATAGCATCCCCTGGATGTGGATTTTTCAAAATTATGATCTCAAACTTACTTACATTATTGTCAGTCAATATGCGGAGATCATTTGACTCGATATAAATCGGATCACACCCATAGCAATCAAAGTGACATTTGTGCAAGCATTTAATTTCTCATAATTCTTCGGATTAAGAATATATGCACCCTTTGAAAATGGAGTGAAATTTCTTGAGTCTAATTAAGACAACCCCTAAACTTAAATCTCACGGGTGGCCTTATTCAATACATTTATGGTATGTACTAATAACAATCCTCTGTGAAGCCATCAAGTAAGTTCTCGAACCATCAAACAGGTTCCTGTAGTTTGAGATGAACTAGTAGGAATGAATCTCTACCATTCTTATGTGGTGTCAACTCCTTATCTAAGTTGTGAACATTTTAATAGTTCTAGAATAAAAATTCTAATCTCCTTGTCTTCAACCCGAAGTCACATCACCAAAATTCCTACTAAGCTCTATTGACTAATATATCTATAATATACTTAAAACATATATAAGTTATTCTCATAACCATGATTCTTATTTAAAAATGAATGACATACCTTTACATAATACTAGCCATCATACATGGTCTAAAGAATAAAACCCTAATAATTTCCCATTTAGTCTTTAGGCCATGTATCTAAATCCCAACCCATCTACATGGCAGTTTGCTTCCTATTAATACAAGGATTAATAGGGTGTTATCCGGTATAACCTTATTATAAGATTATCACCCTTTTTTTTCAATCTCTCTAACTTGAAAAAACCTACACTCAATGTGCTTAACCCCTTTATGGGTTCTCTCAAACTTGAATTGTACCGAAATGTTCACTAAAAATGTAATAGAAAATTACATTTGAAGGAACCTTCCTAAAGTTACTTAGGAAGTACCGATTGATATTGCCTCTTTAGTTGACTTCGAAGCAGAAAAAACTTAGGTCTCCTTGGTGGAGTCCGCAATCTAAGATTGCTTCACACTCCTCCAACTTATAGATCAACCTTCTGTTGGTAAACACATGTTCCGAGGTGAAATAAATTGGAATCTTCATTTGACTAAAAACCTAGTCTTTGTACGGTATAAGACAATTAGACTCAAATTTGTTGACTATTCCAAAGGCATATCAGACTTAGGTCTAGTACACAACATAACACATCTAAGGCTGCCCATCATTGAAACATTAGGTATATCCGCCATTATTTCTATCTAATTAAGTGTCTTTAAACATCAATTCCCCTATAGAATGATCCTAAACTTGAAAATAAACTATTTTCATGGAATCTTGATCTTAATCTTGTGTATACAAAATTGATATAATCAATTTGAGATTAGCTCGACATCCTTTGTAACCGATCTAGCGTAAGCTTGATCATAAAGATGTGACTAGCTTGTCCAAGTACTTCATATCAATACCCCGATAACCAAACTCCTATTTGAAATAATACTCTCACGCCATTACCGATTAAGTAAGTATTATCCACAAATTATACAAACAAGTACTTGTCAAACTTTGATTAAGATCAAAACTTGATTACCGATCAAACCGAATGACCTAAGACCTTAACATTAGATTAAATACATAAATGGATGTCACAAACTTACATCACGTTTCTCTCGAATTCCTACTATGTTCTTATAAAAAAATTCACGGAAGAACGTAGCCTTAACACTAAAAGAATTCTGATAGATTTTAGCATGGATATCGCGAGAAGGTTTGCTCATAGTCAATCTCTTTCTTTTTTAGTAAACCCTTTCATAAGAATCTCCTTGAAGGTTTTCACATTCCCATCAATATTTTTTTTAATTTCATGTAGGTCCACTTATTACCGATGGATTTCACTCCATAAATAAGTCTATAACCCCCAAAACTTGATTCGAATGCATCAAATCCCATTTAGCATCCAGAGTCATAAATCAAAGAAAACTTCTTTGTATTGGAATTTCTCATTGTAGTTTCTAGGAGTAGGTTCGTGGTTTTTTGGGATCATATCATAATGATTACCCAAACACTAACCATTCGAGATGACTCATGATGCTCTATTTAGGTTTCGAAATAAATTAGGATCGTTTGACTAGAATTAAAGTTACCGAGTCATTTAAAGTGTGTATTACCATTTTAAACTTGTGTATCTTGGGAGATAAGGCTTAAAAGCCACGTGAGAAGTCATTCTCACTTAAGAGAAAGAGAAATAGAAAGAAAGAAAGAGAGAAGAAGAAAGAAGAAGGGAAAGAAGGAGAAAAGAGAGAGAAAGTGGAGATTTCCGGCAAATACGCGATCTCAAGGCGGATTCAGACCCTACGAACCTGAGGCAAGGGATTAAACTTGCTAAATAATTGTTGTGTACCAATTATTGCATGATTTGTGGATTGATATTATGGGTTTTAGGTTTAGTTTAACAAAACCAACTTTTGGGTATAATCTTAGATTTAATATGTAGATCTTTGATTTGAGGATAGAAACTAGTTTATATGTATTCTAGGATGATTATTGATGATATATATGTGATTGGGTTGAAGAGAAATGGAGAGAAAATGATTAAAATGGATTTTGAGATTTTTGGCTTACTAAAGAGTAGCCATTTTCGAGGTTTCTAAAGGGCCGAATCGATTCGGCCTCCTACCGAATCGATTCGAAAATATGCAGGTGCCCAGGTCTGAGTGACCGAATCGATTCGGTCTCCAGCCGAATCGATTCGGCCTGAGACAGAATCCCAGGTCTGATGACCCGAATCGATTCGCCTTCCTGGCCGAATTGATTCGCTGGGCCGAATCGATTCGGAATTGGCCCGAATCGATTCGAAAACAGGGCTTTTGAGGGATTATTTTTCTGAAAAGAATTTTATCCTGTTTTGTTCGAGGTTATCGATTGGGGATATTTATAGGAGATATTTGGAGGATATTTTGGAGACTTTTAGCGAGTTTCCCTTATTAGAAATTTTGGAGTCATATTGACTAAATTCGAGGAATACCGATTAGATATTTTGGTTTATTTTAAGTGGGGAAGCCCATCTTGATTTGGAGATTCTACATGGGGTTAATAAATTCAATTCATATGAAAGAATGTGAATAATTTAGAGATATCGGATCTTAGGATCCAATCCCAAATGGGAAAATTTTAAAGGTTCATAAAAATGATTTGAACTTTATTATGGATGGAGAATTAAATATGCTAATTGAGGGGCATTAGGGTAAAGAATATCCTTAACTTAAAAGAATTGAGAGACAATTCATTAATAGAAGCGACATGAGAGCTTCAAGCGAGAATTTGTATAGCATATACTAAGTGGGAAAAATGTGTGAGTATTGACGATTAGTGTATCATGAGAGAGATATACTAAACAATGATGTTAATCAAATTGCGCCAAAGAGTGTATAATGAAAATGAAAATGATTGTTGCAGGTATACCTTATATAATGGTATATCTTTATTATGTGGGATGTATGTATACCTTATATGATGGTGTATATACATGTTAAGAATACCCCCTCCTTGCTATCATTGGGAAGTTTCGTGCGTAGAGGGTGAGCATCCTGGCAAATAAAGCAGTGTGTGGATATTCCCTAGGTTATAGTCGTCCTTTGTGGTCAGCAAATGACATTTATGATATACATTTATTTATTTTGGGGGTGAGAGGTCGTGGGTATGTGTCACTCTCACTTGCCGATTAGGAACTATGATCGCTTCCCGGACGTTGTGTGCGTGAGTAGATCACGAGGTGGGTGTCGTTGAACCCCACCAGGTGGCCCCAGTTTGTTATGTATATGGGCAACTGGAAGATGATAGCATGTGAGCCTGCGTCCTTCGAGTTATAGCTCGGTTGGATGGTTATTATTGCTTGTGTTTGTACTTGGGTATCAAGGGCATAATAGACCTCAACGAACATTGCCAAGATTAGTGTATCGGGGGGTGTTCCTTGTTTTGATTTCGCCTTGGCGAGACGTCCCACGCACGAACCGCAGTGTAATGTTGGAACTTGGGGATACGTTTAGTCCTTAATGCTCATAATTATCTATATATATCACCTATCCCTGACGATCGACAGTGCCAGGAGTAGTGTAACGGGGGGGTTCCTTGTTTGGATTTCGCTTCGGCGAGACGTCCCACGCATGAAACGTCGTGTACTGTTGAGAATTGGGAATATTAATTAATTAAAACTGGATAATAACCATTTAGGTTACATGCATCTTGCATTGAGGGCATAATGACCCCCGAGGATTGATACGGTTAGGAGTAGTGTAACGGGGGGTTCCTTGTTTGGATTTCGCTTCGACGAGACGTCCCACGTACGAAACGCAATGCCGTGTTGAGAATCGGGAGGAGTTTAGTCCTTAACTCTTGATGCTAATAACTCATATAATAATTATATATATGGTTTCATGCCTTATAAGTGCATTACTAGAATATAAAATTCTAGTAAATGAGATTATTGATGTATTGTGATGATGTGGACATTATTGGATCATGTAACTTTATATGTTCAACAAATGAACATTATAAAGATAATTATAACTATTACATTAAAGTTAATATATATAACATATAAATTATGGAAACAAATGTATTGGGATATAGGTTAGATGATTTCACATAAATACTTCTTTTGGGTTTAAGTTAGGATCCTCTTACCTAAATAGAATCGGACATCCATTTGGAGATCACGTGCATACGTTTAGTGAGCGCTTTAGATGAGAGGTGAGTTGAATTATTATGGAGAGTTCGATTCCAACTAAATCATGTAATGATGCATTTAAAATTATTATGCATTTTAATACACTTGCTATAAAAAGGTTTTCAAACTCGGGCTCTGACTCATTTATATTTCCTCCTCCATGTATATATTGCACTACTTCAGGTGTTCCTCCGCAAGGACGCCTTGATGTCATCCATCCAGGGTATTCGTGGAGCTGTAGCAGTAGCGAACTGTTGCGGCATTTTGCTTTAGTCGATTCCTATCTTTGTATATCTAGATTAGGATTCAGTTGTATATTGAGTTAGTATTCAAGTGTTGTAGATTAACACTTATTTCATTTCTCAAATTATTGTATTGTTTGTTACCCGACAGCATATTCGGGTATTTCATTGTTGAGATTCTTGTTGTACATTATTTTGTACTCCTTTATTTTATTGGAGTTTGCACATATCACTCATCATAGTTAGATGTTTATTGTTGGTTGAGTTGCATTATTGGTTTTGTTGTTGTTGTTAAATAAAAAGTAAAATTTTTGACAATTCGCTTTTAATGATTATGGGTAGTTAGCCTTATATTATAGTGTGGTATGTTGATGTTGAGACTGTACCATCTGAGATACCTGATTTATGTAGTATAGGGCTGGCCACCCGTTATTATTTAGAACGGGTTATCACAGATGGTATCAGAGCATCAGGTTCTAGTGTCTTTAGGATTTGTGTGCGTTATTACGATCTTCCGTAAGTGTTCTTGATATAGAGCCTTATTGCTAGGATAGTTATATTCATACGTCCATCTCTTTCTGTAAATCGAAATTATTTGAAAGGCGTTCTGATACAATTGTTCTTGTTTCAGATGCCATCGAAGGGAGGTCGTTCAGTCAGGGCAAACAAAGGGCAACCCCAAATGCCTCAAAGGAACATGACTACGGATGATGTTGCCAATATTGTGGCACAAGCAGTGACTGCTGCCATTTCTATGACGGCTCAGTAATTTGCCGCTCGAGCAGCCCCACCCCATTTAGGATTGTCTTTATGGGAGAGAGTGAAGGAAGATTTTAGTAAGGGGCATCCTCCCAAGTTTGCAGGGGGGGTTGATGTAATGGCTGCAAGTCAATGGAAGAATAGTATACAGAGGCACCTTTGTATGGTTGAGTGTAGTGAGGTGCATAAATAATTTTTAGCCACCTTTAGGTTATCGGGTGCAGCTCTCCATTGGTGGAAGTCTGTCACCACATCTGAACAGAGAGATACTTTACCTATAAAAGAATTTTGGGAACTCTTTCATCGAAGGTATTTGCCTTCCCCGACTCAGAATATGGAGATTTTTCAAGGTAATAGAACGGTGGCGAAATATGAGGAAGACTTTTCTAGATGGGCAAAGCTAGTACCTAATGAGGTAAATACAGAAGAGAAACGTATATCAAAGTTTTTTCGAGGTTTAGATTGGAAAATCCAACAACATTTGTTAGAGAGTCCTAAGTTGGTGACTTTCATTGAGGTAGTAAACGCGGCACTATTAAAGTATCGTGAATATCGTTTTCGTTCGCAAGAGGGTAAGAACTTTGGAGATTCGAGTTCGTCAAGAAAGTTGGGAAAAGAGAGTGCCAGTTATGTGAGTGAGCAAAAAGGGTTTATGGGTAAGTGTTTCTTTTGTAAAGAAATAGGTCATAAGAAGAGAGATTGTCCTAAAAGAGGTAAAAGGCCACAGTTTGATGAAATTTTGGAAGTGCAACCCCTACAGCAAATTCGAGGTCACTTTAGACCGGGGGACTATGTTTGGGAGCCCATTGATGAGGAAGGGCAATCGGACTAGAGATGGATGTTGTAAGTTAATTTTCCTTTAATAATAGGATTATTACTATATGAAGTTTTTGGAATATCATGTGGGAAATAATTGTGATTGGGTAGTGCTATAGCCCTATTATGTATGGTATGTAATGACCCTAGGGGAATTTTGAGCAAGATAGTCTCTTATTCTATGACTTTGTAAAAGAATAGATGATTTTGCAAGGTGCTCAAAAAGAGCTTTAAACCTTGTATTTAATGTAAGAATGGAAATGGTGATAAGTAGTAATGATAAAGCTACTTCTTTTTTTATATAGTCATGATACACTATTATAATTGTTGTATTCCAGATATGGATGTGCCTTATAAATGACAATATATTGAAAGGATGAAATATGTTGTTTATGTTTGAAAGTTGAGATTGTGGTTTGTTGGGACACGAGTAAAACTCTAGCTCATAAGTATGACAATATTTGTGAGCTACATGTTATATAGATGATGATCTAAAAAAACCTTGTGAAGGGACATAAGGCATTTTATATTATATTATAATATATAAACCATTTTCAAAATAAACTATTTTTAATATAAAAAAACTTTTATCAGCCTTCGGGCCCTTTCAAAATGATTTTCATAAAATTTAACTTTTTAAATTCTAGTCCGGATTTAACAAACTCTCAATCCCCGACGTCGCCACACAGTAGTGTATTGGGAGGGTTCCTTGTTTGGATTTCGCTTTTGTGAGACGTCCCCCGCACGAAAGTGGCGAATGTCAGGTTTTGAGAGGAGTTATTTCTTTGGACCATTCAAAAAAAAATTATTCTTAAAATGTTAATATATTCTATATTGATGGAATTGTGGAACTTTGGAGGCAAATAAATCCTCATTATGATTGGTTCGAGCACAAAGCTCAAATAAAGGGTGTATGGGCGCCCTAGTTGTGGAAGTTGGTTTTTATTTAACTCATAATTAACTTTAAAAAAAAATTATTCGTCGTGGGAAGTTAGAAGTTTGGAGATAGGATTAGTAATTATGGGTAGATTAGAAGTAGTTGAGCTTTGGAGAATTAGGCTTAGATAAATTTCGAGGAAGAAATTTTTGTAAGTGGAGAAGATTGAAACACCCTAAGACTTTTGGAACAGTAATAAATTTATTTTGGGAGAAATAAATAATATTTTATTGGAGAATAATTAAATTGGCAATTGAGGTCAAAATTTAGAGTCGTTGGAAAGTGTCTCGAATGGAAATTCTGAGGGTACCATTGTTTCCGGAAGGGTCGAGAAAGTCGAAATGATTGTACTTGGGGTCTATTTAGGTTCCGAAATAAATTAGGATCGTTTGACTCGAATTAAAGTTACCGAGTCATTTAATGTGTGTATTACCATTTTAAGGTTGTGTATCTTGGGAGATAAGTCTTAAAAGCCACGTGAGAAGTCATTCTCACTTAAGAGAAAGAGAAATAGAAAGAAAGAAAGAGAGAAGAAGAAAGAAGAAGGGAAAGAAGGAGAAAAGAGAGAGAAAGTGGAGATTTCCGGCAAATACGCGATCTTAAGGCGGATTCAGACCCTACGAACCCGAGGCAAGTGATTAAACTTGCTAAATAATTGTTGTGTACAAATTATTGCATGATTTGTGGATTGATATTTTGGGTTTTAGGTTTAGTTTAACAAAACCTAACTTTTGGGTATAATATTAGATTTAATATGTAGATCTTTGATTTGAGGATAGAAACTAGTTATATGTATTCTAGGATGATTATTGATGATATATATGTGATTGGGTTGAAGAGAAATGGAGAGAAAATGATTAAAATGGATTTTGAGATTTTTGGCTTACTAAAAAGTAGCCATTTTTGAGGTTTCTGAAGGGCCGAATCGATTCGGCCTCCGACCGAATCGATTCGAAAATATGCAGGTGCCCAGGTCTGAGTGACCGAATCGATTCGGTCTCCAGCCGAATCGATTCGGCCTGAGACAGAATCCCAGGTCTGATGACCCGAATCGATTCGCCTTCCTGGCCGAATCGATTCGCTGGGCCGAATCGATTCGAAATTTGCCCGAATCGATTCGGAAACAGGGCTTTTGAGGGATTATTTTCTAAAAAGAATTTTATCCCGTTTTGTTCGATGTTATCGATTGGGGATCTCTATAGGAGATGTTTGGAGGATGTTTTGGATACTTTTAGCGAGTTTCCCTTATAAGAAATTTTGGAGTCATATTGACTAAATTCGAGGAATACCGATTAGATATTTTGGTTTATTCTAAGTGGGGAAGCCCACCTTGATTTCGAGATTCTACATGGGGTTAATAAATTCAATTCATATGAAAGAATGTGAATAATTTAGAGATACCGGATCTTAGTATCCAATCCCAAATGGGAAAATATTAAAGGTTCATAAAAATAATTTGAACCTTATTATGGATGGAGAATTAAAATGCTAATTGAGGGGCATTACGGTAAAGAATATCCTTAACATAAAAGAATTGAGAGACAATTCATTAATAGAAGCGACATGAGAGCTTCAAGCGAGAATTTTTATAGCATATACTAAGTGGGAAAAATGTGTGAGTATTGACGATTAGTGTATCATGAGAGAGATATACTAAACAATGATGTTAATCAAATTGCGCCAAAGAGCGTATAATGAAAATGAAAATGATTGTTGCAGGTATACCTTATATAATGGTATATCTTTATTATGTGGGATGTATGTATACCTTATATGATGGTGTATATACATGTTAAGCATACCCCCTCCTTGCTATCATTGGGAAGTTTCGTGCGTAGAGGGTGAGCATCCCGGCAAATAAAGCAGGGTGTGGATATTCCCCAGGTCATAGTCGTCCTTTGTGGTCAACAAATGAAATTTATGATATACATTTATGTATTTTGGGGTGAGAGGTCGTGGGTATGTGTCGCTCTCACTTTTCGATTAGGAACTATGACCGCTTCCCGGACGTTGTGTGCGTGAGTAGATCACGAGGTGGGTGTCGTTGAACCCCACCAGGTGGCCCCAGTTTGTTACATATATGGGCAACTGGAAGATGATAGCATGTGAGCCTGCATCCTTCGAGTTATATCTTGATTGGATGGTTATTATTGCTTGTGTTTGTACTTGGGTATCAAGGGCATAATATACCTCAACGACCTACATTGCCAGGATTAGTGTATCGGGGGGGTTCCGTATTTTGATTTTGCCTCGGCGAGACATCCCACACACGAACCGCAGTGTAATGTTGGAACTTGGGGATGAGTTTAGTCCTTAACGCTCATAATTATCTCTCTATATATATAACATATCCCGACGATCGACAGTGCCAGGATTAGTCTAACGGGGGGGTTCCTTATTTGGATTTCGCTTCGGCAAGACGTCCCACGCATGAAACGCCATGTACTATTGAGAATTGGGAATATTAATTAATTAAAATTGGATAATAATCATTTGGGTTACATGCATCTTGCATTGAGGGCATAATGAGCCCCGAGGATCGATACGGTTAGGAGTAGTGTAACGGGGGGTTCCTTGTTTGGATTTCGCTTCGGCGAGATGTCCCACGCACGAAACGCATCGCCGTGTTGAGAATCGGGAGGAGTTTAGTCCTTAACTCTTGATGCTAATAACTCATATAATAATTATATATATGGTTTCATGCCTTATAGGGGCATCACTAGAATATAAAATTCTAGTAAATGAGATTGTTGATGTATTGTGATGATGTGGACATGATTGGATCATGTAACTTTATATGTTCAACAAATGAACATTATAAAGATAATTATAACTATTACATTAAAGTTAATATATATAACTTATAAATTATGGAAACAAATGTATTGGGAGATAGGTTAGATGATTTCACTTAAATACTTCTTTTGGGTTTAAGTTAGGATCCTCTTACCTAAATAGAATCGGAAATCCATTTGGAGATCACGTGCATACGTTTAGTTCACGCTTTAGATGAGAGGTGAGTTGAATTATTATGGAGAGTTCGATTCCAACTAAATCATGTAATGATGCATTTATGATTATTATGCATTTTAATACACTTGCTATAAAACGTTTTTCAAACTCAGGCTCTGACCCGTTTATATTTCCTCCTCCATGTATATATTTTACTACTCCAGGTGTTCCTCCGTAAGGACGCTTTGATGTCATCCATCCAGGGTATTCGTGGCGCTGTAGCAGTAGCGAACTGTTGCCGAATTTTTCTTTACTCGATTCCTATCTTTGTATATCTAGATTAGGATTCTTTTGTATATTGGGTTAGTATTCAAGTGTTGTAGATTAACACTTTCTTATTTCATTTCTCAAATTATTGTATTGTATGTCACCCGACAGCATATTCGGGTATTTCATTATTGAGATTCTTGTTGTACATTGTTTTGTACTCCTTTATTTTATTGGAGTTCGCACTTATCACTCATCATAGTTAGATGTTTATTGTTGGTTGAGTTGCATTATTGGTTTTGTTATTGTTGTTAAATAAAAAGTTCAAAAATTTTGACAATTCGCTTTTAATGATTATGGGTAGTTAGCCTTATAGTGTTGTATGTTGATGTTGAGACTGTACCATCTGAGATACCTGATTTATGTAGTATAGGGATGGCCACCCGTTATTATTTAGAGCGGGTTGTCACGCACAAGAAGGTAGTATATTATCGATATTAGGTCATATTTCATCCAGTAATGAGTGGTCTAATAGAAATGGAAATATAATGTTCCATTATACCTTGTAAGTCCAACTTACACTAGGACCCGTAGTTTATTACATAATCCTCTTATAAGAACCTGACATTGATGCCACCAATGACCCTCTTGTACTTAAGATTACGATATAAACTATATTTGTAACCATTGGGATAACCATCTAAGAGACATACCTCTTTCTTTAATTTTAATTCATTCTATCCTTTCATAGCACGTGTGTCAGGCACCCCAAAATCTAAAAATGCCCTAGAATGATCTTGCACCCACTCTAATGTTCAATGGGAGTTTAAGAGACAGATTAAGAAGAAATTTAATTAGAATGTATATGCTCGTCTCTTACATAAAAGTGTCAATAAGAATCTTGGATTCCTGAATAACTTATCATGGACCTTATCATATCCAAAAGAGTGTAAAGCCCAATTTATTTCTCTTTAATGAATGTCCATCAATTTTATTCATTTCAGTATTAAGCAGTGGTAATACATAACTTATAATGTATAAATTGTATTCCTAGTGCATCAGAACAGATAAAAAATGTCCAATTTTAATAGGACTATTTTTATAGTATCAATCAAATTTATATTAAAAACCAATTTAGAAAATCGAAATCAATTTGTAAAAATAGGCACATTAAATCATTTTCCAACAATAATTTTATATCCTTACTACTTACACTGTTGCCTTATTCTTAATGCCCATAACTAGGAATATCTCTATTTAAAGTAATTACCAAATTGCTTAGAATCTTTTCAATGAGTTGCAATCCTGATTTGTGGTTCCCGAGTCTACATCCTAAATTACAGTAGATCGGACCATAAATCATGCATTCAAATTTAAGAGGAAAACCATTACCATGTCAAATTACATTTTCAGTCCATGAAACTTACTCCAATTAAACCTTAAGACTAAAACAGTGACAAAAATATTTAATTCATTTTTGAAATCTAAGAAACAGGAAATTGAAAAAAAAAATTCTAATTAAACACGGGAAAAAACTTAATTATATGTTAAAGGGCATACCTCAACCGCTAATTTAAAATTAATCCTTTGGACATTCTTGTTCCCTTATGAGGTGAGATTTTTCGCTAGGAACTTAAATTACCATACCTTGAATAAGAAAAAATTTCATTTTTCATTATGCTATCCGGACAGTTCGAGATCCTCTGGCCAAAAAAGTGAATAGTCGATGACTATTTATCCCACTCCTAATGACAGTTACTTTTTTGGGAGGATATCAAAAATCGTGTCTAAGTGTATACCACCAACTAATTTAATATTATCCAATGTCACATATACTCCTCTTATAGGTGGCCACCCAAGTGAATAATAAATCTAAAATTACCCGTTAGGAAACTTGTACCGGCCACCACAATAATTTATATTCCTCTTTGGAGGACCTACATAATATTGAAAGTCTAAAAATCATTGATTTTCCACTTTGTATTCAAGAACTTGAGGGTTTTGAAAATCTAAACATTCAATTCTACATGCTCAAATTTGAATCATTAGTAATTTTCAATTTACTTGTATAAATTAAATCACCTCATCTCCCTATTTTAATTTTCTTACAATAAAAAATATAATTTAAATTTTCCAAAATAAAAATTCAATTGATGTAAATTTAAATTCACACATTTAAATTTAATTACCTAGATTTAATTCAATTTAGAAAAGAATAAAACATAACAAATTTTTTTAGAGATAATTGGTAATGTAGGCCAGTCTAAAAATAAATAATCTATGTTGTCCATAAAATGGGTGTCCCTAATTAACCAATTAATTAGAGCATAAATTATGCAACATAATAAAATAAAGAGACAAGCAAGAAATTAAAATAACTAAATGTAAGAAAAATGAAAAGACATAAATGCCCTTTCAACCATGGCCTAGGCTTCTACATGAAGTAAAACTTTTTATACAAAAGAATCATTGTTAAAGTAGAGTTTCTTTTTAGGCAATAATCCAACTTGAAGTGGAACTCTCCATGTAAAAGAATCCTTATTGAAGAAGACTTTTGTTTGGACAAGAGTCCAACTTAAAGTGAAACTCTCCATGTAAAAGAATCCTTGTTGAAGAAGACTTCTATTTGGGAAAGAGTCCAACTCGAAGTGGACATCATAAAAAATAGATG
The DNA here is from genome assembly GCA_949130495.1 of Sambucus nigra. Classification (NCBI taxonomy): domain Eukaryota; kingdom Viridiplantae; phylum Streptophyta; class Magnoliopsida; order Dipsacales; family Adoxaceae; genus Sambucus; species Sambucus nigra. The sequence continues at coordinate 161,638,332 of OX422217.1, forward strand.
CATGAAACCTTAATAATGTCTAATCGAGATAATTTTTTGTTCATGCCTTCATATCAAATCCATCAAGAACATATCCGAGAACTAATGAATTCCAATGGTCTGATCATTCACTATAGACGACATGCCCCAGAACTTCATTACCAAATACGACATCCTTAATCATGTTCGATCGAGCTAATTTTTGGTAGATGCTTTCATTTTTCCTTCATCAACAACATATCTGAAAATCAACGAATTCGAACAGTGTGATCATTTACTATGGACGTCATGACCCCGAATGTCACCATCAAATAAGATGACCTTAATATAATTCGATCGATCTTATTTGAACTGGACACCTTCATTTTGTCTTCGTCAAGAACATATATGAAAATAAAAAAATTCTAATGTATTGATCATCCATTATGAACGTCATGGACCAATCATTCACCATAAAAGAAGATGACGTTAATTATGTCCCATCGAGTTGATTTTCATTGGATACCTTCATGTTGCCTTTAGTAAGAATATATCATAAAATTAACAAAATCCAATAGTCCGATTATTGGCAATGGACGAAATGATATTTCAAATTTCTCTAACATGACCTTCTTCGTCCTCGGATTTGAATGGAAGAAAATTTTCATAAATCCTCCAATTCTTCAAGAGACTTCATGAAACATAGCCCAACACCCAATAATATGTAAATCCATGAATATAAACATAAATAAACATTACAACCCTCTTCCCACACCTCCAAATATATCGATATTGAACAAATTATAAAAACTTAATTATTACAACCATATCGAAGCTGGGAGCAAAATTAACTACGCAAAACCACCGTAGGATCCAATCACAAAAAATAAATATGTGTGACAATGATGGAAAGGTTATAAACTTAGAATCTCCACAAAACCATGTTAGCATGACACCCTAAATAAACATATATAATCATGCAACATGCTAAAACTAGGGTTTCTTATTGGACAACATATATCTTTTCAGTACAAAACCAGTCTCAATTGAGGCTCTGATACAAATTTTGGTGAAAAAAAACTTCCGATTGACATTTTAAATTCAGAAAAAATCATCCATATGGATCTTTAATTAGTCATGTATTGACAAGAAAACAAGACCTAGGTTTGAAGAACAAAATTAGGGTTTAGAATATAATACCTTGGTGGATTAGGTTGTGACCGATGTGGAGAATTTTTTTTGTTAATGATGGGGATGAATTTTTTTGGATCTCCAAACCTTTATTAGCCTTATGTAAACCTTAGATTTTCTATTTTATGTTCGTCCCCAAAATTAAGTATGTGTTTATGAACCTTTTGAGGAGAAAACCCTTCCTTATGAGTGAGGTATGATCCTCTCCCTCTAGTCCTCTTCACAAAAACATGATAGTATTTTCTCTCACCTCTCACAAACCCTAATGATCTATTATAAATATAAAAACCTTTTCCCACATCTTTATATACAAGTACAAAAGGTGGGCTTGGCTTAGATATAATTAGTTCTTATTTGCAAAGTTGATTATGGTACACAATATAATCCCCCACAATAAGAGTCTAATACTCGCTTGTTTAAATCATTTTATTTTCAATCGATTTTAAGAACCATCTAATAAATTCCTTGAATCTCATACATAACTTATTTGCTACTCCACTAGGATTATCAAATAATCCACCAGCCGAATTTTACTTGATGGAAATAAATATATAAGTCTACTGAGGGGGTATCACAATCCACGGTATCCCCCGAACGTGGATTCCTCTGAATTATGATCTCAAACTAACTTATACAACTTTCACCCAATATGCGAAGAGCATTTGTCCCGATATAAATCAGATCGCACACCTAACAATCAAAGTAAAATTTGCTTAAGCCTTCCAATCCTCATAAATCTCGGGATTGAGAATATATTCACCCTTTGAAAATGGTGTGATATTACTTGAGTCAAATCAAGATATCCCTTAGACTCAAATCTCATGGGTGTTCCTGTTCAAAACATTACTGAGATGTACCGATCACAGTCCTCCATCGAACTGTTGAACTATTAAATAGTTCTCGAACCATCAAACAGGTTCCCATAGTTTGAGATAAACTAATAGGATTGCATTGAAAACATTCTAAGACGGTGTCAAATCTCTGTCTAGATTGTGAAAGTTTCAATAGTGTTAGAATCAAAACTCTAAACTCCGTTCGATCAACCCGAGCTTGTATCACTAGCATTCCTACTAAAATTTATTGATTGACATGCCTATAATATATTTAAATGAAATATAAGATATTCTCGTAACCATGATTATTATTTCAAAATCAATTAACAAACCTCTAGATATTAGTAACCATCATGCATAGTTTTAATAATTAAACCCCAACAAAAAGATCCACCAACCTGTCTTGAGATGCAATATTGGTCATGATGATGCCGCCTCTTTGCACGATCTCAAGTATGAGATGATAGTTGCACTCAAATGTGATTATAACTCTTATAAATCCTTAGTTTTTTTAAGTAAGGAACTAAGAAAAAATTTCCAAAGTAAAGTGTACAGTTTAATGCACTGAAAAAACCACATCGAAATTACTTGGGAAGTTCTGGATCCAAACTACCTATTTTTTACCTCCAAAACGATAAAATATTCGACCTCCGTGGTCGAATCAGCAATATAATATTTATTTATACTCCTCCAACTTATGGGTACAAATTCTAGGAGGTCAATTTCCTAGAATCCTTATCTAATCGAAAGTCCCAGTCAATGTACTTTAAAGGTACAAGACGCCTGCTGAGTAAACTAGCACATAATCTCTAGTTCTTTTCAAGCAATTAATAATGTGATTTATTTTAGTCCAGTGCCTTTCACCTTAGTTATACTAAAATCTATTGAACATGATAACGACAAGGTCTTGCACACAATATAACATGCATGAGGTTTCCCATTGCCGAATCATAAGGTGTATTCCAAATTCTCTTTATCTGATGAGGTGTCTTAAATCATTGATCCTTAGAAGGTGATATTCCATTTCGAAAAGGAAGAAATTATTTTGTGCAATCTTTCATTATGAATTTTGTGAGAACATCATCGATATAAATGTCTTAGAGAATAATCCCAACATCCTATTTTTTCATTCATGCAAAAGTTTGATCACAAGGATGTTATTGGATTCTCCTAATTCCTTCATATAAAACTAACTACAAAACCACACTCTTATGATGGATAAAACACCCACATCATTTTTTACTATGAGAATATCATCCACATAAGGTACCAAAATACCACCATGTTTCTGCCAAGCTTCTTATACAAATAAGTTCCATTCATGAATTGATCACAATAGAAAATTTTATTGATTGATCAAACTAAATGTTTCAAGACCTTAACGGTTGCATAAGTTCATAAAGGATCTCTCAATCCTTCAAACTTTATTTTCCTGGATACTTTCTATTAATCTATCGGGTGCATTATGTAGATGAACTTTTCAAGAATACGACTAAAGAACAAAGTCTTACAGCCCATTTTCCATATATTGTAATTATAATGTGCTAGAATGAATAAAATAAAATGAATAGACTTTAGTATTGCTATTAAAAATAAGGTTTACTTATATTCAAATACTTCTTTTTGAGTAAACCGTATAGAAACAAGCCTTTCCTTAAAGGTTTTCGCCTTTCAATCTACCTAATTCTTCTTCTTGTAGATCCACTTGCATCAGAAGTGTTCTATCCCACTAGATCTGTATACAAGTTGAAAAAATTGATTCGAATCCATCTTGGTATTTATATCCTTAAGACAAAGCTCAGAGTCCCTTTCTTGGAGTTTCTCATAGTTCTTTGGATCCGATTTGTGTGCCCTAACCCTGATCTCACCGAAGTGTTTACTCAAATACACTAACGTATCAAGCTGATATCGGATCCTCCTACTACAACGTTGATCTACTTGTGGTTCAGTATAAGTGATCCATGTATCATAACCATTGATAATACTTCACTTATCGTTAGATCCTTTCTCAAGATGTGTGTTAGGAAACTCCAAATCCAAATATGTATTATACTAGACTTATTCCTAACCCATAGTTCCATGGAAGTTATTTACACTAGTTTATAATTAACTAAGCTCAATAAAAAAAACTAGTCGTCTCTAAAATAAATTCCCAAAGGAATCCAAAAAGTCTGAATATTTCATCATTGATCTAACCATGTCCAAACGAGTCTTGTTCCTTATTTTGGCTATACCATTTTAATATGGAGTGCCTAATGAAAAAAATTATGATGTAATCCCCACACCTGATAAGTGGTTCCTAAACTCTCCTAAGAGGTTCTCACCCCCATGATCAAATAATAGAATTTGCATTATTTTATAATGCATATGCTCCTCCTAAGCCTTGTATGATTTAAAGTTATTAAAGTCACAAGACTTATGGTGCATAAGGTAAACATATTTGTACCATGAGTAATCATCAATTAAAGTTATGAAATGATCATAATTAACTCTTTCTTAGATAGTCAAAGTACCACACAAATCATAATGAATCAACTCCAAGACATCTTTGGATCCATATCCTTTGGGAGAGAAGTGCCTATTAATCCTTTTATAAGTAAAGTGCTTCCACTTCCAATGAGATTAATTTCCCATTTTAAACTAGATTTTGAATTCTTTTTAGATTAATATGACTTAAGCATGAGCCAAAAATATACTTGGTTAAGCTTAGAAGGTTTCTTCTTTTTAGGTTATTCCCATCTGAGTTATTCATTTTAGTAATTAGGAGTTATAGTGAGACAAGATTTATAACATACCAACTATTGTCGAATGCACCTAAACAGATAAAATATTTTCCATTTCTTATTTAAAAAAGCATTTTTATTAAAATAACATGAATATCCATTTAATTTTTCATGAAATATTTTCTAAAAAGTGGAATTGAGTGAATCATTCAAAGTGGCTGCAATGATTGAAAAATTGTCGCACCATCTTGAAAAGATTTTAAAAAATATTTCAAATATAAACATAAAGAAATGGGGCTTAAGGAATTGATTGCGAGATTGAGGATAAAAGAGGATAATCGTGCATCCGAGAAGAAACTATAAATCATATGGAATCCAAATCACATGTTGTGAAAGAAGGGAAAGTTAGCAAGAACAAGAAAAGAAAGTGTGTGAATCAATGTGGTCATTTCAAATGATCAAAAGGTGGGGACATCGAAATGTTTGATGGAAAATGCTTTATGGGTGACAAGCTAGGATATCTTGATAAATATTGTCATAATCACAAAAATTGAGGTAATAAGAAACAGAATCCCACACAAGCCAATACTGAAGTTGAGAACCTTTTAGACGATATCACTGATTTGAGCCTTTCGGTTGGGGTTCTTGAAGTCAACACAGTGGGAAATACAATAGAACGGTGGGTGGACACTGGAGCCACTTGTCACATAGTTATGATAAGAATATATTTACTTACTACCAAGACTCTCATCACGAGGATCAACTTTTTGAGGAAAATTCTTCTACGGTAAGGGTTGAAGGAAAATTAAAAGTGATACTAGAGATGACTTTGGGAAAGGCATTTAATCTCAATGATGTGCTTCATGTCCTAAACATTCAAAATAACTTGGTCTCTGAATTCTGGCATAGAAAGAGGGGGATTAAAATAATTTTTCAATCTCACAATTTTTTACTCACTGAAAGTGGTATGTTTATGAGAAAAGGATATTTCAGTGATGGTCCCTTCAAACTCAATGTGCTGACAATAATGCCTATTAATAATAAGAATGTATTTTCTGCTTATTTCCTTAAGTCTTATAATGTGTGGAATGGTATATTAGGTCATGTTATGATACTATTAGTAGATTAATTAATTTACACTTAATAACTCAATTTAGTATTGACTCAAATCACATGTGTGTAATGTGTGTGGAATTGAAGTTAACTAAAAATCCTTTTCAATCAGTTGAAAAAAGTACGAAACTTCTTAAATTAATTCATAGTAGTATATGTAACTTGAAATTTGTAAAACAAGAGGAGGCAAAAATATTTTACTACTTTTATTAATGATTGCATAAGATAATGCCATGTTTACTGGCTTCGAAGCAATTATTAGGCTGTAAATGTCTTCGAACATTGGAAAAAAAAATTTCATAATCAACTTAGCAAAATGATTAAAGTGATTCTAAGCGATGGAGGTGGTGAACATAATTCTCCTTTTGAACAATTGTGTTCTAAATACGGAATTATTCATCAAATTATTGATCCTTACAAACCTCAATCTAACAGTTTTGTTGAATACAAAAATTGAACTCTAAAATAGATGATGAATGTTATGTTGATAAGTTTCGGGATTAACTCAGAATTTGTTTTGGGGGGAGGGGGGTACTTTCTTCAAACCACCTTCTTAACAAAATTCCTCATGATAAAACATATAAGACACCATATAAATTGTGAAAAAATTGAAGACCTTCTTACAAATATCTTAAAATGGGGGTTGTCTTGCAAAGGTAATGGTTCTTACTCCTGAAAGGAATAAAATAAGACAAAGACTTTTGAGTGGATTTTTATTAGTTATGCAATTAATAATAGTTCATATCGGTTTCTTGTACATAAATCAGAGATTCCTAATATAAGCGTAAACACAATCATTGAATCTATAAATGCATTTTTCTTCAAAGATATATTCTCGCATAAGAATGTGCCCGGTTCAAGTTCTTATAAAAGAACTTATAATAGAGTTGTTATTAGTCATCAGGATAATGCAGATAAAAAATTAGAGAGAAAGATGATGACTTTGAACTTAGACGCAGTAAAAGGGTAAATATTCAAAAATATTTTGGTCCAGATTTTCTAACTTATATGATAAAAGGTGACCTTAAAAACTTCATTAAAGAAATGCCAACTCCAAAAGCTCCATTATAGAAAGAGGCTATCAATAGTGAAATTGAATTCATAATAAAAAAACATACTTGGGAATTGGTGTACCTCCCACTAGGCAATAAACCTCTTGGATGGAAATGGATATGTAAGAGAAAATTGAAGGTGGATGGATCAATTGAAAAATACAAAGAAAGACTTGTAGCTAAAGGCTATAAGCAAAAGGAACTATTGGATTATTTCGATACTTACTCACCTGATGTGAGAATAACATCCATTCGAATATTAATAGCTATTGCAATGTTACTTAGTTTTGAGTTGCATCAAATGGATGTGAAAACTTCATTCTTTAATGGCGAGTTAAATGAAGAGATATACATGTAACAACCAGAAGGGCAAAAAGTCCCTGGATAAGAAAAAAATGTGTAGAGTTGTTCAATCCCTCTAAGGATTAAAACAACTAGCTAAACAGTGACGTGAAAAATTTGACAATGTAATGATGTCCAATGGATATAAAATGAATGAGTGTAATAAATGTATTTATGTTAAAAACACTCAAGGTGATTATGTAATTTTTTCTCTCTACATAGATGTTATGCTTATTATTGGAAGTAATAAACGTATCATTAAATATACTAAGAGAATCTAGTCTAGTAAACTTTACACGAATGATATGAGTATTATATAAGTTATATTAGGAATTAAAATTTCTAAAATATCTCATGGACTTGTCTTATCTCGATCTCATTATATTGATAAAATACTTGATAAGTTCGATAAAGGTAGTGATAGCATAGCTAAAACATTTATTGACCCAAATCTTCATTTATATAAAAATACCAGGAAAGGTATATCTCAATTAGAGTTTTCTCGTATTATATGTTGTTTAATGTATGCCATGAACTTCACTCGTCTAGATATTGCTTACTCAGTTAGCGAATTGAGGAGATATACAAGTAATCCAAGGGAACACCATTGGAAAGCTATTGTAAGGGTTCTGAGATGTCTAAGATATGCACATGACCATGGATTGCACTACACAAAATATCCCATTGTACTTAAAGGAATGACGCCAACTAGATATCTGATTCGAAGGATTCTCTATCCACAAGTGGATATGTATTTATTCTTAGAAGTTTTGCGATCTCTTAAAAATCCTCAAAATAGAGTTGTATTGCTAGATCTACCATAAAATTTGAATTTATAGATTTAGCTATAGCTTGAGAAGAACCAGAATGACTTTGACCCTTTTGAGAGGATATTCCAATGTGACCAAAACATCTGCCTATAATTTTTATACATTGCGATATTGAACCAACAATTGGCATAACACAGAGTAATATGCATAATAGTAAGTCTAGACATATACGTCGAACATAATACCGTGAAACAACTGCTCTCTAATGGAATTATTTCCATTAATTATGTTAAATCTAAGGATAATGTATAGGATTCGTTAACTAAATATTTTAATAGAGAGAAGGTATATAATTTACCAAGGGGGATGGGATTTAAAGGCTATAAAAAGGAGTTATATTAATGGAAACCTTACCTAGCTGAGTGGAGATCCCAATATTTACGTTCAAAGGGATGACTGAATATTAATCAACTCTTCGAAGTGAGAACTCATGCATTTTTAAACTCATACATATTCTTATGATAAAATATTATTGCTTATGGCACAAGTTATGATAAGCATAAATTTTAATGAATCATATATCTTAGAAATCCAAGAGGGGTATTGTAGGATACTCCAAATAGAAAGCCACCTATGTGAGTGAAGGGGACACATCTATGAGAAATTCAAAAGGCTGAAATTCTCTAAAGAACTCGTGAAACAAGGAATGTTCATGTCTATAATTAACACAACCAAAAGAACTAGTAATGTTCGAAAAATAATTGTGTGATGTCTACTGTCTTGATTTACACTAAAAACTGAATAGTTCAAGACATTTTGTTCACTAATTAGTCATTAAATTTTGTAGTCTTTCATTAGGAAAGATTCAAGGCCAAAAGATATCTCTCCCGATGCAGGTATTTTCCAATAGAAACTCTCTTTGTGTATGCATCGCCTTTTATGTTGATACAAAAACTTTTTATTTATGTGGGGGATTGGTGGGATTTATGACTTTAACTGGATTGACAAAATCTAATATTAGTTAATTTTTAGGTCAATTAAATATAGGACCCACATATTTTTCGAGATAGTTCCAAGTTGTAAAGCTTTTTTCTCCACAAGGAGTATAACATGGTATACTCAAATGTATAAAACCATAATTAATTCATAAGAAATTATTGTCAAAAGTACCCACTTGTAACATGAAATTTGGTTGAAGTATTATGGAAAAGACAATGTCCAACATTGACGAAATATGAGAAATGGTTGTACTATATTATAACCTAATTTTTCTTTTAGGCTTGGTACGCTTGGGATATCTTAACTCTTTGAAGGATGGAGGATCCACATGGGCTTGGATTTACTTTCAAGTCCACACACACATGTCGTCGTGCACCTGACCCAATTTATTATGATCTTGCTCGGCCTGACATGTGAATAGGCATGGGTCATAGGACGTTGGTTTTGGCTTGGCCTAAGAATTAACTTTTTAGATCAAATTTTGTTGGGCATTTTATTATTTTTCGTGTCCATTTTTTTGGTATCTTTTAATATTTTTGGCCCAATTTCAATTACGTTTTTACGACCTTATTTTTTCCAATTAGTATGAAAGTTATGGAGAGTTTTTATCTTTTCTAACTACCATTTGTGTTAGTACATATTGATGGTTTTGTACTTTTTTGTCATTGATTTTGAGACATCCAACTTCATTCATAATAAAAGAGAATTCTTCCATTGTATTTTTGCTTGTTATTTGTAATTTATAATCCTACTATTACAAGTGTTGATTGTTATATTGTGGGAGATGATTGCCTTAATGAAGCACCATTATAAGGACAATCTCGTCTTAAGCACAACATGTTGAACACTTTCCTCAATCATTTCATATATAATCCATCCATTGTAAATTTGTGTTTATTCATATTTATCATATTCAGATTTCGAGTTTATTATGTAATTAGTAAAAAGCATTTAGGATAACACTATAAACAAGAAAAATTAGTAGGCTCAAAGTCCAAATGACCTGATAGCATACTATGCATTTTTAGTATATACAATAATATTAGTTAGGAATATATGAAATTCAACTTTAGTTTTATAAAAAAATCGATATAATTTTTAGGTTGATTTTATTTTTCTAAAAATATCGATTTTAATCTTACATTAAAAATAAATAATTAAGTTAAAATTTGCAAAATATTATCTGTGACGACAATCAACTTTTCTTTATAAAAATGATCATTATTTCTTATGTTCTTAATATTTTTTCAAATGTACATATTATCCTTCTTTTTTCCAAATATAGATCCTTTTATTCTTAAAGAATTTTTAATTGAAACATACTAATGTTACATCCTTTTCAAACATTGGACCATGTATATCATCGGACTTCCGAGCATTAGACTCCAGCCACCAGTACTCATTTGTTATAGTGCAATATGTAATTCGCATTGTCATGTTTTTTTTCCAGTCATTTTTAATGTTTTAGCCCTACTATCATTGACCATTGTTTTTCACTATAATTGTGACTTCATTGGTAGACTACAAACATTAAATCCCTCCATCCCAAATTAAAAGCCCATATTCATTTCTTCTTATATTAATGATACATTCATTTAATGGCCAAGATCAACATTTGTTGACCACAGTGGAATTTGATTTGTTGATTATGTTTAAAAAGGAAAAGTAAACTATTAATTTAGGATAGACCAAAATAAAATAGTGGAACCCTAATTTGGAAAAGATCAATTATTTGTATTCTTATCACTGTAAATGAAATTTTTAGTTGATACATTAAACTCAGTTTTGAAGTTTAAGATTGAAATCAACCATTGTTTTGTTACTCTTCTAAATATTGAACTTAAGAATTGGAATGTTGTTTCTTTCGGGAGCCATATTTTAGAGATTAATAAAATGAAGATTTACTTTCCCACTAAAGGAGTCTTAACTTTTAAATTACGAAGAGAGAGGTTTGAATCTCAGATTGAAAATGACATAAGTAATTTGTGTTTTTTGATTGCTTTTCAAGAGTTTTTTTTTAAACTGTAAGGTTTGTTGTGAAGATGTGCTAGATGATTAACCTAAATTTCCTTCTTCGTTTTGTATGTAGTTCAATCATAAAACTAAAATTTAAACAGGGGTTTTATTGGACTAAAAAATGGTGGATTGGGAAGAGAGAAAAGGTGAGAGAATGTAGAGGTTGTGGATTTAAGAAAATGAAGAAGATAATAAGATATTATTTCCTTAAGTTGGTAAAAAGAAATTTTTAGTATTGAAAAGTTTAGGAATTAGTTTTATAACAAAGTTATTATGTGTCCTGTAGGTATAATAAAAATGTGGGTTAATTATACTTACCCCCTTATATATTACCCCCTTTTCACTTCACCACTCAAATTTTTATTTTCTGAACATAACCCCATGAATTTTCAAAACGACTTCAAGTAACCTCCTGAGACTAACACCGTTAATTCTTTCGAAAAAAATAACATGTGGCTCCTCTTTGAATTTTTAAAATGTTATTATTCATTTCTTATATTTTGTAACATAACTCTTTCACCCTTCATTCTCTCTCTCTCTCTCTCTCTCTCTCTCTCTCTCTCTATTCATCTTGCTCTCTCTATCACGCACACACACGAACACACACACACATGAACTCACACAAGATCATGAAATCTCTCACATATATAATGTGTTTGTTGAATGGGTTCTGGGTTTCTCTATATAGGATATTTTGTTAAAGGATTTTAATAAGAAGATATTGATTTGGGTTTTTTTATTTCCCCAAATCTAGGATTTATGTTACTGAGTGTGCTATTGGGTATTAGGGTTCTCTTTTAAGGAGTTTTTATTCATGGGTTTCAAGAAGAAGATTTTGATTTGTAAATTTTTTTTGCCCAAATTCAAGATCTATTTGGGAGATGATAAGTTATTGGATTTATTTTATTTTTTTACGAAAACTCTTTTTTGTTTTGCTCAAAATTTGAATTTTTTTCCTCAAACTATATATTTTTAAATGAAACCTTTGTTTGTGTGTGTGTGACGGGGGATGGGGGGATGGGTTGGAAATCTATTTTTTATTTTTTTACAAATCTGTTTTTTAACTAAATTTTTTTTTTCATTTCTTGAAATCTATTTTTTTTCTCGTTTTAATGAAAATTTGGAATTATTTTTCTTGAATTTTATTTATCTTGAAGGAAACCTTTTTTCTATTTTTATTTTTCTGCATGTCACTTTATTTTTTTCAAAATATTTGTTATTTGTTGGAATCCTTTTTTGTTTGTTTAGTAAGAAATTTGGAATTTGTTTTGCTCAAATTCAAATATTTTTCTAGAATCCTTTGCCATTTTCTAGAAATATATTTTTTTTTATGTTTCTACAAAAAAAAATCATTTGAAATCATTTATTGTATATTGTTAAACGTTTTTTTCTATTAGTTTTTTATTTAAAAAACAATATTTTTTGGATTTTTTAAAACAAATTATTTTTCTTTTATGTCTAAATTTTTAAATGTTTTATGTTATGTTTAGATTTTGCAAATAGTTATTAAACATTTTTCTATAATTTTAAATTTTTTTTTAAACTTTTATATTGGATTGGAGAAAAATACCTTCGTATGCATGGAAAACAATCTATATTCCGTAAAAAAATTTAATGGTTTTAGGGTTAGAGGATTACTTGAAGGTTTTTTCAAATTTCAAAGGGCTAAGTTCAGAAAATGAAAATTCAAATGATGAATTGAAAATGGATATAAAGTTGCAGGATAAGTGTAATTAACCATAATTTCCTATTATACTACTAATTTTAACCATATGCAAATTGCACCCATTATACACGACATAACAAATACTCTACACAATTATAAGAGATTCAAATATGTGTTAAACAAATTGCGCACCATAAAATATGAATCTAGTGTAGGAATATTTCAAAATAGATTAGGTATTAATATTTTGTAGGTGAGTTTTTATTTTGGGAATATAATTGGGTATTAATATTGCGTAAGTGAATTTTTACTTTGAGAATTTTATTTTGGATCTTCTTATAGAGAGAGCTAAAGAAAATAAGTGTAAATGAGGTGAGTGTGGTTTCAAAGTCCCACATATAAACTTCACAAAAAAGTAAAATAGTATATAACTAAAAGATAAAAGATGACTATTAATCTTATAGTCAAAGAGGTTATGATATGCTGCTTTGCGGTAGTGCAAAGCACCAACAATCGCTACATGCGACGCGAATTCGTGCGACGTGCAAAATGGAAATTGGGTGACTTAGGGCGCATTGGGAGATTTGATGGCACGTAAGCTATTCTCATCCATCTCGTATCCTAATTTTATTGGAAATTCGAAACTAATTACTTAATTAATTTCTAACCATCATTCGTCCAAAACACCCATAATTCCATACCTCAGATTTATTCCGAACTAACCCAAGGTGATATAATATCCCACATATTTTCTAAAAGTCCTAATTCTCATTTATAGACCCTATAAATTAAACCGTACCTCAAATAATTGACGAACCAAATAAAACGACAAGCTAGGGTAGAGCATGTTGTCCGCACCGATTCGCCCATGACCATACCAGTTAGCCCCCTAGTTCTGGCCTGGGCGGGGCTGCTAGGATTTAAAGATTTGTATTCCTCTTCTTCACCCCATATGAGATTCACTCTTCCTCCAAACACAAACTAATATCACCCTAACAATCCTAAATGTAAATATACATGTTTTCATGTGTTAATTCACGCAATTACATTCCGATTCATGGGATCTAACATCAATTATCAAGAATTAAGTTGCATCTTAATTCTAATTTAAGATTACCCTAATCTTCAAATCTATCATTAAATATCATATCTTTTTACCATGATTCAATATCAAAATTTCATTCAACATTTCGTCTTTCATATATGACTCAATCTCAGATTTCATATGGTATAATAATCAAATCAATATTTACGAAATCGTTCTCAAAATCCCATTTTTATCATGTGAATCCCCACCCAAAAATCTTTATTTTTCACCAACTCTAATATGAAATAAAGCACACATAAAATATCAAACCAAGTTTAAACACGTGCCTTAGATTATTGGAGAATCTGAATTCTTTCTTTGTGGATCTTCTTCACGAGAATTCTAGCCAACAATTGTCCCAATTCCTTCCCGGATTACCTTTCTTGAATCTTTCTTGGGCTCCCCCTTCTCCTTTTTATTTTCTCTCAAGCCTAGGTATTTTAGAATGCTGGGATGGTTGCCCACTCTATACACCATCTCTAACTATATCACTTATCCCGAAATTAGGTTATAGGCTAACTGTAAAATGACCCGAATTCGCCTATACGTGTCCTAATTAATCTAAAAGACCCCGGAGCCCGATTACCATCCTTGAGTTCCTAATTTTGTCTATTGCAACTAATCATAAATTATTTTTGCACTCAAAATCACCATCTGAGTCACCTAACATAAATTTTCTATCTCATTCTCAACACTACCCCACACGCGCATCCCGAATGAGATACCATCAACTCGTCAATTTTACCCGCTTACGACGTAATGTCAAATAACACGTTTTCATTTACTTATCCCATAAGTAAATATAACAACACATAAATATTAATCCAATACTCGCTAATTAACATGTTTTAATTCACTATATTTGTCAAATTAATTAAATTATGAACACATGTGTAATTTAAAATATTTCAAAAAATACGGGGTGTTACCTAATACCTCCCTTATAAAGGAATTTTGTCCCCAAAATTCGGATATACCTGGTACCAATAACTTTAGATACTTGCCCGCACGGCATCCCCACGTACCCAAAATCAACTAATGGTAACATTGCGGTGCCTGCACTATCTACTCTCTAATGGTACCATATTAACTGAAGGCCTACTCCCTATGGCTCGGGACTAGTGACAAGTCTATTCAATTAATTTTATGCTGATATATTAGGTCAATATTAAGGTCTCTGATTAAAGGTCTCACATCTCTAGGTGATAACTACCTTACATTCCAAATTACATAACTCTCCTTCTATGGGAGACGCCCACAGTAACACCTCACCACTCACGTCATACTTCAAAAACTTCGGTTCTCAACGAAGTAACTCCTATGACGTCCCTAAACTACACGAAGATAGCTCCAAATTATCTCAATCCTTGCCAACGGAACCTTCATTGCACTTGACCCGAGAAACTTATTATCCCCAACCTATAACTAACCAGAGGGATGATGACAAGGTTTGCTATACAAAGCCTCAAAAGTCACCAATTCAAATAATAAACTGATATGAGTTATCCTAACTTTATCAATGGTAACTACTCATCACAATTACCCTATAATCTAGGATACGCATCTCTAAGTATATCCTCCAACATCTGAATCATCCCTCTTATCTACACATCAGTCTACAGGTGATACGCCTTTCTCAAAATGCAACTCTATCCCCATTGCCTCCAGATAATCCCTATTAGAGGTGGGACACATGGATTTCATCCTGATCTATTATAATTTTGTGCGTCACCTCATGCCAGCTCATTCCCCTTTTTTAAAGAAATATTGGGGATACTGATCGATAGTGTAACTCACCCCAATTAGAAATAACTACTCCATCTCAGTCAACCAACTCCAAAAACCCAAAAGAAATCTTGACCCTTTTGTAAATTTGGTAACTCCAAGATGAACTCCATAAGTCTCCTTTATTCCGTCCCTAGAATCACCAAGTATTGCAAAACTCTAGTTGATCGCCTAGGACCAATTTTGTCCCTCCAACGAGTGGTGCACCTGGAGATAAACTTCACTATGTCTCACTCCACACTAGCCCACATGCTTTGTATTCCACACTATTTGGTACATCTTAATCTCCTTCCAGGGGTATATTAAAATCTTGACCCATGCATCTGCTCCAAAACTACGTACTTCCTAGGTCATTCTCATCTGGTGAAATCAACATCCTATTTATGCATAAGCCACCCTTAGAACTTGACTCTCTATTCCCCAAAGTTGTTGTATGCTTACTTGGCAAGAGAGATCTCAATCCTATGTCTTCACAGTCTTTCAACTCATCTCATGTGTGATAGTTCTCCTTGTTGTATACATATGGACTATCTTCCTCCTTCTAACGCAGTTCTGTCCATCTTACTGTTCAAACTATGTTTCTAACTTCCCTGTAGGCATACGACTCAACACATTTATTCCCATATTTCCTTATATGGGATGATAATGAAAATCGAACTAGCCAAGGCACCCATACACCCTTTATCCCGTGCATATCTGCACGATTCTAACAAACGCAACACTTTTATCTCAAACCCAACCCTGCATGCTCTATGTGGCTATACAGTAAGGGTACACTTGATTGCCCTACTAATCTCTACTTAATTATTCTCGAGATTTCCCCACCTCTCTACTAGTGGTGCAAACGTTCCATAGTTCTTTCTACACAACACTACCTGGATCCACTAGTTTGAAATTATATAGTAGCTCTCAGCTCAAAGTGTTATCTATATACACGTGTAATAAATAAATTACTGAACCCATTCCCTAGCGCCTACATTACTCCCGGTGCTCACTAAGGTTCAAGAATGGGACATCTCTCAAGTGAAATCCAAACGAGGAACCCTCCTGATACATTACTACCTAGCATTGTCAGTCATCGAGATCCATAGGACCAAAGCACATCACCGGAACACTCAATATACTACCCCCAGATGTATAAGTCTAATTCTTAACTCCCAAAACTCTAAAGGATTCATATAATACAACTCTCATATTATCACTAAGTCTTTAGAGCTAAATCAATAACGAGCTCAATCTCTCCACTCAATGGTACACTCGATATCCCCTAAGTCGCATCAATCTCTCCGCTCGAGACATCACAAAAATAAGACATGCTGCACTGGAATAGTGAACATGATAGCCTGACTGTAACATTCCACCATTGCTGAAAATTTCTCTAACCAGTCCATACCCATAATAACATCACACTTAAATAACATACCTCTCTAAAATGAGCAAATCCACTAAAACATATCCTCTTTATATCCACACCCGCTCCCCTGCAGCTGGAGCCAAAGAGAGCTCCGCTACCCAACGGTAGATATATATATATATATATATATAATAGTAATAATAACGATACATCCACTAAACACGTCTCAACCGCGATTCTAATGCTAACAAAATAATTTGACTCACTCGTGTCACACAGAACATACCCTATTTACCCGAGGATAAAATCATACCTTCAATTGCCAATGGCACTGGATGTTTAACTTATTCCTACATGTAATACTCACATATGAACTGATCCAAAAATTGTGGCAACTGTTGCCCCTACAGGGCACCCTTCTCCTTTGTTGTATCTCACTCCGACAAGCCCATAGCATATGGCTCTGATCTCCACATATAAAACACCTTCCAGTGAAATCTTCTTATCTCTAGCCATACTGGCCATTTCGGGGTTGCCCTGCTCTTGGGTCCTTTGACCTTGGCCCTGATGGCCACTCACATTGTTCCCTTAGCCCTGCTGGCCCTAAAGAACATGCGATTGGCCCTAATGGCCCTACCTGAATCCACCATCATCCAGTTGGAATCCCTCTGCTCTGATTCTCTTATACGTGTCCCCCTGCTTGGTATCCCCCAGTGGTGGTCCACTAGCACCGTTAGCTCTAGTCTTTCCCTACTGGTTGGACTCTCCCACTCACTTGTCTCCCTTCATATGGAAGTTATGATCTTAATAGTGTAAAAGGCCGGTATTGACGACATCGACATAAGTCATCAAATTCGTATTTCCCAATAAGTGGTGGAAAATTATCCACGTGAGTACATGAACAAACTTAAAGACCCTTTTCTCTTTTGTATCCACCTCACCAGACACGAAGTTTGCTAAACAGCTAAATTTTTTCTCATAATCGGCCACTATCCGATCCTCATACGATGAGTCTAAAAACTTTCTTTGTATTTCTGTTTGAACAGCTAATAGGAAGAACTTGTGGTCGAACCACTCCCAAAATTCCCCGATAGTCAAGGTGTCTTGTTCATAATACGTGGTGACTGACTCTCGCCACTGCAACACCGATCCTACTAACTTAAAATTCACCAGAATTTATTTCTAAGTGACACTGCACTCAACCATATGCAAATGCCTTTGGATGTCCTTCTTTCATTGTCTAGCTAATCCAACGTTCGCATTGACCCAAAACTCTGGCAGATGGCACTTCTGAAAGTCCCCTCTGACTCTCTCCCATACTGGCCGCACTGGGTGAGCCTGAATTGGTGCCACTAGCTGCTATGGTGGTACTTGGGGAAATGGTTGCGCCATGGCAGTCATCGCAGCATTAACCGCCTAAGAAACAATAGTGGAAACCTCTGTTGCGATCACCGTCCTTTGAATAGTCTGCGACTCGGACTGAGCCTCCTCTCCTATGGCCCTCCTTATGACCCCAGATGATTGTACTCTCTTATCAAGCATTTGAAACCAAACTGAACTCGTATAAGATTCTCTTCAATTATACACAATAGCAGTAGAATGTAAAGCGCAATATGAATTAATAGTCCTAAGAATAGGGCTATACATCAAAGAAAAGCAACGCTGGAAATGTAGTAAGTCTGAACAAATCCTAAGGACATTAGAACCTGGCTCTGATACCATATCTAACACCATACCTATTAAAATAACAGGTGGCAAACTCTCTACTAAAATAAACAGGAATCTCGAACTAGCTCATTCTTAGAATCACTGTAAAATAAAATTAATTACTAATAACCAATTAAGGTCGGTGTCAAATTTTAACAAACTTATTAATTTATTTTCAAAAATTTCCATCCAACCACAAACCATGCCAAATAAAAATATCTATTCACCACAATAATAACTGAATACCAAATAAATGAAATAATCTAAGTAACTGAATAACATTCGATAAAAGTCACAATATAATAATCCATCTAAACTGAAAGGAAATAAAGTCAATATAAAATAAACACTAACTAGTGATGGGTGACATGCCCGAATAATAACTGGCTGAAATCCTATCTATATATTAACAATAGATGCATTTAATCAATCCATGCAACCATCCATAGCTGTTGCATCATCGTTTGACCAGAAAGAATGATCACTCTTGGCATCCCAGTGGCTAGACATTAAAAAATTTTGAAAATATTTTGATATGGGTCAGAGCCCAAAACCTTTTAGAAATATATTGCAAGTGTTTAAATTGCAATGATAATTATGCAATGTAATATTTCATATTTAAACTAATGATGCACTCAAATGAGATCATCCACAACCCTCATATATAGTGTGCACCTAACGTATATATTTTAAACAACCTAATTATGATACGCTTCTTAACTAGTACCAACACTAATCTTAATCCCATACGATGCCTTGCGTCACACGTATACTTTATTTTACTTTGAATTACCATTTAGCTTTAACATTTGTTTTATTATTATCATTCTCAATTATAATTTTTTCACATAACTTCACGCATGTTATTATTCGAATGTCCACACATTTGTTTTCTTCACCCTTATATATTTATCACATTTATATATGTATATTCATATCACATCTTGTACACATACATATATACCAATCACTATATACGTATAACTGCATCCCCATAGCTATACCCCCAGGATGTAATCTCTATTATGCTATCAGGTTCCAATTACATCACGTACCACTCCTGGACCACTGGGTCGGAATCTCGCCACCAAACCCAAATCGTTACCACATAATCGGAGGAGGTCATATTCATAGATACATGGGTAATAACCATATCACATTGCCCCACTAGACTCTAAGCTCACATACAGCGATTCTGCGACAGATATATGACCTGGGTACCCGATCCAACACCTGTTGGTCAATGCCAGGGTGGACCGCTCACTACACACAACCTCTAATGATAGCATCCATAGAGTAGGTATTTTTCACATATATCAATCTCATAAATATATTCATACATATATATGCTCTCTCCCTCTCTCTCTCTCTCTCTCTCTCTCTATATATATATATATATGTCACTCATATATATATGTCACTCATAATTATATGTCACTCATTTATATATATATATAAATCACCAGCTAAACGTACATATGTCACTCATAGTACTAGCCTAAAATTCCCGAGTTAAACCCGATTCCCGATTCCCGATTCCATAAGTAGTTCCACACACATAATTAATTCGCAAATATTATTAATATTATGGACACTAAACTTTTATCATCTTAGCTCGTATCCCAATTTTATTTAAAATTCCAAACCAATTTTCATAATTAATTTCTGAGTGTCGTTCATCCTAAACACCTATAATTCCATACCCTGAATTTATTCCCGACTAACCCAAGGTGATATTATAGCCCACGTAATTTTCAAAAGTCCTAATTCTAATTTACGGACCCTCTAAATTTAACCGTAACCCATCTAATTGAGGAAGAAAATAAAATAACAAGCCTGGGCAGAACAGGTGATCCGAACTGGTTCACACCCTGGCTGAACCGGTATGCACCCTGGTTCTGGCCTTGGTGGGACTGTTATGATTTGATGAGTTTTCATCCTCTTCTTTACCCTATATTAGTTACATTCTTCCTCCAAACATAAATTAATATCACCCTAACAATCCTAAACGTAAATACACATGTTTTCATGTACTAATTCACCCAATTACATTTCGAATCGTGGGATCCAACATCAATTATCAAGAATTAATTCGCATCTTAATTCTAATTCAAGATTATCCTAATCTTCATATCTATCATTAAAGATCATATCTTTTTATTGTGATTCAATCTCATATTTTCAATTAAGATTTGATCTTTCATATATGATTTAATCTCATGTTTTATATGGTATAATAATCAAACCAATCTCTGTGAAATCATTCTCAAAACCCATTTTTATCATGTGAATCCCCACCCAAAAATCCACGTTTTTCACCGACTCTAATATGAATTAAAATACACATAAAGTATCAAAGCAAGTTTAAACATTTGCCTTAGATTATTGGAGAATCTGAATTATTGGTTTGTGGATCTTCTTTCACGAGAATTCTTGCCCGGAATTGTCTCAATTCCTTCCTGGATTACTTTTCTTGAATCCTTCTTGGGTTCTCCCCTTATAATTTTTCTTTTCTCTAAAAACTAACTATTTTATAATGGTTGAATGGCTTCCCACTCCATCCACCATCCCTAAATATATCACAAATCCCAAAATTAGGTTGTAGGCTAAGTGTAAAATGACTCAAACGCCCCTGTACGGGTTCTAATTAGTCTAAAAAATCCCCGAAACCAGATTACCACCCCTGGGTACATAATTTTGAATATTTGTACCCACCACGGATCATTTGTGCACTCAAAACCACCATCCGAGTTTCCTAACATAAATTTTCTATATCATTCCAAATATAACTCCACATGCACGTCCAGGATGAGATACCGGCAACCCATCGATTTTACTCACTTACGACGTAATGTAAAGTAACACGTTTTCATTTACTTATCACACAAGTAAATATAATAACACATAAATATTAATCCAATACTCGCTAATTAGAATTGTTTTAATTAACTCTACTTCTCAAATTAATTAAATTTTTAGCACACATGTAGTTTAAAATATTTCCAAAAATACTAGGTGTTACTGGTCCAACAAGTCTTTATCCTAAGTTTTGATCTGAACGACTGAGAGCTCGACATGTCATCCAATCTGATGATCCTCATCATGATAGAATATTAAAATGTGCAGAATTTTCAAAATTTCGTCTGGCCGTTTGAATGAGATTAGGCCTCGTTCGAACGAGACCCCCTCTCATTCGAAAAAGAGATCTAACAAAGTACTAATGAGGCAAAATCATAGGGTTAAAATGGACGTCATCTATACCTCGTTCGAACTGGAAATACTCATTTGTTCGAATGACTGTGTACCTCGTTCAAATATGGTGTTTCCAATGAGATTCCAAACAGCGGGGGAAACTGAGCATTCCCCAGTCGTTAGAAGGTCATTCGAACCTCGTTCAGACGATGCCTTCACCATGATCGAATGACTAAAAAAATCCACCGTATTAACTTTAGGACATAAAACTCCAATTCAATTGCGTAGGGGACACTACGTTACCCATATTTGTCCATGATCCACCTCAATAAGCCTAGAGCCCAATTGGTCACACCAAGTCACTAAATCATATGAGTACGATCAAAGTTGAGGGGAGGGTGTTACATTCTTCCCTCCTTAGGTAATTTGATCCTTGAAATTATTAATCCATAAATTTCACAAATTCCTGGGGTTTCAATCTTCACTCTAAGTCATGGGGACCCTTCAAGGCAGGATTATCAAAATCCTAAACTACTAGGAAATCATCATACCTTCTTTTACTAGAGCAGTAACCAAAGAACTCAACATGTAACATATTCTAATGCTCACTATTAATCTAGCCATTAAAGTCACATAATAGTCCTCGGGTCTCCACTTACCTGGTGAACAAACTCAATCAAGTCTTAAGGTTTCTTTGCTAAAACCAAGGCCTGCCGGTATATCTATCGAAGTAACACTCCCAAGTGATCGACACTTAATCAAGTATAAGCCAAAACATAACTAACATCCCATCTATCATCGTAAATCATTTTAATTCTTAGGAATACACACCCTGAGTATCCTCAAATTCTAGAGTCACCCTAACCATAAAAGCTCCCTTAAACTTGATGCTAACCTTGCATTGCTAGTCTCTCACATCGAGAGGCGACATTACATTTAAGTCCCAATTCCCTTCTATGAACCTAGAGTCACTCTAGGCATAAAATTATGGAACACCTGCCTGGGTATTACACCAATCCACTCATTGTGGAAAAATAATACTTCATACTATGTTTTCTCAAGCTCTAGCACTATAATATGTCCTTAAATAATCATTCCTCTCTTTAAAACTAGAGTTGTTAATTATCATGTCGTCCTATCTATAAGATTGCTTAATCTAAGGAAAGTTGATAATACGAGAAAATAATGTGGTAGAATGCACAACCATGTGTACCTAAGACTTGTGTGAATAAAGGAAACTTCCAAATAATAGCGTCCCTAACTGTCGAGCTGCAATGACCACACCAAGTTCGTCCGCACTCATATTGAGACAAGTTGTGCTATTACCAAACCTTCAAAATGGAACATACTATACCATCGAAGTTGAAAGGACACCATCCTCACTATCAGAACGAAAGGAATACAGTCATCGACTACTGGAACTGAAAGAAGATAATGAATCAAAATGAACAAAAAATTATTCTGAGGGAATTCCATCTGGATGCAAAAGCTAAGTTCTATAAAATCTAACCTTCGACATATTCTCTAAGTCTACAACTCCTTTCAGGTGTTATTATTTGATCCTCGTACAGCCATACACCCTGGCTTCAGTCACCAACTATGACAAATCGGATCACAAACCATTTGTCTCCTTGAGATGAAAGTAACATACGAGCCTATTATCCTTTAGAAAGTCAAACTCTAGACTTCCCTCCTTAGTAATTAGGCTTCCTACTTTCATCCTTGATAAATGGGAGCCACTCTGGTCGACGAATGCCAATGCCTTTGTCAACACCGACCTTGTCCATTTTTCTAGTAAACATGACATCGTGACCAACCTAACACATCTAGGTTACTGTCTACTTTATGGTACCATGATCATATCCAAATGTCTCCTTAGCCAGTTCCCAAGGAAACAAAGCATTCATCTTATTATAACCTCTAACGACACAAGATGGTCATTGTACCTATCTCTAGATTCTATCCAAATCGAAACTACATGATGTTCACACCGATCACCATTAGCACTATATATGTCTATACTTCCTAATCCGTACGAGTCTGGAAAGACATACTAGAAATAATCATTGCCTATTATGGCTATTCCAACTTACGCTCTCAACACATGTCGATATTCTAATCATGCTTTAGTATCCTTTATGGGGTGCCATTTCCAAATCTTTAACATGTCATCATAAATCTATGTCCAAATGAATTTCCCAGTACCCATAAAAACAAGTACTACACTTGTTATATTAGTCATCTTAGGACAAACGAGAATCATGTCAATCAACCTCCAATTTCCCTTTGGAGGTGGCACCGCCTATTTATATCAAATTGGATCACCTCACCAAGGATTACACGATTTGATTCCTTAAAATTTGACCAATAACCTGGGATCATTACATGACCCTCATATGACCATCATTAGAACACTTGCACTCCATGATGCAGAATTTGACTAGTTCTCTAAGGATACCAAGAACACCATAATGCAAAAGTCATTAAAAACCTGGCGAGATTTCATCACCTATAATCTTCTTATTGTAGGTATGCCCTACCGATTTTCCCAATATTTGCATATTGGCAATTAGGTACTCACAAAGATACTAGCCTACAAGTTCCCACACGTGGTGCACTTTAACCATTGAACACCTTAAGGTGTTACAACAAGACTATTTCTATTCCTCAATGATGCCACATGCAATCAGTCCCAAGGACACTCAAAGGACTTACTTAAATCACACCCACGCTAAAACCCATCGGATTTCGTCATCACTTAGGATTCTAGAATGGGTCACGATATTTAGATAAGAACCTTGTTTCCCTTTTATTTGAAACTCTTACATGGGTCTAACCTATGACTCTTTCCTTGAGATCCAATAAAGGTCTGAAAACCTACTTCCAAACAGATAATGATGTAAACCACGTATCAAACCGCAGACTAACACTACTAAGGATTTCGACAGGATATAAGACTTCGTACACAATCTACAAGCCTCGGAGTCCACACTACTGATGTCACTAGGGATCCTACTCCTCCAAAGTTGAATCATATTTTCTAAAACCATGTCATGGAAGACGATCTAGGTACTCTCCTACATCACTTCAACACATCATTGTTACACATGTAACCTACCTACCACAGATGGCCAATAACTCTCATCATAGCTTGCGAGATACAACTTTTTTTGACAATTATTAAGGAAATTACCTATAATGATAGTGTCCTATCAATTATGACCAAGTACACATCCCCAAGTAACTACTTGTAAGTACCTAACTAAGGAACTTAATGCGTCCTTATCACAAAGTAAATATCGCCTAAACATGAACCTCTAGTCACCTATCCTCAACAGTTGACTTTAATGACTCATGTCTCTATTTCGATGGATGTTATTAACCTTTATTAACATCTTACTAGGCCTCTCACATCAATATGAGTTGACATCAAGGCACCTCACACTAGAGAACGCGATGTTGTCACTAATGGTCTATGTGGACACTCGCAATTTACTAACATGTCTAAATTACAAGTGCGTAAGCTATCAACGGACACTAACTTGGCCACATGTTACTTGGCCTCACATTCTCGTTGTGCTAATTTACTTGACTCTGTCATAGAGAACACGAACTGAAATCATCACCAGTCCAGTGTGATCGACCCAAAATCAACACTAACATTGAAAGATCCGCTACTGACCTCACCATATCACTCCCAAAAGTAACTTTGAACTTAGAGATCTGATATCATTTCTAATGCCCTGACCCAAATTTATGAGTTACTTGTGTTCAACCTGATCCGACCCGATGGTTAGCGTGAAGTGCGATGAAATAACCTAAATAATGTTGCTAGTCCAGTTTTATTTAATTAACATTTCACTTGCTTAGCATGTGATTCTAGTTAAATCAAGCTACATGAAGTACCCATGGGAAGCGTCCTCGAAATCCAAGCATATATAGCTACTAACGTCAAATAAAAGAATACTTACTTGTATAAATCTCAAAATATAATAAACCTCACATAACCTATCATAACAAAGAGGAGGGAATGAGCCGAATGCCCAGTGGAAAAATACAACAATGCAATATAGAATCGAATAGCGAAAAAGGGACTCTAATACGTTTACCTACATGCACATGCAATTACTTCGTATATATTTACGTACATATACATTAATGCATGAAACTGTTTTGTTCCAAAATGTTACTTATTCCGATTAATACACCTTAATATTATAAAAGAATCCATTTTTACTTGACCTGACATATATTTCTTGATTTAACACACCCAGTTAAATACTTTAAACAAACACCCCTTGGGGGGGGGGGGGGATCACTTCTTTTATCGAAATTTTCCTTTAATCACACCAAATTTTCTTAGTATTTTCCTTGAAAACTTCATTTTAATAAATGCACGCACCGTGTTAGAAAATACTTATTTTTTGTTGAAACCTCTCATAAGCACACTCTTGGACTAAATGGTGGGTTAAAACTCGTGATGTTACTTAATTATCCAATTGATCACTTCAATTTACCCTTCCTTTTATTTCATCGACGTTAGTCAATTGATCACTTTACTAGTCCACATTATCTTTCAACCGAAACACGTATTAACTAAATTCAAGTTAGGTTATATTTTCTTATATTCACTACACAATACATTTCTTATCATGTCCCACTTTTTATTATCTTTTCTCAGAATCCTCCAAATAATTGTGTATTTTAATAGGCTCCACACTGCCGACTACGCTACCATATGATCTAGCCAGTGTTTTTGGATCTTTCACCCTAGGGCTCTGAGACCTTCTTAATTCTTTTTCGATATCATTAGAGTCTTATATTAATGTGTTTTAACATTATCAAATGTCCACATTATTCCACTTTTACCGAACGAAGTCAAAATCTGGGGATTTCACCCCCACCTTATGTTACACTTTTGAAATCACCATTTCTTGTCCTTTATACACTTGCATTGATTTTATCCCAAAAATCACTTTCATTTAGGACCATTTTGTGTGTCATATTTTCCAACATTTTTATCTCATAAAAATATTTCACTTTATGTAAAATTACCATTTTACCCATTTGTTTCCAAACTTCTTTTTTTCTCCTTTTTCATAAGAGGTATTTCCAAAAAAACATTATTATGTTACACATACTAACATCTTAAATATTTTTAACACATTCGCACTTTGGAGTAATATACTTATCAAGTTAAAAATCTCTCTATTTCATTACTCTCTTTATAAAAGAAATCATTTGGCATTTTGGAGACTACTTTATAAGAAAATACCATTTTTCCTTTAATTTCACATTTAGTCTTGAAATACCCACTTAGCACATTTTTTACACTTTTTAATACACTTTAAGGGCTGAAATTTACATTTTTTTTTTTTTTAAACCTAATAAAACCTTCATTAAACTTGTTTATATGCTCGTTATCAAAATACTAATAGTTTATATACATGAGAAGGGGGATTTTAAGCCTAGAAGTCCATAAGAATGAGTATTACACATTATTTATTCTAGAAATTTCACAACATTTACATAAACATGCTTTTTAAGACCAAGGACATTTTGTTCCTCCAAAACTATAATAAATGTCTAATTTTATAAACTCCCAATTTTTACAACAAATCTTTTAGACCTTTTCTTAGTAAATAATATTTTCACATTTTATTCCACAAAATGTTTAAATACCAAGATTTCTTGAAATACATCATTTTTCACAAAACTCTTGAAATAATTTATAAACCATTTACACAAAAAAAAATAAGAAATAACCTTCTTAAATCATGTATGCATTTTACTCTTACAAGCTCCCAAAATGGTTGGATGAATGTATAAGAAGATGGAACCCTCCCACCTCGTAAGGTGGCCTTAAAGAGGTTGCCTAGACCCACTAATCTTACTCCATGAAAACACCCTTCAAACTCCATAATTTCATCTTCTTCTACAAAAATCCCCAACAATATCACCATAAAAAACATATTTCTTGAACGTCTGGTTTATTTGGGTGTTATGAGCTTAAATATGGAGGAAGATGGTTAATCTTTGGTAGTTTTGGGTTGAGGGATGGTGGTGCTATGGTGGTGTGTGGTGTTTGGTGGAGGAAGAGCTCTAAGATATATATATATATATATATATATATATATATATATATATTTATAGAGAGAGAGAGAGAGAGAGAAAGACCAAATCTGATTAGGTTTCATTATATAAGCCAAACAACATTTAAATAACCCCAAAACCTTAAGGGTTAAATCCTACAAATGCCCCTACACTCAACCCTTTGTCCATTGGTTCATCATGTATTTATTCCATTTTTTTATTTGAGCCGGTGAGAGCTCGACATATCATCCAATTTGACGATCCACGTCATGACAGCACATTAAAATGTGCAGAATTTTCAAATTTTCGTTCGATCGTTCGAATGAAATTGGGCCTCGTTCAAACGAGAAATCTAATGAGGTACTAAGGAGTCAAAATTGTAGGGTTGCAAAGGACGTTAGATGTACCTCGTTCGAACGGGAAACTCCCTTTTGTTCGAACGATTGTGTACCTCGTTCAAACGTGGTCTTTCCAATAAGATTACAGAGAGAGAGGGAAATCAAGCATTCCACAGTCGTTATAAGGTCGATCGAACCTTATTCGAACAACACCTTCACCTCGTTCGAACAACTGCAAAAATCCACCATACTAACTTTAGGCCATAAAACTCCAATTCAATTGCATCAGGGTGACTATGTTTCCAAAATTTGCACTACACCAAATCAGCCGAATTGCCACGGTCATTGACCTTGACAACTTCAACTTGTCAAGGTCAATGACCGTGACAATTCTAGGCGAGACAACTTTTTTTGTCACAATCATGTCACGATCATTGACCGTGACAAGATAATTATAATTGTCACGATCGTGATAAGTTTTATCAAGGTTTATAACCGTGACAAACCCGTGACATTTAATAAAAAATTGTCATGGTTAATGACCGTGACAAGTCCGTGATAACTTTATTTGTCATGGACTTGTCACGATCAATGACCGTGACAATTCTGGGCAGAATTGAAAAAAATCTGCTGGGCAGTATGGCCACTGCCACTGCCCAGCAGTATATTTGTACTTGTTATAGCAACGTTGTACCTGTTCAAACATCATATATCAAAATAAACTAGAGATAATGCAAATATACATTCAAAATAAAAACAATATGCATCACGATATAATTCAAATGTACCAACTTAAAAACAATTCAAATGTACCAACTAAAAAACAATACAATTCAATTCAAATAATGTCACTACATGTCTTGGGTAAGGTTAAATCCGAGGAGGTGAGTAGGCCACACGATATACGAATTGACACACCCACTGATATACATCGTGCCGCATTGTTAGCGTAACCACAATAGGGTGTTCTCCTTCCCGGGTATCACATGCGTGACGAGCACAATGGACTCGATGTCTTGAAGCTCACGTCTATGAACTAGTCCACACTGGACGATATTCGGGTCCCTCAACCCCCGCCCTATCTTCTAGCCATCAAATATGTCCAGTATAAACACGCTCGACCAACCAAGCGTCGACATCGGTCGGTCGAAGGGAGCAAAATAGGGAAGTGGATCATCAGAGTCCGCACGTGCGGCGAAGAAGCAGCGCGGTCCACATCCTCTTCATCTCACACCTCGTCCTCCCGCACTCCCTCCCCCCCATCTTCTTCTTCATTTCCCCTTGCGTTTTTCGCCTCCCAATGAACGCTTCATGAATGAGAACATATCTTGCTCCGTCGCCTCCAAACGAGACAGCTTTGCGTTATGTGAGTCCACCGTTCGAGCAAACCCGATGTCGCTCGTCTCCAATTCGATGATCCTAGATTTGGCCACCCGCGAGCTCACCCCCCTTGTCCTCCCCGTGCAATCAGAGCTAAGCACTTGGCTGAGTGCGTTTGTGGACAAAGATGCCTTGTCGGCATCATACTGCGACTCATGCACTTCTTTAAGCTTTGCCTGAAACAACAAAAAGCACATGATTAGTAAAATAAGTAAATTAAAAAATTATAACATAATTAACAAAAAGTAAACTGTCGGATTACTTACAATCGTGGCCACGATGCTCAGGGACACCTCCTTGTCCTTCCCCTTCTTGGTCCGAAGAGCCACATAAGTATCGAGCCTATGTGGCCTACCCCCAAGGCCACTCCCTGTCCTCTAAAATAAAATAAAGTAAAATTAGTATCGGCCCCGCAAAGTAAAATAATACAGAATAATATATTTCTGTAGTAATAGAAAAATTAAATCTTACCATCATCCTATGCTCCACCTCGGCGTAAGACGTCCGGCCGGAGTAGTGCACGTCTGTCTTTTTTGCCCGATTTTCCCTCCCTGATTTGCGAGATGCCAATTGTCGCTCCCCAGTCTCATTGTCAACGAACTTTTGCCATTGTGCCAATGAGACCGGCTCCTTCGGTGGAACGGATTCACGCCTTTGGATAATGGACTCTCGTGTCTTCTCAAAGTACCGGGTCCGCATATTTTTCTTCCACGTCTTGTGTTGCTCCCTCAACTGCTCCAAGACGGAATCGCATAGCTTTGGATCCAGGATAAATTGTCCATGTCCAAAAAATACAATGTTAGTTGCAAATAAATATAAATATAAATATATAATGAAATTGAAATCGAAATCGAAATTGAAATATTCATATGAATATAAATATAAATATAAATATAAATACATTACTTGTAGTGCCACCCAAACAACTAACTTGAGCTCATATGGCACCTCCTTCCAAATAATGTGACCCAGGCCGATGATCGTCTTTACCAGCTCGAGGGATCTCTCTAATAGCCCCGACTTGTTCTCGATGGTCATCCCCAATTTGACATATTTGAGGAGCCTAGGGGCCGAGGAGCCCTCGTCGCCTCCGCTACCACCGAGCCCAGACGACATCATCATCCTCGCCTTAATACCTAAAGGAGACATTTGCTATAAAAAAATGTTATTAGTACATATTAAAATGAATTAAAAGAAGACATGCAAATAAACTAACAATTAAATTATACAATTATTAATTTACTAATTTACAATGAGGGGAAATCCTACTTTCATAATTAATCATATATTAATTTACTAATTTACAATAAGAGGCAATCATATATTAATTTACTAAAAACATTAATAACCAATCAATTCGTTTACAAGGGACATTACGCACAAACACGCACATACATACACATATACACACACGCGCACATACACACACATGCGCGCACATTCACACACACACACGCAACCCCCTACACCACCACCCACCCACACATCCCTACCCCCCCCCCCCCCCCCCCACACACACACACATCTCCTCCTAAGGGTGAGTTCAAGTATGTTTCATTTAATTTCAAGTAATTTTCAAAATAAGTTGAAAAATCCCATGGTCATGCCACTTTTAGAACTAACCAACCCAACATCGATCCACTATAATCTAACAACAATGTCAACAACAAATGTGTATCCCATACTCCTTCTAATTCTTCTACTAAATTAATTCATTTCATCAATTAAACTAACAATTAAAGTATAACAATTATTAATTTACTAATTTACAATGAGGGGAAATCCTACTTTCATATGAAATGGGCGCTAATTATTAATTTACTTTCATATAAAACTATACAATTAAAGTTACAATTAAAGCTATACAATTTATTAATTAAATCTATACAATTGTTGAGATTGCCCCACCACACACACACCCCACCCCACCACCACCACCACCACACACACCTCAATTCTGAATTCCAAAACAACAACATCTAGCTCATTATATGTACAAGAGTGAAACATCCCCACAACACCCCCACCCCTACTGCCCACACACACGCACACTACACAAGAGTGATACAAAGTAATTTTTTTTAAAAAAGTTGAAAAATACCACCCCCATATGGACATGAATCTAGTGGTCATACCACTTCTAAAATTAACCAACCCAACAACGATCCACTATAATCCAATCGCAACAACAAATGTGTATCCCGTACTCCTTCTAATTCATCTACTCATTAAATCATTTCATCAATTAAACTAACAATTAAAGTATACAATTATTAATTTACTAAGTTACAATGAGGAGCAATCCTACTTTCATATGAAATGGGCACTAATTATTAATTTACTTTCACATAAAACTATACAATTAAAGTTACAATTAAAGCTATACAATTTATTTTATTAAAGCTATACAATTAAAGTTATTTCGAATCTCAACAATTATCTGTTAATGAGGGTAATCCTTTGCATATGAAAGGGGCAATACATATTTTATTAATCAATTTGTTTGTTTCAATTGTTGAGATTTCCCTACCACACACACACCCCACCCCCACCACACTCACCACCACCACACACACACACACCACCCCACCCCCTCCCCCACCACACACACGCACACATACACGCACCACCCCACCCCCTCCCCCACCATAGACACACGCACACACCTGCACACACACACACACACACACACACATACCAACACCCCCTGCACCCCACCCAGCCCCCTGTCCCTCTCCTTCCCCCCACCACACATGCACACATACACGCACACACACACACGTACACACACACCCCACCCCACCCCCACCCCACCCTGCCCCCTCCCCCCACCACACACATATATACACACACATATAGAAATGAAAAAGAAAGAGAGGAAAAAACATACCTTAGAGAGAGAGAGAGAGAGAGAGAGAGAGAGAAATCGCTTAGAGAGAGAAAGAGAGGGAAAACCAAAAACGGTGAGAAAAAAAAAAGAAAGTGTAGGGTTTTTTTTACTGAACAAATTATCACGGACGTGTCATGGTTCTTGACCGTGACAATATCATAAGTTTTGTCACGGTCATTGACTGTGACAAGTCCGTGACAAGTGTCATTCCTAGCAAGAGTTTGGTATTTCCACTTTTTTTGGAAGGTTTGGAATCGTTACTCAACATAGGGTCCAAAAACCCGACATACCTTTTTTTTCGTATAAGGGGAAAAGAGCTCTTACATCGTTAGCCGCTTCTCATCATTTCCTGCCTGAGTTGTTGACCATCACCTGGCCTCACACAGGAGGCTCCGTGTCGAGCGATTATCCCCCAAAAAACTCTACGTGTGATGTTCCGAAAACATAAACATGTGATTTAGTAATTTAGAACCCATTTTGGGGTGCAACCAGGGAACAACTATCAACTCGTTTGAAAAGTGATTCCGTTTAGATTGAGTAATGGAAGTCATTCGTTGTCACTTTCGAAGGGTATGGTAGAGGCGCTTGAGAAGGTGGACAATCCTTCAGTGAAGTCCTAACGAGAGGCTGAATTCAAACACACCCAAGATCCACAAGAATCTTACGAACATCTATGGAGCGTAGCAAGGAGCCTTGGCTTCGGCTCTCGTCACCTCACTCAATCCTATAGCAGACACTCGAGTCGAGGCGCTGTAAGCGAGCGAAGAATGTCATGGTCAATGAACGTGATAAAAAATGCGTGTTTTTATCACGGTCAATGACCGTGATAAGGCTAGCCGATGGAAGGGTGCCAATTTACCCATTTTGGTGTAGTGTTGGCTCATGCTCCACTTTAACAAGCCCAGAGCCCAATTAGTCATACCAAGTCACTAAATCATAGAAGTACTATCAAAGTCCCAGGACGGGTGTTATAAAGGGTACTCTTGTAATGACATGATCAAATTTAATATAATAAATTATATTAATTCTGTGTATATGGTTGATTATATTTCTTTATGGAATAATAGATTAGATCATGTTAATTATAAAAGTATTAAAAATATGACGAGTCTATATTAATTTTTAATTTTAAAATTGACCATTACAATAAATGAAAAATTTGTGCTCAATCTAAGATAACTATATAATCATTTAAATTTGTTGAGAGAACTTCCAAAATGCTTGATCTTATACATAGTAATATATGTGATATGAAGAGTAATGTCACTCGTGGTGGAAATAAATATTTTTTAAATTTTATCGATTATTACTTTAAATATGCACATAAATATTTACGTAAAAGTGAAGATGAAGTATTTGATAAATTTCTTATCTTTAGAAGTTGAAACTCAACAAAATGGGAAAATCAAAGTCTTATTTTATTTAATTTTGTAATACTTATGGAATAATCCATTACAAAAATAAGTTGCGGCACTATACACACCACTAAAAAAAGGAATAGTAGAAATAAAAAATAAGACTTTGTTTGAAATGATAAATACAATGTTAATAAGCTATGGGTTGAATTTATCTATGTGGGGTGAAGTCGTTTTATCTGCATGCTATATTTTAAATAGAGTTCTGTTGAAAAACAAGGATATTACACCATATGAATTGTGGTTTAATTGTAAATCTAATCTTAAACATCTCAAAGTATGGAGCTGTCTTGCTTATGAAAGAAAACCCGAACCTAAGAGACCCAAGTTAGGAAGTACGACTTACAAATGTGTTTTTATCGGATGCTCTAACAATAGTACGACTTATAGGATTCTAAATCTTGAAACTTGAGAAACTATTGAGTCGGTGGATGTGTAATTTTTTTAGCATCTAACAAATTTAGACTATTGATGTTGTGACGCCCCGCCTAATAAAATACCTAGTGATCAGTCCTATATCAAATTAAAACAGGAATCCCAGTTGGTACATTCTTAGCATCACTGTCTATAACCTTTTTTTTTTAAATTTACTAACCACATAGTATCCCAAAAAGCCGGTGCCAGGTTTTAACTTTTTATTTAAACAAGATAATAACATGCGGATATACTTAAAAACCATTCACAATAACTGAATAAAATAAACTGAATAAATAATTAAACTACTAGCCAAATAAACCATTGGCACCAAAGTAAATAGTCCAACAACAATCATCCAACAACTGAATAAGATAAATCCTAAAACTGTATTGAAAATTCTGGGCGACAAGCCCTAAGTAAAACTGAAACTGATGGATGTTTCCTATTCTAAGCAAGAATGAATGATATGTCTAATCCAAGCTCCTGCTAGCATCCACATGTGCCGCAGCTACGTGTCCCTGGAATAGAATATCAAGTCTGGCGTCCCAGTGGCTGGACACCTAAAAGGTTTTGAAAATAGTTTTATAGCAAGGGTTAGAACCCGAAACATTTTGAAAACATTTAGCAAATGATTAACTTGCAGTAATAAAATATACATGAATGCGCTTCATATTTCAGTTAGTGTCGCACTCCCTTGAGGAAAGACTCACCCCTCAACTAATGTGCACATGTAACGCCTTCTTTGTATCCCACCTAGTTCTCTACCCCGAAACTAGATACTTGATATAACCCTCGTCAACCGCCCTACTCAATCCCGAGTATTTTTAATGTATGACTTATAAGCTATTTATCGCCCTGACTCAATTAATCATCTTTCCTTGAAAGCCATATAACATTCACTAGTTAGATAAATAATACACTTTTCTCCATGAATTTAAATTTTTCGTATATAATTATTCACCCCATTTTGTACATTCAGTTATCGTACAACAATCACACATGTTGAATGTGAATATAACCCATATATAATTACTACAATTTACTTCATGTATTTAATGACCCGTATATAGCTATTTATCCTATTATATACATAGAACCATACTACAACATTCACACACAAGTTGAATATAAATATAACTCATCCTTCCGAGTAATAACTCCCCAGATGTATTCTCAAAAGTTCTATCACACTAGGTGTATTCGCATAACCTAGTTACCCCAAGTCAGAATCGCTCACTAACTTGGCCAAAAATATAAACATAATGGAGGCGGTCATATTCCTTCCCTGAAAGTGAGATAAGCCCCTCACCCATATAATGAACGATATGACCTGAGTATATACTCTCCCTACTCCTCAAGCAAGGGGATTCACCCACTACGCGCAACCTCCCTTGATAGCACTAGAGTATATGTATTAATAATACCTAACCACTGATATTTATAAGCACACACCATATATATACTATCACACACCGTATATATATATATATATATATATATATATATATATATATATAATATCCTGGCTTTACCGTGTACTGAGTTCGTAACACTAGCCTATACTTAGTATCTCGAGTTTATGGTCCAACTCTGATTATTAATTAATTTGCACACTAATTAATTAAATTACTTTTGGTGTCGCTCAACCAATATACTCGGACTCGCTCTCGTGGTCCGAAATAAATACAATACCAGAGTCTAATTGCCGACTCTAAATTAATTAGTTTACATCCCTAATTCATTTAAGTGAGTAGTGTCGCCCTACTACTATACCCGAACTTACTCGCTTTGTCCGTTACTTTACTTTTCATAATTTATTCTCCAAATTCACACTCATGTGTCGCACTAAATTTCCCCCCACCTTCCCTAATTATTATTCCCTTATAATTATAGAGGTATAAACCTTCCTAATTAATTTTTCCCTAAATTAGGATTTGTGACAATTTAAACAAAAAAATAAAAACCCACCTAAAACTCCTAAGCCTGAACTGTCAAAAATTCCCAACCATCAATCGATCGATCGAACATGTCTTCATCTTCTCCGACTTCCTATTTCTTCCATTAACGAATTCCTCTAATCTCCAAACTCGTATATGGTTCATCTCAAGCATGTACAACATTTTTATTATGTGGGAACGTGATTAAAACCTCCCCTATAACCTTAAACACAAATTAAATTTCACAAATCTCTACGTTTCTGAATTTGGGGGTATTTTCGGGTCTTTACTCGTTCAATCCCATTCTCATTTGTTTATCCCAAATTCGTTCATAAATTTCTATTGGATTTTCACATCTGAATAATTTATTATCTCAGAACCATATAACACATTGAATTTCCCCATTAATTTCATTCAGGTGTTCTATATACACCCCCCCCCCCCCCCCCCCCCTTTTGTACCCTTTTACAACCAAAATGAATTTTGATTTACACATCACAAAAATATGAATTGAATATCATAAATAAACATCACAGGAAGTTAACCACTTGCCTCTAATGGTTCGTAGAGTCTGATCCGTTGGTGCAAAGAAAGGGTTGATGAAGAACACCCAATTTGTCCCTTGATATGTCTCCAAAAAGTCCCTAATTCGTTCTTGATTTTCTTCCTCGATGTGTCTCCATCTTCTAGGGCTTTTGTCTAAATCTTAAACAACTCAAAACACATGGAATCTTGCTATATATATGAGATCATTAACCCATTATAATAAAACAAATCTCAACTTCTATAACGCATGAAATATGAGCATTTATCCGAAAAAAGTTGTTTGATACCATACATACACAACCTATGTTAGAAAATAAAATAGATAGGAATGCATTAAGAAATATATCTCACTCAAAGATATATATATACCAGAAGGGAAAATACATACAAAACTAACCAAAAAGTTCCAGAAATATAAACCCAACGTAAATAAAAACATACAAACTCTAAATGAAGAAGAAATGTATACCCAACATAAATAAAAATATGCAAAGTCGCATAGAAATAGTAGAAACCCGCATCTCACCTACAGCCACCCAAAAGCAAAATAGCCAATTCGACGGGGGTGCACTTATGTCAATATAGTAGTTATTGTGAAGCACTTGAGTATGATAGACAGTACTCTAAACACATAGCTTTAAATAAGGTACCATTGCGTATATTTTGGCTCAATCGTCTGCCATCCATGAGAAAGTAAAAATTCGAGAAAAAAGAATTCATGGATTAGAGTGTTGAGAAGAAAACACCTACAAAAGAATTCATGGATTAGAGGACTGAGAAGTAAACACCTACATATGTGTATATATAAGAAGATAACCAAAGAACACCTTAATTGAAATGTTTTCTCATTGCTTCAATACCTGCTATAAGTCTAGACTTGATTGTGCTTGCAATCTTCCAGTCTTTAAGAAATCGATTTACTTTGAATTATTTCTAGCCATGAACTTCTTCACATCGGTTACTACGATATCTCAGGAGAAACATATAGAAAATTGAAAGAGTGCAAAGAATGAGAGAGAAACGTATAGAAAATTATATATATATATATATATATATATATATATATATATATATATATATATATATATATATATATATATGCTTTTGTGCGAAGGTTCGCATTTGTTACGAAATTTTTTGTCTGTTGTTAATAAACGCTGCTACAAAATTTTTAACTGCTAACATACATCGCCAACATAATTTTTTTTTTGTTCTTTATATCGCTGCTATGTGATATAAACAAAATGATGTTATAATTTTTTTTTTGTCTGTTGTATAAACCCATATATAAAAAAAATGTTGGGTTATGTTAGAAGTGAAAAATAAAGTTTGTTTTGGGTAAAACATTCATCGCTCAACACAAAACTCAGGACCTGCAACAAAATTATCTGACTGAAAATGTTTTAAGAAAGGTTCAATAAAATTATCTGAGTGAAAACGTGTTAAAAATTTTAAACCAAACACCCATATATCAGTTAGGTTAGTAGAACCCATGTTTCTTTGTTCTTGATGAGAGAGAGAGAGAGAGAGAGAGAGAGAGAGAGAGAGAGAGAGAGAGAGAGAGAGAGAGGAACCCGTTGAATGCAAACAAAGTTTCCTAAGAGGAAGATAGGTAGCAACATTAGACGTCTTCCAAATGTGAGGTGACGGCTAGGTGTGTGCATAAAGGAGAGAGGGAGAGAGAGAGGGAGAGAGAGAGAGAGAGAGAGAGAGAGAGAGAGGGGAGGGGGGGTAATTAGGCTGAGGTTTGAGTGGAGATGGAGTTAAATGTGTATAAAAAACATGGGGATTGGATTTGTAACCATATTTGACGTGTGTTCTTTTCAGAGGAAGTACATGGCGAGTGGGAATATAACAGTTAGTTATGTATTCAACCGCTGAGCGTTTGGAAGGATTAACGTCGTATGCATGAACCACGTGTATTTGTGTATTTTAAGAAAACTCGAAAATCTGAGAATTTAGGATTCACCTTTTGGAGGTTTCTCAATGCTCCTACTACATAGGTATATATTATAAGATATATATATATATATATATATATATATATATATATATATATATATATATATATATATATATAATATTCCGGCTTTACCGTGTAGTGAGTCCATAACACTAGGCTATTCTTAGTATCTCGAGTTTATGGTCCAACTCTGATTATTAATTAATTTGCATATTAATTAATTAAATTACTTTTGGTGTCGGCCAAACAATATACTCAGACTCGCTCTCGTGGTTCGAAATAAATATAATACCCGAGTCTAATTCTCGACTCTAAATTAATTAGTTTTCATCCCTAATTAATTTAAGTAATTAGTGTCGCCCTACTACTATACCCGAACTTACTCGCTTAGTCCCTTACTTTACTTTTCATAATTTATTCTCCAAATTCACACTCATGTGTCGCACTAAATTTCCCCCCACCTTTCCTAATTATTATTCCCTTATAATTGTGGAGATATAAACCTTCCTAATTAATTTTCCCCTAAATTAGGCTTGGTGACAATTTAAACCAAAAAATAAAAACTCACCTAAAACTCCCATAGCCGAACTGTCAAAAATTCTCAGCCATCGATCGATCGATCCCAAGCATCGATCGAATAGGTCTTCATCTTCTCCGACTTCTTGTTTCTA
The DNA here is from genome assembly GCA_949130495.1 of Sambucus nigra. NCBI lineage: Eukaryota > Viridiplantae > Streptophyta > Magnoliopsida > Dipsacales > Adoxaceae > Sambucus > Sambucus nigra. The sequence continues at coordinate 161,677,770 of OX422217.1, forward strand.
CCATTAACGAATTCCTCTAATCTCCAAACTCATTTATGGTTCATCTTAAGCATACAAAACATTTTTATCATATGGGAATGTGATTAAAACCTCCTCTAGAACCTTAAACACAAATTAAATTTCATAAATCTCTACGTTTTCGAATTTGGGGGTATTTTCGGGTCATTACTCGTTCAATCCCAATCTCATTTGTTTATCCCAAATTCGTTCATAAATTTCTTATGGGTTTTCACATCTGAAGAATTTATTATCTCATAACCATATAACACAATGAATTCCCCCATTAATTTTCCATTAATTTCAATCAGGTGTTCTATATACAAACCCCCCCCCCCCCCCTATTTGTACCCTTTTACACCCAAAACGAATTTTGATTTACACATCACAAAAATAATAATTGAATATCATAAATAAACATCATATCAAGTTAACCACTTGTCTTTAATGGTTCGTAGAGTTTGATCCGTTGGTGGAGAGAAAGGGTTGATGAAGAACACCCAATTTGTCCCTCGATATGTCTCCAAAAATTCCCCAATTCATTCTTGATTTGCTTCCTCTATTTCTCTCTCAAATTCCTAAGTTTAGAGTTGTGTTAACTGTCGTTCAACGCTCCCTCAATTAGGTTTAAAACCCAAATCACGTTTTTAGTCATATGGGCCTAATTAAAATGGCCCAAATCCCCCGTGTGGGCTCGACTATGCCCAATAATACCCCGAGACCCGATTACCACCCCAAGGTACTCTTTTCTGACTATTTATACCCCTCCGGACACAACCGTGCACTCGGAATTGTCATCTGAAATATTTTATAACAGTCTCAAATTTCGACCTCAAAAATGCGACACACAAAAATTTGAACAATTAAACTTTAAGTCGCTAAAAATTAAAATAATTCTTTCCGCTACAAAAAACTCTCCAAATCATAATTTTCTCCCATTTAAATAACTTTATTTCTCCCAAAAATAATTAAACACTAAATCTTCAAAATTACGGGGTGTTACAGATGCCTCATATTTTTAATGTTTAATCATAACCAATATAACCTTTGGAATCAATGGATGATGTTGAACTAGAGAGAAGTAAGAGATAAAGAACTGAGAAGACATTTGGACCTAACTTTGTAATTTATCTTATTGAGGGAGGTGTTAATGAAACAAAAACAACATTAAATTTGTTCTTAATGTGGAAGATGAACCGACTACATTTCATGAAGCGGTAACATCTTCGGATTCTATCGTCTAGAAAGAAGCAATAAATGATGAAATGAACTCCATTTTGTCAAATCAAACTTAGGTTATTACATATCTCCCACCTGGAGCAAAAACCAATTTGATGAAAATTGATATTTAAAAGGAACTTAAATCCAAATGGTTCAATTAATAAATATAAAGAGAGATTAGATCCTAAAGGTTATAAACATAAACATAGAACTGATTACTTTGACACATATGCACCCATTGTATGTATTACTTTTGTTAGGTTTTTATTATCTCTTGCTTTTATTCACAATTTGGTGATTCATCAAATGGATTTAAAAATGACTTTTCTAAATGGTGATTTAGAGGAAGAGATTTACATGGAACAACTTGAAGGGTTTGTTTTGTCTGGCCAAGAAAAGAAAGCGTATAAACTAGTTAAATCTCATTATGGCATTAAACAAACTCATGTACAATGACATTAAAAGTTTGATAAGATAATAAGATCCCATGGTATTAAAGTAAATAACGCCGATAAATGTATATATAATAACTTTGATAATGGTGTTGGTGTCATCATTTGCTCATATGTAGATAACATGCTAGAATTTGGGTCAAGTCTCAAATAGGTAGAAAGAAACTTAGAGATTTCTATCAACAAACTTTGATATGAAGGATCATAGGGACGTTGATGTGATTCTAGAAATCATGATAGTGAGAAAAGATAATATATTAGCATTATCTCAATCTAATTATATTGAAAACGTTCTTAAGAAATACAATCATTTTCAACTTAAGCCGGTAACCACACGGGTTGATCCTAGTATCAATTTAATGAAAAAAACTAGACGTGCTATAGATCAACCTAAATATGTCAATATAATTGGAAGTATTATGTATGAAATGCATTACATTAGACCAGACATTGCCTATGCGGTAGGTATACTATGTAAATTTATAACAAATCGAGGACTAGAACATCGGAATGCAGTTTCTAGATTACTTGAATACCTGAAGAGGACTATAGATTATGGCTTACATTATATAAGTTACTCATATGTACAAGAAGAATATAATGATTCTAGTTGGAATAGCCTTGAATCAAAATCCAAGTCCACGACTGGTTGGATATTTATGCTAGGATCAGTTATTTCTTGGGAATTCAAGAAATAAACGTTTGTGTCTGATTCAACAATGCAATCAGAATTAATAGCCCTAGAAGATGCAAGTAAAGAAGTAGAATGGATTAAAAACTTATTATTTGATTTTTCTATATGGAAAAATTCATCTCGTGCTATTATGAATGATTGTGATAACTAGGCTACAATATACAAGATTTCAAGCAAAATCTATAATGGTAAATCTAGACACATTAGTCTAAGACTTTGAGACAATTATTCAAAGAATGAGTAATTGTAGTTGATTATATTGAAACGAACAAGAATTTAGCAGATCTGTAAGGACATTTTTTGTCCATTATCAATTTGTTATGTCGTACGCCGTTACACCGTTGAAGAAATTCAAAGATTCATACAGTCATCAAAGGATCCGAATATCAAAAGAAGAAGAGGAATCAAAGTCTGACAGGCCGGATCAGTCCGCCCTGGAAAAAGAACCGATCCGCCTGCGAACCGGTCCGCCTGCTGAAAAGCCAGTACACCCCAGACCACAAGCGAACCGAAGAAGACAAAAATAAAAAGAACCGGTCCGCCTGGGATAAACTTCAGCAGATCGTGGTCAGATTTTCTAGGCTAAACGTTTCCTTTATAAACCCACTACGGGAAGTGGTTTTCTAAGACTTCTATACACGATTTTCAGAGTACAAAAACTCTAAGTCTTCACTTGTTGAGTCCCAAGACTCCAGTTTTTGTTGATTAACACAACCTCTCATACATTTGTGAATCTGTTTGTAACCCTAGAACACAACCAGTTGCTGTTCAACCCTTTTGGAGAAGACCGTTCTTCTTCTTCATAGCAGCCCTCCTGGAAAGGGATATTTCCAGCCGCCGACTACAGAATTCGACACCTGAGGGTAATTCTTAGTCACTTGTATTTTCATTGTAATCCGAATTGTACAGTTACAATATTATAAGGAAAATAAATGGTTTTTCCCCTTAGGGGGATTTTTCCTCAATTGTGTGTGTTTGATTAATCTTCATGATCTACTTCTTGATTAAATCACACCTAGTTGCATGTTTAGGGTTTGTTTGGGTTAAACTGAATTTAATATATAATTTTCTCATTTGAACGCACGCGCATACTCTCTCAAATTGGTATCAGAGCAGGTTACGCTAATCTATCGCGTATTCCTATTTTCCGCAAAATCTTTTCTAAGATATCATTTTTCCAAAAAAAAAATGATTTTTGAAAAGTGCGTGTTCAAATGGAGAAATCATATAATAAATTACCTGTTTTTGGCGGGACAAATTATGCTTATTGGAAAGCCCGCATGAGGTCGGCTTGAAAAGCCATAGATGAAAGGGTTTGGATTTTAGTTGAAAGAGGGTGGACACCTCCCTCCGTCACTGTGGAAAACGTGACTAATTTAAAACCTGTCACCTCTTGGACTGAAGATGAATTTAGATGGTCTTCTTTTAACTCTAAAGGTTTGAGTGCTATTTCCGGTTCCATCACTCCCGATGAGTTCCGACGTATCATGACGTGCACCACGTCAAAGGAGGCATGGGATGTTTTACAACTCACCCATGAAGGAAAAAATGCTGTGAAAGAGTCTAAATTGCAAAATTTGACAACTCAATTTGAAACCATCACCATGCATGAGACTGAATGTTTTGATGATTTCTATGCTAGACTTTCTGACATTATTAATACTAGCTTTAATCTTGGTGAACATATTCCTAATGCTAGAGTTGTCAAAAAGATTCTTCTTTCTTTGCCTAAGCGTTTTATCCCTAAAGTCACTGTGCTAAATTCTATGGGCAATTTAAATACGCTAAAATTGGAAGAACTTGTAGGAGATTTGCAAACTTATGAAATTGATATGTTCCCTAAAACTACTAGGTCTAAAGATAAGGGAATTGCACTTAATGCCAAAGAGAAAAAGAGTGAGGGATCGGCTAGAAAGAGGGAAGATTCATCTAGAAAGAGAGAGACTGACACGTCAGATTCTGAATGTGATTTTGACTTAGATGATTTCGCTCTTTTTGCAAAAAATTTCAAGAGGATTCTCAAATTTAAGAAAAATGGCAATTTTAAAGGTAAAAAGAAATTTGAGAAAAATAGGTTTGAAAATAAAAATGAAAAAGATTCCAAAAATCCTCCTCAGAAAGAAAGTGAGAGATGCTTTGAGTGCGATGGTAGGGGTCATAGAGCTTTTGAGTGTGTCACTCGTCTGAATAAAGAGAAAGGGAAAGTTGTCCTTAATGTTACTCTTAGAGACGACAGTGAGGTCGAGACGGTGGATTCAGGAGATGAGTCACCGCATGAGTGTAACTTCACCGCATTCATGGCCAGTCAAGTGAGCACTCCTAGTTCTCTTCACAATGATGAGGATGATGCTTCACAGGGACACCTCGACAGTGAGAACGATGTGTGTGAGGGGGAGGATGACTCAAGTGAGAGCGAGAGTGATATTCAATGCGCCTATGCTAAGTTATACTCTGAGTCATTTAAAACTAAAAAACGTAACAAAGCGCTAGTTCTTAAGATCAGCGACTTAGAGGAAGATTTAAGAAAGGCAAGAGAGAGAGAGTCCTCAACCTTCACCGCCCTGAGAGAGAGAGTATATCCCTGTGTCGAGAAAGAGAGTTTGTTTAGAGAGAGAGAGAGAGAGTGTTTTTTAGAAAGAGAAAGGGGACTTGACTAAACAAGTGGCTAGTCTTATGAGTCAGCTCCATTCCTCAGTGGAGACTCAGAAGAAACTTGAAGCCCTTGTTGCCCAGCTGACTCATGATCTTGAGAAAGCATGGTAAGTCAAGGTACAAATCGAGGACAGATCTGGGAAGATGGGAAAGATGCTCCTCAGCCCCGCTTTAGGTTTTGGTGATTAGCAGGGAATTGGGTATGATGGTGGCTCCACCTCTCAAATTGCACCTGGTCCAGTTCCTGAGTTTACTACTACTCCTTATGGTCATCGTCAAAAACCTCGAAGGAGATTTCGACCAAGAAAAGCAAACCAAGGTCCGCCTTTGACTATGTTCTTCTGTAGTTATTGCAAAAGAAAAGGCCACCTCAGGGAGTTTTGCTATAATATGGGTCGGACACGACGTACTACTGCTCCACCATGTCATACTGATGAGTTTTCTAGTCTGAGAGAGCGAGTTGAGTTCTTAGCTGCCACATCTCAGAGTTTGATGGAAGAATTTCGACGGATGTCCTTGCCGTTAGTGATTGCTTCTCACATTCCAGCTAAAACCAACAACAACAAAGGCAAACAAAAGGTCACCACCTCTTGGGTACCTAAGAAAGATAAAAAGGCTTTTGTTGTTCATGTTGCTCTCAAAGCACATAATACCTCACAGTGGTATTTTGGCAGTGGGTGCTCCAGACATATGAAAGGTGATGCCTCATTTTTTACATCTCTTGAGGATTATCAGGACGGCAGAGTCACCTTTGGAGATGGGAGCAAGTCTAGCATTATAGGACGAGGTACTATCGAGTTACCTGGTTTTCCTAAGCTTGAAAATGTTTTGTACGTCAAAGGTTTGAAAGCAAACATTCTCAGCATTAGCCAGTTGTGCGACGATGACTTTGCAGTAAAGTTTGACCGGGACACTTGTAAGGTCTATAATTAAGCCGGTAAACTATTAGTGCAAGGGGTGAGGACACAGGATAATTGCTATGGGATTGAGCCCACATCCTCACTTGTCTGCAACAGCGCCACGATCACTCCTATGGATCTGTGGCACCAACGTCTAGGTCACATAAATATTAGAGATCTCACTCGCTTAGCTAGAAAGGACCTAGTACGTGGCTTACCAACTTCGACGGTTTGTGGACCCTGTCAGATGGGAAAACAAATTCATAGTCCCCATAGGAAGTTGCATTCCATTACCACCTCTCGTGTTCTTGAGCTTATACACATGGACCTTATGGGTCCCACTCGTACCGAGAGTCTAGGTGGTAAGAGGTATATCCTAGTGATGGTAGATGATTTCTCCAGGTACTCCATTGTAGGTTTTCTGAGAGAGAAATCTGATGCTGTAGAATTTTTAACGACCAAGTGTCGTGTCCTGCAAAATCAACATGGTGTCACTATTAATAGGATGCGTAGTGACAATGGAACTGAATTCACAAAAGCAACGGTAGATCTTTACTGTGATAGCCTCAGGATCAAACATGAGTTTTCTGCTGTGAGAACTCCTCAGCAAAATGGGATTGTTGAGAGAAAGAATAGAACGATCCAAGAGATGTCTAGATCTATGCTTCTAGGTCGTAAAGTTTCTAGGAGATTTTGGGCAGAGGCAGTGTCTACTGCATGCCACACGGTGAATAGGGTTTATTTGCGTCCACACACACTTTAGACTCCTTATGAGTTGTGGACTGGCAAGAAGCCCAACCTTGCATATTTCCGTGTCTTTGGGAGTAAATGCTACATCCTACGGGATAGAGAGCAATTAGGAAAGTTTGACTCCCGGAGCGACGAGGGAATATTGCTAGGATATTCATCGACTAGTAGAGCATACCGGGTTTTTAACCTGAAGAGCTCTAAGGTTATGGAATCAATAAACGTAACCATGCAAGATGGCGAACCTTCGACGGTTATTGATCCTAACCTTCAGTGTGAGGATGAGGACTTTCCTGACAGTGATTTACTTGTCCCTCTCTCACACTCTGTGGACCCTACTCCTGTGCTAGGAGACACACCTGCTTGGGTTCGCAAGAGTCTTGACCTTTCTGCCATTGTTGGTGATCCCACTCTTGGGGTCAAGACTCGTGCTCAACTAGAGAACGTCGTTAGCCACTTTTTCTACACATCCAACGTCGAGCCCAAAAATCATAAAGAAGCACTCAAGGATGAACACTGGATATCTTCTATGCAGGAAGAGCTGCTTTAGTTTAAAAAGAATAATGTCTGGGAACTAGTCCCCCGACCTAGTGAGACTAATGTGATAGGTACCCGGTGGATTTTTAAGAATAAAATGGATGAAAATGGTACCATAATTCGAAACAAGGCTAGGTTGGTCGCTCAAGGCTACACACAGATAGAGGGTGTAGACTTTGGGGAGGCATTTGCTCCTGTTGCGAGGCTTGAGTCCGTCCGCTTACTACTCGCCATCACATGTCATCTGCACTTCAAATTATATCAGATGGATGTCAAGAGTGCCTTTTTGAATGGTATTCTACAGGAGGAGGTTTACGTGGAACAACAAAAAAGGTTTGAAGACCCACAGCACCCGGAGCACGTCTACTATCTGAGGAAAGCCTTGTATGGTTTGAAGCAAGCACCCCGTGCTTGGTACGAGAGGCTTACTTCCTATCTCTTAGCATGTGGCTTCAAGAGAGGGGGAGTATATATGATGTTGTTCGTCAGGAGAGATAACGGTGCTATTTTGGTTGCCCAGGTCTATGTGGACGACATAGTCTTTGGATCCACATGCTCTCAACATGCTCATCACTTTGAAGAGGAGATGAAAAGTGAGTTTGAGATGAGCATGGTTGGTGAGCTTACTTTCTTCCTTGGTCTCCAGGTTTATCAGCTAGAGGATGGGATGTTCATCTCCCAATCCAAGTATGCTAGAGACCTAGTGAGGAAATTTGGTTTAGACTCCGCTAAGCATGCACGTACACCTATGAGTACCACTACCAAGCTTAGTAAGGACACTTCAGGCAAGGACGTAAAGCAAACCTTGTATCGGAGTATGATAGGTAGTCTTCTCTACTTGACTGCCAGTCGTCCCGATATAGCCTTTAGTGTTGGAGTTTGTGCGCGATATCAGGCGTCCCCGAAAGAGTCTCACTTACTTGCTCTAAAACGTATTATTAAATACGTAAGTGGGACTCTCTCATACGGTATTTAGTATTCCTTTGATATTGATGACCGTTTGTCTGCCTATTCAGATGCCGATTGGGCTGGGGATGTAGATGGTTATAGGAGCACTTCTGGTGGGTGTTTCTATTTTGGTTCTGCTCTTGTCTCCTGGCTGAGCAAGAAGCAGAATTCCATCTCTTTGTCCACTGCGGAGGCTGAGTACATAACCGATGGGAGTTGTTGCACGCAACTCTTGTGGTGAAGCAAATGCTGGAGGATTATGGGATTTCACAGGACACCATTACCATTTCCTGTGACAACACGAGCGCGATACACATATCCCGCAATCCAGTCCAGCATTCGCGCACTAAGCACATTAGGATACGTGAGCACTTTATACGACAGCTAGTTGAGGAGAAAGTCGTATCCATGAGTTTCGTTCCCACCGACCGTCAGTTAACCGACATTTTCACGAAACCTTTAGATACCCTTAGATTTGAGAGTCTGAGGAAGTCTTTGGGAATTTGCACAGTTGACTGAGGGGTTGGTCTATGTCTAGAATAGGATGCTTCTTCATGTTCATATCATATGCTTCCTATTGCTAGTCTGTTTTATATGTACCATTTCTTAGTTGTACAGCTATTTATTTATTCTTTTTGCTTTTTATATTTCTTTTGAAAAATACAAAAACATTTTCCTTTAAGAAAAATTTTAAGAAAAGCACAAAAAGATTTTATTTTGATAAAATTTTTGAAAAATCCAAAAAGATTTCTGTTTTTACTCCTTTTTATGGATGAGCATTTAAGATAGCCAAGTCACAACTTCATTCCACATATCCATGTGACTGTTTGATAGAGATTTGAGAGGCTACATCATTTCATCCATGTGCTTTACATTGTTTGGAGTCTTTGAGATGTAATTACTGATATCTTCCTACATGTTTGACTCCTATATCCTTTATTGCACACATGCACGGCTATATTTGATTATTACACTTGTCTATCACATATTGGCTTGAGTGTTTTCATCTCAATTCTGTCTATACAACTTTCAATATGCAATAAAACTTGACAAGATTGGAATGCATGTAAAAACCGTTCTGGTGAGACTGTGTGTTTTTGTATAATGGGGAGGAGCTGCGAAAGGTAATCATCTATCATTTGCACAAAAGCCACCGTTAAAAATGACCTAAAAATGGAGGAATTTTAATATCCGAGGTCCAAAGAGGTTAAAAGAGCCCGAAAAATTTAAAGGCAATAACAAGCAATTCATGCCAAATATGGGCCACTTAGGTTTCACCATCAATTCTCCAAAGTTTGAGAATTTAGAAAGCCTCTATTCAAAATTATATCTGAGGGAGTTTGGTTGGAGAATATAAACGGGTTTGTACTTCCTTGAAAGTCTTAAAAAAGCATAAAAAATTTTGGACGTTATCTGTGTGAAAATCACTTTGAGCTTTGATTTGTTGATTTGATTGAGTCAATATCTTATATTGTCATTCTTTTACACCAAAGGAAGCATTTGAGTTCATTCGCTAGGAATATCCAATATTCATCGTGCACATATGTCATGTTTGTAAGCATTGATCTTCCTATCGAATTTTGTTCACACCCATTCATTAACGCTATCATCAACTTGGTTGCTTTGTGTTCATTCATGGTGTGATTTTGTTTGAAAAATTTTGAAAAATTCAAAAAAATAGTTGTGTATTTCCTTGTGACACCCCGTCGTTGCTTGTTTGCATTATTTCTCTCATTTGTCTTTTTGCGGACATCATAAAAAGGGGGAGAAAGAATTATCACATTAGGGGGGAGTGAGTTTTGTAGTGTTGAGTTGTTTATCACCAATTAGCATATTGGCATATCTATTTATCTCATTTCAAACTCCATACGTCACTTGGTATTTTTCTTTTTCTCATGTGTGTAGGTACTACATGGATTAACATTGGATTGCACACCCTGATGAGAAAAGCATTGAAGATTCTTGAAGAATTGAAGAACAAACGATGAAGTCGTATTCAATTGTACCTTTTCAGTTTTGGGTTCATGGAAGGGTAGATTTGTATAGGCAATTTTATACTTGATAATTCGGATGTTTTTATGTATGTACCGGCATAGACATAGGGGGAGATTTGTAAGGACATTTTTTATCCATTATCAACTTGTTATGTCGTATGCCGTTACACCGTTGAAGAAATTCAAAGATTCATACAGTCATCAACAGATCCGAATATCAAAAGAAGAAGAGGAATCAAAGTCTGACAGGGCGGATCGGTCTGCCCTGGAAAAAGAACCGATCTGCTTGCGAACCGGTCCGCCTCAGACCCGGACCGGTACGCCTGCTGAAAAGCCAGTACACCCTGGACCGCAAGCGAACCGAAGAAGCCAAAAATAAAAAGAACCGGTCCGCCTGGGATAAACTTCAGCAGATCGTGGTCAGATTTTCTAGGCTAAACGTTTCCTTTATAAACCCACTACGGGAAGTGGTTTTCTAAGACTTCTATACACGATTTTCAGAGTACAAAAACTCTAAGTCTTCACCTGTTGAGTCCCAAGACTCCAGTTTTTGTTGATTAACACAACCTCTCATACATTTGTGAATCTGTTTGTAACCCTAGAACATAACTAGTTGTTCTTCAACCCTTGTGGAGAAGACCGTTCTTCTTCTTCATTGCAGCCCTCCTGGAAAGGGATATTTCCAGCCGCCGACTACAGAATCCGACACCTGAGGGTAATTCTTAGTCACTTGTATTTTCATTGTAATCCGAACTGTACAGTTACAATATTATAATGAAAATAAATGGTTTTTCCCCTTAGGGGGATTTTTCCTCAATTGTGTGTGTTTGATTAATCTTCATGATCTACTTCTTGATTAAATCACACCTAGTTGCATGTTTAGGGTTTGTGTGGGTTAAACTGAATTTAATATATAATTTTCTCATTTGAACGCACGTGCATACTCTCTCAAGATCCCCTAACCAAAGGTCTTATTAGAGATGATATATATCACCTCAAAAGGAATGGGACTAACGTCTATACAATAAACAGACTATGTTTAATGGGAACCCAACTTATGTCTTGAAAATATAGACAAACTTTAATGTTATATGATAGTTATGGAGAACTAGGAACTTATATGTGAAAGTTCATTCCTATGTGCCTAATGTTGGTGTCCTCCATGATAGAGGATGAGGGTTACTTCTTAATAAATCATAGAAATATAACTCGCAAAATCACTGAAGTTGATTTACTTATATGAGTGATGAAAGTATGGTCGCTTTCTATGAAACTAAGACGTATCCTAAACAACTCATAAAATCAGAATAACCATAAGGCCATAGATTTTCGTTCTAATAGAACACTCTTCAACACAGAGTTCAGTAATGGTTCTTGATCGTCTCAAAGGGTCCATGGTTCAAGATACGTTCAACAAAACACCTTGATAAAACTTCGAATTATTTTCATTAAGTGAAAGTTCAAGTTCGAAATACACTTCTCATTTATGTACCAGATTTTAGAAGTAATGCCAAAAGACCTGTTGCTATTCTTATACTCTGGTATCTCTGATTCCTTATAATAAAAGTATTATTTCTTATTTATGTGTATTTTGAAATGGTGGGGGATTGTTGGAATTTTTTAAAATATATTGTGAGATAACCCGTATATAATTATGATAAATTATATTTAAAGCATGCTTACCTTATGTGATATGAATAATTTGTTATTAGTATATCTAATGTTAAGTGATTATGGTTAGTATAATACTACTTTCGTAAATCATGAAATGTTGAATTATGTACAAACACAAAATTTTGTTATTTTCGGTAGAAATATTCCTGTTGGAGACTAGCTTTGACCCTTATAATGTTATAATTGACTCAAGGTGAAATCTAGATAGTTGTATATATATGAGTTAGGTTTACGACACAACAAACGATGCATCAAACGGATGTTGTTGTAAGAAGTTAGGCTTAATTTACGAACAAGGGAAAATCTGCCAATTCCCTTTAAGTGGTAAATTGTCTTTTAGTAAACCAAATGTTTTAATTTGATTGGTTAGCATGGGAGGCAGCCTTTTCTGACTTAAAACTCTTCTTCTAACCTATTTCTTCAAAAAATAAAACCCTAGGTTCAGTTTGAAGAGTGTTCGGCTTGAGGAAAGAGAAAGTAGAAGTTAAGGAAGAAAAGATTACAAGAAAAGCTAGGAAAATTCCAAGAAAATCCTTAAAGTATTTCCAAGGTATAATTATGTGATTAATATTGTTTTAATTTTGTATTATACTTATTTCAAAGTATATAAATTGTGAATTATTGATTAAAATTGCATCCTCCCTTATGATAATAAGTATTTGTTCACATGTGAGATAAGGGGTGTATGTAGTCCGTATTACTTATTATTGAAATTCCTTATATTCAAACGTATATATATTTTTTGTGCTTACTATAATTGAGAAATTTCAATTGGATATGAAACTAGACTCATATATTCATATGATATCCAAAAATTAGAATTTAACTCTTTGTGGTTGGGCGTTAGTGATGGTTGAAAGTTGGTATATAGTTATTGTTTGTATATTTAATTTCGATATGCCCTGAGTTTGGTCAAGCTTTTGACATAGAAAATGAAGTCGAAAAATTATGAAAATTTAATGTTGTACTATTTAGTATGTGTATTGAAAATGGGTGAAAAATCATGGAAATTTATATTAGAGAAAAATTATGAAAATTCTTGGAAGTTGAAGGAACAATAGAGGGGCTTGTGGGGAAGATTTAATAGGTTGTAAAGAAATGGTCATAACTTGCTCTAGGAAGCTTGAAAAATTACACCGTAACTTTTAATGGAAATTATTGTGACACCCCGCTTAATTAAATACCGGGCGATCACTCCTTTATTAAATTAAAATCAAGGTGAACAGTTGGATCATTCTTAGCATCACTGTCGTGAAAATAAATTTCCAATTTAAACACCCTAATTAATTAAGCTAAGTGTCAAAACCATTTTTAACGTTCCTTTCAAATTTTATTTCGAAAACAAAGATTTAATTATTTACAACAGTTGAATATTAAAGAAGCATATCACAATAATCCTGGAACAATTAATCCAAATAATTTAAACATTCAACATTCAAAATCCCAACATTTAAAACTTAGAGTAAAACATTCATGCTGAATAAATCCCAAAGTAACAGTACTAGAAATAACTGAAATATAAATATCCCAATAAAACAGATAAATAGTGGAAAGGGCGACACATGCCCAATAACTGAGAATGATAGAAGTGGAATCAAGTAAATGAAATTGTCTAAGCAAGTGGCCTGCAACTCCCACCTAAGCTGCATCACGTTCCTCCCAAGGGATCCTAAGCAAGACGCCCCTGTGGCTGGGCACCTGTAATATATACATATATATACAAGAGAGAAAGAGAAATAGAAACGGGTCAGAGCCCGATAGTGTATATGATTTAAAAATTTGTTTAGCAAGTATTTAAATTGATACAGGCCAATGTAACAACATATTAGTACGACACTCTCTTGAGAAATTCTCACCTCTCTTCTAATGTGCACACCTATCGCACTAACCTTCTCAATGTTCTATCTCGTCATATATCACACTATCTTTCCCCAATGATTTAACTTATCTTAGGTTATTCGCAGGATTTAAAATTGAACGATACAATTGTTTGAAAAGAATATTTCAATTAGTATCCAAAATTCTCGTTTTAACTTTATTAATTTATAAAGTTTTCCAGTGTCATATCATACTTTCTCAAAACAAGTATTTACAATATGAGTCATCCACCATGTCCTACTTACCATATCACAGTAGGCAGTTCTAAATTCCATAATTTCATATATATATATTAAATACTCGTATAATATATATATATTATAACAGCACCCCAAATAAAAACTATGGTGCAGGCATACTCTACTATCCAATCCCCGTATCACTCGCACTAAGGGGAATACAAATTCGGAATCACTCTCGAATTGTATTAACACATACACAAACAATATTGAGGCGAAGCATAGATTCCAAGTCTCTAAGACGATGGCACATAGCCGCGTCTCTTAGGACCGTCTGAACTATCAAATCGATAGCCTGTACCAAGGATATCTATCTCCTAGGATACGAGTCAATATCCCCCATAAGGAAACACATGATAAGATCGTCCCAGCGCGGCAACCTCAGGGATAGCAAGTAGCGTGGGCATGATTTTCACAAGTATATAATATATGCATACATAATCATATAAATATACCACTTTTATTATATCAAATTAGGTTTATCCCATAACCCACATTCACAACATTTATCCTTATTTTCCCATTATTATATATCAAGTATAATGGTTCGTTTCTAACTTTAATTCGAAGGGTTTTTCCAACTTACTACGTGATTGGACATAAATATTGTATATTTATTCCCCTAATTTCAGTGCATTTGTGAACCCGAGTGATGTAACCCATATGGATTTAACGCACATTTATGCTACTAATCTTCGTTGGCAAGTATTTCGTGTTTCGTGCTTCTCTTATTGGTTTTACAGGTTAATTATGCAAGCAGCGCAAAAGAGAAAGCGAGACAATGAAAAAAGCTAAGAAGGCAAGTTCAAGGGCATTTTGGTAATTTTTCAGCTAGATCCCGAAGGAGGAGTCAACTGGAAAGTTGAAGAGCTCGGGACAACGAGAACACTGGAAGAAACGGCACCCAAATTCGAGCTACGGTTGATGAGTTATGACCCGCTGAAGTTGGAGAAAAATCCAAGGAAGAAAGGAAAGAAAACAAGAAAAAATTTCTAAGTGTTGAATGGAATAAAAAGCACCCCAGACCAGCAAACATTTGCGAACCCTAGGGCGAACCGGTTTGGGGGGTGAACCGGTTCGAGGAACATGCGAACTGGTTCAGGGGTCCTAAAGCGCGATTTTTCTCCTTTATTCTGATTGGCTCTAAGGTATCCTTCTTATACAACATCAAAATTTCGTGGTTCCTTCTTATACAACATCAAAATTTCGTGGTTTAATCCTCTACATCACAAAAGGTTTCCAGAATATCATTTAAGTCATCACTACATGCAATTTCCTAACTCAAATTGGGTTTTTCTTCCATACAATTCATCCTAATCATTCCTAAACTAATATGAAAGATGCATCAACGAAATAATCAAGATAAACACTTGCCTGGGATTTTCAGAAGTCTGGTTTGGTGCCGAAATTAGTGTGGTTGCGTACCCCGTCTCGCGATCTACGCTTTGGCGGTGGCGGCGGTGCAAACGGGTGAGTTTTGAGCCTTAGAATGCCTTGAGATCTCTCTCCTCTCTTCTCCAATGGCCGTTCTAGTGTTTTGAGTTATCTAACCCTAGGAGATAACCTAAACATCTGATATAACCCCTTTAATTTTCGTGGGTTTAATTATCCAAAAATACAAAATGACTAAAATCCCCTCCCGGGGTACTAATTAGTCTAAAAACGCCCCGAGACCCAAATCAAACCCCCGAGTATACTTTTCTGACTATCTCGACCCTTCCGGACGCGTTGGCGCACTCAAAACGACCATACGAATAACTTATGAAATATTCACTTTTATTTATCAATAATTAGTCCCGACGCAACACGGGCGCGTCCCGACTCAAATTTCCAAAATTGTCATTTTATTCACTCGTTACCTTCAATATAACCAATAATATATATTACTTTGATCATTAGTAATATTCAACAAATTTTCCATAATTACTAACTCTCGTCACGTTAATAATTATAACATAATTAATTTCCGGATTTTATTAAATAATTAATTCACATTAAATTTAATAAATCCCCAAATTAATATAGCATAAAAATACGGGGTATTACAATTATATTCAGATATGTTTTCATATTGATAATCTTGAACACCTGTATATGTACAATTTATGAATATGGGATGGTTAAGAATGGAGGACAATAATTTGAGGTCATACTGGATAACCCATGAAATAATGTTTTTATCTGCTCTTTTATAAGGGTATTTTGAGTACATGTTTCATGTGTATATACATTAAGAAGTATACTTTTATATTTACTTGATTTTAGTTATAAATTCCTTACAAGGTATTTTCTATGGTTAAATGTTCATAACCTTATCAACATATATACCATTGTTTCGTCTTTACACATGTTTCATGGAATGTGACTTGAGTAGAATTATATTGTTGTTGTATAGTCATTGAAAGTTACATAGATATATTAAAATAATACTTATGATTGAGATTCAGTACTGATTTAGTTAGATTAACAGCTATAAGGTCAAATCAATCCAGTTCAGCTCCACCCGAAGGAAACGTGAATACAAAGTTGACAACCCAATGTGAGTGTACTTACTGAGTTGATTGTGGATATGATGTGTATGTTTTATATATTGAGATGATATGACTTATTAAAAGTCACGAGATGTTGAGATGTTATGGCTTATTAAAAGTCAAGAGATGTTGAGATGTTATGGTTTTATAAAAGTCAAGATATGTCGAGTTGCTATGCAATTCAGGAGAGGTTAGGTTATTAAAACTTATGGATATGATTATTGCCTACGGGCATGAGATGTGGGGTTTATTAACTCCGGATATGTATATGGCCTAATTTGTCACGGAGATGGATATATTGAGATGTTGAGATGTTAATATAGTACTTTTACTATATAGCGATGTAGTACATTCACTGAGTTTTAAGCTCATGGTTTTATATGTTTACATTTTCATCTTTTGAAACTGCCACTGCCAGGTCTAGGATGTTGAGTGAATAATAGTAGGGTCTAGTCAGTTTTGTTTTATACATTCTACTAGTTGTATTTAAGTTAAATGGTATGGAAGTTTTGTTTAAATTATGTCTCCTTAAAACGATTGGATTTTTAGTATTCCACATTTTTACCTTGAAGTTTTTTTAATGTGTATTAATAAATAAATAAATAATAAATATGGTTTGTGAACTATTTAGTTAATTATATCCTAATGGGGTCAGGGGGTGACATATTGGGTATTAGTATTATGTAAGTGAGTTTTTCTCTTGGGAATATAATTGGGTATTAATATTGTGTAAGTGAGTTTTTATTTGGGGGATTTTATATTAGGTCTTGTTGTATAGAGAGAGCTAAAGAACATGAGTGTAAATAAGGTGAGTGCAGTTTCAAAGTCCCACATAAAAACTTTATATAAAAATGAAAGGGTATATAACTAAAAGACAAAAGATGACTATTAGTCTTATAGTCAAAGAGGCTATGGTATGATGATTTGCGGTGGTGCAAAGCACCACCAATCGCGACACGCGGTATGCATCCATGCGTTCAGACAACATACGAAAGGGCGACTTAGGGCGCATTAAGCACAATGATGACGCACTTGACACTTCGCACGTGCAAAATATTGGATTGACTCGTGACGATTCGCATAGGGTGCATCCATTCGCTCGTGATGAGACGCCTAATCTGGATTACGTGATCGAAAGGATTCCGAACAGACATTATCCAATGACTACTGAGTCACGCACCTGAAAGGAGGTGACTGTTCATTAACAGCCACTAAAATGACTATAAAAAGAGTTTCAGGCCTCTGTTTTGCACACCGAAAATTGCTTTGTCCTCCTCTCCTCGACCTATACCTTTTTTCATTATGAGGTTAACATTCCAGAGTACTCTTATTTTGATCAAGCTGTATATAGTTTGCATCAAACAAGTAACTTCATTGCATTGTATGCGGAAGGCAAATTTTTGCTACAAACTTCATTGTGTACTCATGGCTTTCATCTGAAAGGAAAGAAACATTTCCTAAAGGACAACGTTCCTATAACGTTTCTTACAGTAACTTGGATTCATTATTTTTTAATTCCATTCACAAACTTTCAACATCTAGTCTGACATATTAACAGACTAATTAGGCATATAAAGTAGCCTAATACTGAGAAGATATTAGATACCTTTGTAGTATCTTTATATTTCGACTCGGCATATCATATTTCACTTGTTATAAACATTTGGGTATATTATATTATGTTTAAGGAGGAACAAATTATCTTGCGACTTATATTAGCATTTTGTCCACTACTTATTATATAAAAAGTATTACTAATATATTATATATCCTTTTGTCTCAAGATAAGAGTCTAAATTTTTATATAAATTAAGAATACACTTGATCAATGAATAAGACTAACACTTATTGATTATCGTAAAATTTGTTTCTTTAATTATGTTTAAAAATTAAAAGTAGATTATTAATTTAAGACAACTCAAAAGAAATAGCGAGTGCTTAGGAACCAATTACATGGCTTGTAATTGTAGTTAGAAAATTTTCTTTTCAAAATTTGAAATTTCATTTATAGTTGGGTTCCGAAAAACACCCATAGTGAATTCTTGATTCAAAAAGAGAAATTTATCATATTTATGAAATAACTAATATTCTTCACCGACATAAGAGCCATCTGTTCCTTAGATAGTATCTAGACTATTTAATTAGGGATGATAATTTTAAAAACGACATGAAAACACGGCGGAAAACTACACAAAATTGATCCGAAATTGATAAGATATATCGTGTTCGTGTTGGAGTTTTTCTACATGAAGTCGTGTCTCGTTGTGTTCGTGTCAAAAATTACGAGTCATGTTGTGTTATCGTGTCTAGTCATGGTAATCGTTATTTTATTCGAGTTATCGTGTCTATTTACATTTTATTTAATGTATAATTTAAGATATCGTGTTATTCGTGTCATGTCATGTCGTGTTTTATTGAATCATGTTAGTGTGAGCTATATATAAAAAAAGAATTCATATCATGTTATGTTTATGTCCAAAAATTCTTATTATGTCGTGTCGTCCATAAACATATCTTAAAAACACGAATTGTATACCATACTTCTAATTGAGCATATAAAATGTGTAATACTATTAATTTTAACGATGTATCTCAAAAGTAAAACATAATACTGTAAAATATCTTACAACTTCCTTTTCAAAAAAGAAAAAAGAAAAAAATAGGGTCATTTACTGCTTGGGGTACATTTGTTTAGAATATTTGGTGCTTGGGTACGCTAGTTTCTGTATTAGTTGGTTGGGGCCAAAACTAACGAAAACCGTCAGTTGACTCACTTAACCGTTAGTTGACCAACCATTTTAACTAAAAAGACCACTTTAGCCCCTCAATATATATATATATATATATATATATATATATATATATATATATATATATATATATATATATATATATATACAATCCTGCTCTTGTGCGGACTAGTCCGTATTTTAAGAATACGGACCGAACATGTGTCACCTAGCGGTGAGCCCAGAAAAGAGAGAGAGTGCGCCTATAATTTAGGCGATAATTTCTAGGCGCACCGTTAGGTGACACATGTCCAGTCCGCATTCTTAAAATGCGGACTAGTCCGCACATGATCATTATTTTATCATATATATACATATATATATATTACAAAAATGTTTAAATATTTTTTCTATAGATAAAATATATATATAAACTGTATTTTCGTAAACAAAATAAAATTTCCACAAAATAATAAATGTTTTCCACGAAATAAAATGATTTCAACAATTCCACCCAAAAAATAATTTCCATAGAAAAAAAAACATTCCAACATAAAAATAAAAAATAAAACTGATTTTAGCCAAAAAAATATATTTCCAAAAAAATAATCCAGCCAAAAAATATTAAAATAAAATTGATTTCATTAAAAAAAATATATTTCTAAAAAAAATAATGTTTAGCCAAAAAAATATTACAATAAAACTGTTTCGATAACAAATAATATATCTTCAAAAAAAAATTCATCCCAATTTTTTTAAAAATAAAACTGATTTCGATTAAAAATAATATATCTATCTCCAAAAAAAATAATTTCCAACCCAAAAAATATTTAAAAAAATTGATTTCGATTAAAAAAATATATCTCCAAAAAGAAATAATTTCCAGCGAAAAAAATTCCAGCCATGGAACTCCGAATCCCAAACCTTCGGCCGTCAAAAACATCCAATTCAAATGATTTTCAAAAAAAAAAAATTGTATTCCACCCAAAAAATGATTTCCAATTACACAATAAATAATTTTCAGCGAAAAAAATTTGAAAATAAAAATGATTTCACTTTAAAAAATTATTTTCAGAAAAAAAAACGTTTTCCACAAAAAAATGATATTTAAAGCTCCGGCCACCAACAAGCTTCCGCCCAATAGACCCGAAAATCCTAAACAGCCGGTAGAGCTGTCAACGGGTCGTGTTAACGGGTTAACGGGTCGTGTTAACGGGTGAAAACACCCTTAACCCGTACACGACCCGTTAAGACTAACGGGTCAAATGATAATACCCAAACACGACCCGTTAATATTAACGGGTGCACGACCCGAACCGTTAACACCCGTTAATATAACGGGTCTAAACGGGTAACGGGTTGGGTGACCCGTTAATACCCGTTAATACCCGTTAGTACCCGTGTAATATTGGTTCGGGTCACACGACCTAATAAAACCCGTTACCACTAACGGGTGATAATGGGTATAATCGGGTTTAATCGTGTAAGAGTACAAACCCAAACACGACCCGTTATGATAACGGATCTACCGTGTTGACCCGTTAATGACCCAGACCCGATAAGACTAAACCCATTAACTTATAATTTTGTGTCGTATCGTGTCGTGTTATCGTGTCGTGCATCATTTTGCCAGGTCTAACAGCAGGCGAACAGACCTTCGACCATCAAAAATCGCTGTAGGCGGAGAAGAAGAAATCGAAACTCCACATCGATTCTCCACGCGATTTGGGGTAGGTGTGGATGAAAGGATTTGAAGTTAAAATTTAAAAATAGATTTGAGGTATTGACAAAAGAAATAAACAATTTAGGGTAGGTGTGGATTTTGAAGTATTGACAAAAAATAAAAGCAGATTTGAAGTTAATCGTTTGTTCATTTTTTTTAAATACATGAACAAATTGGCGGTGTGGATTTCAGAGAAGAAGAAATCGTCGGTGTGGGTTTTGCAAGAAAGTTAAACAAATTTTCATATGTTCACTGTTTCATTTTTATTTCATTGTCCCTCCCAAATTCTAAGTCGCTAAAGTGCACACCCCAAAACTTAAAAAAATATCTTATTCTTTTTTTGTAGCATACCATGAGGTGTCCAGGCCAGCTTACGCACCCCTCGACTAATCATCATTCGCGGTTCATGGCTTCCGCTGGCGAAGCATTATTTTGACAGTGCGGGTAATCGAACTGGGGATCAAACCCAATCTACCCCCAAGGCTGTCCCAGTGGCAGCCTTATACCACTGGCTCAAAAGGCTTGCTTAAAAAAAATAATGCTTGATCAAGAGGCTTGGTTAAAAAAAATATCTCAACAATCTCGAAAATACATAAAGAAAAAGATTCATGTTATGAGTCTCAAATAAATCCCCTAAAACCTCCCTTAAAAGCTCCTGGCGGGACCCATAACACAAGATAACATTTAATAGGTAAGTGAGAGAATAAGTAGATTCTATGTCACTTTTGGGAAGGTTTTGGTACCCATATCATTCACTCAAACCTTGAATCGCAAGGTTCATATCTCTCTCTCTCTCTCTCTCTCTCTCTCATTATAACCACGTGTATTTAAGGCATAATATAAAACTCAATATTGCTAGTAATAAAATAAACGTGAGATATTTTGACTTAATATTATTAGTAACTAAATAAATGTGTTGGTAAAATTTAGTATACTACAAGTATATTTTATTTGTAACAAATATGCAACTCATATTCATTCTTTAGTCTTTATGTAGTTGATTAGTATAAAAAGTCTACTATAAACTATTTTTTTAATTCTATACAGTTAAATTAAATTTTAATTATGCCTATTACAAATGTGGTCGGATTGTTTCCAATCTTTATATAGTGAAGGATATTGATGATGCAGTGAGAGATTTTGACTTAATAGTAGTAGTAATTAAATAAAGGGTCATTTACAGTTTGGGGTACGTTTGTTTACCATATCTGGTTCTTGGAGTATGCTAGTTTCCCTTATTATTGCATGAGTGTTTTTTAATGGAAGTTGTTAAAGTTTCTTTAGTCAACTATCACTCAATTGTCAAATGACTTATTTGCCCCTCTCCTTTCATCTCAATCAACAGTTTGGATATATATATATATATATATATATATATATATATATATATATATATATATATATATATATATATATAAACAATTAAAAATATAAAAACTGTATTTCGATAAACAAAAGATATTTTGATAAAAATTGTATTTCGATCAACAGTTTGAAAATAGCTAAAAATATATAAACCGTATTTCGATAAACAAAAAAAAATCCATGAAATAAAAAATGTTTTCCACGAAATAAATGATTTTCAACAAAACAACATTTTTTCCTTGCAAAAAAGAATTTCCATAAACAAAAAATAAATTCCAGGTTAAAAATAAAAAAATATAACTGATTTTAGACAAAAAAATATATTTCCAAAAAAAATTCAGCCAAAACAATACTAAAATAAAATTGATTTCAATTAAAAAAGCATACCTCCAAAAAAAGAATTTCCAGCCAAAAAATATTAAAATTAAATACCAGCATACAAATAAAAAATAAAACTAATTTCCATGAAATAAAAAAATATTTTCCATGAAATAAATCATTTTCAACAAAACAAAATTATAAAACTGATTTTCAAAAAAACAAAATGATTTTCAACAAATAAATTCAAGCATAAAAAGAAAAAAAAATGATTTTAGTTAAAAAAAATATATATATTTCCTGAAGAAAAAAAACATTTTCCACTAATTAAAAGGATTTCCACCCAAAAAAAAATTTCGAGGAAAAAAAACATTTCCACCCAGAAAATTATTTTGAATTACAAAATAAATAATTTTCAGCGAAAAAATATGAAAATAAAAATTATTTCGAAAAAAAAAATGTTTTCATTTAAAAAAA
This sequence comes from Sambucus nigra, assembly GCA_949130495.1. NCBI lineage: Eukaryota > Viridiplantae > Streptophyta > Magnoliopsida > Dipsacales > Adoxaceae > Sambucus > Sambucus nigra. The sequence continues at coordinate 161,700,845 of OX422217.1, forward strand.
TAAAACTCCGGCCAAGAAAAATGATCCCCCCAACTGATTTCCAAAATGATCCCCCAAAACTGATTTCCAGAAGAAAAAAAAAATCCAATTAACTAAATGAAAACCCAATTTCCAATTCGAATCTCGGCCAACCAAATGAAAACCCAAGAAAAATCCATGAAAAAAAAGGGAAAACAAACCTCCGGGGATGAAAAATCTTCTGCGATGAAAACCTCCATCCATGGATATCTCCAACCATGAACAACAAAAAAAATGTTGATTCTAATTATGTGGACATAAATGTATATTTGACACAGAACCAAAGAAAAGAGCAACATCACTAAATCACCAGCAAAAAGACTATCCTCCCAGCGAAATTCGGTAGTTCACTGGGCTCCGGCAACTACATCGTGACTAGGGGTATGCATAAATTCGAATGAACCGAAATAACCGAACCGAACCTACATTTGCGGATTTTTACAAATGCGATCTCAATGCGGTCCAAAATTACAAAGTACCGAATAAATCGGTCCGGTCTCGGTCTTGGGTATAAAAATGCGAGTTTAGACCGGACCGGACCGCATTTATAAAATAATAAAAAAAAATTATATATGTTAAATACATAATGTATAAACAGCTAGAAAAATAACTAAAAATAAAAATCAACTTTAACACGCACACTTTAACACTCAATAACCCTAAATCTCTTATTCTCTCTCTCTATACGGCCGTCCCCAACCCAAGATCTCCAACCCAATCGATCTCATCTCATCTCATTGTTTTTTACCGGTGAGGGAACGCAAACAGTCGCCGGTGAGCTAATCTCATCTCATCTCTCTCTTCTTCGTTTTTGAACTGTAGCTTTTGCATGTGTAATTTTGAAAGTTTGGACCAGTTAATGTCACTTGCCTTCATTGGTTCTTAAGAAAAAAAATGTTCATATGAGTTCTTAATCTTCATTCTTCATTCTTGAAAGTTTGAACCTGTGAAAGATTAAATCAAAAAAAGGTTCTTAACCTTCATTCTTGTGACTGTAAATTTGTTTAGAACTTGTGAATGTCACTTGCCTTCATTGGTTTTACTCAAACTTGTTTGCAACAACAAAAAGAAACTGGGGAAGATGATCCATATGGGGGTCATCCAATTGGCACATTCTTTCATTTTTTTATGTGTAAGCATTGTAGTTGTAATTTTAACTGCTCTAATGGTAGAGATTATTTTAATGGAGTGATGAAAAAAAACTAACCTTCATATATCCTTTATTTAATTGTAAGTGTAATTTTGAAGGTTTGGACCTCAAATTGTTAAATTCAAAAGCCATATCAATTCTGTATATTCTTCGCTTTATGGGCACCACATTGTGTAAGCCATTCTTCCTTGTTTTTTCCCAGGTTTAATTTCTGAACATTATAGGCTTTATGGGTACCACATTCTTGGCTTATAATGGGGAACAACACTCACAATCACAGGTATTATTTTTTGTGTGTGTGAATATATTTTTTGTGCTGTTTTTTTTAAAGTGTTGTTTTTAATTAAAAAAAATGTACTGTTTTTCATAAAACGCGTTCTTTTTTTTTTATACAAAATGCACTGTTTTTTACTGTTTTTATATCAAACGTGTTATTTTTATGAAAAATATGTTATTTTTTATATTAGTTATTTTTTATATTAGTTATTTTTTATATTAATTTTGTATGGACCGAAGAGGACCGAGACCGATTATTCCGGTCCGGTCTCGGTCCATAATTTTTTAGGACCGATTAATGCGGTTCGGTCCCAAAAATACCTCAAAATCGGACCGAACCGAACCGCGAACACCCCTAATCGTGACTATCGGACTGGGAGAGGATTTGAGGGTTTGTTTTAGCCGACTGTGAGAGATTGTGTGTGTGTGTGAGAGAGAGAGAGAGAGAGAGAGGATCTTAGGGTTTTTAAAGATATAAGGGTATAAGAATAATTAGAGACAAGAGGTTATTTCGGCTAGTTGACGAAAAAGGGTGCAGCTGTTACACATTCGTTAGACAAACCGTTAAAATAATGTCCATGCAACAATAAGGGAAACTAGCGTACCCCAAACATCAAATATTGTAAACAAATGTACCCCAAACAGTAAATGACCTTTAAATAAATTTGTTGATAAAATTTAGTATACCTTAAGTATATTTTGTTTGTAAGAAATATGCAATTCATATACATATTTTAGTTTTTATGTAGTTGATTAAAATCAAAAGTCGAATATAATCCATTTTTAAATTTATATGCAATTAAAATAAATTTTAATTCCACCTATTTTTCTTTGATTTTGATTTAGTGGATTAGGAGAGAGAAATATATTTTCATGTATATATTTTTTCCATACAAAAATGATTGTCTTTTTTTTTTGTTATGAACTTTGAGAACTTATGATTTCTTATTCTTTTAAATCATTTCCCTCCATATATAAAAAAAAAATCATATGTTTATAATTAGTTTTTATATTTTTTGCACAAGAGTATATCCATTTCTTGAATTATTTTTATTATATATATATATATATTATCATAAAATTAAATAAATTTTCAAAAAAATTATAAAACGCTCACGAATCGTTCGTGATAGCTGCTAGTATTGTAAACAAATGTATCTAGGGGTGTTCCCGAACCCGAATGAACCGAACGGACCGAAAAAACGAACCGGACCGAACCCACTTTTGCAGGGGTTTTTTAATGCAGTTTTAATTCGGTCTAAAAATGTGAGGGACCACATTATTAGCTCCGGTCTCGGTCTTAGGTCTTAAAAAACGGTTCTGGACCGGGTCGGACAACATATATTAAATATATATATATATATATACAAGCTACACTGCACAATACCACGTACGCTTTTACAATACCCAACCCAACCCTAACTTATCTTTCTTTTCTCTCTCATTCTACCGCCGACATCGGCAAGAAAACTACTCTTCTTCATCTCTTCTCTCTTTCATCACCCCCGTCACAGTCACAGCTCACGATCTTCATTTGTTGGATGGTAGGCCATATTTTACATGCCTAACTACTGATAAAAATGTGGATACTCATTTGTTGGATACTAGAGGTGGGAATAAGATTCTGGACACTTTTTGGAAACACCCATATGGGAGATTAACTTGTTGTACTCTCATGGCACCGCAACTGATTTGATTTTCTTTAAGAGGTAAATTGATTTTCATACATATCTGTTTTATGGGTATTTTGGATTGCTCGTTTTAAATAGGATTTGGGTTTTTGTTTGTTTATGGTTGGTGTTGAAATGGGTGCTTGAGGTATTGGTTGCTTTTGACTGTATGTTAATTTTTGAATATTTTGGGATTATATGTTATGTCTACTATTTATAAATAACAATTGTACAGAATTATTAATTATTATATAATTCGGAATAAAAACAGAATTACAGAAATGAAACACTTACTTGAATTTGCAGAAATAATATAAGAATAAAAGAAATAATCCGAGCCCTGTTAAGAACATTCTCTTTAAGACAATTTATTCCCTCCAATGTGCTCCGAGGTTGATGAATATTGTCTCTCAAGATAGAACAGATTTTTCCAATTAATTATGCAGCACAACAATAATTAATTTCAACGAACTCAAATTCTGTGGCTTTTACTCAACAACAATGCAAGATATGTTATGCAGAAAAAAGAATTTCAGGAACAGATATGACAGGAATAACATGACAGCAATTCTGGAGGAGGGAAAATTTTCATTCTTTCAAAAACGGAGGGAGGCATCTGTATTTATAGCAAAGTAGGTGACGGTTGGCAAATAACTGTCAAAACAGTTAAACGAATTAACTGTTAATAACTGCCAAGCCCAAGCTCGAACCGAGCCGAGCCGAGCCGAGCCGAGCCGGTCGACCGATCGGACGCGCGCGCGCGCGCGTGTGGACTTTTGACCGAAAGTCAACCCGTGCATAGCTTAGGTCATCTCCCCTTCATAGAGTTGGGATACCCCAAGGCATCCAAGCCTTAGTCCATACTTGGGGTGTTATTAACTCATCAAATTTCCACTACTCTTCTAATGTGGGACAAGAGTTAAAACACACCCAATTCATTAACTTTCATTGCTTTGTGACTCACTTTGGGGACATATTTATCATTCACAACTTATTAAAATTGGACGTATGAATATACTACGTTAATCTCCTTGCGGAGGTGAACGCGTTCGTATATGGTCTCACGATTTTCGTAGTGTGGGTCCCACCTAAATTTGAGCTCAAAGTTGCTCAAAATTCTGTCCAGAAAATTCTGGACAGCTTTCTTAAACCCATTCAAGTCCAATTTTCCAACATTCCCCCACATGAATGATATATCGCTATAAATAAAACAAAATAGATGTTAATGCAGATGCAGACACAAGTTGAGTAAAACTGAAGATTTATTGCATCGGGAGAAGTAGCCTAGTGGCCTTGAACTTTCCTTAGTGATATACTATAGGATTTACTTGGTTAATCAGTAGACTTCACGTCCTTGAACCGTTAACCGTTTTTGTAAACCTAGACAACAGTATTCACACAACAATTCTTCAACAGAGTTGGTTCTCACGTTTGTGTTCATTTTGGCCGTGAACACCACTTGGTTCCGTAAGTATTTTAGAGAATATGCCTTTCATTATTCTCATAGAAGTGGCCCCCTTCTTACTCACGTAGGTGACTTTCATAAAGAGTATTCTGCAATACCCCACTTAGACGTACTAAGATATAGATGTCATTAAAAGCATAACTTATCCTAATTTCGCGGCAGATATGCACTGTCTCATCTTTGAAATGGATAGGATTAAATATCCTCCAGTGCTTACTGAATACAACGTAGTTCGGTTTGCCCATTGAACCTAGATCTTGGGATCTCCAGTCAGCTAGGTTGGGTTGCCACTATATTGATTCTTATTTATTTATAGGCTTTATACCCATTCCTCTCGATGATCTTTCAACTTGCTCTCGGTTTAAATCTTTCGTTAGTGGATCCGATATATTATCTTTTGACTTTACATAGTCAATTGAGATAATTCCGTTTGAGAGAAGTTGTCTAACGGTATTGTGTCGACGACGAATATGTCGTGACTTTCCGTTATACATGTGATTTTGTGCCCTTCCAATCGCTGATTGGCTATCGCAATGTATACATATTGCGGGCACAGGTTTAGACCAATTTGGAACATCCTCTAAGAAATTTCGAAGCCATTCAACTTCTTCTCCAGCTTTGTCTAGTGCAATGAATTCATATTCCATTGTCGATCTAGCAATGCACGTTTGTTTTGAGGATTTCCAAGATACGGCTGTACCTCCGAGGGTAAACGCATACCCACTCGTAGACTTAGAGTCTTTTGTATCGGATATCCAATTTGCCATGCAATGTCCTTCAAGAACAGCTGGATATTTTGAGTAGTGTAGTCCATAGTTTTGAGTATATTTTAAATAACCCAAAACTCTCAATATAGCTTTCCAGTGATCTCTTTCTGGATTACTCGTAAATCGACTTAGCTTACTTATTGAGTATGCTATGTCCGGTCGCGTACAGTTCATGATATATATTAAACTGCCGATAATACGAGAATATTCTAGTTGAGATATGCTTTCACCATTATTTCTTGCTAGATGTAAATTTACATCTACAGGTGTCTTGGTAGGACTAATATCATACTTCTTGAATTTTTCAAGTACTTTCTCTATGTAATGAGATTGAGATAATATAAGTCCATCCGATGTTCTAGAAATGTTAATTCTTAATATAACATCGGCAATTCCCAAATCTTTCATGTCAAATCTACTACTCAACATTTGTTTTGTAGTTTTGACAATTTCCAAGTTACTACCCATGATAAGCATTTCATCAACATAGAGGCATACAGTGACATATCCATTTTGAATGTATTTAAAGTAAGCATATTTATCGCATTCATTAATTTTGAAACCATTTGATAACATTGCATTATCAAATTTTTCATGCCATTGTTTAGGTGCTTGTTTTAATCCATATAGTGATTTAACAAGCTTACATACTTTTCCTTCTTGTCCGGGAGCTTTGAACCCTTCAGGTTGCTCCATATAAATTTTCTCGTCTAGTTAACCGTTTAAGAATGCAGTTTTTACATCCATTTGATGTATTTCAAGTCTATTAATAGCAGCTATTGCTATTAACATCCAAATGGACGTTATTCTTGTTACCGGTGAATATGTGTCGAAGTAATCCAACCCTTCCTTTTGCCTATAGCCTTTAGCTACAAGTCTATCTTTATATTTATCAATTGATCCATCGGCCTTCAATTTCTTTTTGAAGATCCATTTATAACCTAACGGTTTTGAACCTGGTGGAAGATCCACTAGTTCCCATGTATGATTTTGTAATATGGATTCAATTTCACTATTAATTGCTTCTTTCCAATTGGAAGCATCGGGTAAGGATATAGCTTCTTTATACGATTGAGGTTCATTTTCTAACAAATATGTTAGAAAATCCGGACCGAAAGAAGTCGAGATTTTTGCTATTTTACTACGTCTTGGTTCATCTTCTATTGATTCAATAGATTGATGAGTACCACTTGTAGTAGCTTGATTTGTCCTTTTAGAAGGACCAGATTCTCGGGTCATGTTATACGGGAATTCATTTTCAAAAAATGAAGCATCCCTCGATTCAATAACCGTATTTACATGAATGTCCGAAATCTCAGATTTACAAACTAGAAATCGATATGCACTGCTATTAGTAGCATAACCGATGAATACACAATCCACGGTTTTTGGCCCTATTCTTACCTTTTTAGGTTTAGGAACCATCACTTTGGCTAAGCACCCCCACACTCGTAAATATTTATAGGAAGGTCTTCGACCTTTCCATAATTCATAAGGTGTCTTGTGAGTCTTTTTGTGAGGTATTTTATTGAGAATGTAATTAGCAGAAAGTAAGGCTTCCCCCCACAAATTTTGTGGAGCTCCTGAACTTAATAACATTGAGTTCATCATTTCTTTCAAAGTACGGTTTTTGCGTTCAGCAACACCATTCGATTGAGGAGAATAAGGAGCGGTTGTTTGATGAATAATCCCATTTTCAGAACAAAATTCCTCAAACGGATATTCATATTCACCTCCTCTATCACTCCTAACAGCCTTTATTGTTTTGCTTAATTGATTCTTAACTTCATTCTTATATTGTTTAAATACATTAATAGCCTCATCTTTACTATGTAACAAATATACATAGCAATATTTTGTGCAATCGTCAATAAAAGTAATAAAATACTTTTTCCCACCTCTAGTTTGAACAAATTTCAAATCACAAATATCGGTGTGAATTAAATCTAAAGGTTCAGTTATCCTTATTCTGTTTTGATTAATTCACTATATATGAATTTTATCATTGATAAAAATTCTGTTTTTGTAACAGAAATGGAATCACAAAGTACGACCACTACTCCTACGAAACTGATTGTCACCAATACAAATGTGACTGCACCCGTATTTATGCCACACGGGGAGAAGCCAGAAAAGTTCATTGGGGCTGACTTCAAACGTTGGCAAGGACAAATGTACTTCTATCTCACTACCTGCCAACTGGGCAGGTTTGTATATGAAGATTGCCCCTATATTCAAGAGGGAGATGACGCTGAAAAGGTTGCTGCTGTCGATGCTTGGAAGCATTCGGACTACCTATGCCGGAATTATATTCTGGCTTACTTGGACAAGACATTGTACCATGTCTACTGCACGATCAAAACATCCAAGGAATTATGGAATTCTTTGAAAAAGAAGTATAAAACTGAAGATGCTGGAATGAAGAAATTTATCGTTGGGCGTTTTCTGGACTTCAAAATGGTTGATTCTAAATTTGTGATCTCGCAAGTGCAAGAATTCGAAGTGATCCTCCACGACATTCATGATGAAGGAATGTCAGTTAGTGAAACTTTCCAAGTTGCTGCAATTGTTGAAAAGTTGCCACCATCTTGGACTTTGTTCAAAAACTATCTCAAGCACAAGCGTAAGGAGATGAATGTGGAGGAGTTGGTGGTCAGGCTAAGAATCGAAGAAGACAACCGTGAGTCTCAAAAGAAAAGTGGAAAGAATCCGATGGAAACAAAGGTCCATGTCGTTGAAGGTCCTAAAAAGAACAAACGAAAGTATGATGGGGAAGGCACTTCCAAACATAATAAGAAATAATGGTGAAAGATTGTTATGTTTACTATTTACAAATAACAATTGTACAGAACTATTAATTATTATATAATTCGGAATTAAAACAGAATTACAGAAATGAAACACTTACTTGAATTTGCAGAAATAATACAAGAATAAAAGAAATAATTCGAGCCCTATTAAGAACAGTCTCCTTAAGACAATTTATTCCCTCCAATGTGCTCCGAGGTTGATGAATATTGTCTCCCAAGATAGAACAGATTTTTCCAATTAATTATGTAGCACAACAATAATTAATTTCAACGAACTCAAATTCTGTGGCTTTTACTCAACAACAATGCAAGATATGTTATGCAAAAAAAATAATTTCTGGAACAGATATGACAGGAATAAAATGACAGCAATTCTGGAGGAGGAAAAATTTTCATTCTTCCAAAAACGGAGGGAGGCATCTGTATTTATAGCAAAGTAGGTGATGGTTGGCAAATAACTGTCAAAACAGTTAAACGAATTAACTGTTAATAACTGCCAACAGTTTATTAATTAATTAATTTAGTAATTAAAGCCCGGAAAGTTAAATAAATTCGGCCCAAAAATGTAGGAGATTTTTATAAGCCCAAGCCCAAGCCGAGCCGAGCCGAGCCGGCCAGCCGGACGCGCGCGTGGACTTTTGACCGAAAGTCAACCCGTGCATAGCTTAGGTCATCTCCCCTTCAAAGAGTTGGGATACCCCAAGGCATCCAAGCCTTAGTCCATACTTGGGGTGTTATTAACTCATCAAATTTCCACTACTCTTCCAATGTGGGACAAGAGTTAAAACACACCCAATTCATTATTTTTCATTGCTTTGTGACTCACTTTGGGGACATATTTATCATTCATAACTTATTAAAATTGGACGTATGAATATACTACGTTAATCTCCTTGCGGAGGTGAACGCGTTCGTATATGGTCCCACGATTTTCGTAGTGTGGGTCCCACCTAAATTTGAGCTCAAAGTTGCTCAAAATTCTGTCCAGAAAATTCTGGACAGCTTTCTTAAACCCATTCAAGTCCAATTTTCCAACATTATACACATGTAAAAATCTCTTCATATAGCTATTTTGTGTTTATTTCAGATTACTGCTTTTAAGGTTCTTTTTTCTTGTTTACGAGGTAAAGTGTTTTTTATAATAGTGTGTTTTGTGGTCATTGGTTTTAAATTTGATTAAGATTTTGGGTTTTTAATGGTTGGTATTCAATTGGGTGCTTGGGGTAATTGAGTTGCAGGGCTTGTTTGGGTTTTTAAATTATTATTATGCAAATACATGTATCATGTATGTATTACATGGTAATTTTTGAATTATTTGGGATCATACATGTGTATGTATCTCTTCATATGATGTTTGTGCTTGTTTCAGATTATTGGGTTTTCATGTGCTTTTAGCTTATTTTTATGATGATTTTGAAATTATAGCTTAAGATATTGGCTTTAAGGGCGCTTATTTAGAGAGTTGTTGGGTCTCTTTCCCTTACAGTTTTATACATACATTTGTATATTTGCTCCAATGTTTTGTTTGTTTGTTTGTTTTATTTTTTTTATTTTATAGTTTTCCTCTCTATTTAGGTTACTGTCTTGGATCGAAAATGATCGAAACCGAACCCGAATCGCTTGAAAACCGAATAGGATCGAGATCGATTATTTCGGTCCGGTCTCGGTCCATAATTTTTTAGGACCGATTAATACGGTCCGATCTCAAAAATACCTCAAAATCGGATCGAACCGCGAACATCCCTAAATGTAGCTCAAATATTTAATGATCTAAAAAAAAAAAAAGAAGCTTCATTTGTACTTTTGAAATATTTTAAATAGATATAATTGTTATTGATTATATTTACCGAACCGCCCATATCCATATTCCTGCACAAAAGTAATTACATATCAACAATCATTACGTATCATCAGCATCTCCAACGCAGCAGTACTATCGATGGAAAAAGAATCTCATTGCTTATTAGTGCCACTATCCCATCAGAGAGGCACTGCCGTCACTCCCCGCCATAAAAAGCAAATATTCCAGAAAAGGCAGTACTACAACATTCGACAAAGTATCCATTATGAGAATCTAACAGTATAACGGAAACTGGTTGTTCTAAACACTAGATTTGTACGGTTTGTATCCCAAGTATTTGACGTTTTATTTCATCGTTTAGATATATGAACATGGTAGAGTGTGGTCAGGTCGTATGAACATGGTTCCTTTTATCTACAAAATTACATTTCACCTTTATTCGTTTGGGAGTTTTGTTGGAAAGGTTTGAAGAAACACGAGACAATTGGTTGCAACATTAGCATATAAAGGGTTCATATTAATTACACCAGTTTCAGATGCTTTTTGTAATTTTGACATGCAATCACACTAAAATTTGAATGCTTAGCAGACAGACTTTGTATTGGGGGATTTGGCGTGACAATTTATGTGCCACGTGTTTCAAAAAATAATCAAAATCTTAAGAAAAAAACCTCTTTTTTTTGGTTTCCAGCTAACGCAAATATACGTACCTTGCCTAAATTAGAAGTGATTTTTTATTAAAAAAAAAAATAGAAGTATTTTTTGATATTTTATCAAGTGGCTTCCAAATGGATTATGGTTAATGGTTTCGATAGTCTCAAATGCTCATTTATTTAATATTGTCGTATTTTTAAAGGTTCGTACTAGCAGCATCCCCTATCCGCCCCCTCCCACATCACTCTCGAATTTTTAAAAGAATATGTATTTATATCGGGGACTATCTATTAATTGACTAATTTATTTAAACCATTTGTTTGTATTCTTATTTAGTCCTAATAACTAATGTGACAACCAAGTTAATAGGTATTATTATATGTAAGTCATATTTTGAGTGTTTTTTTCTTAATTAAGTCCTATTTCCTAGGCAACCATTAATTAAGTCTTATTTTAAAATTTTTGATTTTTTTTCTTTACTAATATATCACTCTCCCTATATTCCCGCCAAATTTTAAAATAGTAGTTTTTTTTTTCTTTTTCAAACTATAAATGACTATAACTTTCCATATTCAATTTTAAAATTAACAAAATTTATACTTTTGAAAGCTACTAATCAAGTGTTATAAAATAATACCCATATTCAATGAAAAATATTAATAAAATAAGGATGATGTGTTTTCTTCGTTTTTAGGCAAATAGTAAATATTACTGTTTGTATAATATTTATACAATAAATGTTTATTATCTGTGAAATTATCCCAGATATAAACTATTTCATTTTTCAGTGAACACAATAAATTTTACTTTCTGTTTAATATTAACACGGTAAATATTATTGTCGTCATAGATATAAAATTATTTTATTTTTCGATAAACAGAGTAAACTTTACTCTCAGTGTTTAATTTTTCTATTTCTACAAAATATTATGGGCTTCGTGGATCTTATTTGATAGATCTCGTTGACGAGATTTCAAATAGGAATTTTGCAAAAAGTAGATTTGTAAATCAAAAGTTATGATCATTTCAATATTAAAAATATACAAAAAAAGATCAGCCACCTGTATAACTTTCTCAAAAAAATTACTGATGATTGATTTTCAAAGGATAAAATTGTGAAAAAAATTTCCAAAAAATAAGGAATAGAACCTATTTGAAAAGTCACTAGGATTTATTTATGAAAAATCTCTTCATATAGGATCTATATATAAAAACACCTTATAGTTTTTAGTTTAAATACAATTTAATTACTAAAGAATTATGTCATTTCCTTATTAACTGTAAAATCGAATAACGGCGGTGTGATAATTGATTTAAATTAAATTCGCAAGTTTTCAAGTAACCTTTATTTAATTAGAGTCTACTTTTAAATCAAATAAATATAGCCCCTAAACATGCAGCTAAATCAACCCATCAAAAATAAAACATGCAACGCAGTAAATATGCTGAGACACAGATTTCAGGAAAAAACTCCTTTCGGGTAAAACCTTTATTTCACTATGAATATATAAATCGCAACTTACAATTACATAGAGAAATCTGCAATGGATCAACGCGCAGCCAACCCACAAAGAGACGCAGTCTTGAACTCAGCAAGAGAATACACGCAGCACCCTCCAAGGACTCGCAGCCCAAACAACAAAAGAAGAACCGCAACTCTCCTCAATGACACGCAGACATAACACTTTATAGAGACTTCCTTAGCAATAACACACAGCTCTCGGTTGCAAAGATCTCCCCACAAAGGTTGAACAATAGCAAAGCTTGTGTTCTAGGGTTCCAAATGATTCACACAAGTAATTGTGATTTTTGTGTGTGAATTAAAAAGATGTTGGGCACATAAAAAAACGAAGTCTTGTTGTGTTTGAACTCTTAGAAACGTTTTCTCAAAGACTTCCAAAAATACACCGCCAAAATAGGTATATTTATAGGAAACTTGAATTGGTGAAAAAAATCTAAACAGATCTGTTCGAGTTTATCAAGACCGGATCGGCCCGATTTTGATGTCGGATCGGTCCGGTGCGGATCGGTTAATTTTTTAAAAAGGCTTCTTAGGTTTGGCTTCGATCTGGGGTTTTCTGTTTTTGGTGCAAAGCGGATCGATCCGATTTGGATGCGGATCGGTCCAGTGGCGGATCGATTCGTTTTTAAATTGATCGGATCGGTCCGGTTTACCAAAAAACAAAATTCTTTTAAAAACCTCATTTTTCTTGAAAAGACTTAATTCTTATTTTTATAAAATCATTTTATAAAAGTTTTCCAATACTAAGTATGAAACTTTAAGGGACTTAAAAACAAAACTTTACCAAGTTCATTATCGCAGAGGTTATGATGTTGAAGACGCTTTGATATTCGGATCCGTTGATGTAGATGCGATCTTGAATTTCTTCAACGGTATAACGGCGTACGACATACATATTGACAATGGACAAAAATATCGTTACAAATCTCTCCCTATGTCTATGCCGGTACATACATAAAAAATATCCGAATTATCAACTAATGACCTATACAAATCTACCCCCCCCCCCCCCCCCCCATGAGCCCTAAAGATGGAAAGATACAAATGTTTAAGTCTTCATCGTTTGTTATTCAATCTTCAACAATCATCAAAGCTCAAAGCTTTTCTCATCAGGGTGTGCAACATATTGATCTTCAATCTTCATACCTACACACATGAGACAAAGCAAATACCACGTGAGATATCGAGTTTGAAATGAGATAAACATAGATACCAATTTATGATAAAAACATAAGTTAAATCTCAAAAACTCCCCCAAAATTCAAACTCTCCCATAATATGATAATTCTTTCTCCCCCTTTTTATGATGTCCCCAAATAGACAAAAGAGAAGAATGAATCAAATAAGCAAAATTGGGGTGTCACGGTACACAAAACAAGGCATCAAACAATATGGAAAACGTGCATCTTGCAAGGAGATGCAAAAACAATTCACAAACTCTTTTTGATTTTTCATTTTTTCATAAAAAAAAAGATACATTTGAAAAACAATATGCTACAAAAATCACACCATAGATTTAGACTCAAACAACCAAGTCATGGAAATGGAATAAATGGGTGTGAACACATTCGATAGATAAATAAACTCAATCAATCATATGTGCACGATGCATATGTGTACCCCTAACGAATGAACATCAAAAGTATCCTTAGGTGTAAAAATTTGTTGAATTTAAATGACATCGTCTTATGCAAATCAACAAATCAAAGTCTAAATGATTTTCACACCAATAACTTCCAAAACTATGTAGCGCATTTTCAAGCATATCAAGGACGTGCAAACCCGTTTAAATTCTCCAACCAAACTCCCTCATATATATTTTCTTTTACAGGTGTAAAAACTAAATTCTCAAACTTTGGAGAATTGGTGCAAAAACCTAAATGGCCCATATTTGGCATGAATTTCTCTTTATTGCCTTTAAATTTTTTCGGGCTCTTTTAAACCTCTTTGGACCCCGGAAAATAAAATTCCTCCATTTTTTAGGTCCAATTTAACGGTGGCTTAGTATTCGCAAAGGCAAAATGAACCTTTCGCAGCCCTTCCCCGTTTTAAAACAAAGCACACAAACTCACAAAACGGTTCTTATATGCACAATTTCCTTATCAAAATTTATCGCGCTTGGTTCGTTTTAAGGACAGGATTGAAGTGAAAACACCCATACAACATGTGATAAGACAAGAACAATAATCAAACAAATTCGTGCATGTGTGCATTAAAGGATATCACGAGTCAAACATGTAGGAAGTAACACTTAATTACATCTTAATGACTCCAAACATTGTAAAACACAAAGATGACATGATATATTATCTCAAAACACTATCAAATAGTCACATGAAGAAATGGAATGAAATTGTGACTTGGTCATCCTAAGTGTTCATCCATAAAAGGTGCAAAACAAAGGACAAAAAAAATCTTTTTGGATTTTCTCAAAATTTTATCAAAAGTAAAAATAAATTATACAAAAATAATACATACTAGCAAAAGGCATATAATGACATAATGAAAAGCATCCTATGCTAGTAAACAAGTTAAACCTCAATCGTTAGGTGGAGAGAGATTTTCCAAAGGTGGTGTCAAATTATGAAAAACCTCCATCAATTCTTGTGAAGTTTTGACCAAAAACTGAACTTGCTCACCTAAATGTGCAAACTCTGTCATGTAGTCTCCGGGAGCATGTAAAGTATCATGTGTGGGTGTATGTGTGTCAGAAACACATGTAGTAGCAAAACGTGACACATAACCCAACTTAAAGCAAAATTCCCTAAGGTGTCCTCTCCTCTTGCAATGGGAACAAACATAAATAGGCCTAGGAACACCTTTCTCAAAAACTCTAGGACGCGCTCTCGTAATAGGAATTGGACGCCTAGGTGGATTAGGGTGAGACACATGTGAAACTGTCACTAAAGTGGGAACCGGCTCGGGTTCTAATTGGGAAGTAGAAGCGCCGTCATGACTTATTCCTAACTTCTCACCTTTACCCTTAAGAACCACCTTTTCAACATTTTTAGGTGCGTTCTCGAAATTGAATTTGACCTCCCTGGAACGTTCGAGATCACTCTCGAGTTGGGATACATGTGTCGTCAGACTAAACGTGTTAGTCAAATCACACTTCTCCTTTCTCAAAACCTCATTCTCTCTCCAAATCTAAAACCCGATGACCTAAATCACGATTATACATCTTAGTTTTCAAGGTCTCAGTGTACAGATCTCTAAAAGATTTTTGGATCTCACTTTCATCTCCACTCTCAAACTTGCTCTCATATCCACTTGAAACACTCGAGTCATCACTGGTGCTCTCATGACCTTTATCAACGTGAGACAAAGTGGGTGTGCTCATACGACTCGAAAAAGCTACAAACTTCTCACCACTAGTCTCATTACCCTCACCTTCACTACTATCACTAAGTGTGACGGGCATGGATACTTTCTCTCCTTTCTTTCTAAGCCACGTAGGACACTCGAACGACTTATGCACCTTACCCCCACATTCAAAACAAGTCACATTCTCAAAATCTTCCTCACACTCCTCATCGGAGTCATTCTCTTTTTCCCTCTCATCACTTTCTTTGGCCTTTCCTTTCTTTTTATTTTTCTTTAAAAATCTATTTTTGTTAGAAAAGTTATTTTTCTTCATGTTGAGAAACTTTTTAAAATTCTTTGCAAACAAGGCCATATCATTAAAATCAAAGTCTCCCTCAGAATCGGACTCACAAACTTTTTCATTCGTTTTCTTACAACGACTCTTTAAAGCAATGCCATTATTCTTAGCCTTAATGGTTTTGGGAAACATCTCAATCTCATAGGTTTGAAGATCTCCTACAAGTTCTTCCAACTTAAGGGATTTCAAATTTCCCAAAGAGTTCAAAATAGTGACTTTAGGAATAAAGCGCTTTGGGAGAGATCTCAAAATATTTTTAACGACACGCGTGTTATCAATCACCTCACCCAAATTAAAACATGTATTAACAATGTCCGAAAAACGTGAATAAAAATCATCAAAGCATTCGGACTCAGACATGGTGATTGTTGATGTAAAAAATTAGATTATATCTAATTATTTAATCACAGATAAAATAAATGAGACAAAGAAGTTTTAAAGTGGTTCAGCCTTATAAGAATGGCCTACGTCCACTGTTTCTGTTATTGATGACTGTTTGGGAATTCTCGATTACAAGTTCAATCAAGAAATTTTGGTCCCTTTACAATGAGGATTGTACAATGTATTTATAGCCCTGAGGCTGTAATGTGAAAGGGTAATACATTCAATGTTGTACATGTGAAAGGGCAATACATTCAATGCCCTTTAAGCGTATACATCTGAATGATAAGCATTTAATGAACAGTCAAACTGTTGGTTATCCTGCTATTAATGCTTTGTTCGAGGTGCAGCTATGACCGCCTAAGCTGCTCGGACCGCCTAAGGTCCTCGGTAATCAAAAGTTCCTCGGTACTCAAAAGTTCCTCGGAGAGTCTGAGTTCCTTGGGGAAGCAGTGTTCCTCGTTGTAGTATGATTCCTCGGAGCGTCTGAGTTCCTCGGAAGTGTTTGTTGTTGCCACGCAGATTGTCACGTGTCTTCATTCAATTGGGCCATGTCAGCAGACTAAATTTGGTATCAACAGAAGCCCCCAATGTTTCATAGTTCAAAATTTGAGGAGTGTGGAACATTATTTCTCGGAGTATGGTAGTTTTAAATAGACCTCCTGATTTTTAAGAGTGTTTCCCTTGTATTTATTTTTCCTTCCAAATTCATAGAATCAGCCTTTTTTGAATTTTTCTGCCCGCTTCGATTCCCGCGCCCCTTTTCGTCTTTTTAGCCGCCGGTAACGTAACCGTCTCTTTTTGTAATCATTACTTTTTTCCTTTTCCCAAGGTAGAGTATTTAAACGCTGTAGAAAATCCCATTGTCTTCTACTTTTTCAAATTTTTATCTTCGAGTTTTCTATTGTCTTACTCTCTTGTGCGTTCATCCTTTTCATCGTTCGTTGTCAACAGATCCACTCTTTTTCTGTAAGATCTTCTTCCTTCTTCTTCATTTCCTTCTTTCATCATGGTTTATCCTGTAGAATCTCTTGATAAGTTTGGCTCTGATTTTTCTATTCCTTCATGGGTTGTTCTGGAGGAGCTTTCTGAGCCTTCAGACTATTTTCGTTTGGCTGAGGAACATTGGTTCCCCAGTCTCTTTATTGCTGAATGTGGCTTTTCTTTTTTGCCTAATCCTTTATGTCTTGAATTCTGTCAATATTTTGACGTTGTTCCTGCAAGAATAGCCCCCAATACATGGAGAATAGTTAATGGGGTTCATAGACTAAATCAAATTCATGAAACTCGCATAGGAATTCCAGAAATCATGTTTTGTTATAGATGGGCTGTAGGCGATAATACTTTTTATTTAAAAACTAGATTTTTAAATAGGGCTTTAGTATTCAATCTCCCGGATGCCAATAGGGACTATTTTGAGCATGGGGTTGTTATAAAAAATTGGCAACATGCTCCTTTATCTGGAGATGAAGTGTATCAGGGTCCCAGATGCACTCCCTATGGAAATGGGATAGGCTATTTTTATTTCATATTATTTATTTTGAGATTATGCTTCCTTTATGTTTGATAAAATGTGCCACTGATATTTTAATATTTATTTATTTGCAGTTGACAACAAAAGAAAGTGTCCAAAAGAGGCAGACGTTAATATAAGGCACTTAAAACTTATCTGGAGTTTGCATCAGGCTGTTGTCGACGAGCATATTAGGTCAGCTTCATATCTGCTTCAGTACAAGAGTTACATAACTTCTTTTATTGCTCGTCCGGTGATAAGCTACGCAGAGCCAGTACCAGCTTCTACTAGTTCTTCGCCTGAGTCACATGTTCCTTTAAGTGAAAGGATGAAGAAAAGAAGACCTCCAACCCTTTTCGAGAAACCTGCCTCTGGTGCTGGAGAGGCAAAAAGAAGTAAACATGATGTCCCAGAAGGGACAAAGAAAATTGATGCAGCCCCTCCAGCTGCTCCTGCGAAGGTTGTCAAAAAGCCTTCAGTGGCCCCGAGCAAGGCTGCTGCTCCAGGCGAGGTGATTGTCATATCACCGACCAAGAGTTCTTCCTTAGTCGAGACTATTCCTGTTCCTCCGAGGAGGCTGAAGAAGAGCTCCTCGGTCAATTTGGCTGACACCGTCTCTCAGCCCCCGACTAGTGGAGTTCCCACTTTTGTTCCCCCGAGCTCTGCTATGAGCTCGGTGAAGACTTAGATCATTCCCGAGATCCAAGGTATTGAAGAGAACCTTTCTCGGGACACAGTTACCACATTGGCAGCTCGCCACATTGCTTCTGTAACTCCTATTATTTTGAACTTTTCATTTTTCCCTTGTTATATCTGTCTCTGACTTGCTTTCGTTTTCTTTTCACAGTTGGTGAGCTATTTTAACACAATTTTGAAGAAAGATGAAGCTATTAAAGCTTGAAGCTCCTCGTCTGGTGTAGAGGAAGCTTTGATGGGCTTGGGGTAGTCTCTGAAAGATTCTCGCCAGAAATATGATGATGATAAGGCAACTTGGGAGAAGAAGCTTTCTTAGACCGAGCAAGAAAAAGCTCAGGTTATTAAGGTCTCTAAGGAGTTGGAGAAAAAATTAAATAGTCTGGAGGAGAAGAATAAAGAGCTTGAAGGGAAGCTCAAGAATGCTGAGGAGTTTGAAGAT
Source organism: Sambucus nigra (assembly GCA_949130495.1). Lineage (NCBI taxonomy): Eukaryota > Viridiplantae > Streptophyta > Magnoliopsida > Dipsacales > Adoxaceae > Sambucus > Sambucus nigra. Next base: position 161,719,668 of record OX422217.1, read on the forward strand.
AAACTCAAGGTTGCTGAGGAGGAGTTAAGTCGACTTCGGGAAGTAAGTCGTCAGAAGGAGGAGGTTGAGAATAAATTGAAAGCTGCTGATAACTTTCTTTCCGAGAAGTTTTCCTCGGAGAAGACAAAGAGGAAGTTGGTTCTGAAGAAATCTTCTAGCGCTGGCTGGGATAAGGGGTGGAACAAAGGCTTGGCTGCCATGATGTCGCAAGTCGAATATGGCAGCCTAAAATACTTTAGAGATGGGTGGGTCGCATCTCTACAAGAGATGAAGGTTGATCAAAATTCTGAACTCTTTCAGCGACACATCCCTGGTCCCCCTCCAACTCTTGAAGATGAAGAAGAGGACGAAGCTGCCTCCGAAGAGTCTTCCATGGTGATGGGAGATCAAGTTTCTCATCCCCCAACCATCCAGCCTACTAATGAGGAACTTCAGCAAATCGCTGCTTCCTCCTAGCAACTGCCAGTGCTCCCCGAGTAACTTTCTGTTCCCTCCGAGCAACCTACCTCCTCGTCCCAGCCTCCCGAGAAGGTTTTGGGAGACAAGGAAAAGGTGTAGAGTTGTTTGGGTTTATCTCTATTTTATTTTTCTTTGTCAAATGTAACCCTGAACATGTAACTCTGAATTTTGTGACATAATAAAATTTAAACTTTTGTTTATGCACACTGTTGTTTCTTCTCTTCATGCTCTGTTGGTACTCTTATTGATTATTGCTTTTTCTTCCTCTACTAATTTTCTGGCCAGGATGAAATTATTATCTGCTCACGATACAAAGCTGTTGAGGTAATGCAATGAATACTTTAAGGCTGGTCACACAGATCTGAGTGCAGCACAAATTGTCGACATTCTCGGCCAAGATGCTTCGGAACATGCAGTTGAAGCTTACCAATATTTGAAGTGTCTGCTTGATCGTGCGGTGGCCAATAATGTAGCTTATTATGACATGATTGAGGATCTCCAAGGCCCTCTTGAAGACCTTCAGCAACAGTATAAGGAATCCACTGCCCTCTTGCACGAGGGGTACGAGAAGAAGTATCAACAAATCATCACCGACAAGGGATACGAGAAACGTTTTGCTACTTACGACGTGCGAGAGAGAACGTTGAAAGCCGAGGTCGAGGAGCACAGGAAAATAGCCGAGTTGTTGGAGCAAGAAAATAACAACTTGCAAAGAGAAGTACCTCAATTAAAATATGTTGCCTCCACCTCAAATGCTTTGGTCCCAGTGACTGACGAGGGATTCTCGTTCTTGGAAGTCGAGAACGCCAACCTGAGGGACGAATTGGAAACCTTGAAAAGAGATGGCCCCTCTACATATTCTCGTCGACGAGCAAGAGCTCCTCGAGGACGAGCAAGAGATGCTCGGATTCCTGTCGAGGAACATAGGACTCAATCTGCTTTAGAGAACCAGGCCTTCCAGCTGATGGCGAAGAACCAGGCGTTAGCCGAGATGTCTAAGAAAATCAGGGACCTGGAAGAGCAGCTTTCTGCGTAGAAATCTACCTTGGAGAATAAAGAAATCTTCATCAAAAATCTCCACGAGCAGCTGTAAAGATTGACATATCAATTTCACAAGCAGACCAGGGAGTTCTGGATGGCTGGCTATAACGAGGCTCTCTACCACTTGGACGATTGTATTCAGAATGCAATTAATGAGGGCTACAAACAGGGATGGCTGAATGCCTTAGGTGTGCTGCAACTCGAACAGGGTCATTACCTGTGGGACTACGATGATCCTGGGCTGCTCGACCTACCCGTGCCACCATTCAAACTTGATATGAGTTGGATCCCTGCTCGGGCCATTCCTCGATGCTTAATTTCCAAATATCTCGGCGACTACAATCTCCATTCAAATGTCGAGATATCTCGTCCCGAGCATCTCCTAGATTGACCATCCGTGATGAATATCAGGATGTTAAAAGATCTTAACTTCATAAATTCTCCTCTTGCTTTAAATGATCCGCTTGCTGGCGAGGAACCTGTTTCAAAAGCAGAGGGGAAAAACCAATAGAATAGGAATATTGATGTAATAAATTTGTATTTCATTCCTGATGTATTTCATTCTATATTTAATGAAATAATTTTATTTGCAAATCTTGACTGCTATTGTTTTGTAACACTTTACATTTGTGCTTGTGTATCTGTTAAAAAGATAACAATATTGTGTTATTTGTCGACCAACTTATTGTCGAGTAGTTTGAATTTGTGGTAGTCATTTGGAAAAAATAATGTTTTGTTTCTCGACCAACATAGTAATAATTTAAAAAGTTACGAGTATAAAAAATGTTGCTCGATCACTTTCTCGTATTCATAAAATGTTTCCGACCAACCAAGGTCGATAAATTTTCCTTTTCGACCAACTACAGTTAATGGATTTTTATCCCCGACCAGCCATAGATAGTGGATTTTTTCTTAACGAGCAACTTTGACACTTTTTGGAATAATTTTACCTCTCGATCAACTTTAGTTGGCATTTTCGAGAATATATTTACTTCCTAACCAACATAAGTTGGCATTTTTAGGAATACTTTTACTTCCCGAGGAACACATAGTTTTACTTCCCATAGGAATGCAAGTTTTACTTCCCGTAGGAATACAAGTTTTACTTCCCGGAGGAATACCAGTTTTACTTCCCGGAGGAATACCAGTTTTACTTCTCGGAGGAATACAAGTTTTACTTCCCGGAGGAATACAAGTTTTACCTCCCGGAGGAATACAAGTTTTACTTCCCGTAGGAATACAAGTTTTACTTCCCGGAGGAATACAAGTTTTACTTCCCGGAGGAATACAAGTTTTACTTCCCTTAGGAATAAAAGTTTTACTTCCCGGAGGAATACATTTGTTTCTCGACCAACCTTAGTTGGCGTTTTCGAGAATAAATTTGAGTAGTCCTTTCGAGTTTTGCCAAGTAGTGTGTAGCAGTAGTATTCCCCGAAAAACTTTCAATAAAAGGAGAGAATTTGGCAGAATATCTTCATTTTATTCATACTGACGGAACTGCGTTACATGAGAATATACATCACTGATAATACTTGCGCAGATGCTCTGCATTCCATGCATTCTTAAACTCCTCCCCCTCTAAAGTTGTTATTCGATAAGTTCCTGGTCGAACAACTTCTGTAACTCGGTATGGTCCGTGCCAGTTTGCCTATAGTTTGTTGTGCTTTTGAATCACTTTCTTTAGCACATAGTCTCCTGCTTTCAGGTTGCACTTCTTCACCCTCTTATTGTAGAACAAAGTTGTTCATTGTTAGTATGCAACATTCCTTATGGCTGCTTCTTCTCTAACTTCCTCGAGCATGTCTAAATCCAATCTTCTCATTAAGTCGCTGACAGGGGAATTAAAATTCAGTACCCTGTGTATTGGGAGGCCCAACTCGGCAGGTATAACAACTTCACTTCCAAATGCCAGCATATATGGTGATTCTCCAGTTGTTGCTCGGGGAGTAGTACGATAAGACCACAGTACTGACTGTAACTCGTTGATCCAATTTGCTTTCGCATCGTCCAGTCTTTTCTTTAAGCCATTCAACAGCGTTCTGTTTATCACTTCAGTTTGTCCATTGCTTTGAGGATGGTCTGGCGCTGAGTGGATCTTCAAAATGTTTGACTGATAATAATAAGCAGCGAACTCCTCGTTGTCAAATTGTGTTCCATGGTCTGTGATGAAGGCATGAGGAAGACCATATCGACAAATGATGTTCTTCCAAATAAATTGGTACACCTTGTCGTACGTCATATCAATGAGGGGCTCAGCTTCTACCCACTTAGTAAAATAATCCACTGCGACGATGAGGTATTTGAACCTTCCTCTGGTCGTTGGCAGTGGCCCGACCAAATCTATTCCTCACATGGCAAATGGCCAATGAGAAGTAATGGGTGTTAATAATTCTTGGGGAGTTCTTCGGATCGAGGAGAAGCGCTGACACTTGTCACATTTCTTGGCATAGGCTATAGAATCAGCTCTCATCATCGGCCAGTAGTATCCCTGCGTCATCATCCTTTGCAAAAGTGTTCGACCTGCTACATGGGCTCCACATGACCCTTCATGAACCTCTTCAATCAATTCTTTCACCTCGGTGGGATGCACACATCTTTGCAGACCTATTATCATTCCTCGTCTGTATAGGATTCCATTAGTCAGTACATAATGAGCAACCTTGAACTTCAGTTTCTTGGCTGCAAGCTTGTCAGTTGGTAATTCTCTTGTCTCAATATATGCCCTGATGGGATCCATCCATGATGATCCTAAATCGAGGGTAATAAAGTTCATCGTCAGATCTTCATCTATACTCCGACTAGATAAAACTTCAATTGGGATTGTTCTTCGTAGCTCGGTACGAGTGGCTGATGCTAATCGAGCTAAGGCGTCTGCTCTTGCATTCTCCATTCTTGGTATTCTGACCAGCTGAATAGCAGCAAATTCTGATACCAACTCCATCACCTTTGCATGATACTTGATCATTAATTCTCCTTTGGCTGCATATATTCCCAACATTTGATTTACGATCAATTGAGAATTGCTGAAGATAATAAGTTGTTGTGCCTCCATAATTTTTGCCAAATTAAGACCTGCAATCATGGCCTCATACTCAGCCTCATTATTGGAAGCTTTGAATTGGAAATGTAGGGCGTATTCCATGTCGACCTCGTCCGGGCTATTCAAAACTATCCCTGCCCCACAGCCTGTTGTGCAAGATGAGCCATCTACATATAGCCTCCATATGGGTAACTCGTCTTTAAATTTCTGATCTGACAAAGTTCCTCGGTGAAATATTTGTTGCTTCCTTTCATCCTCCCTTGATATTTCCCGCTCTTCGTCGATCATCTTTTCTTGCCCTTTTACCAACCTAAGTTGGTCTGGGCTCGAATTTGATGATCCTGTAACATCCACTTGCCCTTTTACCAACCTAAGTTGGTCTGAACTTGTGTTTGATGATCCTGTAACATCCACAGGTTGATCAGCGAGCAACTTTTGCTCCTCGGGGGTATCAAGATAGGTGAACTCTGCTATAAAATCTGCTACAGCTTGCCCTTTTAGCGATGATCTGGGTTCATAAACTATATCGTATTCACCGAGTTCTATTGCCCAGCACATTAATCTTCCTGACTTTTATGGTTTATGAAGGGCTTGCCTCAATGGCATATCAGTATATACTACTATGGTATGAGCTTGGAAGTATGGCTTCATTCTTCTACTTGCCTCGATCAATCCTAGTGCCAATTTTTCCAGCTTTGGATACCTGATCTCTTCTCCTCGGAAGGCCTTACTTGTGTAGTATATTGGTTTTTGCACTCCATTCTCCACTCTTATCAACGCCAAACTAACTGCATTCTCGGACACTGCCAGATACAAGTATAATTTTTCTCCCATCACTGGCCTGGATAACAGTGGAGGTGCTCCCAAGTATTTCTTCAAGTCTTGAAAAGCCTTCTCACATTCATCATTCCACTCAAAAGTCTTTCGAAGTGTTTTGAAGAATGGGAGACATCGATCAGTTGCTCGCGATACAAATCTGTTGAGTGCTGCTACTCGTCCTGTAAGACTTTGTACCTCTTTCTTCGTCGTTGGAGATCGCAGCCCTAATAGAGCTTTGATCTTTTCAGGATTTACCTCAATGCCTCGTTGATTGACAATGTACCCGAGAAACATGCCTTCTCGTACTCCAAATATGCACTTCGTCGGGTTCAGCTTCATTTGATATTTATCCAGTTGATCAAAAGTCTGACTTAAGTCAACTAGGTGGTCGACAGCTTTCTTGCTCTTTATCAACATATCGTCAACATAGACTTCCATATTGCAACTGATTTGTTCAGCAAAGACCTTGTTCATCAGGCGCTGATATGTCGCACCTGCATTTTTCAAACCAAAAGGCATAACATTATAACAATAAGTTCCCCTAGGGGTAATGAAAGAAGTACTCTCCCTGTCTTCATGTTTCATTTTAATCTGATTATAACCAGAATAAGCATCCATGAAGCTCAACAGCTCGTGTCCCGAGGTAGCATTAACTAGTTGATATATTCGGGGCAGTGGAAAGTGATCCTTTGGGCATGCTTTGTTGAGGTCGGTGAAGTCTACACACATCCTCCATTTGTTGTTCTTATTTTTCACCATCACCATATTTGCTAACCAGTCTGGATATTTACCATCTTCAATGAAGCAAGCTTTCTGGAGCTTCTCGACTTCCTCCTGTATAGCTTGATTCTTCTCGGGACTGAATACTCTTCTTCTCTGCTTCACAGGCTTGATCTCCTTATTCACATTGAGTTCGTGACATAAGAAATTTGGATCTATCCCAGGCATATCCTCATGACTCCACGCAAAAGTTTGCTTTCTGCTTCTTAGGAAAGTTATCAATTCTTGTTTTAGTGAGGCTTCCAACGACGAACCTACTTGAGTAGTTCGTTCAGGGTGCTCGTCGTCCAGAATGATGTTTTCAGTAGCTCCACTTGACCCTTCACGAGTTGCGACTCATCTCTAGGATCCAATGTTTCAATTTTTGCACCTTCATCCACTTGATAGGCAGTGGTCTTTTTCCTTGATTCCTCCAGTTCCTCTTGCTCGGCGGATGAATAATAGCATTCCCGAGCTACTTTCTGATCACCTTTCACAACTTCTACTCCAAAATTTGTTGGAAATTTTAAGCATTGATGTACTGTAGATGGTACAACCTCAAACTTCTTCAATCCTACTCTTCCCATGATGATATTGTATGATGATTGAACATTCTTATCCATCACGAAGAAGCGTATTCTTTCTGTTCGATAAGCAGACCACGTACCAATGAATATATCCAATTTGATCATCCTAAGTGGAAATACTTTCTCGCCAGCAAAACCGAGGAAGGGTCTATGATAAGGCTCCAGTTGAGATAGCTTTAGATTTAAATTGTCGAAGCACGAGTAGAACATGATGTCTGCCGAGCTACCATTGTCGACCAGTACTCTTTAAATTATTGCTTCCTTCATCCTTATTTTGATCACCAATGGGTCATCGTGAGGATATAGAACACCTGCGAGGTCGTTCTTTGAGAAGCCAATGACCAATTTCTCTTTGTTCACCTTCCTCGGGCAATCCTCCTCAGCTAGATTTATTCGTTGAATGTACGAGCAAGCTTGAGCCTCACAGAGGTAAGCTATTCTCTCGGCAGTAAGGTCTCCTCCTCCTGCATCTCCACCTGTAATAACATTACAGTCAAATGACCCAAAGCGTATTGAAAATACCTCTCATTCTGGCTGCCTTGGTCTCTTGGGAAGATCGGTGTCATCTTCTGGATCAACTTCGTGGTTTCTTTTCTTATTCTCCTCTGCTCGACGAGGAGATCTAGACCTCTCTCTTATTCGGTCGTTGTTTCTTTTTCGCTTCCACGATCAACATACTTTGCCAGTTTTCCTCGTCTGATGAGTGTTTCAATCTCATTTTGAAGAGCTATGCAATTATTGGTCATATGGCCATGATCTTTATGAAACTCGTAATACTTTGTCTTATTCCTCCTATCAGGGTCTGCCTTCATTTTCTCCGGCCAGTTTAATTCCTCGTTGTTCTTGATTTCTTCTAGAACATGGTTGATGTCCTTCTTCAAAGGAGTATAATTATCAAAAATTTTCATTATTTCCCATGTCGACCTAGTTTTTGAGTGTTTGTCATTACCATTGTTCTTATGCTCTTTCTTCTTAGCTTTATCACCTTCCACCTTGGTTTCTTTGGCATCCATATTCTTCTTTACGGCCATAGCCTCCTCGGCATTCATAATCTTGGCCGCTTTTCCCATCAGATCTGACATGGTTTTAGGTGGATCTTTGGCCAAAGTGTAGTACAACTTGTTGGTCAGTAGTCCACTCATCAAGGCGGTAATCGCTGTCTTCTCCTCATAATCAATGACTTCAAGTTTCTCGTTATTAAAACGAGTTATATAATCTCTGGTACTTTCACCATCTTTTTGTCTAACACTTAACAAATACGCTACTCGTTTAACAGGCTTTGCCCCAAAACTCGGCCAATGAATAACTCGGCCAGTTGAAAGAAAGTTGAGATCTTACCCCGAGGAAGATTATTATACCATATTTGAGCAGATCCGATAAGAGTTCCTGAGAATGCTCTGCATCTCATCTCATCTGGAACAACATAGATGTCGGCTGCGGCTTGGTATTGTTCTATATGAAGGACAAGGTTAATATTTCCATCATATTTGGGAGTCATAATAGGTGCTTTGAACTTTGATGGTGTTGGAAAATATACAATAGCCTGGATAAAAGGTGTTCCTCGAATAAAGGTTCGTTGTAGAGGGTTCTTGGCTTTAGCCATTTCCCCTAATCTATCCTCCAGCCTCTGAATAGAGCCTTTCCATGCATGATTTCCTTCCCCGGGTCTGTCGGTTAGAGCAACTGATCGCGTTGATGTGGCTTCCTGGGATCTATCTTGACGAGCAGCTGGTCGCGACTGGGCAGATCCTTCTCTTAAATCTGATGGTCATCGAAAACTCCTCGATACGACTTTAGGAGGACTTCTACTCCTTCTAGGTCCTAATCGATCAAAAGCTGATACCCTGCTTAACCTCTCTAGCGCACTAGTCCTTTCTGGAGAGAGAGTGATGCGTTGTTCAGTATTTGTGGCCTGCACTGACGAAGTTTGTCCAGGTTGATAAGAAAATTCTTTAGATTCCTCAATACGATATGAATCAGTACGCCTAGTACGTGAAGAAGGTAAACGGGTATTTCTTTGAATACTTCACAATCCTGAATGGGTTGGTGCACCGCCATGGAGGGTTTGTATGAGATGTCGCATAGTTTCTTGCATGACTGTCTGGCCCTGAGCCAGATTTGTCATTATTCCAGCCAGATCTGGAATATTTGGCGGAGAAGATGGATTTGGAGGGCTTCCAGCGTTTCGATTGCTGGATTCTGGAATATCAGCCATTTGCGATGAATTATTTTTGATGAAAAATGATATTACCAGTCGTTTTCCACAGACGACACCAATCTGTTGATGTAAAAAATTAGATTATATCTAATTATTTAATCACAGATAAAATAAATGAGACAAAGAAATTTTAAAGTGGTTCAGCCTTATAAGAATGGCCTACATCCACTGTTTCTGTTATTGATGACTATTTGGGAATTCTCGATTACAAGTTCAATCAAGAAATTTTGGTCCCTTTACAATGAGGATTGTACAATATATTTATAGCCCTGAGGCTGTAATGTGAAAGGGTAATACATTCAATACTGTACATGTGAAAGGGTAATACATTCAATGCCCTTTAAGCGTATACATCTGAATGATAAGCATTTAATGAACAGTCAAACTGTTGGTTATCCTGCTATTAATGCTTTGTTCGAGGTGCATCTTGGATCGCCTAAGCTGCTCGGACCGCCTAAGGTCCTCGGTAATCAAAAGTTCCTTGGTACTCAAAAGTTCCTCGGAGAGTCTGAGCTCCTCGTTGTAGTATGATTCCTCGGAGAGTCTGAGTTCCTCGAAAGTGTTTGTTGTTGCCACGCAGATTGCCACATGTCTTCATTCAATTGGGCCATGTCAGGAGACTAAATTTGGTATCAACAATGATAGTCTCAAATTGGGTGACCAAATTTTGTAATTTTGATTCTTTAACCGTGTTCGTACCCTCACGTGTCGATTTCAAAACATCCCAAGCCTCTTTAGACGTGATGCACGTCATAATTCGGCGAAACTCCTCAGGAGTGACAGCTCCAGAAATAGCACTCAGACCACGGGAATTAAAATTGGACAATTTATAATCATCTTCAGTCCATGTTGACACGGGTTTAGAGATGTGACGTTATTAACAGTGACCGTGGGAGGAGTCCAACCATTTTCGCAAAGCAACCAAACACGCTCATCAATAGATTTTAAAATTGATTTCATACGAGCTTTCCAGTAGGCATAATTAGACCTGTCAAAAATAGGCATCTGATTATATAAGTGCTCCATAGGAAAAATTGCGATTTTTTCACAAAACTGATTTTAAAAAAAAATCAATATCACACGATTTTGCGGAAAATAGGAATATGCGATAAATTAGCGTAACTTGGCTCTGATACCAATTTGTAAAATCGAATAACGGCGGTGTGATAATTGATTTAAATTAAATTTGCACGTTTACAAGTAAAACTTATTTAATTAGACTCTACTTTTAAATCAAATAAATACAGCCCCTAAACATGCAGCTAAATCAACCCGTCAAATATAAAGCATGCAACGCAGTAAATATGCTGAGACACAGATTTCAGGAGAAAAACCCTTTCGGGTAAAACCTTTATTTCACTTTGAATATATAAATCACAACTTACAATTACATAGAGAAATCTGTAATGGATCAACGCGCAACCAACCCACAAAGACACGCAGTCTTGAACTCAGTAAGAGAATACACGCAGCACCCTCCAAGGACTCGCAGCCCAAACAACAAAAGAAGAATCACAGCTCTCCTCAATGACACGCAACCATAACACTTTATAGAGTCTCCCTCAGTAATAACACGCAGCTCTCAGTTGCAAACATCTCCCCACAAAGGTTGAACAATAGCAAAGCTTGAGTTCTAGGGTTCCAAAGGATTCACACAAGTAATTGGGATTTTTGTGTATGAATTAAAAAGATGTTGGGCACATAAAAAAACGAAGTCTTGTTGTGTTTGAACTCTTAGAAATGTTTTCTCAAAGACTTCCAAAAATACACCACCGAAATAGGTATATTTATAGGAAACTTGAATTGGTGGAAAAAATCTAAACAGATCTGTTCGAGTTTATCAAGACCGAATCGGTATGATTTTGATGCCAGATCGGTCCGGTGCCGATCGATTCGTTTTTTTAAAAAGGCTTCTTAGGTTTGGCTTCGATCTAGGGTTTTATGTTTTTGGTGCAAAGTGGGTCGGTTCGATTTGGATGCGGATCGATCCGGTGGTGGATCAGTTCATTTTTAAATTGACCGGATCGGTCCGGTTTACCAGAAAATAAAATTCTTTTAAAAACCTCATTTTTCTTGAAAAAACTTACTTCTTATTTTTATAAAATCATTTTATAAAAGTTTCCCAATACTAAGTATGAAACTTTAAGGGACTTCAAAACAAAACTTTACCAAGTTCATTCTCGCAGAGGTTATGATGTTGAAGACGCTTTGATATTCGGATCCGTTGATGTAGATGCGATCTTGAATTTCTTCAATGGTGTAACGGCGTACGACATATATATTGACAATGGACAAAAATGTCCTTACATTAGCCCATCATGTGTTGGAAACTAATCAAATGTTTGACAATAACATTATAAATGACCTTGAAACCATAATCTGTTGATATACATCTGATTATTAACCTACTATAAACAAAAAAATTACATCACCTGTGAATATTTAGACATAGAATGTGGTAGTGCCACACAGTACTTTTTGGCAATATTATAAAAAAATGCTAATGGTGTCATAAGTGTGCACAACCAATGTCACTAATTGTGCACTAAACTCATTGTACATTAAATATTATTTTTGGAAAAATATTGGATTAAAAATCACTCTAATAAAAAAATATAAGTAGTTTATTAAATGCCTCCTAATTTTTTATTTTTCAAAATGTAAGGGGGAAATGATACCATTGAAGTATATTTTTAAACTTAAAACGCAAGGTATTATATTTATATAAAAATACATTTATAAAATTATTTCTCAAACTTGAAGGGGAACCGTTGCCTTTCAATTAAATCTCCGTTACCCGCATAATTGTCGAAATCCCAACATGTGTACCACATTCATTGTATTTGTTGTAAAGTTAATAATATAAATAAAAGTATAAAATATTTTCTAACTATCTCTATCATAATATTTTTTATCAAAAAATATAAATAAAAGAAAATAAAATATATTCTTCCAAGATTCCTTAAGATCGTATCTTTTTTTTCAAGATATCACGAACATATGTGGATTCATTTCGATAGTTATTAAAAAATAGTATTAAAAATGTAATGATTAATGTAAAGAAATGGGAAATTTATCAAAAAAATGTAAAGAAATAGGGTAAAATTTTCAAGTTTCATATGATCAAAGGACTTGATGTTAGACCTGGCAAAATGAGGCACGACACGATAACACGATACGAACTAATACGAAGTTATAAGTTAATGGGTGGACCCTTAATGGAATCGGGTCATATCAGAGTCAACCCGATAAGACACGATAGTTAACAGGTTGGGTAAGTGTTGACACCCTTCACCCATTAATGCCCGATAAGACACGTTATGACCCATTAATTTAAATAAATAAGATATAATCTTGACACTTATAAATAATTTATGCATCATAATGTCAATTTAATCATAATGAATTTTACTATATGAGAGATTTAGTAATGTCAATGAATTAATGGGTCTACTTGGGTTAAAAATTGAGATAATATGTCAACCTGTATATAATGCAAAATAATTCATTATCTTAATGGGTATTAACTAGTGAACACGACACGACATGTTAACATAACGGGTCGGGTTTATATATGATTTTTTCACACGACAAAAAAGTCACCCATTTAGACACGAACCCAATAAGACCCGAACACGATAAAAATGACATGAACACGACTCGACACGACCCATTGACTGGTCGACTTGATGTTGTCGTCATTAGTATGATTGTCCATGGTATGTTGGGAGGGTGTATTGTAATGGGAAAGACGATAGCTAATACCGTATCAAGGGATATGTAACGTGAAATTTGTATATGGGACTTTGAAAAGTGTAGGTTTATGTGTTGAGATCCAACGGATGATATGTATTGCCTTGGGATTGAGACTGACTTTCATATGCATATACTTGATATATTGTGCATGGGTGAAAATTTGTAGAAACTTTGATCATTTATACGACATATAAAGTTGTCAATCTTACACGCTCCCAGATTTATTTATTTTTGGTCATATATGAGTGCACCGTGATATATTAGCACATGATATATTTTAGCATTGATGTGGTGTGTTTTGACTATCGAGACGCGGGGACGTTTTTAGTAGTATCTTTGTACCTTATATTTATTTTTGTAAAAATGATTATACAATTTTAGTTAAGTATAAAAACAAACGTATATTATTGTAAAAATATAAACAAAGATTAATGATAATAAAGTATTTTATATATTCCAATTAAGTTACTTTGCTTACGTAAATGATTTTGCTTAGCTATAGGTAATTGGAAAAATAGTTTTAAAAAGTTTATTATATTATAGTTTTGAAGCACCTCGTGGCATTTTCGAGGTGTTACAAACTGGTACCAGAGCTAGGTTGTGTGGTTATCAGGCCATGGGTTGTAGGTTTATTCTGTTTTTCATTGTGTGGTGTTAATGCAACATTTGGAAAGACAACGACATAGTAAAAATCTAAGACAAAATTTAGGGGAAGACCGTAATGCCTCTTATATTTCGTAATTATTTATTTTAGAGTTAAGATATTTATTAGGTTATACTATTGGATTAAGAAAATTATTTGTAAGATTTTTGTCCTACGAGAACTGGGATTTGTTAGGATTAAGGTGAAAACCCTAGGGGTAGTTCGTCCATTTAAGGTTACTTAATTGACAAGTTTGGGGATTTTTGGTAAATAAAAACTTGGGTATTATTGGGTTTGAGTTAGAACAATCTAAATTAGGATTAAATTGAGAATTTCAGAGGAGGGGCATTATGAGGTCACAATTAAGTATCTATAAATGGGCTACCCAATATGGTTGGTAAGAGCATTATCTTTTCATCATTGTACCGAGGGTACATCGAGGGGGTTCTTACCATTATATTTAAAGATCAGTGAATGCGAATGTTTGGAACAATTTTTCACCCACTTCACCAAAAATCATAAAACACATGGTTTTCACCCTAGTTATTTTTTGTACACCTCTCTAAGCAAACCCTGCATGGATAGCTCTCCAAGAGGAAATTCAAGAGGAGATTCAAGACAGACTTGAATAATAATAAGATGTAAACTAAAGATAGAAGAGGATAATGCTCATGATATTGGATGTTTTTGTTCTATTTGGATAATTTAGGATTTGAGGTGGTGTTTCTTCTACCATGGATTATGTTTGTTTTATACATATTCACTATAATGTTTATAATTATATTCATACTATGTGCTGTACATTATATATTTTATTTGTTTATTACTATGTTGATTATTGCATACATAATTCATATGTGTGGGTATAGATTATGGTAGAATTTATACATGTCAATTTTGTTAATTTAATTTTGGTAAACATATATATCGAGAGTTTTGATATACACTATCATTGGTGGCTGATGATAGACATCACTTAATTATCTAAACACATATTGGATGGGGTGTGATTTTAGGCTACTTCCTTTTCTATGTATCTCGTAAGTCATGACATGGCCGTGTTTGAATTTTTAAGCCTTTTATAGGACAATGAGTGTGTTGTCCTAGATAATGAATGTGTCATATTTAGTACTATTGGTCATAGTATGATGGGAGAATGGATGGTAGATGGTATGATGATAGTTCACCCCTTACAAAGGGATGTACAATGTGAATTTTGTATATGGGACTTTAGTAACCGTATGTATACTAATGAGATCCTATTAATGATAGTTTTTTTAATTGATTTTAATTGAGTGTCCTATTCATATACTTAATATATTGTTCATGTATGAGTATTTATAGACACTCAAAGCCTATATACCACCTACTAAAATGTCCACGTTACCCCCCTCCCATATTTATTTATTTTTCAGGGCAGTATATAAGCACACAGTTGATTATAACGTCTATGTTATGTACCTTGAATATAATAATACTATAACATTTATAACATCAACTTTGTACTTTACATTTATTTTTTTAAATTGATTGTTCGTTCTTATTTTGTTGAAAATGAAAGCTGTAAATATAAACCTTGATATTAATGTGAACAAAATGATTTATTCATTTGAATTATCTAACTTCGCTTCTGCAAGTGATTCTATTTAGTGGTTGTTGAATAAATTCTATCAAAAAGTTTAGCATTTCTACGTGTGAGTGCAGAAAAATTCATAATAAAGGATCTACGAAAATAATCATAAAGGGAAGAAAGTAAATGGAATCACACACAACAACGATGTATGTGGTTCGACAACTTGCCTACGTCCACAGAGAGGTTACTTGTTCTTACTAAGTGTCTCTCAATGATTACAAGATTTCATCCCTTTGTCCCGGGTCAGGGTATACAATTTATAGATCTGCCTGTTATAGAGTTTGAGTTATTTAAGCAACTCCATCATAGTTCGTGGATTTTCCATGAGGTGCTTCCACTACAGGAATATTGATTTTTCCCGGTACAAATTAAATGCCGAGAAAAGTACTAAAAATGCCGGTATCACTTTTTGTGGCACTTTTGGCGAAATTTGAACAAGTGCGGTAATAACCAATGTGGTAAAAGAACAACGGCATTTTTAAAAATGTCGTGAAAAGTTAGCAGCACTCTTGGCAGCATTTTCACAAGTGTGGTAGCCAATGTGGTAAAAGAACAAAGGCATTTTAAAAAATACTGCAAAACGTTAGCAGCATTTTTAAGCATTTATATTAATGCTGGTAATAACTTTTAGCGACATTAATAAAATGTTGATAATAACCTTTTGCAACACCTATGAAATGCTCAACACACTTTTGGCGGCACTAAAAAAATGTCGAGAATAAATATAGCGGCATTAAACAAAATGTTGATATTATTTTTTAATATATGACTGGAAACAAGTGTTAAAAAATCAATTATAAGAAGTATTGTATTTACGTGCAAATACATTAACATAACATTAAATTAAGAGGGCAGTAAGCAAATTAAAATGTCATTAAATTAAAACCAATGTCATTCATCGTAAATAAATATAATTGAGCTTGGAACAATTATCCATCCACAAAATAAAATGTATTACACGTCCAATAAGAAAAAACGGGGAAACATGAAGTGAAAAGAAATTTTTTATAATGTACGATCCTTTTCCATCAAAGTCAAACATCTTCTTCAACCTACAAATAAAAAAAGTCAATCGTTAGTCGTTGATACTTATTCTTTAGTATTTTAATTAAAAAAATAAAATTAAAAATCAGTACATTAGCAATATGCCACGCTACAGTTGAATGATATGCATCTCCAATAGTAGATTTGTTTCCATAAGGTCTAGGGAATAGTTCATTTATTACAAATATTTTCTCAATATATACTTCCCAAAAGTCTTCACCAAGTGGCATACCCCCTACTTTTGTTGAAGGGACCTTGCTCACAATGAATCAACGTGTCACAACCACTTTTGAAAGTTAGGAAGTAATAAGGTCTATAATTTTAAGGAGTGCATTATTTGAGACCTATTTATCGTGGTTGATGGTGCTTATTTTTCTTCTTTGATGGTTCTTTCTACAAACAAGATGAATATGTCATCAACTATATATTTCTGGAAAAAAATTGACGGAGTTTGTTTTTTGTTTTTAAGACATCCCAAAAATTTTAAGACTATATACAACCAAATTAACCAACAACCCTATGTCAAGTATACATAAACTCCTCAAGGAAGCGCAAATATATTGTGCCCTTTAAAATCCTTTAAATTAGTTATATACCTGAATTTAAGTAGCATTCGTTTGTTCACTAACACGAGCAATAGTCTCGGGGGCAGCCAAGTGTTGAGAATTTGCAATACATAAAAAATGAATTATTTTAGTCATGAAAATGTAAAGTCTTAAATTATGATTTTAAAAAGTAGTTATCTACTTACTTGTTGAGATGGAGCTAAATGGTGATTTGATTGTGATGCCACTACAGGTTGAAATTGGTTGGTTTCTTCTAATTGTTGCTTGGGTTGCAAAATAGACCTATATAATGGTATGCTTTACTTGTTGGGCAATTGAGGAACCTATTAATAACATGATTTAATATTAAAACATAATTTATATATATACACAATAATTAAGACAAACGATAAAAGTGTGTACTTATTCACTTGTTTGGATACAACGAAAAGGCAAGTCATCATGTGTGTGCGTATCAACTTAAAACTGGGCCTCTAAATGATCAAATTTATACTAAAATTCATATCGAATCTCAGATCGTAGTCGCTCATACTCTTTTTTATTAACCTTTAGCCGCTTAGTTCCATGCACATCAGTTGGAGATGGTCCATAACTATAAGCTCGATAATGACCGTGTTTATCACGTCCCAGGACTTAATGAAATATCTCATTTTTACGACTGACTGATTCATAAATAAGTCTGATAACATAAAATAATATTCACAATCAAAATCTTTTATAAAACACCTTATGAGTAACATTCGCATGACTCTTTCTTCCGAAAGTATATGGTGTTCTTTGCTTCTTACGACTTCAACAATTTCTTTAACTCATTTTCTGTTACAAAAATATATTTAAAATATACGTTTAACTTGAATTTATAAAACTTTAGTGCTAGTAATACATTCAAACCCCTGCCTCACGAGTTCCCCAATACTTAACAAGTTGTGACCACTACTCTATCTTTACTCTAGGTGGACAATATTTCAATCTTTCTTCGTTGGTATCAAAGGCACGATAATGTTTCTTCACCTTTGCTTTCCTATTATTCCATATCTTTCCAACCTTCTTCATGCACATTTTTTTGAATTCATCAGGGGCATCAGTGCTCTCCTATATAATTACAATTTATAGAAAAATAAGTCATCTACTACACATGATTTTAACTTTAATTATGTTTTATCATTTTCAAAGTTATGACTTTAGCTGTTATTGACTTTGTTGTGATTGACAAGACAAACCATACATAGTGTCTTGTACCGAAAGAGTTCAAAATTTTCAATTCACTTGCCACAAATCCTGGTATCATTTTATTTTACCTTCACCTCTCGCCAAACATATTCCTTATATGGGTATTACTCCTTGCATCGCCAATCTTTGAAATCCAACGGCAACTTGTTCAACATAGATATAATATTGAATTAGTAACCTCTTACATTGATTAAATAATCATCTCAATAGATAACATAAAATATTGCAAATAGTATTCTAATAAGAGTTGTGTGTTATACTTGTAGAATTTGTTTACAATAGACTACGCAGATGGTGGAGCCAATATCTTGAGATTCATTCCTAAGTTTACTGATGACAATATGAAAAGGTTGTTCACTATCATTCCTAAAAAAGGAGAAGAATAGTCCACGATGTTTGGAAGTTTGAGGATTTTGTTTATACCTGGTCTTTTATGCCTACGTTTCAGAGGTGAAAATTGATGTTTGTTTTGAAAGGAAGATAATATACAACATAATTTAGCCCCAAAGATATCAATTATTAGTTTGATGTGTTGATTACAGGATTTATTAAATGAGTAGGACATTTTTTATTGATTTAAAATAACATTTGAGAAAAACTAAATTCTTACAAATGGTGGATTAATTGACTAATAATCATGCAATCGCTCTGGAAATGATGTCACACGCTCACACACAGGGCGGATGGGCGATTAGGGGGAGAATAAAAGAATTTATAAAGCCGTACACACTAGGGAGTAATCAACACAATGACACCAATGGGTTCCTTAAGGATATGACACGTAATTATCTCCATTGGAAGTGAAACACGGGCCTTTTGCTGTCCATCCAAAGCTACAGTAAGATCTGCATTGTACTCAAAACACGCAGCGATATCATCCTAGATGGCATGAATAAGCATATTAGGGAATTCTATATTAACATGAAGAAAAAAGGTTTTTTTTATAGGTTCCAAAGACATATTATATCCCATGAAGCTTCTTCCAATGTTTTCCCACAATCAATTGCTTAAAGTTTTGCCAGTAATCATATTTCGAAACCTAAGTTGTGTGACTAATAAAACTCGTTATCCTCGCAATAGTTCAAAGTCCGATATTTCAGAGGATATATACAGTTGTTCAACTACCCACATGTGAAAACACAGTGATATTTGGATAGTATCACAAAACAAATCGTCTTCAAGACGATGAATGCAGTTCATGACAGGTCCAAAGTTAAATGAACAGCCAAAATTAACATTGCTCATTCATAACTAGTTCATAACTGTGGAATAGATAGAGGGTCGCATCTGTATAAAATTCAAATCACATTAAGTCGACTTAGGGTTGCAACTAACGACCTTAAGCTTAACTAGAATAAGGCTCAAGGAAGAGGAAATATGGTCTATCCCACAAATTCAGATCCTCTGATGATTCTCAAGCTTCGGAGATTGAGTTTATCCCCTAAACAATAGAAGTTATTATTTTTAATTTTTCTATTTGACTAAAGTAATGTCATCCAGTTATAACAATTCAACCTATTCTTCTTCTTATCATTTTAGTTTCATTTTCCACTCTAATAAACTTTTAATAAATTTAGACTAAAGTAATGTCATCCATTTATAACAATTCAACCTATTATTCTTTTGATCGTTTTAGTTTCATTTTCCACTCTAATAAACTTTTAATAAATTTAGACATTCTACCTTTAAAAGTAATAGAGTCTCTTGACTTTTGTAGTCAAACAATAAGTTTTCTGAAAATAGTGCAGAGTGTAATTATGTTACCTTGTAACACTAACATTTTGTTTAAATTTAATAAATATCCAAACTTCAACGAAGAAAATAGATGTTATGCAATGACATTTGAACACCAAAATGATGGCATGATATACCTTAGCAGCAATAGCACGCAAATACTTGGCACGGTGTGGCACAGAGGCAGCGAACCAGTCTTTCCATTTGTTCCGGGCAAGGGCTCTCCGAGATGCTTCCATAGCAATATCCACATCTTCAGCTGTAGATGCGGGGATATCCCCTGAAACATAGTCAATAATTCAGTATAGGTACTAAGGGTGCCAAAACAAGATGATGCAAATGGATATTAAATAAATAATTTAGTGTAAGTTGATGCATTGAAATTATAAAGATCCATGGAACTGACCCTAATTAGTTGGGATGAATGCTTTCACTGAATCTAGCTAAACAAAATAGTTATTTATCAATTCGGCAAAATGTGTTTGGGGCTGCTCGAAGTCGATAAAAATACAGCATGTGTGAAGAATATGTTCCAGGCAAATATTAGAGTTAAGGTCAACATTAATGGTTTCATTCCAGCAGAATATATAATTTGAGAGGGTGATATAATGGTTTTATTCGCTACTAGCATGTTACACGCACGATGCGCGGGCGTTAAATTTAAAAAATTACAAAATATGCACTTATAATTGATAGCATGTGCATAATTTTGTTCTTAATACTTTATGGTGAATGAGAACAAAATAAGGGACCAAAAAGTAGGGTTACAATTTTATGCATGATACAATAAAATTAATTAAATCCCTATCAATTTTTCTAAAAAAAACTCATTCATTTAGCCCCAAAGATAGGCATGTCCTTATTTTATGAACTCACAAAATCATGCTTAGCTAGAATAATTTTAATTACAATGTTCAACGGTAATAAAATATTGAAGATCTCACCTTAAACAAAAGATCCTGAGCAATATGATCCTAGGGAAATGATGTTCGTGTGGCAGCAGCAATTGTATAGGCATGATTTGCTGCTACTCGTGCAACAGATGTTGCTTTACTACAATTGTGTCAATCCCAAACCCTCACTTTGATGGTTGAACTGGTGAGTGTGGGCATATTTCCTGATTGCTTTGATCTGAGATTGTGACACCCCGACTAATTAAATATTAGGTAGCTACTCCTTTATTAAATTAATTCAAAATGCCAAGTTGGTCCAGTTAATAGCATCACTGTCGAAAATATTTTAATGATTACTAACCACCTAGTATTTAAAAAGTAAGTGCCAAATTTTAATTAAAGTCTGATTAACATGCAACAAGTGTAATAAAGAATAATAACACCATTCACCATAATGAAGTAAATAGAAAGGCCAACACATAACGTAAATAAAATCTGGAGGAAAACTCCTCACTACAAATCCCACAACTGATAAGTAAACTGAATACTAAATCAATACATGCCAAAGTCTAAAAACTGTAATGGAAAGATGTCTCTAATAGAAATGGGCAACAGGCCCTACAACTGATGGATAAAGACTCTGGAATCCAAGTGATAGAAGCGTCTACAAGCAAATCCCTGTAGCTTCCACAAACAGCTACAACTCGTCACCTGAATGAGTATCCTATGCATGGTGTCCTTGCGGCTGGGCACCTAAAATGGTTTTACAAAGAAAAATAGATTTGAAAAGCAAACGGGTCAGAGCCCGAATGTGGAGTTATATTTTAAAAACCTGCAAGTGCTTTAAAAACATTTAAAACATTAAATGCAAAGTACATGTTAGGACGTGCACTCACATGATATTCTCACCTCTCGTCTAACTGTGCACTCCTAACGTAAGTACCCATCTATAACGATCCAAACCACTAGCTAAGTGCTATTCTATCTAGCTAGACTGCCATAGGTCCTACCCTTATTACTCGGTTCTATTAACATTATAACGCTTGTAATTAAGTAGGGGCTTAACGTAAACTCAAATGCTCAATATGCAATATATATCACTATCAGTTAACTCGTTATATTTCTCGAAACAATATCGTAATTATATTCACAACATTAACATGAAGGTTCCCATTAATTAAGTGTATATTAATCTCAACATAAATATACAATATAAGCACCCCGAGAACTAAGCTGTGGTGCACACATACTCTGCTATCCATCCCAGTACATCACGTACATAAGGATTACATATTCCGAATCTCTCAGGAATAGTTCACAGATAACAACATCACAAATAATGGAGGCGAACACAGTCACATCACATGGGTCACGCACATACCTACGCTCCCACGATCAGCGGACTTATTAATATCCCAATAAGTCTTTCTATGACCTATGTTCATCAAGGTAACCAGTCTAAATCCGAGCAACACAAGGATTAGAGGGCCCTAAGCGAACGCAAACCTCCCGTGATAGCAAGTATGGTAGGTATGTCATACACACAATTCATATACCAATACTAAGTAAACACACATCTTAGTAATCCCGTAGTTTAATCGTAGTACATATCGCATTCTCGTACTAACTTATAATTATCGCAATTTATACTATTCCGGTTTAACATCATACGCGCCATAATCTATTCTCACGTCGTAGTAGACACTCACGTCTCAACCCAAACGGTTCATTGAATTAAATCTCTCGTATATAATTTACTCCTCGTAATAACCCAAAAGTCCAAAATCTATCCTTACATCATCAAAGGAAGGTTATCTATATCCTCGAACAAGTTTACGGGACTCCAAAAATCAAAACAGTCCAAAAAGGCCCAAACTGTCAACTCGTTAGAAGTCTCGTTCGAACGAGACTGTTCGAACGAGATTCCTCTGTCAACTCGTTAGAAGTCTCGTTCGAACGAGGATGTTCGAACGAGATCCAGTTTGTTCGAACGAACTGTACCTTCTAACGAGATCTCGTTCGAACGAAGTTATCGAACGAGGCTCCCTTTCGTTAGAACGACTGGTCAATTCGTTAGAAGCTCGTTCGAACGAGTTCGTTCGAACGACCTGGGCAGGGGCTTCAAACGACCTGCCAGTTTCGTCCCAGATTTCTCTACATCTCGTTTTTCACCATTTTTACTCCTCAAATCTCTTCTAAACTAAGTCCCAACAATACTTTAAGGTCTCTAATCAATCCTAATCATCTTATAATCACATCCTATCACGTTTTGAAGGATCAATCCATCCTAACATCAATCAAATTTACAAATCTCTACACTTTTTCCCAATTATTCAAGAACATAAACCCTAACTTTATGAATCATGAATTAATCCAATATAATTCCATTTTAATTTCTTCCAATCACAAATATCAAGAGAATAATCATCTACCTATCATTCTACATGCAATTCTCCTCAAGATTTTCAAGTTCTATGTTCTAAACTACATGGGTTTTCATATTTCACCAAGAACAAACATAAATTTGAATTTTCTAACATGGAAAGAACATTCTCTGAAATTAAATGGAATTAAGTCACTTGCCTTGATTGTCTCTGAGTTTGGTGTAGGTTTAATGAAGCTTTTCTGCAGAATTTCTTCTCTTCTCCAAGCTTCTTCTCCGATGGTGGCTTAAGGTGGCTAGGGTTTTTCTTTGGGAAAGTTGTAAACCTAATGATAGCCTCCGTAGCTTAATGGGTTAATATGGGTTGGTTAGTGGGTTTAGTGGGTCAATTCCCAATCAGATTAAAACTCCCAATTTTCGTCACTTTTAATTCCACAAAATGTAAAATTACCAAAATACCCCTTATGATGCCGGTATGGCCTAAAAATACCCCGGAATCCAAACTACACCCCCGGCTAGTGTTTTCTGACTATCTCGACCCTTCCGGACGCGTTGGCGCACTCAAAACGACCATACGGATAATAGAAATAAAAATCACTTTTATAATTAAAATAATATACCATGACGCGGCGGTCACACGCGTCTCAACAAAATTCTCAAATTGCCGTATATAAATCTCACGACAAATTTCATAATTCAATATTCATATAAAAACACGTATGCACATAATCAAATACCAACTCGCATCTCGTTAGTATTTATAACCCGGATTAATTTCCAATTAATACGCATTTAATTAATTAATCCCAAAAATAAATATAGCCAAAAGTACGGGGTATTACATACTTCCCCCCTAATAACTGAATTTCGTCCCGAAATTCGAAACTAGAAAGTACCTGCTAAAAATAACTCCGGATAACGTTCGCGCATCTCATCCTCGCGCTCCCATGTGGACTCCTCGACATTGTGATGTCGCCACTGAACACGCACTAACGGAACTATCTTTGACCGCAGTTTCCTCTCGCTTCGGTCCAAAATAGCAATCGGCCCCTCCTCGTAGGAGCTATCCGGCTGGAGATCGATGTCCTCCACAGCAATGTGAGAATGAGCCAAATTATCTCTAAGGTATTTCCTCAGCGAGGAAATATGGAACACATCGTGAATCCGATGCAAATGCTCCGGTAACCCAAGTCTATACGCAACCGGTCCGATTCGCTCAATAATAGGAAACGACCCCACATACCTCGGTGCCAACTTCCCCTTTTTCCCGAAACGCATAATCCCCTTCATAGGAGATACTCTGAGCAAAACCTGGTCCCCCACTTAGAACTCCCTGAAAAATCTCTTCGCATCAGCATAACTCTTCTGCCTGTCTTGAGCTACCCGAATGCGACTCCGAATCAACTCAATCCTTGCCGAAGTATCCTGAATCACTTCCGGCCCAAGTAGTTTGTTGTCCCCCACTTCTAACCAACATGCTGGGGAACGACAAGGCCTACCGTACAATGCCTCAAACGGAGCCATGCCAATAGTGAGCTGATAGGAGTTGTTGTAAGCAAACTCCACCAGTGGAAGGTACTGCTCCCATCCACCCCCGAAGTCAATAATGCACATGCGTAGCATGTCCTCCAATATCTGATTTGTGCGCTCGGTCTGCCCATCAGTCTGCGGATGATAAGCCGTACTCAACCGCAATTCCGTGCCCATGGCCTCCTGGAAACTCTCCCAAAATATCGAAACAAATATCTTGTCTCTGTCAGACACGATATTTAGGGGCACGCCGTGAAGTCTCACAATCTCTGAAATGAAGAGCTGGGCATACTGTCCCGCAGTGTAGTCAGTCCTTACGGGTAAAAAGTGAGCGACCTTGGACAACCTGTCCACAATTACCCAAACGGAGTTGTGACCCCTCTGCGATGTAGGTAACCCCGTGATAAAGTCCATGGATATGCTCTCCCACATCCACACCGGGACCTCCAATGGGTGTAGCAATCCTGCCGGTCTCTGGTGATCCACTTTTACCAGCTGACAAGTGGCGCATTTCGAAACAAACTCAGCGATATCTCTCTTCATACCGCTCCACCAATACTGGCGTCTCATGTCTTGGTACATTTTGTCCCCTCTGGGATGTACCGCGAACCGTGATCCGTGCGACTCTGCCATCACCTCGTATAGCAATTCCTCCCCTTCCGGAACCACTAATCTCCCATTGAAGCATAATCCCCCGTCGGAGCTAATGGTATAGGACTCGGCTCCCTCTGCTAGTAATCGAACTATCTGCTCCTGACAGAACGAGTCATTAGCCTGTGCCCGTACTACCTTCGCGACAATCTGCGGTGTAACGGTCATCACAGACATGAAAGATCGGGCCACTGCATCCTGGTGTCCCAATTCCTTCCACTTAGCCTTCCACACCTCTGCCACCTCATCTGCTGGCCTACGGCTCAACGCGTCTGCTACCACGTTATCCTTTCCCGGGTGAATCTGGATGTCGAACTGGTAGTCCTTCACAAACTCAAGCCACCTACGCTGCCGCATATTCAACTCCTTCTGCGTGAACAGGTACTGTAGGGACTTGTGGTCCGTGAACAGTTGGAACTTCTCCCCCAAAAGATAGTGCCTCCAAATCCGTAGGGCAAATACCACTGCCGCCAACTCCAAATCATGCGTGGGGTAATTCTTCTCATGAGGCTTAAGCTTACGGGAAGCATAAGCTATGGCCTGTCTCTCCTGCTGCAATACACCTCCCAGTCCTTGCCAAGACGCATCGGTGTAAACCAAATACTCAACTCCCGGTCTCGGCAATGCTAACACAGGTGCTGAGGTCAATTTGTCCTTCAATTCATCGAATGCCAACTGACAGGCATCACTCCAGATGTATGGCACACCCTTACGAGTCAGATGTGTCAAAGGACCTGCTATCTCCGAGAAACCCCGAATAAACCTCTTGTAGTATCCTGCTAGACCCAAGAAACTACGAATCTCAGTCGGTGTCGTGGGCTGTCCCCACTCCCTCACCGCTGATACCTTCCCCGGATCAACAGATATTCCCTAGTCAGAAATAATGTGTCCCAAAAACTGGACTTCCTTCAGCCAAAACCCGCACTTCTTATATTTTGCATACAACTCGTTCTGACGAAGTGTCTGCAAAACTTGCCTCAAATGCTCGGCGTGCTCCTCCTCTGTCTGAGAGTAAACCAGAATGTCATCAATGAAGACAATGACGAACTGATCTAGGAAATCCCTGAACACTCTGTTCATCAAGTCCATAAACACTGCTGGAGCGTTGGTCAAACCGAAAGGCATAACCCGAAACTCGTAAGAACCATATCTCGACAAGAACGCAATCTTCGAGACATCTTCCTCCCTGATACGCAACTGATGGTATCCCGATCTCAAATCAATCTTTGAGAAGAAAGAAGCTCCTCTCAACTGGTCGAATATGCCATCGATTCGAGGCAACGGATACTTATTCCGTATCGTGACCTTATTCAACTCTCGGTAGTCCACACACAATCTCAGTGAACCGTCCCTCTTCTTCACAAACAGAACTGGAGCGCCCCAAGGTGAGGTACTCCTGCGAATAAAGCCCTGACCTAACAGCTGCTCTATCTGATCCCGTAACTCCCTCATCTCAGCTGGAGCCATACGGTACGGTGCGCGTGCTATAGGTCTCGTACCCGATAGCAAATCTATAACAAAGTCTATCTCTCGACAGGGGGTAGGCCTGGTATCTCCTGAAACACATCCGAATACTCCCTGACTATTGGGATAGAATCTAAAGGC
Source organism: Sambucus nigra (assembly GCA_949130495.1). Classification (NCBI taxonomy): domain Eukaryota; kingdom Viridiplantae; phylum Streptophyta; class Magnoliopsida; order Dipsacales; family Adoxaceae; genus Sambucus; species Sambucus nigra. Next base: position 161,746,259 of record OX422217.1, read on the forward strand.
ATCACTACCTCCTTAAAGGTATCCTCCTCAATGTAATACAGATGAGCGGTCGATCCTCCCTCTGGGCGAGGCATCGCCACTATAAACATCTCTTGCCCCGGAATGGCAAAAACAATGCTCCCGCTGAAGCAATCAATCATGGCCCTATAAGCTACGAACCAATCCATACCGATAATCACATCGTGAACATGCATATCAAAAACTAACATGTCTGCAGGTAATACCAAACCACCAATCTCTACCCCCACTCCCCGCCATATAAAGAAAATAAGTGACCCACTCCCCAATGGTGAGTCGACACACGTCACTGTGCTCTCTGCCGTAGCTAACAATCCTAAAGCTTTCGCGAAGTGTGTAGCTATAAAACAATGTGTAGCACCCGTATCAAATAACACCCGACCCATAGTGCCATGGATAGGAAATGTACCCTCAATCGTGGGCGGTGCCTGTGGAACTGCAGCCTGGTGGACGTTGTAGACACATCCATACTGTAGCTGCCCCTGTTGAGCTGGGACTGCTGGAATGGGTGGCAATGCTGCCATTTGTGGCGGTGCGGGAAGAGCGACGGGAAACATAGGCCTCTGTGGCTCCTGGCGAGCACCCTGTTGTTGCTGCTGTGGGGCCCTGCCCCTATCAGGACAATCCTGTCGCTTATGGCCAGTCTTGCCACAAACAAAGCACTTTCCTGGGAAGTTCCCTCCTCTCTGCCCGTGCTGTCCCCGGCCCTGGTGGCCGTTACCGTTCCTCCCTTGGCCCTGCTGGCCCTGGTGAAACTGCTGCCCATTCTGCCCCTGTTGGCCGTTTGGACCCTGATGGCCCTGACGGAAACCTCCTTGTCCCTGCCTGTAGTTCCCTGACCGAAACCTCTTATTATCCCCCTGCTGGGAGCCCTGCTCATTCTGTCTCTGCCCCTGACCAGATTGTGCCCCGCTGGCACCATGTCCTCCAGTCCTGCCCTGATGGCTAGACTCCCCCGACCTCTTGCCCTCGGCCATATGAAAACGGTGGTCCTGGCAGTGTAACAATGCAGCGTTAACCACATCAGAATAAGTGGCCAACGATAGGTTCCCTAGCAGATGCTGACGGATCCTCCATGTCAACCCGTCGGTGAACTTCTCAATCTTCTTCTTCTCTGTTGGTATCTCATCTGGAACGATATTCAACAGATTCATGAACTCGGCCTCATACTCGGCCACAGTCTTACTCTCCTGCTTCAGACTCATCAATTTCCTCCTCATTTCCGTGTGAACAGCCGACGAAAAGTACTTGCGGTCAAACCGCACCCAGAAGTCCTGAATAGTGAGAGTATCCCTATCCTCCATGGTGGTAATAGACTCCCACCACTGTAGCGCAGATCCAACTAGCTTGAAAGTAGCTAGCACCTGCTTCTGGACGTCCGTGCACTCATACATACTTAAGTGCCTCTGCATATCCTTCCTCCACTGGCTCGAGACTACCACATCTGAGCTACCTGCAAACTCTGGCGGATGCGCTTTCTGAAAAGCATCACGTACACGCTCCCAAGCAGACGGGAATACATTTGCATGTACTGGCACAACAACCGGCGCCTGCGGTGGTGCCTGCTGAACAACGGCAATTGTGGCATTTACCGCTTGGGCTACTATAGCTACAACCTCAGCGGCGTTCATCATGCCCTGAACTGGAGAGGGCTGGGGTTCGGGCGTTGCATCCCTGGGAACTCGTCGTGCACGTCGTGGAGGCATCTGAAATGAGAACAAAGTTTATAAGTTCGATGTTTATAAACTTAAGATAGCTGAAGAACGGAGCATACACAAAAAGAGTACAGCAGTCCTAAAATATAGGGCTCTATATCAAAGAAACTTAGCGGAAACATAATAAGCCGTCAGATCCTAAAGGACACTAGAACCTGATGCTCTGATACCACCTGTGACACCCCGACTAATTAAATACCGGGTAGCTACTCCTTTATTAAATTAATTCAAAATGCCAAGTTGGTCCAGTTAATAGCATCACTGTCGAAAACATTTTAATGATTACTAACCGCCTAGTATTTAAAAAGTAAGTGCCAAATTTTAATTAAAGTTTGATTAACATGCAACAAGTGTAATAAAGAATAATAACACCATTCACCATAATGAAGTAAATAGAAAGGCCAACACATAACGTAAATAAAATCTGGAGGAAAACTCCTCACTACAAATCCCACAACTGATAAGTAAACTGAATACTAAATCAATACATGCCAAAGTCTAAAAACTGTAATGGAAAGAAGTCTCTAATAGAAATGGGCAACATGCCCTACAACTAATAGATAAAGACTCTGGAATCCAAGTGATAGAAGCGTCTACAAGCAAATCCATGTAGCTTCCACAAAAAGCTACAGCTCGTCACCTGAATGAGTATCCTATGCATGGTATCCTTGTGGCTGGGCACCTAAAATGGTTTTACAAAGAAAAATAGATTTGAAAAGCAAACGGGTCAGAGCCCGAATGTGGAGTTATATTTTAAAAACCTGCAAGTGCTTTAAAAACATTTAAAACATTAAATGCAAAGTACATGTTAGGACGTGCACTCACATGATATTCTCACCTCTCGTCTAACTGTGCACTCCTAACGTAAGTACCCATCTATAACGATCCAAACCACTAGCTAAGTGCTATTCTATCTAGCTAGACTTCCATAGGTCCTACCCTTATTACTCGGTTCTATTAACATTATAACGCTTGTAATTAAGTAGGGGCTTAACGTAAACTCAAATGCTCAATATGCAATATATATCACTATCAGTTAACTCGTTATATTTCTCGAAACAATATCGTAATTATATTCACAACATTAACATGAAGGTTCCCATTAATTAAGTGTATATTAATCTCAACATAAATATACAATATAAGCACCCCGAGAACTAAGCTGTGGTGCACACATACTCTGCTATCCATCCCAGTACATCACGTACATAAGGATTACATATTCCGAATCTCTCAGGAATAGTTCACAGATAACAACATCACAAATAATGGAGGCGAACACAGTCACATCACATGGGTCACGCACATACCTACGCTCCCACGATCAGCGGACTTATTAATATCCCAATAAGTCTTTCTATGACCTATGTTCATCAAGGTAACCAGTCTAAATCCGAGCAACACAAGGATTAGAGGGCCCTAAGCGAACGCAAACCTCCCGTGATAGCAAGTATGGTAGGTATGTCATACACACAATTCATATACCAATACTAAGTAAACACACATCTTAGTAATCCCGTAGTTTAATCGTAGTACATATCGCATTCTCGTACTAACTTATAATTATCGCAATTTATACTATTCCGGTTTAACATCATACGCGCCATAATCTATTCTCACGTCATAGTAGACACTCACGTCTCAACCCAAACGGTTCATTGAATTAAATCTCTCGTATATAATTTACTCCTCGTAATAACCCAAAAGTCCCAAATCTATCCTTACATCATCAAAGGAAGGTTATCTATATCCTCGAACAAGTTTACGGGACTCCAAAAATCAAAACAGTCCAAAAAGGCCCAAACGAGACTGTTCGAACGAGATTCCTCTGTCAACTCGTTAGAAGTCTCGTTCGAACGAGACTGTTCGAACGAGATTCCTCTGTCAACTCGTTAGAAGTCTCGTTCGAACGAGGATGTTCGAACGAGATCCAGTTTGTTCGAACGAATTGTACCTTCTAACGAGATCTCGTTCGAACGAAGTTATCGAACGAGGCTCCCTTTCGTTAGAACGACTGGTCAATTCATTAGAAGCTCGTTCGAACGACCTGGGCAGGGGCTTCTAACGACCTGCCAGTTTCGTCCCAGATTTCTCTACATCTCGTTTTTCACCATTTTTACTCCTCAAATCTCTTCTAAACTAAGTCCCAACAATACTTTAAGGTCTCTAATCAATCCTAATCATCTTATAATCACATCCTATCACGTTTTGAAGGATCAATCCATCCTAACATCAATCAAATTTACAAATCTCTACACTTTTTCCCAATTATTCAAGAACATAAACCCTAACTTTATGAATCATGAATTAATCCAATATAATTCCATTTTAATTTCTTCCAATCACAAATATCAAGAGAATAATCATCTACCTATCATTCTACATGCAATTCTCCTCAAGATTTTCAAGTTCTATGTTCTAAACTACATGGGTTTTCATATTTCACCAAGAACAAACATAAATTTGAATTTTCTAACATGGAAAGAACATTCTCTGAAATTAAATGGAATTAAGTCACTTGCCTTGATTGTCTCTGAGTTTGGTGTAGGTTTAATGAAGCTTTTCTGCAGAATTTCTTCTCTTCTCCAAGCTTCTTCTCCAATGGTGGCTTAAGGTGGCTAGGGTTTTTCTTTGGGAAAGTTGTAAACCTAATGATAGCCTCCGTAGCTTAATGGGTTAATATGGGTTGGTTAGTGGGTTTAGTGGGTCAATTCCCAATCAGATTAAAACTCCCAATTTTCGTCACTTTTAATTCCACAAAATGTAAAATTACCAAAATACCCTTTATGATGCCGGTATGGCCTAAAAATACCCCGGAATCCAAACTACACCCCCGGCTAGTGTTTTCTGACTATCTCGACCCTTCCGGACGCGTTGGCGCACTCAAAACGACCATACGGATAATAGAAATAAAAATCACTTTTATAATTAAAATAATATACCATGACGCGGCGGTCACACGCGTCTCAACAAAATTCTCAAATTGCCGTATATAAATCTCACGACAAATTTCATAATTTAATATTCATATAAAAACACATATGCACATAATCAAATACCAACTCGCATCTCGTTAGTATTTATAACCCGGATTAATTTCCAATTAATACGCATTTAATTAATTAATCCCAAAAATAAATATAGCCAAAAGTACGGGGTATTACAGAGATGACACAACCAAGTTCAATATATGATAACTTGATGTGAGTGTTATATATTAATTTGCATTAAGAAAGTACCCAACTTAGCGCTCCGAAAATGCTACTTACATAGAAAAATCATACAATTTTTTTAATGACTTATATGGCAGTTTTTCGCATCATAACAATCGTACACGGGTCCTTGCCCTGAGTGTTGTGCATGTAGTCATGGAAGTGAGAAATACAGATACTCGTAGAAATATTAGAGAGATGATACTTAAGGAAATCCCTAATGCGAAATAACAAGAACGCTAAGCTGAAAGCGAAATAAGCCGTACAGATCCTAAGGACACTAGAACTTGATGCTCTGATACCACCTGTGACACCCCGCCTAATTAACACCGGGTGATCAGTCCTTTATTAAACTATAATCAAGGTGAACGGTTGGTTCATTCTTAGCATCACTGTCGTAAAAATAACTCTTCCAATTAAACACCCTAATTAATTAAGCTAAGTGTCAAAACCATTTTTTATACATTTGTTTCCAAATTTTATTTTTAAAAACCAACATTTAAAACTTTACATAATCCACAATTTAAGAGTCACACAATAATAACCAGGATATAAATGATCATTCAAGAATGTAACTATCAATAGTAAATCCCAACTTCAAACTACCAAAGAAAAACATTCTGACAGTAATAAGTCCCAAAGTAAAACTACTGAAAGTAAATGAAATATAATCCATCACAAAACCAACTGAATAATGAAAAAGCGACACATGCCCAACTAGATAAAGTAGAACTAGAAGTGGAATCAACAAATGAGGTCGTCTAAGCAAGAGGCCTGTAACTCCCACCTAAGCTGCAGCGCGTTCCTTCCAAAGGATCCTATGCAAGATGCCCCTATGGCTGGGAACCTGTAATATATACATATATACTAGAGAGGAAAGATAGCAGTAAACGGGTCAGAGCCCGATGGTAAAACAGTTTAAAAAAATTTAGTTTAGCAAGTATTTAAAATATTTACTGGCTAATGCAACAACATATTAGTGCGACACTCCCTTGAGAAATTCTCACCTCTCTTCTAATGTGCACACCTATCGCACTAATCTTCCCAACAGTTTAACTTATCTTAACTTAAGTTACTCGCAAGGTTTTCAAACCGACAAATTCAAATATTTAAAAGGTTAAGTTTATTTTAATAGCAAAGTTATCAATTAAACCTTATTTGATAATAAAGTTTCTCAGTAAAATATCATGCTTTTCAAACACTTATACCCAAGTTGTATTAATTATACATATCTCACAAACCATAATTACAGCAGGTAGTTTCCCAATTTCCAGATTTAAATATATATATAAATACTCATAATATATATATTCTAACAGCACCCCGCATAAAATCTATGGTGCAAGCATACTCTGCTATCCAGTCCCCGTATCACTCGTACTAAGGGAAATACTAGTTCAGAATCACTCTCGAACTGTATTAACACAAAACACATACAAAATGAGGCCAAACATAGTTCCAAGTCACTAAGAGGATAGCACATACCCTCACGTCTCTTAGGACTATCTGACTATCTATTCGATATCCTGTAGCAAGGATTTCTATCTTCTAGGGTACGAGTCAATATCCCCCATAAAGGTCCCATCGAGATAAGACTGTCCCAACGTAACCTCAGGGATAGCAAGTAGCACGGGCATGATTTTTACACACAATTAAAATATATGATCAATCATAGAGTCATATAGATATATAACTATTCACATTCATAAGTTAGGTACGCCCACGGCCCAACATTTTATTATTCCATTCTTAGTACATTTTTATTCGATTATTTCTTATAACGAACTTATTCATTTTCCTTTTTCGATATTTAAATTATTCCAACTCACTTTCTGGTCTCTCGAAATATTCTCTTTACCTAAGTACAATTTCAGTAGGCCCTCTCTTAACATCTAATCCAACTCCTAGACATTTCAGTGATTAGGTCTACACACATTAAATTTCGTAGGTATGAATCTTTCCCGTTTACCCTTCATTTTCCCATTTCATTAAAGTTCCACTAAACGGGGTTTACCTTGATCCTACTGGTCCTTTTTAGGTTTCATTATGTCCTAATAACATTAGTCAAGATTTATTACGCATTTAATCGGATTAAGCCAACGAAAGGAAAAATCTAGTTTTTCCCAGGAGGGGACGATCGATCGATAGAAAGGGGTCAATCGATCGAACCTTCGATCGATCGAAGCTCTTGGCTCGATCGATCGATCAAGCAGGTATGGCGAAAACTGCAGAATACCAGTTACGGGTTCTATCATCCAACATCATCCAAATCCAAATTTTTAACTCCCAAACTCCCAGAAATTTATACCACAAACATTATAAACCCAAATGAGCAATATTCTACGTAAGGCCGGCATGCGAGTTTTCATCAAGATTCATAGATAAAAAGGGGCAAAACGTATATAATTCTCATGAACCCTAGAAATTTATTTAACTTAGTTCTTCTTATTCTTTTCCCAGAATTTCTACTTCTAAACCAATATAAATTCGTGGTTCAACCTCTACGTGTGAAAGGGATTTCCAGATTTATGTTTATATCTCTACAACATGTGATTTCTAATCTCCAACATGGGTTTTCTTTCATAAAAACTCATCCTAATCAACCCTAAACTAATATGAATGAAGAATTAACTAAATTAAGCAAGATAAATACTTGCCTAGGAATTTTTGCTTCTGATTTGTGGATGAAATCAGTGTGGTTGTGACCTTGTGACGTGATCTAGCGTTTGGCGGTGATGGCGGTGCAAACAGAGTTCTTGGCCTAGAACTCCTTGGTAAGCTCTTCCTTTCCTTCTCCGATGGTCGTCACTTGTTTTTGGTTATGTTAACCCTAGAAGACAACCCTAATCATCTGATATAACCTTACAATTTTCGTGGGTTTTCAGGCCTAAAAATGTAAAATGTCCAAAACGCCCTCCAGGGGTGTTAATTAGGCCTAAAAATGCCCCGAGACCCAAACTAAACCCCTGGGTACATTATTTTGACTATCTCGACCCTTACGAACACTTTGGAGCACTCAAAATGACCATACGGGTGACTTATAATTTATTCACTTTTATTAATCAACATTTAGTCCCGTCACGACACGGGCGCGTCCCGACTTAAATTTCCAAAATTGTCATTTTATTCACTCGTGACATTTAATAGAACCAATATTATATATTACTTTGCTCATTAGTAATATTCAACAAGTTTCCAATGATTACTAACTCTCGTCACGTTAGTAATTATAAAAAAAATAATTAATTTGCAAATTTATGTTAAATTAATAAGACATTAAATTTAATAAATCCCCAAAATTTAGAAAGCATAAAAATACGGGGTATTACATGAATGAAGTTACAGGAGATTGTATGCTTATGGACAATCAAAGCTTGCTAACATATTTCATGCTAAGGAGCTAGCAAGGCACTTAAAGGAAGAAGGGGTGGATATAACTACTAATTCACTTCATCTAGGAGGAATTCCAACAAATATTTTTCATCACCGCGGCTTTATTGATGGTGTGGTCAATATGATTCGTAAATTTGTTCTTAAAAATGTTCCAGAGGGAGCAACAACTACATGCTACGTGGCATTCCATCCAGAAGTTAAGGTGGTTAGTAGTGCATATTTTTCGGATAGAAATAGATCCAAGCCGAGCCCTCGGGCTGAAGATGCAGAATTGACCAAGAAACTGTGGGATTTTAGCTTAAACTTAATGAATCCCAAGTATTTAATTTAGACTGGGATGGTAACTGATAGCGCGCGAGAGGTGTGCACGTGTAAAGTGCACAGTTGTTGTTTTCTGTCTCGCCGTGACTATACAAACAAACCTAAATTACTACTACACTTGTGAGGCAAGCACAACGGTAAGTCATGTATCGAAAATCCACAGGGACGAGTTGCTAGAATTTATAAGATTCAATAGTCCGAAATAAAAGTGTAAAAGATGATTACAAACTAAAAAGGAAAAGATGTATGAAAGGGAAATATTAATCTAGGCGAGTGTATTAAAACTAGATTAACAGAGCGGTAAAAACTATAGGTTACGTCGAATATCCCTCATCCGAGTTAATTTGTATAAAATGGATACATGGGTCGATGGGTTATTTAGAATGCGTCTCGTTTCGACATTCAATTGAACTAAGGGTTGTCATTCCCCTAAATTCGCATAAAAAGCCTCATAAGATTTGGGCGTCAACAAATATCCCCAAAATTACGCACGAAAGGTCGTAAGCACGGGACATACATGATATGCTCCGTCAAATCACATAGGCGCAATAACTAGGACAATGCACCTGAAATAAACCCGTAAACACCATCACCAAAGCCAAGCATCGCGTCAACTCGAGTGAGTTCAATTCAAACACAACCTAATTTAAATTACCTAGAAATCCTGTTAAAACGCGATAAATAAAGCGATAAAGAAATGTGATAAATCTACACTAGAAAGCACGGGAAGAAAGCACGTAAACCTAATTAGAAAGCATGTAAATTACACTACAATACAAGAAATAATGAAATACAACTATATTAATGGAAATGGAAGATGGTAGCACAATCTTACAAGCCCAAATGGGTGTCAATCCAAGAAGAAAAGAGCTCTCAAACCTCCAAACCCTAACCTATCCTACCTAAAAAGAATTATCTTTGTTTTTACATAAAAAATACTTTATATAGTAAATGGAATTAAATTAGAAAAGAAAAGAAAAAAGAAAAGAAAAGAGCAAAATATCTACAAAAAATAAGGGATCGATCGATCGACCCCTTTGGTCGATCGATCGATGGTTGAATTCGTGGAAAAATACTGAAGGATCGATCGATCGATCAAGCATGGGTGAGCCAAGGCAGGCATTGCATTGTTGTTTTCTTCTCTTATCCTCCTCTTTTGGTTTCATTATTTTTCCCTCCGTTGAAATCGCCGTAACTTCATCATACGGACTCGGAATCGTGCATCGTTCATGGCCACGCGAAGCTAGCGAGGAGGGCTACAACTTCCATATAGATGTTGGGCAAGGTGCCTAAGCTCTAAAAAAGACTAAAATTCCCTTGAACGTGCGATCGCGTACGAAAATCGAGCAGAATGCGTCCGAACTTCACACTTAGCATCCAAATACCTCGAAAAGAACAATTAACCCCTGCAAAACATGTTAATGTAGAAATCCGAGGTTGTCTAGTTAACGAGCATAAATATAGGGAATAAGATACCCAAGGGGGCTAAAATGCGTCCGTTCGGAGGATGAAATACACAATATTTGCGTATTATCAGTAACCTCATGGGGATTGATTTGGAAAATTTTCATCCTAGATTATGCATTAGAATACCTATTGGCATGGTACCTGCTATGTGGCATTCCATCAACAAGTTAAGGTGGTTAGTGGTGCATATTTATCATATAGCAACAGATCCAAGCCGAGCCCGCTGGCTGAAGATGCAGAATTGGCCAAGAAATTGTGGGATTTTAGCTTAAGCTTGACGAATCCCATGTAGTTAATTGAGACTGGGATGGTAACCTCATGGGGTTTTATTTGGAAATTTTTTATCATAGATTATGCATTAGAAGACCTATTTCCATGGCACTAAAAAACTAAAACTTCTTAGCAGTTTGATATCATGAGATTGTGAATGACAAACATTTGAATCAGAATTATAATATATAATAAGCATGCAATGGCAAACATTGGTTGCTGCTTTGGATGGAAAAAAAATCATAACATCTAAACATCAATAATTAAAAAAAACATTGTTTTGCATTTGTCCCATGAGTATAATTAGACCTAATCCCCCTGGCATGAGCATTAATCCTACTTGTACCTTAGACATTCCAGGGTTGGGAGGTCAAGCCTAAATTTTTATCCTCTAATAGAAATTATGAAATTATAATAGAGAATAAGGTCACCCACACCCCCAGAAAAAATGGGTTTAACTAAGGTTTGAGAAAACACGACCCCAACTTAGCCAATTAGTACCATCAAGCATCGTTGTGTTGACAACCCATCAAGCATCGTTAAGGGCCCAAAATGTCAAAAGACTAGATTAAATATTATAATTACTAATATTTTATACATCAAATCACCTAAGTATATTTTTATCCCACAATATTCTATAATGATGCACATAGGAAACAAATAGAACAAAACATGTTAAGAAGATTACTTCCCATCATAAACACAGATTTGGTGACTGAACTAACAAACTTGTGATGTACAAGGTAAAACATGTTCTCCAATATGACCCCATAACAAGGATTTGGTGAATAAATGAACAAACAAGCTCATGGAATATAAAGTAATAATGTACTATAATATGACCAAACATGGATATGATAATTAATTGAACAAACAAGCATATAACATATTTGGTTCCTTTTGTCTAATGGTGTGTCTGTCATGCCATATATGTGCCCCGTATCACCTCATGATTCATACATTGAAATATCTAATAAGTCCACAATGGAACTTTTTAAACCTTTCTGTTAAGAAAAAAATAATTCACAATTCCATAATCAAAGGAACAAGAGATGATAAGGGTACAGTTAGACCATATGCTAGAACAAACACATAATATTTCACAGAAATGCACAATGCAACCCCCATTATGGTTGAAACTTCAACTGGGATTAGTAATCTGACTGTCATCTTTGTTGAATACACTCTAGCATATGGTATTGCCATCAACAATGTGGAATATGTTACACACAATGCATCCCCCTGTGTTGTCACTACTATGTCTAGAACTCCAACTCAGATTAATACTCGTTCCCCAAACATTGATTTTTTATCAAACTTTCCTACATAATTCATGGGCTAACTTGATGGATGAGGAAAATAATGAGGAATTGGATATAACTTCTACCTGTGAACATCTTATAAACAATAAAATGCTTAATGCAATTTTTTATGTTCTTAATTATGGTATTGTACATTCTATCACCCCTGCCATTATTTATGTTATTTATTTCTATCCTTTGTAGAGGTATTCTTCTCGATCATGGTCTGAGGACATCCAAATGGTCTTATCCAAATACTAAATCGAAAGAAGAAAAAAAATTGAGGCCAAAGAGAGACTTTCTGCTGTAAGCAAAGAGGGGTACAATCTTAGAAGCAATTCTTTGGTTCCTCAATGAATGTTATCTACTATAATATTAAGAAATTAGATAACTCCCCATCCTAATTAGATCTGAAAATCACGTGTGAGTCCCATAAGCCTAACCTTCTTTGCATTTCTGAACCAATGACCTCCTTCTCCAACATTCCTCATTTCTATTGTAACTCTATTGGTATGAAACCTCTTGATGTCAACAATAGGGATCTTCTTCTACCCAATATATGAATTCTCTCAAATAATGTTACTCTAAGCCTAAATATTCTTTCTAATGATGATATAAATATTACCCTTTCCTTCTCTTATGTCCATATACACTGTGTTATGACTTTTGTCTATGCCTCTATAGATTATGAATCTTGAACAACCAACTGTAGATGGTTTAGAAGGTCAAGGTAAGTGTTTGGATGATAATCGGGTTCCCATTGTGGTGGATGTTGTGGGAATATGGAGGAATCACATGGAGACCGATCTTCTTCCATGAGAAGGGAGAGAACATAAAGTTCTCAATGTTCTCCCTTGTTAACAAAGGAGTTCTCGAAGATAATTTGGATGGACGAAATACTGACCAACTTATTACCACCATTGAAGAAGAATTTACCCCAGTTCAAGCTAGAAAGAAAAATAGCATGCAAAGTTCCGAGTTGAACCCTAAAAATAGTGAGAATGCTCAAATTAACTCACATATAACTCCTTTTGTGGTTAAAGATGACACTCTTCAAGATGTTAATTCAATGACTAGAGTGATGGATATTGAATCAAATGGTATTAATGAAGATAATATCTATCTTTTCACGGCACTAAATATAAAGGAAAATAATGCTTTAAAATATAATCTTAGGACTCCTTCCTGTAGATCTAGACCTCATAGATATTCGTCGTAGTTTTATAAATATATTCTCATGTATTTGAGTTATGAAATTCTTTGATTCTAATAAAATAATTTTGTAATGTTTTTTCACTTTCCCACTTTCCCCATAACTTGGTATCTTTGTATAACATTCTTATCTTTCATTGTAGGACCGCTATTATGACAACATGTGTCAGGGAAGACTAATGCTAAGTATTAAAATGTTTTATGTTTGAAATAAACATTATGATTTGTAGAATTAAATTTCAAATACTCCATCATGGGTAAGATTAGTTTTGTTTCAATTATGATTTTATATGTCTAAATATGTAATAGATGCAATCTAGTACAAGGACTAACAAAAGCTCACGTCTCGCGAGAGGTTGAAAATTATTTTGGTTATACTTCAGCGTCTTACATTGCCTAGAATTGCAACAAATCGTACCGATGGTCTTGAACTCTATGGGGAACCATCTGTCACGTGTATGACAAATAGGTGAGTGGAGACAAAAGGATTATATACCACAGGTTCATAACATAAAAGCTACCCTAAATTCGTATAATTGAAAAAACGTCGCAATAAAATTATTATTATCTCATCATAAACAATTAGCACTCATAATTAAAAAGAGATGAATGGAAAAAGATTTTGAAGGTTGGAGTGGTGGGGTTGGCAAATCCTTTTAAGAAATTCTACTCTCAAACATTAATATTTAGTGACCTACAACATGAACTTAAACATGTGAGAGCAAACAATTAAATTGAAATACCTTGAAAATCCAAGAGGGTTCATTAGTATTACAAGACACCACAAAGCTATTCCTTATCAATTATACATAATAACGTCAATATATATAGAAGATACTCATATTAAAACTAAAGGTGGAAATCTAGGTTACTCGTGTCTTTATTGTGTTACTTGGTTTGGATTTGAGTACTACGTTTTTTTAATAATGAATTTAAAATGAGCTCCTTTATTAATTGTGTCACCTTGTGAAATCATAATAAGGTTGGCTAAAGTGCGTGACATCAAAAATTTCCAACTCCTAAGTAAGACCATCAATGTTGTCAAACTCTAATGCACTGATAAAAAAGGTAAATGAATTCGAATCGCACCCAAATTGGGTGCAATTCTCCCCCGATTCTCCTCCGATTCGCACTCATTGCAAGTACATTTTTTAAATTAAACACAATAATGGATTTTAAATTCTTCATGGGTTCTATAAGATTGGATGTAGTTATATTTATCAAAAAATCCATTACTGTCAAACAAAAGTCATATTTATCAAAATGACGATATAATTGCCTAGGTGCTTCACAAACCGATGGGGTAAAAGGGGATATGATCACATTTGTACACATACAATTTAGATTTAATAATATATACACTTTACAATCATGTTACACCCGTGTGTGGAACTTAAAAAGTTATTAAATGTAATAAGATAACACAACATTAATAAAAATATAAAAACTAATGAATATAAACAATATCGTTGAAATAATAAAGAATATTAAAATAGTCGCATTTGTACCTATTCACATCAAATTTATACGTGACTAGTTTTAAATGCATCCCAAAAAATTCTCCCCCAACACCACATAATGCATAAAAATCATTGTACATCTGGTAGTTTTAGTTTAAGAGACAATACAATGGTGCTAAGGAGAAATTTTTGGGGTGCCTTTAACACCATCGTTTACAATGGTATCAAATTTCACCCATCACCTCCAAGCGCTTTTTTTAAAACCAACCCATGAGAACCGTTCTCTAAAACTTGATCCCTCGCAGAACTTGATGTCTTGTCATCTTTTTTTCTCTTATTTAGCAAGGAGATATATCTTGAAACATAACTAAAAAAGAAGAAAAAAAATCCTGAATTTGGAATTGAAGGTCTTAATAAGAAGTGGATTCAAGGCTAAATGATCTTGACAAAAAAGCTCACATTTCCAGAATCTCACAAGTCTTATGTATATCTATGGACATAAATACAAAATTTCAATACAATCTCAGCCCTAGAATAATAAATTGACATTAATGAAAACAACTGGATATTATCTCACAAAATAAACACGAAACAAAATTATAATTCAATCACAAGTAATTTGGTAAAGCAAATGAAATAATTTTTTGTTTTCAATGGTGAAAATAAATTTATATGTTCGACACATACACAAACAGCATACATAAATAACATTAACGAAAATATAGAAACAAATATAATTGGAAACACAAATCAAATAAAAAAACAAGAACGACACTTCCCTAAAGTCAACCAAGCTGCCATAAATTTAATTAATATTTAGTTTTTGTCATTGATCGAACTAGAAAGGGGGAGAGAGTCGAAGAAGTGAAACCTCAACAGCTTCGATGATCTACTAGCGACATGCTCCATATTTCGATCGAGAACAAATTGATTGATTTCGAAGAATAACAGAGATCGCTCAAAACTTGAGGATTGGGCTTTCAATTCTACGTTTTCTGAGGCATCTGGTAGGTCGCTTAGGGGGAAGTGTAAATTTGGGAGAGCAAAAAAATGCGCGGGAGAGAGAAAAAAATAAGGCACTATTTTTTTTCACGAAATATTGTGCATACTATTATTCAAACTATACCGCTCCGGTTATTTTTTCTTAAAAAAATTATAAAACATGATGTAAAGTTCTTAGCATTTTACAATAATTCCCGCATTTTATCATCACTTAGATTAAACCCCCCTAAATTTTTGGTACTTGATAGAAAATGACGGAAAATGTATTTTTCCCGACACTTTTGACAAATGTCGCAAAATAATTACCGGGAAAAGTCCTTTTCCTTGTAGTGTTGAATATCTCGACCGAGATTCTTGGCATTTGATTTGACTACATTTGTGAGTATCATCCTCCAACTAAACTTCCCGTGTAGAATTAAGTTACGATTTGGGTCGGGCTAAATTACTCAAGTTATCTTGGTTGTCTACTCTCATGAACATGTAAAAAAAATGGCCCCCACAATTGCCCCTGAAAGCTTTGGGCCAATAACCATGGGCCAATAGATTTCAACCGGGTCGGAGGTCCAAGCCTAAAAATGTAATGAGAGTCCGTGGTGGCCTCTTTGTAATAATAAGGGCACGCTTGTCTTAAAAGTTGTAATAACAAGGGAAGGCTTGTTTTAAAAGAGAAATCGAAGTGCCAAAATCTTCTTAGGAAGTAGAAACTCATCATTTGAGTGTTCTGGTGATCAGTTGTTGCTTACTCAAGAGTTTGTTCACTATTTTTGGCCGTTCTTGTGCATACTCCATTCCTAAGCTCCCCTTTTGCTTCAAAAGTTGAAGTTTTCCTCCTTTTGTGCTTTCTCAAAGCTTCGTTATCGCCTATAAGTTATACTATCCGCCTCTTCTTAGTTCTTTTCCCCTGTATTAGCTAGTTACTGTAGTTAGGGTTTCTTCTTATTCAGTAATGGCGGTGTTAGATGGTAAACCTATAGATGAGTTTAGGCGCAAGTATAACATCCCTAACTCAAGGGGGAATTGTTCGTAGAGTTTATGGGGGGCATTGAATTTACACCCTGCTGATAACTAAAGGGGGTTTGACATTTCCCCAAAAATAAGGTGTTCCTTAGATTTTTAAAGTTCTTTACCATTGTTCCTGCTCAATGTGCCCCCAACGTATGGACGATAGTAAACAGTGTCCATAGGATAAATACTCTTTATGGAACAAAGTTGGGTCTTGCTGAGATATGTTATTATTATATGTTCTCAAAGACCAAAGATAGTTTATTGTATTTGAAAACCATAAAAGTCGAGCGAGTTCTGGTGGTAAATCTTTTAGATTCCCACAAACACTACTGGGAAAGTGGGTTAATTTCAAGGAACTATCAGAACCCTCCACTATTGTAAGGGGAGACACCACGTGACCTTCCCATTTTTTTACTATAGAGAGGACGAAATAGGTCGCTTCCTCTTTTTTTCTTTCTGCTAACTTCTTGTGGATTCTTCTCATTCTTGTGGATGATATTACTCTTCTTTGTTATTGTATCTCGTGCCATGAACTATGATACTAACATTAGGGAAATTAATACTGAAGAGATCGTAAAGGCCTGGAGCATAAGGGAGAGATCGGCAAAAGGTGAGCATCCCAAGTCGGCAGCCTTTCTTTTAGAATACAAGAACATAGGTACCGGCTTCATTGCTCAACTAGTCTACCCGGTCCTAATTTTAAAGGCTCCAAAGGTAGGTCCTTTTAATACAGTTCTTTTTTTAGGAGGAAATTTATGAACAAAAAGAAAAGGAAGAGAGTGAAGAAGAGAGAAGAGGAGGAGTAGAAGTAAGAGGAGAAGAAGAAATAGAGGAATGATAGGAAGAAAAAAGAAGAAGAAGAAGAAGAAGAAGGAGAAGAAGAAGAAGAAGAAGAAGAAGAAGAAGAAGAAGAAGAAGAAGAAGAAGAAGAAGAAGAAGAAGAAGAAGAAGAAGAAGAAGAGGAGGAGGAGGAGGAGGAGGAGGAGGATATGGCTCCTCTAGTTAAGAAGAGGAGGTTAAGGCTTCCTAATGGTCATGACGATCATGTGGTCCTTTATCTTTAAAGGTTTCTGGAACAGACTCTTCCAAGGGCAGTGGTTTCGGCCCATCTGATAAAGAAAGAGATCAAGAGAAGAAGAGAGAGAAAATAAGAGAAGAATAAGAGAGGGAGAGAGGGAGAGAGAGAGAGAAGAGCAAAAAGGGAAAGAGAGAGAGAAGGCTAAAGCTAAGAAGAAGTTATCCTTGTAATCTATTAGAGTGCCCACCATCCCTAATCTTCAAGGGGCTAGCGTGGGTGATTCCCCTTTTTTGGACACTAACCTCCTGAAGAGGTCGGTGCTCACTGCTGATCGTGAGCGTTCCTTGAGGTTGGGGCCAACTCAACTTCCCCTCAGAACTACACAGGTAATGACTCTGGTAAGTCTTTTCTTTCTTTTTCTTTTCCTTTACTCTTCCTCATTTATGTTTTGATTCTCTGTTATTCTTCTTCTTTTTGCAGATGATGTCTGATTTTACCACCCTCCTAGATAATCAATATGACGGTCCAAATGTGAGGAAGAGCTGAACAAAGCCTTAGAGGTCAATAAGGTCGCCCTTGTCACTGCTCTCCAGGTGTGGGAGTGTGAGACGAGTGGGATGTCTAAGGCCTATGATGCTCTAGGGGCTTTTCAGATGGTAATGTTTGCTAAGAAGTCCGAATTAGTGGAGGCTCACAAAGATTTTACTAGAAAGGTAGCCAATTTGTAGGGAGACTTTCTCAAGCCAAGGATGATAGTTATCGTGAAGGTTTTGATAAAGCTTACTAGGACATTGAACGCAAGATGGCTTATGCTTGCAAGGTCTACTTTAAAAAGAATGGGACCAGGGTTTGAAGGCTATTGGAACACCTACATATTTTAAATTTTTTGGCCTTCACTCTCCTGGTCCTGACCCTTATGTTGAGGAAAAAGAGGGAGAAGGTGGTGACCAGGCTGCTTACAACACTCAGATTGTTCCTGCTGCAGTTGGCGGGAGAGCTGGTGTTGTCCAAGAATAACAAGTGGTCGACAGGGGGGAAAACCATAGTTGGGGAAGACCAGGTGAAAGACTAGGGCTCCTGTAGACTAGGAGTTTTCATTTTCCTTGAGAAATTTTTAGTCATGTTGGTCTGTACGCTTATTTTGAAAACTTCATGTATTGTCCATTGGCCTTCTATTTATTTTATGTGATAGTGAAATTCCCCCTTTTGCTCATGTGTTTACTTATTTTCATTTATTATAATATACTTGCTTATGGTTTGAAGTGTATCATTTGTAGTCTACTGATTTAGATCGCTATATTTCTCCCAATACTCAACTAGGGAGAATTCTTAGGCCTAATATCAGCCTACAAGCTTGTAAATCCTTCATGGAAATCTGCAAGTCAATAAGAGCTAGGAACGAACAATACAAAAACCAGCCTGAAGTGATCGTAAAATTCAAGGATAACCTCCAAGAGATGGAGGAGATAGGGGTCTATGTTTAGGAGGAAGTTAATTCTCCGAGGGCCTAATTACTGGAGAGGACTGAGGTCTACCAAGTGGGCGAGGTCTTGCAGTCCAAAAATGATGCTCTGTAAAAAGAAGTGGCGATCTTGAAATCTTTTATAGGGGTGGATAAAAGATAATGTCAAAAAGCTAAGATACTCATTTAAAGTGGAACCCAAAGAGGTCTAGGGATAAGGTTATAATGCTGGTTGGACAGATGCCCCAGCAAAACTCAAAGAGACTGAAAGTCATGCTTTTTCTCTAGGATGGTTGAGTGCTCTTAAAGAGGCGAGAACTCCAAAAGAATCCAAGATCTGGTATAAGTACCAGGTTCAATGTCCTACATATTGCCATAATCTTTTCTCGAGAGACAATGAATGGATTTCATCCGATGATATTCCTCCCTAACTCTTGGATCAGGATCTCGATGAAGATGTCGAAGAACTTGCTCCAAAGCTAGACGATGGTCAAAGGGCAGATGTAGAAGAATATCTTGCTGATGCCCTAGCCCCTCTTAGGCTTTTATATATCTCTTTTTGGTCTTGTGATTGTAACCTTATATTATAATAAAATGAACTTTCTTATGTTTTGAGCGTATGCTGACTACACATATTTTAATTTTACATGCTCGTAGGTTACTTAGCACTTTTATTGACCAAAATGATATTGATTGATCGATTGTAGGCTTTAGGCAAACTCATACTTAATTTAAATCATTTTGGGCTTTTTTATAATTGACTAAATGATGTTTAAGTGTGGGAATTATTCCTTTCATATGTTTGAACATTCTCCCAGTCAAATATGCCTGAGCAGTATCATTCCATTCCCGCTACCTTTTACGTCGTGTCGTCACACTTCCTTAGGCCTAAGTGAGATGATGTAGAGAATGTACCTGATTATTGGTCAATCCACCCAAGCAGGTTTTTTTACATCCAACAGATGTTGGCGACTAACCAAAGTTAGCTTTATTACCTAAGGATCCCCTGTAGGGATTTTGTTGTTATCAGGGCAACTCATGAGGCCTCTTGTGTTAATAATAAAGGCCTGAGGGTAATTCAAAGTGTTTGTATTTAACTTGCTAATCGTACTCATAAAATATTCTAGACATGCAAAAAGGATTTATCAATGGAAAAGGTGCAAATTAATGAGGTATAATCAAGATGAGTTAAGCAGCCAATGTAAACTTTAAGGATAGATGAGCCAATCCGACCTTTATTCATGCAAATTATCTTAAAAGATAAAAAAAGATCTAAAAGAAGAAATTCTTGAGGTTGGTTGCGTTTCATGCTCTTGATATCTCCTTGCCTTCCAGCGTTTCCAGATGATATGCTCCCTGAAGATCATCTCTTATCACTCTGAATGGTCCTTCTCAATTTTACATCTCATGGTTTTATAGCACTTCCGAGGAATTTTCACAGGATATAGTCTCCTATTGAAAACTTCCTCGGATTGACCCTTCTGTTGTACTGCTTATCCAGTTGCTATTGGTAGGAGGCCAACTTGATCAAGGCTAGTTCTCATCGCTCATCTGCTAGGTCAAGTTTAGTGCATAAGGCTTCATCATTGAGGCATTGGTCGACCAGTGTGGTTCTCATAATAAGGAAGCCTGCTTCCATTTGGATGACAGTCTATATGCCGTAAGCGAGGGAAAATGGTGTTTCCCCAATTGGTCTCCTAGGCGTTGTGCAATAGTCCCATAGAACATGAAGGAGTTTATCCAACTAAGCGCCCTTAGATTTTTCCAATCATTTTTTTATTCCATTGATCATGATTTTGTTGGAAGTCTCCACTTGCCCATTGCTTTGGGGATACCCCACATAACCGAAGTGGTACTTGATGTCGTTCTAGTCACAGAAAGCTTGGAAGAAACCACTTTCGAATTGTGTACCGTTATCATAAATGATGGTACTTAGTATCCCAACTCGAGTTATAATTTTTCTCCGTATGAATCTGGTCATGTGAGAGTCTCAAATGTTTACCAATGGTTCTGCCTCAACCCATTTAGTGAAGTAATCAGTGGTGACCATCAGGCACTTAAGATTTTCCGATGCAGTAGGTAGCGACCCCACGATGTTTAATCCCTATTGGGTGAATGGACATGGACTAATAAGTGACTTTAGGCCACTCGTGGGCTAGTGAACCATGGGCGAGTGCTTTTGGCACTTTTCACATTTGTAAACATATGTGCCAATGTTTTTCTGCATGTGAGGCCACCAATATCCTTCCTTGATTTCTCGAAAGGCTAACGATCTTCCACCTATGAGACTTTTGTATATGTCTTCATGAAGTTTACTAAGTACTTTCTCGGCATCTTGTGGGTGAATGCAATGGATGTAGGGGCCTGTAAATGACTTCTTATAGATTTTGCCCTCAGGGTTAAGGTAGAAATGAGCAGCCTTAACTTTGATTTGATGGGCTAACCTATTGTCGTCTGGCATTGCATCGCTTCGTAGATAATTGATGATGGGGTCCATCCAACTTAGGACTTTATCTGTGAGGAGGACTTACTTGACTATGACTATATGATCGATACTAGGTTGTGCGAGGAACTCAATCTGTATTATCCTTTTCAAGTTAGAGTCAATTACTGAGCTTAGTGATACTAAGGCGTCAGCATGATAGTTATGTCCTTACGGGAAATTATGAATCTCCACCTGCTCAAAATCTCCCATAATTCCTCTA
This sequence comes from Sambucus nigra, assembly GCA_949130495.1. Lineage (NCBI taxonomy): Eukaryota > Viridiplantae > Streptophyta > Magnoliopsida > Dipsacales > Adoxaceae > Sambucus > Sambucus nigra. Next base: position 161,767,820 of record OX422217.1, read on the forward strand.
ACTACGTCGAGGTATGCTTCCATTCGATCATCTTTGGCATTAAAGTATCCATTTACATGCATATAGACCAGTTTGGAATCACCAAATACATTGAGGCATCTTTCCACTAAGAGGAATTTGAGTAGTTTGGCTTTTCGCAAATCGACGATCAATGGTTGATACTCTTCTTTATTTCTGAAGGCTTCAAATCCTAGCCTAATACTGCTCGATTATTGTGTCTTCAGGGGTAAGGAGAACAATACCTACTCCTCCCCCCTTATAATTTGAGGCTCTATCAATATGCAATGTCCAATATTTGGATGTTGCATCACATGTGACTAATTGTTCTTCATTGATCTAATCTTATGGTCGATCTCCTGTGAACTCAGTAATAATATATATTAGGATCTATCATTTGATCGTCGTTCTGGGCTGGAAGTGGATGTCAAATCTTTTCAGCTCGAACGACCACTTCAAAGACTCCCAGAAAGGTCATATTTTTATAGAATGACCTTGAGTGGGTAAGAGATAATTACTGTTATGGAATGACTACAAAGTAGTGCTTCAACTTCCTTAAAGCGATCACTAGGTAATATGAAAGATTTTCTAGAGGCAAGTGTCGTTGTTTAACATCTAGTATCATCTTGCTAGCATAGTAAATCAGATGTTGTTCTCCCTTCTTTTCACAAACTAAAGCGGAGCTCACGGCATGGTCTGATACTACTAGGTAAAGGTACAGTTGTTCTCCATCGTCTAGAATTACCAACAGTGGGGGATTACTAAGGTAAGACTTGACCTCTTCCAAAGATTGCGAGTAGTCTTTGCTCCATACTAGGCCTTTGCCTTTTTTAAGGGCTGGAAGAATGGTCGATAGCGCTCTGAAGACTTGGAGATGAAGCAATTAAGTGGAGCGATCATTCCAGTAAGCTTTTGAACATCTCTCAGTGTCTGAGGGGGCGGGACCTTAGTGATAGCATCGATTTAATCTACATTGGTCTCTATTCCCCTTTTACTCACCAGGTAGCCTAAGAATTTTCCTAACTGGAACCTGAATGAACACTTCGTTGCATTAAGCTTCATTCGGTACTTCCTGAGGATTTCGAAGGTTATTGCTAAGTCTAAGAGGTGATCGGATTTATTCTTTCTTTTGATGAGCATGTCATCGATGTACACTTCCATCGTCTCTCCCATATGTTTGCTAAACATCTCGGCTACCAATCTTTTGTAGGTTGCCCCAGCATTCTTGAGGTCGAAAGGTATGACTTTATAGAAGTACAAACCAACTGAGGTTACAAAGGAGGTCTTATCTTTTTCGGGATCATATAAGGGGATCTGATGATATCCTGAGTAAGTGTCAAGGAAGCTCAACCTTAGGACATGCCCTATTGATGTCAGTAAAATTAATGCACACCCTCCAACTGCCAATGCTTTTGGGTACTACCACTGGGTTAGATAACCATATGGTGAACTGAACTTCCCTGATGGATCCTACATCTAGTAGATTTCCTACCTCTTTCTGTACTACCTTGGCCTTTTCGGGCGACGTTCGATAAGCCTTTAGAGTTATGGGTTTAAAAGTTAGATCGACGTATAGGAGATGGCATGCCAAGCTGGTTTTTATCCCAGGTAAATTGCAAGGTTCCCATGATAAAATATATATGTTGCTTGTAAGGAGTGCAACCGATTCCCTTTCTCCTGATCGGTAACAACTGATCTAATAAAAATCTTCCTTTCTCTCAAGTTGTCATCGGCTATAACTTCTTCAGGCTTTCAACGACCCTCTCTGTGGGGTGGACCATGGTCTCTTCCACCCCAGGTCGACCATACCATAATTGCTATTTAGAGAGAATTTCCCCTTCCTAGGATTTCTCCCTATTATTTTTGGGCTCCTTCTTTTTCTCTTTCTTCAGGCGGATGGCTGGGATGAAACATTTTTGGGTTGTAGCTTGGTCGCCACAAGTTTTGACCACTCCACGATCTGTAATGTATTTTAGCTTTTGATGATAAGTGGATGGAATAGACCTCATGGCGTGGAGCCAACCTCTTCCCAAAATAGAATGGTATGGGGACTCGATGTCCATAACTAAGAACTCGATTAATTTCGAGATGTTCCCTGCCCGGACTGGCAAGGTGATCTTTCCCAATGGCATGGTAATACTTCCTGGGAAGCCAACCAATGGAACAGTGGCATTTTTTAGGTAGGTGAAATTTAACTTCAGCTTATAAAATAAGTCCAGATACATCAATTCAAATGAACTCCCCTGGTCCATTAGTATCTTATCAATATCCCAGTTAGCAATTATGAGCGTGATTACTAAGGCATCATGATGGGGGGTCCTTACCCCGACCAAGTCTTCTTTTATGAATACTATGTGCTTCGTGTAATCAACATCATCTGGTCACCGATGCTTTCCAACCTAAGTTTTGGATGGATCGATCTGAAAAGCTTCCATCATGGTTGTCACCATCTTGAGTTCCATTCTAATGGCATTGCCCTGAATATATTTGAGGTCGGATGCCACATGAATGACTGTAAACTTGTGTCATACATCATCATTGAGGACATTGTCTGGCTTCTGGTCACCATTGGCTGCGACCTTCACTGTCTTCTTATCAACGTACTCGCAAAGGTGCTCTGCCTGAACTAGCTCTTCCAGATGTTACTTCAGAGCTTTGCAATTATCGGCTTGGTGACCCCCCTCCTTATGGAATGCGCACCTCAGTTCGTTATTTATCTTGGTTGGATCGCCTCCCATCTTCTTAGGCTATTTAATGAAGGTCTCATCCTTGATTCTGCTGAGAATTTTGTAAATGGGTTCCTTAAAGACTGTGTTAACAGTCTGGAACGCCTTGGAGGGGTCATTCTTACTTTTACCTTTGGAGCCATTCTTGCCCCCATTCTTGCTTCCCTTTTTTTGGGTGTCATTCTTCTATGTCCCCTTGTTCAACTTCGATCAACCATTCTCTTCCCCATTTCGATGGATAACATCTTTGACCTTGGCGTACTTCTGGATACGGTCCATAAGATCATCTATGTTTATGGCTTCCTTCTTGGTGAGAGATTGGTGTAGTAGAGAGGTGGTCGGCAAGCCAATTTTGAAGGATGCTACAGAAATTTTCTTCGAGCAGTCCTTGATCTCATTAAAGATTTCCGGATATCTTTTGGCATATTCTCTGAGGTTTTTCTAAGGCCTTTTCTTCATAGTGAGCAGTGCATCCATCCGCTTAGGATGAGAGCTTCTTGTTATGAATCGCGTCGTGAAAGCCTCTGCTAGTGCTGCGAACTTCTTGATCGACTTGTAGGGGAGCCTCTCAAATCACTTATGTTCTACGTCATGTAGTCTAGAAGGGAATATCTTGCACATTAGTGCATCATTGTGGCTCCATAAGGTAATTGCCTACCGATACTGCCTGACATGGTTTATGGGATCTATTTTCCCGTCGTAGACCTTGAACCTGGGGACAACGAATTTCTTTGGGGGTCATCACGTTTAATTTCCCTTTAAAAGGGGGCTTTCATTCGAGAGTTTAGAGCTCTTTTAGGAAGCTCTATGGTTGATTTGTATCCTCGGTATGCTGGAAGTTGGTCCATCTCCCTACGGACTAGAATCCTCAAATCCTCACTCGATCGACCATTGTCCCTATGGTGTCTCTTCTAGTGGCCACGATCTGACCGTGCTCACTCCGATCTGTCATGTTCAGTTCTCTCATCGTCATGCCTTGTATTCCTTCCTCGACTTGGGGAGCCTTCCCCTAAGGGCGGAGAGTTTTGTCTCTTCACTACCTTGTGTTTCTGGGGAGATCCCTCTCCATTCTTTCAAGTCGCCTCTTAAGGCGAGCATTTTCTTTTTCTTAGTGGTGAGTTGCCTCTTCATGTTCTCAATTTTGGGCTTCATAGGCATTGACCAGCCTAGAAATCTGAGTGGACCTTGGAGGCCCATAGATCTCTTTTGAAGGTTTCCTTTCTTAGCGAAGCCTTGGGTTCCTATGTTGGCAAATTTCAAACCTAACCCTAGGATGTACAGGCTCTTCTTGAACATCATCGGTTTGTATATTGTTGTTGTTGTGGTGAGACATTTCTGTCTTTCTAGTAATGATTGCTTTCGTAGGAACACAAGTCAATTCCCACAGACGGCGCCAATTGTGAGTGCAAAAAAAATCACAATAAAGGATCTGCGAAAACAATCACAAAAGGCATAAATTAAATGGAATCACACACAATAATGATGTACATGGTTCGGAAACTTGCCTACGTCAACAGAGAAGTTACTTATTCTTATTAGGTGTCTTTCAACGATTACAGTGTTTCATCCCTTTACCCCGGGACAGGGTGTACAATTTATAGATTTGTCTATTATAGAGTCTGAGTTGTTTAAGGAACTCCATCATAGTTCATAGATTGGCCATGAGGTGCTTGAATATCTCGATCGAGATTCTTGGCACCTTATTTGACCACATCTGCGAGTATCCTCCTGTCACTAAACTGCCAGGGTAGAAATTAAGTTATGATTTGGGCCGGGACAAATAACTCAAGTTATCTTGGTCGGCTACTCTCATGAACTTGTAAAAAAATGGGCCCCCACAATATGATATTTCTTTTCTTTTATAAGTTCCTCCGGGTGTTTAATATATATATATATATATATATATATATATATATATATATATATATATATATATATATATAGAGAGAGAGAGAGAGAGAGAGAGAGATGAGTGGACAAATTAATTTTGATATGTCAATTCGAGTTACAATTGGTAACCGATATATATTTCAACATACACACACATGCATGAACAAATTAGTTTAGAATAAGAAGGTTATTATGTAGGGGAGGGAGAGATATAATAATTGACTCGTTATGAAAAAAAAATTGTGGTTGTTTAGAGAATTAAAGTAATGATATATATGCTTCAAAGTTATTTTAGTTGATTTACATCAAAACTCACCTACAACCTAAAACTATTGGTTACAACACAAATCTGAGTGCACTATTTGTTAATTTAAGTATAATAATATTTGAAAAAAGTAAATAACATAATATATTACGTGGTTCAGTGAGAGAGGTCTTGTGACACCCCGTACAATCTATAGCTAGATTGATCAGATCAAAATAAATAATATAAGATAAAAAAAATTACATACCATTCTAAGCATGAGTGGAAAAAATCAAACAATACAATAAAAAAACTAATAATAATAATAACAAAAAAAAAACAATAAACTATGATACCAATAATCCAACAACAAATAGACTCCATCACCAAAAATACAAATTCTCTCATAATATAAAACCTAATAAAAAAAGTACAAGCTGACTCCAGCATAAAGTAATAACCAATACGGTACTCTGACACTAACTAAATACTTGAAAAGAAACACAGGAATAAAAGTGAGCACGCGGGCTCGGCACCTTCATCTTATGGAGGAGCTGCATCTAAATTTAATGAAATGCGATCATGGTTGTGTCAAAAACTGCGGCCTCGGATCTGAAAATAGATTTCAACAACATACTTAAACCTGGAAATCCAACCCAAACATGCACATTACTCTCATATTTGAGTTGTTTCTAAGTTAGCGCAACCCAAACAACCATAAATATAAGATGTGGTTCTAATCCTAAGTCTAAGTGAACCCAATGATTAATTCGAATATAATTAAGTGGTTCCATAACTAATGCTAGTATATACATCTCTAGTATAATTCCAGTGAGGAAAAGATATCACATAATATAATATCTAATTAAGTATGGTTCCAACACATACAAATAAGTGTATTATGGATTAGCCCATATAAAAATTACGAAGTCTTATCCATATTGCCTTCAGGGATCACTCACGTGTATTAGGCACAGTTATAGGTCATCGTATGCATATAACACCAATGCATTAGCAAGGTATAAATCACAATGCCTTTCATTATTAACACAGACCTCCATACCCAAGACTATTTAAAGAGCACCCCTAATTGCCCCCCTCGGGATACGAGTATGTCAACTGTAGGAATCGGAGTAAAAATAACCAAGGTAAGTCCATCTCTTTCACTTGGGTACCAACGCGGTCGAAGTCATATGCACCCCATAAATAATCCCTCTTAATAATCCCCTGCAAGAAATCACACAAGGTATGCTTGCACAAAAACCAAAGAATAACAATCCAATTCACTGATAGATTACTACAATAGTCTTCCAATTCTTACACTAGTTATCCCCGACTATTTAAGACTTTAAATTCAAATATGACCCGAACTCGTTCTAGTGAGATCCCAAATTTATTCTAGCGAAATCATGCAAGTCATTCGAATTGAACTCCAAGTGTCGTCCTAACGAGATTCTAACATAGTTATAACGAGAATGACGCAAAGTCATCTTCTCCAAGACATCCAAAATATCCATTAACACTCAAAATCCTACTTTTGAAGCCTCTAATCAGTCTCTAATCAGTCCTTAACCCATATGCCTTCATATATAAGTTGTAATACAATAATACTAACCTATGTCTACAAGTTTTAAATGATTATAACACGAATTTATGTATTAATTTCAGCTTAAAAGTTAAGAATCATAATTTCATGTTTTCCCTCAATTTAGGTTCACATTTAATTCAATTGTCGATTTAAACTAGGGGATTTCCTTATATTTATTATAGTGAATTAATTTGTGCAAATTAAAATAATATCTCTAGATCATATTCAAAAGATTCAACAACAAATCATCTAATATAATTAACATGAGGCTTAGCCTTAATTTAACCAATAAATTAATTTCAAATTTAGGATATAGCTTACAAAACAATATATTATAACGTAGATTAATTATGATTATAATGAATAATCATCATTGTAACACAAATTCAAATCAAATTCCTAATATATGTAAAAATGTCCTTGGATTGATTGACTTATCAATATGCCAAAACTCCCAATTTCTCTCTAATCAACTCCTTGGGGTTTCTCTTAATGCCTCAAATATGTTTTAGGTTACATGTAATGAACTAATAATGTTGTTTCCCAAGAAATCAACCTTAGGACCAATATGAACCTCAACCCAATGAGCCCAAAATGCACTCCAATTGGCCCAAAACTCTATCCAAGTCATATACTAACCAAATAAACTTTAAAATCCTTACTTTAGGTCAAAAAGTACTTTTCAAGCATCCCAAACGCCAATCCAAAATATGATATAATCTACCCAATGAGCCCAAAATGCACTCCAATTGGCCCAAAACTCTATCCAAGTCATATACTAACCAAATAAACTTTAAAATCCTTACTTTAGGTCAAAAAGTACTTTTCAAGCATCCCAAACGCCAATCCAAAATATGATATAATCTAAAAAATTGAGTATCTCATTAAATTAGTATATTAGTTGGTGTGAGTCATATAAATCAATCATTAAATTATTAATTTGTTATATGTGACACGATATTATAAGAAACTATTTCATGGTCGGTGGAACTCAACATCGAGCAGATAATCCAAATAAGGAAACCCTTGACACCCAATCCGTGACTATTCCACAGTCACCCATAATACCAAGTCACTTCCAAATATTAATTAATGTATTATCATGTATAAGTCCAATTTCACATATAAATTATATAATATATATACAAAATATAATAAGAGACATCACATGTGACGGTGTGGAAAATAGTTAAATAGTTTACATAAAATACGGGGTATTACATTCTTCCCCTCTTAAATAAGGAATTTTGTTCTCGAAATTCAAATTTTCTATCCGATTCAAAGATATCTGGATATCTATCCCGCATCTCGTCCTCTCTATCCCCATTAGACTCAGTCTTATTGTGGTATTCCCACTGGACTCTAACTAGAATAATGACCTTCGATTGTCAAATATGCTCTCTCCAACTAAGAATGCATTGCTATCACTCCCCATAGCTAGTGTTTGACTGTATCTCAATCCCGTCGAGGTTAATGTCCTAATAGGCCAACTTGTCCCTTATGAACTTTCTCAACATAGACAGTTGGAAGACATCGTTTACCCACTAAAGATGATCGGGTAAGGCTAATCGATATGACACCAGGTCAACCCTATCCAAGATAATGAAGAGGCCTGCATATCAGGGTAAAAACTTCCCCTTCGATCCTATTCTGACAACTTCGTTCATCAAGGAGACCTTCAGTAACACTTGATTCCCCATCTAGAACTCCAACATGCGCTTCCTATTATTAGAACAACTCTTTATTAGATCCTATGTAGTCTTCATATATTCCTAGATGAATATCACCTTCTCTGAGGTGTTAAAATGATGTATGGCCTAAATATCCTTATTTCCCTCGTAGCTAACCCATATCTCATCAAATGGAACGATCGTCTATACAATGCCTCATAGGGTGCCATACTAATAGTCTGTTGATGACTATTATTGTTGCAGAACCCCATTAGTGAAAAGTGTTAATCCCATATCTCCTTAAAATCTAAGACACAAGCCCGAAGCGTATCCTCCAGAGTCTGGTTCACCCTCTCTGTCTGACCATCTTTAGGAGGGTGAAGCACAATGCTCATATTCAGTTGGAATCCCATTCTTCCTGAAGACCCCTTCAGAACCATGAGATAAAAGTATTATCCCCGTCGGACATAATATCTAGCGGTACCCTGTGAAGATGCATAATCTTCACAATAAAAAGTATGGCGTACTACTTTGCACTGTAGTATATCAGAACTAGAAGAAAATTAACCACTTTTTCCAATATATCAACGATAACCTAAATAAAATCATAACCCCTCTTTGATGTCGACAATCCTACAATGAAGTCTATGGAGATGCTTTCCCACTTCCACACGAGAAAATCCAATGGTTACAAATCCCCTATTAGTCTCTACTACTCCACCTAAACTAGATAATAGGTGGCACACATTGACACAAACTTAAATATATCTCCATCTTCATTTTGTCCCACCTATACAATCTCCTTATATCCTGATACATCTTATCCCCTCCAGGATGCAATGTGAACTATGAATCATGTGTCTTTATGTCACACCATATTTTTTGGTATGAATGCACAAGAGAGTATATATGAATCGATTAATTAAAGTTAAGGAAAAATAACATAACTTTATTCATTATTAAAATGGTTTATATAGGTTTGTACCACCACAGGGGTGAGTTACATATTTTCAATAAAAATAACAAAGTAGAAAATTGAAAAGTGCCACTCCTTGCTCCAATCTAGCTTACTCACTGCCCACACAGTCATGTATGTAAACAGATGATCGATATCTGTCTCTAAAAGGGGAGAGATATTAGCATCTTTCTCCGTATTCATCTGGAGGAAAAAGTTATTAGCACAAATATACTGATGATGCCGAAAATCAGCACCACCAGGTGAGGAGTTTGCTAGCTCGAC